>CM035839.1:114469765-115069765 GCA_020510985.1 Pholidichthys leucotaenia
CTCTGCACTGTGTGTCTGTGTGTGTGTGTATATATATATATTTTATAGTAATACGTACATATGTTTATTAGCTGCTCTTGCTTGCTTGTTTTTTTTTCTTGCCTTCTGATTGTTGCTCTGAGTGTTGCTATCCCTGTGCTGTTGCAATCCTGGAATTTCCCCATTGTGGGACTAATAAAGGCTTATCTTATCTTATCTTATCTTTTCTTGGGTTTCTGCACTGAAGTATTTGACAGTTCTTTTTTTATTCAGCTAAATGCTCAACCCCAGCACTGTTGTTGTGTTTTTATGCACTTTTGATGTGCCTTTGTCATGTGCCAAGTGCACATTTAAAACCAAGACAATGAATAAAAAGTGCATATTTTTTTGTCATATTGATCTGTGTTGGTTTGAAATTTGCCATATTCAACAGATCGCTGAACATATACAGTTACACATCTTGATTTCAAATTGTGGCCTTACTGGTTTTGTAATTGAATAGCCCTGCAGTAGAAGATGGATGGATAAAATTATATCATGACCTAATTTTTAAAACTCTCTCCATGAAAATGATGAGCAAAGAGAAAGTCCAGATGATGATGATTAACAAAAAGAAGCCAAGAAGAAAAGGAAATAATGAGGCCTTGCTTGCTCATGGATTAATTGTGGGTGTGGAGGGGCAGAGAAATAGCTGTGTGGGCTTGGTAATGTCTGGCTCCCCAAAATGGGGAATTAAAAAAATGTTTAAGAGCCACTGGTATAAATGAACAAAAATCAGCAAATTACAACGACCAGTCTCGAAACTTTCATTGCTGACATGGGCTTCACCTGCTAAACAAGAATAAATGCAACAGCTCCTCAGCTGTACAATTTATTCTTGTTTAAAAAGAGCTTACTTTGTACATTTAGTGCTGTTTACAGCCTATTAATGCAGTCTTACCATGCAAAAAATACCTGACAACACCCCGGCGCACTCACTGCTGCTCCCGCTAGTGGCTCCCTCACTCTTGCTCTATGCTCTATCACTTGCAGAGAGCGGCACTAGGTTTCAATTAGAGCTCCCTCTGCTGGCAGACTCTATAATTGCATTTAAGAATGTGGTTCCAAGCGTGATATAAATAAATAATTAATTTTTGGAAATGGACTGGCGGGCTGCAGTGGATGGGAGGGCGGGCCACCAGTTGTCCATCTCTGCTCTACATTATTCAAACTGTCAACAGGTTGGAGTCTTGGGGAAGCTGCCTAACTGGTCTAGAGAGCCAGGTGGCTTTATACTGGGAGGTGGGCAGTTGTCTGCGTATTCTCCAAATTTTTTCATACGTTTGGCAAACGCTGCCTAAATTGTCTAGTGTGACAGGGTCTTAAGGTTACTGTGTCACAACGAAACTGCTTCTGTTGCTCCAGTTCAGTGCTGATCCCGATGTAAAGATTGACTCAGTTAGGGTGTTGCTCATATTGACGTAATGTGTCCTGCTGCTAGAGGGGAAAGAATTCCTCACATCTAGTGGTCAAAACAAGAGCAAAGACTTGTGGATTGTTTTTTGTCAGTTTAGTTGTTTTCCTTGGACGCTGGAACTCAATGTTCTTTTTTCACCCAAACGATGAGGGTTGTTATCATTGACCACATTTATCTTCCCTATTTATTTTTTTTTTTTTTTTACGGTCTGGCAAAGCAAGGTTATAATATTTTGGCATGTGACTATAGATCAAATTTTTTTTTTTCCTTTTTTGAAACTGTAAGTTAAATAAAAGAGACACAACAACACAACAGTGGCTGCACATGAGGTACCTCTCAGTTGTTCAGATGCCTACTGACTTGTCTGCATTCAGCACTATTGAGACTGTTTTGGTCTTTTCACTTTTCCTTCCTCAACTTCTGCTTTTTGGTCCCTTAGTGAAATGATATTTGTGATTTTGAGGAAGAAGCAGAAATGGAAAGTGAGGTATAGTTGGGGTGTGGGTGTGTTTGTGTGCTGTGAAAGAAAACCAAGCGACATTTGTTGTCTGAAGGGAAACTCTAGCCTTGTACCAACCACCTGCTTTAGCCTAAACTTTACTTCTCACACATAGATATTGGTTCCACTGTAATGAGGGCTCTGCTGCTGCATATGTTAACAACCTTAATCTCTAAAAACATGATGCAAGTAATTGTTTGTTCTTCTGTCCTATAGACACATCTTCTTCACGCACGTGAAGGAAGACCTCCAGGACGGTCACCTGCGTATGGCCTCGGACCAAGCAGAGGAGCTGGGTGCGCTCCTGGCACAAGCAGAATTCGGCGACTACAACCAAAACACGGCCCAGTACTGGTATTCAGAGCTGTGTGGAGAGGAGGCCAGCCCCGAGACTATTGACAGGTACAGCACAGGTTTCCAAATGAGCTGTAAATGAAATTGCCCTAAAATTGTTTAAACATTCTTTAAATATTCTAGTGATTTCCGCCGATAATTGTCTGAATCACTGAACCATTGAGTAATGAAATTTTAAACTTGTTTAATAAGTTATAATTTATATTTGCTTATATACTTTTGTAAACAGACCTGCAGATAATTGTAACAGAGATATTGACTAAATAATATCATAAGATCGAATATTGAATTACTACCTAATTTCAGTTCAAATTTGACAAATACTGTGTTTTATGTGCACGTAAAAATAGTTAAACTACATTAAATAGAAAATTAGTAGTTTGAAAAAGACAACTAAAAACTGAATACCCTATAAGTTGGCATGTTCGTTCCCTTCTTCTAAACTTGCTGATCTGTTTTGTGTGTCAGCGCTACTGAAACTCTGCCTCCTCACTTCTGAGTCGGGAGGTGTGAGTCCATCCAGAAAACACATGATGAAAAAGTAAATAATAGATCATGGCCATGAGCCAAGGGTGGCATAATGTTGAACTAGTGTTCAACGTAGAATGTTGACATTCTACGACACGGTGGTGGCATCAGCCATCACTTTTGGAGTTTTCTGCTGGGGCAGTGGCATTACAGCAGCCGATAGGAAGAGACTGAACAAACTGATCAAGAAAGCTAGCTCTGTCCTGGGGCAGCGCCTTGACCCAGTGGAGGAGATGGGGGAGAGAGAAGGATGGTGGCTAAACTGTCATCTCTGCTGGAGTCCGAGTCCCACCCTATGCAGGACATACTGAACGCACTGAGGAGCTCATTTAGCAGCAGACTACATCATCCTAGGTGCGCAACCGAGAGGTTTCGCAGGTCCTTCCTACCTACGGCAGTCAGACTGTATAACCTAAGCAGGGCTGTTCGCAGAGATGGCAAAAAAAAAAAAAAAACCGTGACGACCTAATAGTATTGAATGCAAAAGATGCAATAGACTTACACAATGGTCCCCTCCAGTATATACAACTAGGACAGTATCGGTCGCTATGGAGGGTGACAATATGTATGGGTACATATTCATACTATGTAAGATAACTAAGTAGACGGTTATGCTGTTTATTCCATCTTGCGACAATGCTCCACACTTTGTATATATATTTATATATTTATGGGTATGTATGTATATCCACTGCTCTTATTTATATCTGCCGTATCTTCTTAATTATTGCTCTGAGTGTTGCTATCCCTGTGCTGTTGCAATCCTGGAATTTCCCCATTGTGGGACTAATAAAGGCTTATCTTATCTTATCTAATGCTGCTTACTTTAAATTTTATAAATCAGTTTGTTTTTTTAGATCTGGTGGCACCTATTAGTTTTATTTTAACCTCTGTAAAGTCTGGGAACTGGCAGCATAATGGTAAATGTCTTTTTAGTCATATCTTAACTCTGTCATATAAATGACCTGAACATGCAGGAATCTGAGACTTGTCAAACATTATCAGACTGCTACAAGAAACACTTTATCCATGCACTGAATTCAGCCTCCAAGCGCCAGTATTTAAAGCTGCAGTTTTTTGTTGTGTTTGTTTTTTTTTTTCCTGCAGAATCATTTCCAAACACAAAGCCCTGGAAGGTTTGAGCCAGAGTTCAGTGGAGTATAAGGCCCTTCAGCTAGTCTCCTCTCTGGAGCATTACGGCGTAGAGTGGCACTGGGCTCGAGATGCAAATGGTCAGCGGACAGCTATAGGAGTCGGACCTGAAGGCATCGCCATCTGCATGGAGGATTTTACCTTAGTCAACAGGTATGTGTGATTATTGGTGTAATAACCTTTTATCAGAATCTGGGTGTCTCTCTTTAATGATGCTGAACAGCTTCTTTGGTTATTTTTTTTTTTTCAGGATAAGTTATCCTGTCATCCAGATCGCCACACAGTCTGGAAAAAATGTCTACTTGACTGTGATGAGGGACACAAATGACACAATGGTACTTCTGTATAAACTAATCAGTACCCGGGCAGCCAGTGGCCTGTACCGTGCCATCACAGAGACCCATGCATTCTACAGGTGAGAGCTGCAGACATTTCTACCCCATAGCATGAGCTCACATCCATAGCAGAGGCTTGATGCGGTAGCAACACAGGTACACTAAAACAGGAAGACTAAAAGTAGTTGCTCACCTCATTTGGTTACTCAAGATGCATGTTAAAATTTATTGAGGTCTGTTTCTATCTAAAGTCTGTCACATTATCCTGCACTTGTGAACACTTCTTTATACCTGGAATGTGAGCAAACAAAGGTTTAAAAAAAAATGCACTTTGGGTTCATGTCCATAATTCTTGTAAGACTGCAGTTCAAGCAGCAGGGCATGTAAAATATGCACAGAGCCACACCGGGAATGAAAAAAAAAAAATGTCTTACATCGGTTTGCTCACCTGCCTGTAATCGTGTGCAGATACCTGCAAACACATGCAGCAAACACCCAAACAAATTTTAAAGGGTTTCTATTTTTTGGCATTCTGTATGGACCCCACCTGCATACCACTAGGGTCTGAGTGTGTTAAACTTTCACATACTTGCAAACTCACCACCTCGACCCACATGAATCGCAGTGGATAGAAGTGTGTGTGTGCGCGCACACACACACACTTCTATCCACTAATGACAACGTGAGAAAAGTTTGAGATTTTTGTAAATTTATTAAAAATAAAAAAAATAAATCACATGTACATAAGTATTCACAGCCTTTGCCATGAAGCTCAAAATTGAGCTCAGGTGCATCCTGTTTCCACTGATATCCTTGATGTTTCTCCAGCTTAATTGGAGTCCGCCTGTGGTAAATTCAGTTGATTGGACATCATTTGGAAAGGCACACACCTGTCTATATAAGGTCCCCCAGTTGACAGTGCATGTCAGAGCACAAACCAAGCATGAAGTCAAAGGAATTGTCTGTAGATCTCCGAGACAGGATTGTCTCAAGGCACAAATCTGAGGAAGGTTTCAGAAAAATTTCTGCTGCTTTGAAGGTCCCAATGAGCACAGTGGTCTCCCATCATTCGTAAATGGAAGAAGTTCAGAACCACCAGAACGCTTCCTAGAGCTGGCCGGCCGTCTAAATTGAGCGATCGGGGGAGAAAGTCTTTAGTCAGGGAGGTGACCAAGAACCCAACGGTCACTGTCAGAGCTCTAGCGTTCCTCTGTGGAGACAGGAAAACCTTCCAGAAGGACAACCATCTCTGCAGCAATCCAGCAATCAGGCCTGTATGGTAGAGTGGCCAGATGGAAGCCACTCCTTAGTAAAAGGCACATGGCAGCCCAACTGGAGTTTGCCAAAAGGCACCTGAAGGACTCTCAGACTATGAGAAACAAAATTCTCTGGTCTGATGAGACAAAGACTGAACTCTTTGGCATTTGCAGCAGATGACTGCCCCTCTCTGAGCCTGGTTCTGCTAGAGGTTTCTTCCTGTTAAATGAGAGTTTTTCCTCTCCACCGTCACCAAGTGCTTGCTCACAGAGGATCGTCTGATTGCTGGGTCTTCCTGAAATTGTGGGGTTTTCTCTGCATTTTGTAGCGCTATGAGATGACTTCTGTTGTGATGTGGTGCTATATAAATAAAGCTGAATTGAATTGAATGCCAGGCGTCATGTTTAGAGGAAAACGGGCACTGCTCATAACCAGGCCACTGGTGGTGGCAGCATCATGCTGTGGGGATGTTTTTCAGCGACAGGAACTGGGAGACTAGTTACGATAGAGGGAAAGATGAATGCACCAATGTACAGAGACTGGATGAAAACCTGCTCCAGCGTTCTCTTGACCTCACCCTGGGGCAATGGTTCATCTTTCAGGACAATGACCCTAAGCACACAGCCAAGATATCGAAGGAGTGGCTTCAGGACAACTCTGTGAATGTCCTTGAGTGGCCCAGCCAGAGCCCAGACTTGAATCCAATGGAACACCTTTGGAGAGATCTGAAAATGGCTGTGCACCAATGCTTCCCATCCAACCTGATGGTGCTTGAGAGGTGCTGCAAAGAGGAATGGGAGAAACTGCCCAAAGATACACTACCGTTCAAAAGTTTGGGGTCACCCAGACAATTTTGTGTTTTCCATGAAAAGTCACACTTCTATTTACCACCATGAGTTGTAAAATGAATAGAAAATATAGTCCAGACATTGACAAGGTTAGAAATAATGATTTGTATTTGAAATAATAATTTTTTCCTTCAAACTTTGCTTTCGTCAAAGGATCCTCCATTTGCAGCAATTACAGCATTGCAGACCTTTGGCATTCTAGCTGTTAATTTGTTGAGGTAATCTGGAGAATTCTGACGCAATGAGCAAACACATTGTACCATTAGAACACTGGAGTGATAGTTGCTGGAAATGGGCCTCTATACACCTATGTAGATATTGCACCAAAAACCAGACATTTGCAGCTAGAATAGTCATTTACCACATTAGCAATGTATAGAGTGTATTTCTGATTAGTTTAAAGTTATCTTCATTGAAAAAAACTGCTTTTCTTTCAAAAGTAAGGAAATTTCTAAGTGACCCCAAACTTTTGAACGGTAGTGTAGGTGTGCCAAGCTTGTGGCATCATATTCAAAAAGACTTGAGGCTGTAATTGCTGCCAAAGGTGCATCAACCAAGTATTGAGCAAAGGCTGTGAATACTTATGTACATGTGATTTCTTAGATTTTTTTATTTTTAATAAATTTGGAAAAATCTCAAAAAAAAAAAACTTTTTTCACATCGTCATTATGGGGTATTGTGTATGGAATTTTGAGGGGGGAAAAAAAAACTAATTTAATAGCTTTTGGAATAAGGCTGTAACATAACAAAATGTGGGGAAAAGATGCAGCGCTGTGAATACTTTCCAGATGCACTGTATGACTTAAAACTCAAATTTGGCACATTTATTATCTGGCATCAAAACAAGGAAACAGGAAGTGTTGTTCTAACCCTTCCTTCTAACATTTTGTGTATACATATGTATACTCGCTGCTCTTGTTTTTCTTGTCTTATGATTGTTGCTCTGAGTGTTGCTATCCCTGTGCTGTTGCAATCCTGGAATTTCCCCATTGTGGGACTAATAAAGGCTTATCTTATCTTAAATTCTTCAAGTGAATTGTTAACACTCTGATTGGTAGGGATTTGATTTCAATGATGTCGTAATTGTGCCTTTTGTAATTTTTTTTCAGGTGTGACACAGTTACAGAAGCAGTAATGATGCAGTACAGCAGAGACTTTAAGGGCCACATTGCTTCAATCTTCCTCACTGACAATGTCAACCTAGGGAAGAAATACGTTTTTGACATCAGACGAACCGCCAAGGAAGTGTATGACCATGCTCGTCGGGCGCTTTATAACTCCGGTGTGGTGGACCTGGTGTCCCGCCCTGAAAGCAGGGAGCAGTCTTCTCCCGCACGCTCCCAGAACAGAGACGACCAGCAAGACAAGGAGCTGGACTGTGGCGGCTGCCAGCAAAGCCAAGCCCTGCAGGAGCGGCTGCAGAAGCTCAGAGAGGCTCTGCTGTGCATGGTGTGCTGCGAGGAGGAGACAGACGCTGCATTCTGCCCTTGTGGCCATATGGTGTGTTGCCAGAGCTGCGCAAGTCAGCTCCAGGTGAGAGAAAATCTCTGTAAACCTTCAATTAAGCCTTATTTCATTTGTCACAACAGGGGGTTGAATACTCAAACAGCTGCACTGCTGATATTTGCTCTTCTGCAGAGGTCAACCCTACCTTAGAAGTTGTATTAAATATAAAAAAGCTAAGGTACTAAGTTAAAAAATTAAAGTTTTCTTCTGTTTTGTTTTTTCTGATTCTGGGACCTCATCCAATTATGAGTTTGCAGTTTTTCCTGAAAGTTCTTTAATTCTACTTTAGTTCCAGCTTCTCATCCTTTTATCGTCATTTAAACAACGACCAAAGCCTTGCTTACACTCGGCTGACCTGACTGTCCCCGCACTTAATCAGCTAAATGTTGCCAGTCGTGTGGAAGCAGATGGCGCGCGTGTGTGTGTGTGTGTGTCTTATAAAGGGATTACGGCAGCCAGGCAAATCTTCCTTCCATTAATTTGAATAGGAAACGTGCCCCAGCTAATAGAAATGTGAATGACTCAGGAGAAACCTAGAAGTAAAGAAAGTTGGCTGCTTGGAAACATTATGGGGTATTATGTGTCTTTTTTTTAAGTTGTGTTGCCCAGTTTTTTGCACAAATGATACTCTGACCTCAAATATGGATCAACTATGTTACATATTCTTTGAACTTGATCTGCTGCTTTCACGTCACATCTTATCTTAATAAGGCACCAAATTTGAATTAAAACGCATTTTGGGCTTACATTCCTGTTTTTCTTACAATTGAAAACACTAAAGATTGTTTTCCCCATCTGTCCCTCAGTTGTGTCCCGTGTGCCGGTCAGAGGTGGAACACGTACAGCACGTCTACTTGCCGACCTGCACCAGCCTCCTGAACCTGACCCTGACTGACAACCACCAGCACCACAACAGCGTCCCCGCACCCATGGACAGGTCGCACCTGCTGTACAATGAAGTATGAACGCAGGCGCTACCATTTTGTAAAACCAGCACCACCAAACTCCACTATGAACACTTTGAAGTTGGACCAGCCAAACTTGTGAAAAGAAAAATGAACCATTTCCTCCCATGTATGTTTTTTGTTTTCTCCACCTGGTTGACAGTTCTCTCTCGTCAGGCTGGTTCTTTTGTATTGTTGTTTCCGTTTGTGTCATTCTGTCAAAATCTTTGTTTTAAACATCTTCCACCACTACATAATTTTTAGATTATACATTTGTTAATTAAATTATTGCATCAGTTGACCTGATACAGAATTATGTTGAATTTCAGTGCTCTATAATTGGATCCTACACTCTCAAATGCTGTTTTAGAATGAGGATGATGGCTTTAAAAATTTTAAAGGTTTCTGTCATATTAAAATGTCGGTTTTGATTTGAGAATTGTTTTTTACTGTTAGTTTTTTGTTTATTCATATTTTCCCTTGGCAGTAAAAGGCTATTTATAGGCTAAGCTGTACCCTAGGTCCAGCACATGAGTGATGGTGTTGTCCTTGTCATGAAAGGTCGGTCTGGGTCCTTTTTTTTTTTTTTTTTTTTTTTTCTCTTAACACTCCCTCAACCTTTCGCACCAAACAGATTTTGATATTTAACTAAAACTCCAAGGGGGAAAAATCCACCTTTCTACACATTTATCTGCAACTTAAACATTAACAGACAAAAAAAAATCTCCACAGACAAAATAAAATAACATCCATTCATCCATCTTCAACCGCTTCATCCTTTTCGGGTCGCTGGGGTGCAGGAGTCTATCCCAGAGTCTTTGGGCGAGAGGCACAAAACATTTGCCACACAAATGTTAAAACTTCAGCTATGAGTTTGATCTCTGTGCTATTTTCGGGTACTAGGAGATCAGTATGTGCAATATTTGTTTGAATTTCTTTTTTGCCAAGCTTTTCGTCTTCAGTTTTGTATGCATTCAAAGACTATTCAAGAGACAAAAAGTCACTTTACCAAGGATAATTTCCACATATTTGCTGGTGGTTTAGCCTTACTGTAGCAGCAGCACATTTGTCTTAAACTCCAGATTATTATTCTTCTGCAAAGGATAAAGAAACCTTGTTTCTTTAATGCTGACACAGTTGAGCTCAGTCACTGCAGGGGAACAACTTGTTTTTCATATTGTACAAGTAGCAATTTGTTTCTGTTTTCTGAAGCAAAAGCCACTATGCTCTGAAATATAACTCTTTGATTTAAATTCTTTTGATATATTTTCAGCCTTTAACAAAGGAAAGTATTAATAAAGTTGTTTTTATAAAAATCAACTGCCCTGTTGGAGCCTTTTTGTCTCCTGTTTTTGTTTGACAACATAATATCATCTTGTAAAGTTGAATATAACGTCACATGGAACTTCCCATCATTCAGACTGACTTGTAACTGGCTTTGTTATGACCTGTAGGACTGTGACTTTGTCTTTTGACTCTCATATGTGTTAGACACTAAAATGTCAGCCCACCTTTTCTCACTGCAAGGCAGGGAGACTGAAACTGAAAGCAGGAAGGTGACTGTCCCGTGGTGCAAACTGGATTTCTGTTGATTAGAACCGACAGGAATCACTGGGCTGTGATTAGCCCAGAAGCCGGAATTGAGTACAAAAGCTATTGATTGGCCTTCCCTCGCTAACCCCATCTGTCCTCAACCTTGTGGATTAGTACACGTCTCTTTCTTCCCCTCTTATCTGTCACTGACTTAACGGATGTAAACAAACTCCAAGGGCACTGATGACAGCTTGGATGGAGACGTGAGGAAGAGGTGCGATTTCTAGTCAGCCAGCCATGCAGAATCTGGTTAAATGGGCATATTGGGAAAAATAAAAGTATAAATACACACACGTACATGGTCTGTAAATAAGTCACTTGCATAGTGAATGATTACTAGTATTTCACACTTGAGAGCGTGTGGTAAAATCTAGCATCTTGGTGGGGGGGGGGGGGGGAAATGAAGACAAATGTGTAACGGACAACTCCACGTGTTAACCTTTTCCTTGAGTGTTGCTGTCCCTGTGCTGCTGCAATCCTGGAATTTCCTCATTGTGGAACTAATAAAGGCTTATCATATTACATCGGCAAAGAAGATTGATAAGAATGAGAAATGCATACTGTCTGTATTATAAAGATGCTATACTTATATATACAGTTGAAACCAGATGTTTACATACACTGTATAAAAACGTCACCACAGGTTTCCTCCACAATATGACTTTTTTTTTTTTTTTTTTTTTCCTCCTCAATGTCTGACATTAAATCAGATTAAACTTTTCCTATTTTAGGTCAGTTAAGATGACCAAAATTATTTTCTATTTGCTAAATAACTTTTTAGAGAAATTTATTACTTTCTTCAAAGTCAGAAGTTACATACATTTCCTTAGTATTTGGTTGCATTGCCTTTAAACTGTATGACTTGGGGATCTTTCCACAAGCGTCTCACAATAGTGTGTGGAATTCTGGGCCCATTCCTCCTGACAAAACTGGTGTAATGAGTCAGATCTGTAGGCTGCCTACTCGCAACGTGTCGTTTCTCAAGCACACACGTCTTTCAGGACCTTGTGATGACCAACTCCGGAAACCTGACTTTTGCTCTTAAGCCACTTGGTAATTGAAATATGGTGGTATGATTAAATCCATTTGTCACCATTTTGGAAGACATTTTGTGCCCAAGCTTCAACTTCCTGGGCTGATGGTCCTTGAGACTGTTGCTTCATATTTCCCCATTATGTTTCTTGCCCTCAATGGATGACATCTATTTGTGAAGTGCACCAGTCCCTCCTACAGCAAAACACCCCCACAACATGATGCTGCCACCTCTGTGCTTCATATTTGGGATGGTGTACTCAGGCTTGTAAGCTTCCCCCTTTTTCGTCTAAATGTAACAATGGTCATTATGACCAAACAGTTCAATTTTAGTTTCATCAGACCACAGGACATGTCTTCAAAAATTAAGGTCTTTGTGTGCATTTGCAAACTGTAATCTGGCTTTTTTTTATGTTACTTTTGTAGTAATGGCTTCTTCCTCACTGAGTGGCCTTTCAGCCCATGTTGGTACAGAACTTGTATCACTGTGAATAATGACACTCTTTTACCAGCTCCAGCCAGCATCTTCACAAGGTCTTTTGCTTTTGTTCTGGGGCTGATATGCACATTTCACACCAAAACATGTTCAGCTCTGGGACGCAGAATCAGTCTCCCTTCTGAGCAATATGATGGCTGGACATTCCCATGGCGTTTATACTTGTGTATAATTGAACAGATGAACATGGCACCACCAGCCATCTGGAAATTGTACCCAAGGATGAACCAGAGTTGTGGAGGTTCACAGTTCTCTTTCTGATATCTTGGCTGATTACTTATGATTTCCCCAGGATGTCACACAAAGAAGTAGTGTGTTTGAGGTGTGCCTTAAAATACATAAGAATCAGAAGCTTCCAAAGCCATGACATCATCACCTGGGCTTTCCCAAATTGTTTAGAGACATAGTAATATTAGTGTATATAAACTTCTGACTTTGAAGAAAATAATAAAAAAAATCTCTAAAAAATTATTTAGCAAATAAAAAATATTTTGTTAATCTTGTGACCTAAAACAGGAAAAGTTTAGTCTGATTTCAAGTCAGACTGAGGAAAAAATATTGTATGTCTTGTATGTCGGTGTATGTAAACTCTTTCATTGCTTTTGTATGAAACATTGAGAAAACAGCATGGTGATGCGGTTAGCATTACTGCTTCACAGTAAGAAGGCCGTGGGATCAAATCCACCAGCCAGCAGGGCCTCTCTATTATGTGAAGTTTGCATGCTCTCCCCATGCTTGCATGGGTTTGCTCCGGTTTCCTCCCACATTCCAAAAACATGCAAGTTAGGTTAGGTCTAAAGTGGCCCTAGGTGTGAATGTGTATGTGAATGGTGAAGGGATTGGTGCTGCACTGTGGATGCCCTTGAATTTCCCTCTGGGATTAATAAAGTGATAGTGACACAAGTGAAGCCCGATAAGCCCTAGGCAGAGCAGTCTCAGATACACCTCTGATACAAACTGTATCTAACACTAGAGTTGAGTCCAAATAGTAATTGATTACTTTGTGAAATCCTGGAAACTAATTGTAAATGTAATTACCATGTAGTTACTTTTTAAAAGTAATTTTGCTTTCAAAATTCTTTTGGTATATTTGATCAATAAATATCTCCAAACATTCAGTGTTGTTGAAACATACCTGTCTATCAATTGAGTGCTGGGCAATCAGTTGATAGACCAGTATGATCCAAAATATATACCAAAAGTATTTGAAAAGTACAACTACGTTTCAAAAGCAATTGATTACATTTACAATTAGTTTTCAGGATTTCACAAAGTAACGGATTACTATTTGGACCCAACTCTAATGCCACATGTGGAGAAAATGTATATGCATGCATTATAAAACTGAACTGGACTCTTGAAACCAATATACGTGTTTGAATCTAGTAAACTTTTTTCTTTAAATAATTCTAATGCATTACCAATCATACATCATGTCATACATCAATGTGTAACTAGCAAAGGAATTATTGTCATTTGGGTTAAATTGTTGGGAGTCTGGGGACTTCCGGTTGAGCATGCGGGCACACTAGACGTTCTCCTCGCAGCTCCTGTACAATTTGGTATATAAAAGTACTTCTACAAACTCCTGGAACAATTATTTCCATTCATCCACGACTAAAGACTCCAGGGACTGATACCATGCCAAAGACAGATCAAAAAACGAAGGATATGTCATATTTTTTGACGGCTAACTCCGCGGCTAAGTCAGCTACCCAACCTGCACAGCTTCTCTCCTCTCCCTCAATAGCAGAGTCAGCCACTGCTGACTTTCAGGCCACTATTAACAAACTAAAGAAAGAAAATCTTGAGTTGCTGGCAAATTTTCAGACAGAATTTGGGGCAGCCATTTCAGCTCTGCAGCAAGATGTCGATGAACACTGGAGAACAATTCGAGACATGGAGGAATCCCTCACCGACACCTGTGACAGACTCACAGGGCTAGACGAGACGGTGACTCGGCGTACGAAGGAAAATGAGGCAATTAAGAAACAACTTCACTACTTGAACAACTACACACGAAAAGAGAATATCCACATTATTGGCTTACCCAAGTCTGTGGTGTTGCCTGATCCAGCTAACTTTATCAGTGGTCTGCTTCGTGAAGTTTTTGGTCCAGCTGCTTTTTAGATGGCAATTATCATTGACCGCATCCACAGGACTGCCGCACCCAGACCTTCAGCGGTGGGGGACAGGCCAAGGCCACTTCTGGTCCGGATGCACAGCTACAGGGTCCGAGAGCTATTACTGCGTCTCACTAGCCACCATGATGGACCGATTTTGTACCAAGGCAAGCAGATCCACTTCTTCCCAGACATCAGCCCAGAGGTGGCCGGGCTCCACTCCTCCTTTAACACGGTGAAGCACAGGCTCCATCAAGCTAACATCTTTTTTTGTCTTTATCACCGCACTCATCAGGTTTTCATGTGGAACAATGATCGGGTCAGCTTTACAAGCTCTTCAGAAGCGCTTGTATTCATTAACAAACATATTGTGGGCGACACACATTGTGGGCTCACGTTCCCACAGAGACAGGACTGCATGTGTATTGAGGATGTCACGTCTGCAAGGACAAAGGACTCAAATCCGCAGAAGATAACAAGGAGGTGTGAGATTTGTCTCTTTGTCCCACAGAAGATGCCCCGGAGAGATTTCCGGTTCATCAGGAAATGAGAGACAATGGTGAAGATTCAAAGGGATGCTTTGTGACTGTATGTTTACTGAAAACACCATGTGACTTGAATTCTGATGCTGGAAACATATAAAAGGGTGATGAGATATGATTCTTCCTCTTTCCTGCTTTGAGAATGCTAGAAGCTGTGTTCTGTCAATAAAGCTGGTTTACGACTAAACTCAGCCTCATCATTTGAGCACATCTTCTACACTGGTGACCTACGACAAGAAATGAGCAGACAGAATTCTCCCGAGCGGGGCTCGGCGGAAGCCAGCCTGATGGCCGCCTCCACGATCCGGCTGCCCGATTTCTGGCAGCACAGCCCGCGCTCATGGTTTAGCGCAGTCGAGGCGCAGTTCAACCTCCGGAGAATCTCCAACGACGACACAAGATTCTACCACGTGGTAGCGAAGCTGGACAGCAACACGGTCCAGAGAGTGGAGGATCTGGTTAATCATCCACCAGACAGCGACAAGTACAGCGCATTGAAGGACGCGCTGATCAGCCATTTCACCCCTTCAGTCCAACAACGAGCAGAGGGACTCCTGACGTTGACGGAGTCAGAAAACGATAGACCTGCGGACCTGATGGTGAAGATGCTGAAGCTCAAAGACTCTGATGATGGCGAATTCATTTTCGCCCACCTTCTCCTTCGGACCCTGCCGCCAGCAGTGAGAGTGGCCCTGGCAGAGTCGCCCCGATTGGCCAGGCGAGACTACCATGGGTTGAGCAAAGAGGCGCAGCGGTTGGTCGACGCCCACAAGCGGAACGCGGTTTCGGCCGCGGCGGCTAGCCCGGGAACGGCGTCCGGAGACAGCGCAGGTCCAGCGGCCGTGGCGTCTGGACCTGCGTCTGGCGTCTTGGTGCGTCTGGCGGAGGACGGCCCGTGTTTCTACCACCGCCGTTTTGCAGAGAGAGCGCACAGGTGCGTCCCACCGTGCAACTTTAAGCGCCAGGGAAATGCCAAGACCGAGGGCCGGTAGCAGCTGCGACCCTCGGCAACGAGAACAGGCTGCTTTTACCTGACGGATGCACGCTCGGGGAAACAGTTCCTCGTGGACACGGGCTCTCAGCTGAGTTTCGTCACACCTTCTTTCGATGCCTTCTAAAGCTCCCTGGGTGTCAGTGTCAGCAGCGAACGGCTCCACGATTAAAACGTTCGGTGAGAGGACCATGCTTCTGTCCTTACAGGGCCGTTCATTTGAGTGGACATTTATTGTAGCAGCAGTCAGTTTCAACATGTTAGGGGCTGATTTTTTGTGCTCACATGGTTTATTGGTTGACCTTGCTAATAGACGTCTGATTAATGCACTGTCCTTTCATTCTATTCCCTGCACAGCTCGGGTGGCCCCGCCGACTGCACATGCCAGCGTCTCAGCTGCGGGTGGTGAGTTTCACACATTGCTTGCTCAGTTCCCAGCACTCACAGTCCCCACGTTTTCGGCAACGGTGGCTAAACATGGGGTGGAGCATTTCATAACCACCACCGGCCCTCCCGTTTTTGCAAAAGCTCGGCGCTTGGACCCAGCTAAACTGGCCATCGCGCGCGAGGAGTTCACTAATCTGGAAAAACTGGGCATTGTTAGACGCTCCAAGAGATCTTGGGCTTCGCCGTTACACATGGTCCCAAAGGCTGACGGCTCGTGGCGACCTTGCAGCGATTTCCGGAGGTTGAACAATGTTTCAGCTCAAGACCGCTACCCGATTCCGCACATTCAGGATTTTTCTGTTCATTTGGCGGGGGCACGCATTTTTTCTAAAATAGACTTGGTGCGCGGTTACACCAGGTTCCAGTGCGCGCGCAAGATGTACCCAAAACAGCGGTCATAACTCCTTTCGGCCTTTTTGAGTTTTTGCGCATGCCTTTTGGCCTCAAGGGGGCCGCGCAGACTTTCCAACGCATGATGGATGCAGTTTTACGCGACCTTCCTTTCGTGTTCGTTTATTTGGACGATATTTTGGTAGCCAGCGCGTCCGAGGGCGAGCACGAAAAACACCTCACAGCAGTTTTTTCGGAGGCTGGCAGAGCACGGGTTAATAATTAACCCAGCGATAGTGCCAGTTTGGGTGGCGCAGATTGATTTTTTGGGACATCGCGTTTCTGCAGAAGGAGCGGTTCCTCTTCCAAATAAAGTGCGTGCCATAACGGATTTTCCGCAACCTCAAACGGTCAAGGCGCTTCAGGAGTTTCTAGGGATGGTTAATTTTTACAACCGGTTCCTCCCAAGCGCAGCACGGCTCATGCAGCCATGTACACCGCGTTTAAAAAAACAAAAGCCCGCAAATAAAGTTGAATGGTCTCCGGAGCGGGAGCACGCTTTTGCCCAGGTCAAATCAGCCCTGGCAAACGCAGTTTTGTTAGCGCAACCCAGTTCCAACGGCCCAGCATGGCACTCACCACTGACGCTTCCGATGTAGCGGTGGGGGTGGTAGTTGAACAGTTTGTGGCAGGTACTTGGCAACCCCTCGCGTTTTTCAGCCAGGACTTTTGCGCGGATAGTGAGCGTAAATTACAGTGCGTTTGACAGGGAGCTTTTGGCCCTACACTTGGCTATCCGTCATTTTCAGTTCTGGTTAGAGTGGCGACGTTTCACCGCGTTTGTGGATCATAAACGCTAACGTTTGCGATGGCCAAACATTTCAGAAACCCTGGTCAGGCGACAACAAAGGCAATTAGCCGCAATATCGGAGTTCACTACTGATATTCAGCATGTCGCGAGGGGTAAACACAATGTTGTAGCAGACTGCTCTCCTCGCCGGCGGTAGCACCACCAAGCCCCATAGGGGCAGACTCTGTAGCCATGGCCGCGGGCCCCGGGCAGACGACGCGGGAGTGGTGCAGCCCCGGTCTGTGTTGGGTTAGATTATGCAGCCATGGCTGCGGAGCAGGTTAACGACGCGACTGTCCGGCGCGCGCCTCCAGCTCTGGACCAACAGGTTTAAGGCTGGAGCACAGGAGAGCAACAAAGTGGTATGCCCCCCACTAATCTGGATGTCCTCCACGGGACGGCCCCGCCCCGTGGTGCCAAGCCGCGTGGCCGTCGCCCCGCAATTTTTGACTCGGTCCATTCTCTCGCGCACCCGGGGGTGCGCACATCGATAAGTTGGTGGGGGAGAAATTTGTTTGGCCCGGGTTGCACAAACAGGTCCAAGGAATGGGCGGCAGCCTGCGTAGCTGTCAGCGAGCAATACACAGACACACTAAAGGCCCCCGTTGGAACCTTTTCAAATCCCCGCTAAGCGTTTTGATCACGAGCATGTTGACTTGGTGGGCCGCTCCCCCATTATCACACGGTCACACACCTATTTGACGATGGTGGGATCGCAAATGCGATGGCCAGAGGCGATTCCTCTGACATCAACCACAGCGAAGAAGTAGCGCGAGCATTTTTAGCAGCGTGGGTTGCGCGTTTCGGTGTACCGTCGGACATAACGTCCGACAGGGGTCCCCAATTTATTTCCGAACTATGGTCATCGATGGCCCGCAGCTTGGGGGTGAAGATTCATCGCACTACCGCGTATAACCCCCAGGCTAATGGTTTATGCGAACGCTTTCACACGTCATTGAATGCAGCCCTCAGAGCGTCGCTGACGGATACAAATTGGGTGGACAAACTTCCATGGGTTTTATTGGGGTTGCGTTCTGCACCTAAGGAAGATTTGCATGCTTCCCCGGCTGAATTAGTTTTTGCACAACCTCTCCGTTTGCCGGGGGAATTTCTCCCCGATAATCCCGCACCAAATGGCCCCCCTGCTCAGCCGTGGCAGAGCGACTCGGGAGCAAACACGCTCCCTGGCCCAGTCCATCACAGTTTACCACACGTTTTTGTGCCAAAGGCTTTAAAAAATGCAGAGTTTGTTTTTGTTAAACATGATGCTCAGCGTCCAAGTTTGCAGCCGTTTTATGACGGACCGTTCCGAGTGCTGGAGACCGGGGCAGAAGCATTTTCTGCTAGATTTAGGTGGGCAGAAGGGAGTTGATTTGCATAAACAGCTCAAACCTCGCCTTTGTTTTGGCTGATGAGGAAGTGCAGCTCGCGAGGCCCCCCCGCCGTGGCAGGCCACCGAGAGGACATTCTCCAAAATCTTTACAGAAAGGTGCGAACAGCTTTAATCCACAGGTGCAGAGAGATGTTGCAGGTGCAGCCAAGCCAGGTTGCAGCAGATTCGGCAGAAAGTTAAAGCCTAGGCAGTTGGTGGATTGATTAGCGATATATGGAGTGTTTTGTGTTTTTCTTTTTTTATGTCATGCAGGTCTTGCCCTTACTAGACGTTTGGGGGGGGGTAGTGTGGGCGACACACATTGTGGGCTCACGTTCCCACAGAGACAGGACTGCATGTGTATTGAGGGTGTCACGTCTGCAAGGACAAAGGACTCAAATCCGCAGAAGATAACAAGGAGGTGTGAGATTTGTCTCTTTGTCCCACAGAAGATGCCCCGGAGAGATTTCCGGTTCATCAGGAAAATGAGAGACAATGGTGAAGATCAAAGGATGGCTTTGTGACTGTATGTTTACTGAAAACACATGTGTCTTGAATTCTGATGCTGGAAACATATAAAAAGGGTGATGAGATAAGATTCTTCCTCTTTCCTGCTTTGAGATGCTAGAAGCTGTGTTCTATCAAATAACGCTGGTTTTTGACTGAAACTCAGCCTCATTATTTGAGCATGCTTCTACAATATACCGACTTTGACAACCACGGGGGACTCCGGTGATACTGCAGATGACTGACTCTTCAGGTACTGCAGATATTTTTTTTTTAATTTATTTAAGTGTTTGTAAAGGGTATACATGTCATTACAGCATTGCATTGTTTACATTTTCATCACATGTTCCCTTTTTTTGTTTTTTAACATTGGAAAAATAATTATTACAACACCCTTTTTTTAAGTGAAAGAAAAAGAGAAATTAAAGAAAGAACAAAAAAAACAAAAAAACAAGAAAAAACAAAAAACAAACAAAAGAGCAAAAAAATAAATAAAAAAATAAAAAATAAAAATAAAAGAGCATCTGTGTAGCGTTGGAACAAAGAGAGGTGCCATTATTGAAATGGTATTTGTCAAAGATTAGATCTGATGGAAGACACATATGCGTTCCAGGGTTGCCAAAAGTTCAAGAACCCATCCATGTCCTGTCTCAGTGCAAATGTCAACTTTTCCATCGAGTAAATGTCTTGAATCACGTTAATCCAATCTTCAGGTGTAGGACAGTCCTTCAACATCCATTTTTTAGTTAGAGCTTTTTTACTTGCCAATATTAAAACAGTGAATAAGTATTTTTCTCCTCGTCTTTCCAGTGATTCCGGTAGTAAACCCAAATACAAAGTTACAAAAGAAAAGGAACTGTTATTTTGAATATTTTCCCCAATATTGTCTGTACATTGGTCCAATATTGGTGGATAACTGGGCATGACCAAAACACATGAAAATGATTTGCAGTCTCTTCACCACATAGCGCCAACAATTCAACCCCTTACGAGTAAATTTTTTTGTGCAGGTGTTCTGAAAAATCTTAGCAAATTTTTCCCATCCAAATTCTCTCCAGTGCAGGGATGAGGTACTTTTCCATTGTTGTTTATTTAGCTTTTCCATATTTCCAGTTGTAAAGTGAAAGTTCCCCTCTTTTTCCCATCTCTCTTTTATATATGATGTGTTGTCTCCTTTTAAGTCTTGAAGACCTTGGTATATTTTAGAAATGTATCTGATCCCTGGGATCCCTTTATATGCCATTAAGAAGACCTTCAGAACACCTGACTGGGCCCTTTCCAAATCTCCTTTTTAAGTATTTTGTTTATGTGGTGTCTAAGCTGAAAGAACCTGTAAAGGTCTTGATTTATTAGACCTCGTTTTTTCAAATCTTCAAAACTTCTTAAAGTTTGCCCTTTAAAAAAATCGTAATATTTTATCAGTCCGTTCTCTTTCCACTTTTTAAATCTAGTGTCTGTTTTATTAGGATTAAAGTCTTGATCATAGGCAATCCATTGCAGAAATCAATAGGGTTCTTTAGTTTGATTCTCTCTGACTATCTTAAACCAAATTTTTAGCGGGGTCTCTATCCACGGGTTAGTGTTATTCAAAAGTTTAGGTAAGGCATTGTTCCCTATTATCGCCTGTAGGGGGATGTCACTTGTTATTTGGCATTCCATCTCCTTCCATTGTGCAGTGTAGACTGGGTTGCATATCTCTACTAAAGTTTTAATTTGTGCGGCTTTAAAATAGTCCCTGATATTTGGCAGCGCGAGCCCACCTTTGTCTTTGTTTAGCTGTAGGGTTCTATATCTGATTCTAGGTCTCTTGCCCTGCCATATGAATCTTGAGATCCTTCTGTCCAGTTCTTGCCATGTTTTTTTGGGAGGTTCTACCAGTATTGTTTGGAAAAGGTAACGTGGAAGTATATTCATTTTGACTGCTTCAGTTCTTTGTGCAGTACCTAAGAATGGTATCATATTCCATCTTGCTAGATCAGATTTTATTTTGCCATCAGTGATCATAGTTTAGCGTTATAATTTTGTTGAGTTGTTTCGGGATATTGACCCCCAGATATTTCATAGATTCCATCTCCCAGTTAGTTTTGAGTTTGCTTAGTAAATATTGATTTGGGTCATAGTGAATGTTAAAATTTGGGTTTTATGCATGTTTACTTCGTACCCCGATAAATCTCCATACTCTGAAAAAACTGAGATTAGTTCTGGAAAAGAGGTGTCCGGCTGCCCCAGGTATATTAAAAATGTCATCAGCAAAGAGTGCTATTTTATGTTCCTTCTGACCAAGTGTAATACCTTGAATTTTTTGATTCTGTCTTATCCATTGGCTCAGAGGTTCTATGAAGATTGCAAAGAGCAGTGGAGACAAGGGGCAGCCCTGACAACATCCTCTTTCCAGTTCAAAAGATGATGATAATTTACTGTTAATCCTTATTTTAGCTGTTGGTTTTTTATATAATGCCTGGATAGTTCTAATGAAGTTGTCATGAAAATTGAAACTGGATAAGATTCTATATAGGAAAAGACCAGTCAACCAAATCAAATGCTTTTTTCAGCATCTAATCCCAATATGACTGCATTTAAATTATATTTTTTTATATGATGAATTATGTGTAAAGTGCGTCAAATCGGCAAGCTTCTGTAGACAAACGAGAACAACTCATGCGTAGACTTTGCCAACAACACTGAGGAGGGAGATGCCCCTGTAGTTGTTGCAGTCACTTCTCTCCCCTTTGTTTTTGTAGAGGGGTGATGATCTTGGCGTCCCTCATGTCCTGTGGTACGGCACCTTCCTTCCAACACTGGCAGAGGATGTCATGCAATGGCAGCAGTAGGGCGGTCTTGCAGTGCTTGATCAGGTCAGGGGGTATGCCGTCGTTGCCGGGTGCCTTGCCAGCGGCCAAGCTATCAATGGCCTTGCTGAGTTCGTTGATGGTTGGCTCGGCGTCAAGTTCGTCCATGGAGGGCAGGCAGTCGATGGCATCAAGGGCTGATGGTGTCATGGTGTTTCTGACTGAAGTAGAGGTCGGAGTAGTGTTCCACCCATCTCTCCATCTTCTTGTTCTTTTCTGTGATCATCTCCCCAGTGGAGGATTTGAGGGGGGCCGTCTTGCTCTGAGCCGGACCAAGTGCTTTCTTGATGCCATCGTACATACCACGGATGTTCCCTGTTATGGCAGCGGTTTGAATGTCTTGGCTGAGCTGAGTCCAGTACTCATTGGCACAGCGCCGAGCAGTCTGCTGAACTTTGCTTCTCGCAGCCCTGAGAATCTGGAGATTTTTCTCGTTTGGGTACTTCTTGTACTCAGCAAGTGCTGAGCGCTTGGTTTCAATAATGGGGGTCATCTCGGTCAACTTGGCATCAAACCAGTCCTGTGACTTCGAGGTCTTCCTCCCAAAGGTAGCCAAGGCTGTGCGGTGGATGGTGTTTCGCAGCTCTTCCCACTTCTGCTTTGCAGATTCTCCTTCTTGTGGTACACCAAGTTCCTTCTCAAAGGTGGAGGCAAACTGCTCAACAAGTTCTGGTTGGGCCATTTTGCTGGTGTCAATCCGTGCCTTTCCAGGCTGTCTAGCATGATGGAATTTCTTCAGCTGCAGCTTGACCTTGCAACACACCAATGAATGGTCTGTGTCGCAATTTGCACTCTGGAACAAACGGGTGATTAGCACGTTCTTCAGTGAGGTGTGCCTGGTCAGGATTAAGTCCAGCTGGTGCCAGTGCTTTGAGCGCGGATGTCGCCAGGAAACCTTGTGTTGGGGCTTGGTCTTGAAGAACGAGTTTGTGATGCACAGATCGTGATATGTGCAGAACTCGAGCAGCCGCTGTCCATTGTCGTTCATTCTGCCCACGCCAAATGGTCCAAGACAGGAGGGCCAGGAGTCATGGTCAGCACCCACTCTGGCATTGAAGTCTCCAAGGAGAATGAGTTGTTCAGAGTTGGGGATGATCCTGACAGTTTGTTGCGAGATTCTCGTAGAACTCGTCTTTTGCCTCTGGTGTGGCTGTCAGTGTTGGGAGCATACACACTGACGAGGGTGACTGGGCCTTGAGTGGTGTTGAGGCGGAGGGTGAGGAGTCGTGCAGAGCCATTGCTGCCCGGTTCCACCATCTTCAGCAAGGTGTTCTTCACTGTGAAGCCCACTCCGTGTTCCCTGTGTTCGTCACTGCCCTTTCCCTGCCAGTAGAACGTGTAATCCTTCTCTCTCAGTGTGCCTGCGTCAGCCAACCATGTTTCCTGGAGAGTGGCGATATCCACTTCCAGTCTCTTCAGCTCATTATTGATGATGGCAGTCTTCCTGGTGTCGTTAATGTCCTTGAGGTTAGCAGCGAGTCCTGTCATCATAGTGCGGACGTTCCAAGTTCCCAGTTTTAGAGTTGGTCTCTTGTTTTGTTGTCTTGCCTGGTGCGAAGTTTCTCAGCCTGCCGTTCGGACTTCTCCTCATCCCCATGCACCCATGAGGAAAGCAAGCTGTGGCAGGACAACACCTTATTGGCTGGGGGCTGCCCAGCTTGAGGCGGGCGGTAGCTGTCCAGTGAGATCCGATGATCCCTCCCACCGTCGGGAACAACCCCTGGCGCCGTGCTCTACGCCAATTGAGCGGAGGCTTATAACCGGTAACTGTCATTCCCCGTGTTTTGTCTACGCCAAAGGCGAAGCTGGAGTGTCCTCTCCAGTGATCCGGTGTTCTACCTTCCAGCGTTGGGCGTTGGTAGGATTCAAGCCTGGGCAGGAAGATATGGAGGACAAGATGTTACCCATGCAGCATGTCCCCCCCTCTCCACGTCACTGATGAATCCAAAGGAACAGCAGGGCTGCTACAGTTGGCACCAGTGCCGTCGCAGGAGCTGCCAGAACGATGTTGAGCACAACAGAGAACTGCCTTAGGGACTCCGACTCCGGATTTTTCCTCAGGGTTGACTCCCGAAGCCTTTCCCGTGACCGGGTGTTCCATAAGGCAGCGGAGGTTTGAAATCAGGGTTTACCTTCCCCTAGATGGGCTACCTTCCCAGGTTGACGAGCCACCATCTACCCGAAGCACCTGGTTTTAAGGTGCCAGAGATCCGCCCTCGCCCCTTCTCCTATTAGTAAAAGCAGTTCCGCCGGGCTTAGAGAATAAACCACACGGGCAGGCTAGGAGTTGGACTTAGTTGTCAGAGGCTTTTTGAGACGCACGCCATAAGGAGCATTTTATGAACACTGGGAGCTTAACCCCAGTGCCGCTCCTGGCTATGACAACCTTGGAACCTTAAGTATACTATGCACAAACATACAACTACAATGTTTTACAGGGTGGGTCACCTTCACCTCACTGAGGGAGGTGAATGGCTTAGAGGTTTTATTTTTGTTGAGGTTTTTTTTCTCTTCTTTGAATGTATATATGGGTATGTGTGTGTATGTATGTGTCCCCCCCTCCCCCTTCCCAAAAAAATCCCCAGTCTCCAGTTGTTATTTCTGCTTTTCCCTGGTGAGAGGCAAAAATGTCAATTAGCAACCCTGTTAGTAACTTGTACACAAATTTTATTAGCTGGAATGTTGATGATCTAAATAATCCTGTAAAAAGAAAGCGAGTTCTTGACCATCTTCATCATCTGAAGATTAGCCTCTACCTAACACTGATGTGCCCACAGGCTCAGAACTCTGCTTTTCTAAATTTTCTCGTATTAATCATTCTGATCTAGCCCCAGTAATGTCAGCCTCTAAACCAACTACCTGTCTTTTAGACCCAATCCCCGCTAGACTAGTGAAGGAATCGCTATCTCTGATTAGTCCATCTCTTTTGAACATAATTTAATATGTCCCCTATTGACAGGACATGTACCGCAGTCATTTAAAGTGGCAGGAATTAAACCTCTACTTAAAAAACCTTCACTTGAGCCTGGGATTTTGGCCAATTATAGACCAATATCTAACCTCCCCTATTTTTCCCAATATCCTCGAAAATGTAGTCGCCAATCAACTGTGCACCTTTTTAGAAAAAAAATCTATATTTGAGACATTTCAGTCAGGTTTTAGAAACATCACAGCACAGAGACAGCTTAGGTTCAGTGTTCAGGTTCCTTTATTTGTAACCATAGGTAGATTTGTTTTGCAGTCTGGTGACATCCATATTTACAAACCACAATTACATTCAACATAGACACAAACACAGGCACACATGAAGCTGACTATAAACATGATAAAAATACTCAAGGCTCCATCAATCAGGATATAAAGACAAAGAGATGGGAGAAAAACCAGAGATAAGAGGGAAGGGTCATATTAAAAAGTTAAAGACTAGTCAAAGAGGTTAAACACTCAAAGGTGTAAAACCCAATAAAAGATTCAGAACTCAAATAAAAATCCTACAAAAATAAGTAAATATAAAATGGAGTTAATAAATAGGTACCTAAATTATGTGAAATATATTGTTACAACTTGTTCAACTCTTTGACAGCAGCAGGAACAAAGCTGTTTTTGTAGCGCTGGGTTTTACTTTTTGGGACAGCAAACCTCCATCTGGAGGGAAGAAGCTGAAAGTGGCAGTGCAAAATGTTGGAGTCATCATTTAAAAATGGAGGTAGCAATCCTCTGTACCTGTCTGGTGTACAAGGATGTGAGGCTCAGCTGTGACTCACCGAGCAACGACTGGACCATCTAACTACCTGATCCAAGGATTTCCTCTGTTTCAGTTTTATCTGACCAAACCATGACACTAAAGAAAAGGATAAAACCAATTCAATAAAAGCCTGATAAAACATTGTCATTATGGTTCAGTCAATTTGAAAGCATGCAAGTTTCCTCAAACAATGCAAATGTTAAGATAAGATAAGCCTTTATTAGTCCCACAATGGGGAAATTCCAGGATTGCAACAGCACAGGGATAGCAACACTCAGAGCAACAATCAGAAGGCAAGAAAAAACAAGCAAGCAAGAGCAGCTAATATACATATGTACATATTACTATAAAATATATATATACACACACACACACACACACACAGACACACAGTGCAGAGCATTGTAGCTGGATGGAATAAATATATGAATATATGAACACACAGTGCAGAGCATTGTAGCTAGATGGAATAAATAGTAAATATATAAACACCCACAGTATGGAGCATTGCAGCTAGGTGGAATAAATATGCAAGTATATAAACACACACAGTGCGGAGCAATGTAGCTAGATGGAATAATATGTAGATATATAAAAACACAGTGCGGAGCATTGTAGCTAGATGGAATAAATATATAGATATATAAATATAAACACACCCAGTGCAGAGCATTGTAGCTAGATGGAATAAATATGTAAATATATAAACACACACAGTGCAGAGCATTGTTGCTAGGTGGGATGAAACAGCATAACCGTCTATTTAGTTATCCTACATGGTATGATTATGTGCCCATACATATTCTCACCCTCCATAGCGACCGGTATGTTCCTAGTTGTATGCCGGAGAGGACCATTGTGTAAGTCTATTGCATCTTTTGCATTCAAAAAAAAAAAAAAAAAAAACTATTAGTTTGTTACGTCTTTTTGCTATCTCTGCGAGCAGCCCTGCTTAGGTTGTACAGTCTGACAGCCGTTGGTAGGAAGGACCTACGAAACCTCTCGGTTGTGCACCTGGGATGATGTAGTCTGCTGCTAATGAGCTCCTCAGTGCATCCAGTATGTCCTGCATAGGTGGAACTCGGACTCCAGCAGAGATGACAGTTAGCCACCGTCCTTCTCTCTCCTTGCTGAGGAGGTTGCTGACTCTTTTTGCACACCCTTTCACAGTTCTCTTCAAAGTTTAAATTACTATCATAATCGTTCCAAGATATTTGTAGGATTGTAACACATTCAGTGGTCTGGGCCTTTTAGTATGGTGACTTTGTGTCTGGGAGTTTTCCTCCTAAAGTCATAATCATATCTTTAGTTTTTGTTGTATTCAGCTGCAGGTAGGAATCCTCACACCAGTGAATAAAATCATCAACTATTGGGCCGTGGCCACTCTCACCATCCTGGAGGAGACTGACAATAACTGAATCATCAGCATACTTTATAATGTGTCTGTTGTCATGTCTGCTCTGACACATGTTTGTGTACAGGATGAAGAGTAGTGGTGACAACACACACCCCTGAGGAAAGCCAGTAGAAAAGCACTTTTGGTCAGACAATGTACCATTGACCCTTACTCTCTGTGTCCTGTTGGTTAAGAAATCCAGAATCCAACCCACCAGATTATTGCTCAAATCAAATTGTTGCAGGAGCCTTTCAACTAAAATATGAGGTTGGATTGTATTAAAGGCGGAGGAAAAGTCCACAAATAAAGCCTGGCGTGTGTCCCATTAAAATCCAGATGTTTAAAAAGCATGTTAAACAGAGTGACAGTGGCGTCCTCCACTCCTTTGTGAGGCCCATATGCCTTAGTGAAAGTTACTGATGACATCCTTATGGCATTTGACAAAGGACTTGTCTCTGTCCTTGTTTTATTGGACCTCAGTGCTGCTTTTGATACCATTGACCACCATATTCTGCTAGAGAGACTTGAACAGTAAATTGGCTTGAATGGAACAACACTAAGATGGTTCCAGTCTTATCTATCAGACTGTTCCCAGTTTGCTCATGTCCATAACAAGTCCTCTACTCAGACCACAGTTAGCTGTGGAGTTCCGCAGGGATCAGTACTTGGACCAGTATTGTTTACATTATACATGCTGCCTTTGGGAGACATTGTAAGGAAGTATTCTATTCATTTTCATTGTTACGCTGACAACACTCAGTTGTATTTATCCATCAGTCCAGATGATCCCAGTCAGTTGGGTTTACTCCAGGAGTGTCTTAAGGATATCAAAACCTGGATGAACTACAACTTTCTTTTGCTGAATACAGATAAAACTGAAGTCATTGTTCTTGTTCTTGGCCCCAAACATGCTAGAAGTACTCTTATTAGCAAGATAACAACACTAGATGGCAGTGCACTGGCTTCTACATCTTCTGTTAGGAATCTTGGCATTGTCTTTGACCAAGATGTGTCTTTCAACTCTCATGCACAGCAAACCATTAAGACCGCCTTCTTCCATCTGCGTAATATTTCTAAAATTAGGTCCATCCTGTCTCATAAAGATGCAGAGAAACTTGTCCACACTTTTATCACCTCTAGACTTGACTATTGTAATTCACTTTTATCAGGTTGCCCAAATAAGTCCATAAAGTTTCTCCAACTCATTCAGAAAGCAGCTGCACATATCCTTATGAGAACAGGGAGAAGAGATCACATTACTCCAGTCTTAGCTTCTTTACATTGGATCCCAGTAAAATATAGAACTGAATTCAAGACATTGCTCTTAATGGTATGGCTCCTTCTTACCTGCAAGAACTCTTAGTTCCCTATCATCCAACCAGAGCTCTACGCTCCCAAAAATTCTAACTACTAGTGGTCCCCAAGGTATCTAGAAGGAGATTGGGAGGTAGACCTTTCAGCTATCAAGCTCCCTTCCTGTGGAACCATCTTCCCAGTTCAGTTCGGGAAGCAGACACTCTCTTTATTCAAGGGCAAGTTGAAATCTTTTAGATAGAAATGCTGCCCCTGCCAGGCCTTCGCTCACATGTGCGGCCTGGCCAGGCTTGGTACTGGACTGTTTGGCTTTGAATGTTGTATTTGTATGTTTGTTTTGAATGTAGCTACTCAACCCAGCCAGTCAAGGTGGATGGCCATCCTCTATGAGCTATGGTTCCGCCCGAGGTTTCTGTCCGTTAAAGGGAAGTTTTTCCTCGCCTGTGTCGCTGCAGTGCTTGCTCTTAGGGGTCTTTGCTGGGTTCTATAAACTAGCTCTATAAACTGGGTTCTATAAACTAGTGTGGCCTAAACCCACTCTTTTCTGTAAAATGCCTTGAGACAACCTGTGTTGTGATTTGGCGCTATATAAATAAAATTGAAGTGAACTGAATTGAAAAGAGGAATGCACAGAGACCGGGGAGCTCTTTTACTGTACAATATGTTGGAGAAGGAATAAAGTTCATGTGTCATTCAGCTCGTTGCCTCGCTTGTTTCCTTTCTCCACATTGGTGACCCTAAGACGTGCCGTGGAAAGCGAGCCGAGCACCGCCCCAGAGACTACCTGTAGGGAGAGCACCAGCACCGCGTGCACTGTCTCAGTCAAGCTCCCAGACTTCTGGCTTCACAACCCGACTGCATGGTTCTTGCACATAGAAGCCCAGTTCACACTCCATGGGATAACAACGGATGATGCCAAGTATTACTACATGGTCGCTGCGCTGGATGCACGGGCCACGCAACAGGTGACGAGCCTGCTCCAGGAGCCACCGGCCCAAGGAAAATATGAAGTGCTTCTCCAGCACTATATCCTTTCTGACAGTGAGAGGGCAGACAGACTCCTAACACGTTAGGAGTTAGGTGACAAATCAGCAGTGGAGCTCATGGAGAGCATGTTGGCACTGAGGGGGAAGAACAATGAATCTTTCCTGTTCGCCCACTTGTTCTTCAGGAACCTACCGGCCACAGCGAGGGCGATCCTGGCCAACTCACTGGGGCTGGTTGCTAAGGACTACCGCGCCCTGGCACAGGAAGCGGACTGCATCATTTTAGCGATCAGAACTCTCAGCGTGCAAGCAGTGGCACCGGCATCCATGAAGGACTCCAGCGAGGTCGAGGAGCCTTTGGTGGTAGCCGGGATGAACACCAGGAGATGAAGGAATGGGGCAATCTGTTTTTATCATTGCTGTTTCGGCTTGAATGCCCAACGCTGTCTGTCACCATGCCAATTCAAGAAGCCGGGAAGATGGCACGTTCAGAATTCAGTTACAGCTGCAACCAATGGCAACAGGAACACACTGCTTTATGTCATGGACACACGTTTGGGGAGATGGTTTTTGGTGGACTCCAGCTGCCAGAAGAGCCTCATCCTGCCAGTCAATGCAGACAGGGTGGCAGGAGGCAGCGGTCCCAAATTCACGGCCGCCAGCGGATCCACCATCAGGGCATTTGGTGAGTGGACACTGACGATATGCTTACACAGACGAAACTTTCAGTGGGACTTTGTGGTAGCTGCATGTTCTGCCCCCATTTTAGGTGCAGATTTTTTATGTGATTATGGGTTGTTAATTGATGTTGCTAATAGGAGATTAGTGGATACTGTCTCTTTTACCTCACTACCCTGTACAGCTCAGGGAGCTGGGTCAACAACACTGGCTAACATTATAGCTCCAGGGGGTAAGTACCAACATTTGCTCACACAGTTCCCAGCACTCACGGTCCTGACTTTTTTGGCTATGATAACGAAACACAGGGTCGAACACATCATAAGGACAAAAGGCCCACCGGTATTCGCGAGACCTCAGGGCTTGGACACAGCTAAGCTGGCCAGCGCGCGAGAGGAGTTTGCCAACTTAGAGCAGTTGGGCATCATCAGGCACTCCAACAGCCCGTTGGCATCCCCACTACACATGGTGCCTAAAGCCGAAGGGTTGTGGCGACCGTGCAGCAATTTTCAGCGCTTGAACAACACCATGGAACACGATCTTTATCCCATTCTGCACATCCAGGATTTTTCCGTGTACCTGGCCAGGGCGCGTGTTTTTTCAAAAGTGGATCTGATGCGCAGATACCATCAGGTCCCGGTGCGCGCGGAAGACGTTCCAAAAACAGCGGTAATAACTCCTTTCGGCCTTTTCGAGTTTTTATGCATGCCATTTGGATTAAAAGGTGCAGCACAGACTTTCCAGAGGATGATGGACGCAGTGCTTCGCGACTTGTCCTTCGTTTTTATCTACTTAGATGACATTCTGGTAGCTAGCGAGTCTGAGGAGGAGCACATCGCCCATCTCAAGACAGTTTTCCAGAGGTTGGAAGCGCATGGGCTTATAGTGAACTGACGAAGTGCCAGTTTGGTGTGCCTGTGATTGATTTTTTTGGGCCACCGCATTTCGCTGGAGGCGCGATTCCACTACCGGATATGGGCACACCATGTCAGACTTTCTGCGTAAGCAGACCGTGAGGGGGGGCCCTGCATGAGGTTTTGGGGGAGGGTCAATGTGACATACCGTTTCCTTCTCTCCGCAGCCCAGCTCATCCAGCCGTTGTATGCCGCACTTAAAAAAAAAAGAAGCCTGTGGAAAACATCTACTGGACTCCCGAGCGAATCAGGCTGTCACGAATGCCAAAACAGCACTTGCGGATGCTGCGTTGTTAGTTCATCCGGATCTGTCGGCATGGATATCACTCTCTACGGACGCGTCTGATGTTGCCATAGAGCAGGTGGTAGAGGCAGTACGTCTCCAGTTTGTGGCAGCCGCTCACATTTTTCAGTCGGATTTTGCGCAACAGCGAGACTCAAATATAGCACGTTTCGTCAGAGAATGGTTGGCTCTACACCTGGCGAAGCGCCATTGTCCATTTTGGCTAGAGGGCAACAGTTCACCGCGTTCGGGGACCATAAGCCAGCTGACGTACGCGGATGTCCAAGGTCTCCGAACCATGGTCTGCCCGGCAGAAACGGCATTTGGGCCACAATCTCGGAGTTTACAACCGACATTCATCACTTCCGGTATGCTCAAACATGTGTGCCGATTGTCTGTCATGCGCGTTAGTCTCCCCGGTCTACGTGGGAATAGAGTTTCCTGCGATGGCCACGGAGCAAGGCCGGGGGACACAGACATTTGCACACTCCAGTCTGCACCTACTGGGTTAAGGGCTGGAGACCAGGGTGGTGCAAGAAGGGGGCCCTCCCTTGCTCTGCGACGTCTTCACCGGCCGCCCACACCCGGTGGTTCCGGAGCTCTTGGCGCCATTTGCGTTTTTGCGTTGGTCCACTCTCTTAGTTCGCATCCGGAGTGTGCACTTCATGAAGCTAGTGGGGGTGAAATTCATCTGGCCTGCTTGTGCAAGGATGTAAAGCAGTGGGCTGCAGCTTGTGTCGCATGCTAGCGGGCCAAAGTGCATAAGCACACCAGAGCCCCCCTAGAGGCAGTTTCAAATCCCAGCCAGAAGGTTTTACCACATCCACGTGGATTTGGTGGGACCCCCTCCCACCATCACAAGGTTTCACACACCTTTTAACAATCCTGGACTGCACTACTCATTGGTCTGAAGTGTTCCCGCTGGCTTCTCCCACGTCTGCAGAAGTGGCTCGTGCTTTTTTGTCGGCTTGGGTTGCACGGTTCGGATCCCCGTCAGACAGCACTTCTGACAGGGTCCACAAGTTGGTTTGGAACTCTGGTCAGCAATGGCCCAGAGCGTGGGTTCAAAAGTCACCGCACTACTGCGTACAACCCCCAAGCTAATAGGTATGCGAACGTTTTCATAGGTCGCTTAAAAGCAGCACTCAGAGCTTTGCTCACGGACACAAATTGGGTCGACCACCTGCCCTGGGTTCTTTTAGGGTTGCGCTCTGCACCTAAGGAGGATTTGGCAGCCTCCCTCAAAACTCGTTTTTTCTCAGCCGCTGCGGATCCCTGGAGAGTTTTTACCGGAAAACCCCGCGCCCAAGGCTGATTTGCCCGTGCATTTTTTGAACAGTATGGAGGCTTTTAACGTCCCGGGCCCGGCCCACCATTGTTTACCCCGCACTTCCCAAAGAGTTTACAGAAGGCCAGCTTTGTTTTCATCAGGCATGATGTGCACCGGACCCTGCTGTGCCCACCGTACGACGGACCATTCAGGGTGTTGCAACCTGGGGTGAAACATTTTGTGTTAGACTTGGGGGGGGGCATAGGGAGACCGTCTGCATTGACAGGCTGAAGCCCGCTTTTGTGTTGGCAGACGAGCAGGTGGTGTTGACCCAAGATCCCCAGCACAGACGTCCACCATTGGTGGCTCCACAAGTTGGTGTTCCCTCACTAGGGACCTGCGCACACTAAGCTGATGTGTTCCCCCCTCCCTTTTTCCCCCCACAGACTGACGTGCCCTCCTGTACGCCTCACCAGCAGTGTCTCTGACCGATCGGTGACCCCCTGCTACAAATCCCGCTATGGGTGTCGCTCTAGGCCCAAAGGACGGGGGGGGTTAGCGCCCTTCTGGGGTGTTCGGGGGGGGTGCTGTGTGGTGGCACAGGGCGGGTTATTCTCCACCCAGTGAAGGCAGCTGGATAAAAGGGGGACATGGACGACCAAGTGCCACCGGGGGGTCCAAACAGAACAGTATGAACTATCCACCCCCCGGGAGAAGAGGAACTGCCGTTGCTACTGAAAGAGAGAAGGGTCTGAGCAGCAGGGCCGCATTATGTATGTTAATATGCCACACAGGTCTTTGTTCCAAACATGGTATTATGGACGGAAGTTTCTGGGTCTCAATGCATGAATGATAGGTATAAAAGAGGAATGCACAGAGACTCAGGAGCTCTTTACGTACAATATGTTTGGAGAAGGAATAAAGTTCATGTGGTCGTCCAGCTCGTTGCCTCACCTGTTTCTCCACATTTCCACTCTTCCCACCTGAAAACTCACTTGGGCCATATCATGACCAAGTGCTTGCAGTCTCAGAGGAGGAGGCTAGCTAAAATATATGAATATAGTATTTCAATTAACACACCTTTGATAGCTTTCACCAAACAACACTGGGAAGATGAGCTTGGTTTTGACATTGAGGATGATATTTGGGACACGGTCTTTAAATGTGTACACTCTTCATCTATTTGTGCAGGTCACACTTTGATCCAGTTTAAAGTATTGCATCATCTCTATTATTCCAAATCTGCCCTAGCTAAAATATATCCGAACACAGACCCCCTATGACATAGGGCACGGGCACTATGTCATATGGCACTATGTCACACAGACCCCCTATGACACGGGCACTAGCTTGATCTATCACATAGGGCCTATGTGATAGATCAAGCTAGTGCCCGTGACCACTTTATCACATGTTTTGAGGACGTTCTGAGCTAGATCATTTCTGGCCGTCATTCTTTAGTTTATTCTCTAGAATATTTAAGAAAAATATCTCTCCTTCCCCCCGACTGCTATTTTTGGTCTGCCCCCAACAAACACATCTACAGCTTTTCAACAGACTAAGGCTTTCACTTTTGCATCCTGACTAACACGACGATTAATACTGTTGAATTGGAAAAACGCTGCCCCGCCCACCCACACTCACCTCATTCGTAATATTATGTCTAATTTTAAAATGGAAAAGATTCAATACGCTGTAAATGGTGACCTCCAGGACTTTCACAGCATTTGGGATGGCTTTATAAACCTTTTGAAGGAGCTGGATGGTCTACAATTAGACTGAAGGACATTCAGCAGTCTGTTTACTCTGATATGCTCTGGTTAACAATATTTCACCTTTGTCCATGTAACTGGTGACCCCCCCCCACCCCCCCATGCATGTCCCCATCTTCAAGTGGTGTTGACTGTTTTTATGAATGAGTGGTGTGTACAGGGGTTTTGTTTTGTTGTTTTGCTTATGAATGTATAGTACTAATTCTGTATGTACAGCCAAGAAAATTCAATAAAAATACTTAAAAAAATTGTTGGGAGTCTTATTCTCACTGGAAAACATGCACATTATTGCACAAGACTGAAGGCTTTCAGTTTAATTTAGAGAGATGAATAATTGTCAGAGCTTTAACTAGTCTGAGTTTTTCAGCACTACTGATTTAATCCTGAGTACTTTCATGCACAGAAAAACTGACTGCTATTAAAAAATTAGCTGAATTTTGCCATTCCTTTAGCTTCAATAACAAGTGAAAAGTGACAGTTGCTACTGGAAAAACACTGACAATTAAGAGTTTATTTTCAGCTAGAACCACAAAATGGTAAATTATTTCAAACAAATTTCATATCTGGTACTGAGTATGGAAGAAATAATCTTCAAAAAATACATGACAATACAAGTTCCAGACTGAAATGCTCTTCCAAAAATAAATGAAAGTACAATGAGTACCAGACTGAACAAGTTCATTTTTATCCCCCACCGGTCAAAGCCCAAACAGGTCGAAGAGCCCTTTGGGCGAAGACCAAAGGGGGATCATGTTATGGGTCCGTCCATCCATCCATCCCACTTTTGTGAAATCAACTCCTACTACAGTTTGTTTCAATTGTTCTGAAACTTGGTACTGTGGTTTGATTTCCACTGAGGATATTTATATTGCAATTTGGTTCTGATAGGATGATTTTTGCAGGAATTGTAGCCCTGACCTATGACCTCCTGTTTCACCTCACTTCATAGACAGTAACTGTCTTGTGAAATCAACTCCTCCTACAGTTTGGTTCCGATTGTTTTGAAACTTGGTGCCATGGTTTGATATACTCTGATGATGCGCATATTGCAATTTCACTCTCATCGGATGACCTTGAGGTCAAAGGTCAGAGATCAGATTTTCCCTAAATCTTCTGAACAATAACTACTGAAAGAAATGATGCAGACTTTTCAAATCGATACAGTAGTTGTATGTAATACACATCTTGGACAACTTACACACTCACCTAACTATGGATTTGGGGTCAAGGGGTCAAAGGTCAAAGTTAACATTGCAGTTGCACTATGGTAAATGGTAAATGCTACATTTACTATCTATCTTAGGTAATATCTTAATATCTTAATATCTTAGACACCAGGTCTTTTGGTATGCAAGGGGCGCTGCTGAAGTCATTCTATGACACGGTGGTGGCATCAGCCATCACTTTTGGAGTGGTCTGCTGGGGCAGTGGCATTACTGCAGCCGATAGGAAGAGACTGAACAAACTGATCAAGAAAGCTAGCTCCGTCCTGGGGCAGCGCCTTGATCCGGTGGAGGAGATAGGAGAGAGAAGGATGGTGGCTAAACTGTCATCTCTGCTGGAGTCCGAGTTCCACCCTATGCAGGACATACTGAATGCACTGAGGAGCTCATTTAGCAGCAGACTACATCATCCCAGGTGCACAACCGAGAGGTTTCGCAGGTCCTTCCTACCAACGGCTGTCAGACTGTACAACCTAAGCAGGGCTGCTCGCAGAGATAGCAAAAAGACGTAACAACCTAATTGTTTTTTGAATGCAAAAGATGCAATAGACTTACACAATGGTCCCCTCCGGCATACAACTAGGAAAATACCGGTAGCTACAGAGGGTGAGAATATGTATGGGCACATAATCATACCATGTAGGATAACTAAGTAGACGGTTGTGCTGTTTCATCCCATCTAGCAACAATGCTCTGCACTGTGTGTGTTTATACATTTACATATTTATTCCATCTAGCTACAATGCTCCGCACTGGGTGTGTTTATGTTTATGTTTATATTTATATATCTATATATTCATTCCATCTAGCTACAATGCTCCGTACTGTGTGTTTATATATCTACATATTATTCCATCTAGCTACATTGCTCCGCACTGTTTATATATTTACATATTTATTCCATCTAGCTGCAATGCGCCGTACTGTGTGTTTATATACTCATATATTTATCCCATCCAGCTACAATGCTCTACACTGTGTGTCTGTGTGTATATATATATTTATAGTAATATGTACATATGTATATTAGCTGCTCTTGCTTGCTTGCTTTTTTTTTTCTTGCCTTCTGATTGTTGCTCTGAGTGTTGCTATCCTTGTGCTGTTGCAATCCTGGAATTTCCCCATTGTGGGACTAATAAAGGCTTATCTTATCTTATCTTATCTTATCTATAAATTCATGAAGTCTCTGCCTGTGTGTTTGTTCCATGCATATCTCTTGAACCATTCCTCAGACTGACCTAAGGTTTTAGACGTGGTTTCCTGAGGTTACGAGGGTGTGCATCCCCAAGTATGGAGTCGCTCAGTCAGAATATGTAATTCTTATCAATAAAAGTTTAGCCACCGCGCTGTCACTGCTCTGTCTCTTCATGCCCTGGCTTCAAGAAGTGTGGGTGTGGTTTCAGATTGACTCCGTGCTGATTGGATAGCACACAGCATCACGACCTGTCAGTCACCAGAGTGTTCCCTGGACAAAACAAGGAAATGCAAAACGACAAATTTGACTCGAAAAAGATAATACTGAAGATTTAATGCTTAAAAATATTATGCCATAAAGTTGCCATGACTGAGTAGGTCTAAAGGATATGTGGAGAATGAGGCGCGTGAGCAGACTGGGCGGCGCGTCAGTTGGGACCGGGTCTGACAAATCAACACAGAACATGCTGGGAGAAGCAACAGCCAGACACGACCTGGCTCAAAGGCACACTAACTGATGGCAATAAGAAAAAGTTATTTTCAATAAAGTGGAAAAAAGATAATGCATGGAGTGTGCTTTTTCCCTGAACCTGATTTATCATGGAAAACAGCTGAGCTCTGTGGTTCGAGCGATCAGCTGATTGGATCCACCAGTGTTCTGACATTTTGACATATCTATCAGAACAGCTGATATACATACAGGAGAACTGAAACGGTGTTTCTCTCTCTCTTCAGCGGCTGAAAAAACAACAACAGCAGTTTATGTACAGTAATACTATCCATAGTGCAAATAGCGACAAAAGATAGACTTAAGGTTTAATGCTTAAAAAAATTATACCATAAAGTTGCCGTGATTGCGTAGGTCTAATGGATAATTCAGCATGAAGAACACAAGGTGCAGGGTGGGGGTGGAGAGGGGCTGGCGGGGAAGCAGCAGCTGAACCAGTGGATTGCAGTCCTTCGCAGGCGCACGGGTAGAGCAGCAGCTGAGACTCCGGTTAACCGGGCAATCTGGGCTTGGCTTCCTGCGAAGGACTGTGATCTGCCAGCTCAAGTGCTGCTTCTCCAACACCGGTGTCTGACTGGGCACTCTACGATCATTCGCGGGGAGGCACGTCCAACCTGCCCGGTCAGTGGTAGACGGCAGTCCCGACTGCGGCTTCATTGTGGAGCGGAATGGCCAGATCAACTGCATATCATATGCGGACACATATGCACGCTTTGATTAAATGACAACAAGACGCAAAAAATGCCCAAATAACAAAATAAATAATTTTTATTTAAATATTTACAGACAAATGGGCAACAGTTACAGCCAAACAAGTTATTCTGCTCTGTGTGTGAGTGTGAGAGTGAGAGTGAGAGTGCGAATGAGAGAGAGAGAGAGAGAGAGAGAGAGAGAGAGAGAGATTTTTGATTTTTCAACACACCTTTATTGTCACAAATTCAACAGAAAAACACAACAACTAAAACAACTAAAAGAAGCAATGGAAAAGAAAAATGTCTCACTGACAAGAAATCAAAGACACAAGTAACCAAACAAGGAAAACTAAAACAAAAAACTTGCTTCTTACATCAGGATTATACCATAGATAATTTTCCCCTCCTTAACACAACACAGGATGTGCTTAAAGCACCACATAGCCTCAAAGGTTTCAACATTCTGCATCAGATGATAGTAATTGTAATCAATCACTATTCGAGCCTTAATCATGCCAACCAGCATGTCTTTTACATTACAATCCAGCAGTTGTTCAATTTTTCTTTTCCTACTAACATAAATAGCCATTTTAGCCTGACCCAGGATGAAATTTAAGAGTTCACTCTTTTTCTTAGTCCTCTGTCTATATGGAAAGCCCAAGATAAAAATCTGCTGGGAAAAGACTTCTCCAAACAGATAAAACAGCTTCCCCAAAAAAACAAACAACAATTGCAGTCTGTTACAGTCCAGAAAACAATGGAACACAGTTTCTTTCTGAGGACAAAATGGACAAACCTCAACAACATTTGGGTTTAAAAGAGAGATAAAAGCATTTACAGCCACAGCACCATGTAAAACTCGCCATTGTAGGTCTCCAACCTTCTTAGTTAATGGTGGTTTATAGAGTGCTCTCCAGGCAGGCCTCACCTCAGGACCCAGACCCAAGTGTTTCCTCCATGGTGTATCAGCTCGACCTTTTAACTTATTCACATTTAGAATTTTCACCAAAAGTCCATACATTTTTTTACCAGGAGAGTCACAAATGTTAATGTGCTCAGAGTTTAAAAACACACCAGTGCCATCTTTAAAATCAGGAGATAAAATACTAAAAGGAAAAGGTTCATCAGCAGTTTGTACAGAGTTTTCGCAGTGTAAAACAATAGCAGAGTGTTCTTCTGCGGACAGGCAGTCTCTCCAATCTTTCAACAAGTTCATTATAACTCTGACTGAAGAGACGCCAAGAGCCGAGCACAGGGCAACAGCATTGTCCAAGTTAGGACCACATAAATTTACCAAGTGTCCCAGCGTTGTAACCTTTGCAAAAATAAACTTTTTTAAAACAGAAGGTCCTAAAACATTGCCCACATCAAAACGGGTCCCGAACACAAGTGGTTCCTTTAAAAGCCAGAAAGGCGACAAGGAAGCCTGGGGAGAGTTCTTTTTAAAAAGTCCCCAGATTTTAAAAGCACTTTGGTAAAACTGGGGAAGTTCTGGGAGTTTTTGGCCCCTTAAATCCATTAAAAGCAGCGACTCCTCTAGTCCAAGCCCTCCACAGCGAGCCAGGACAGCCCTGGCAATAGGTCTCCACACAAGGTCAAGGGGGCCACTCAGCAGTCGCTGAATGAACTGCAGGCGAAAGACAGCCCCCCTGCTGGCCAGATGGATGAGCCCTTGACCACCTTCTTCCCTCGGTAAAAACAGGATACTCTGTGGAACCCAGTGAAGACGGTCCCAGAAAAAGTCCACGACTATAGATTGTACTCTGGCCAGCAAATTGGGTGGAGGGTCCAGACAAGACAGTCGATGCCACAGCATTGAAGCAATCAAGTTGTTGATAATTAAAACACGACCTCTGAAGGACAAGTTTGGCAGAATCCATTTCCATTTTTTTAGTCTTCCTTCAGTTTTTTCTAAAAAACACTCCCAATTTTTCTCAGTAAAAGTCTGATTTCCTAAAAACACACCAAGATATTTAAAACCACCTTGTGTCCACGAGAGGCCACCAGGTAGGGCAATTTTTTGTGGTCTCCCCCCCACCACAACAGCTTCACTCTTACCCCAATTCACTCTCGCTGAGGAGCACTCACCAAAAAGATTAACAGTTCTTAAAAGGTAGTCTACATCGTTTTGATTTCTTGTAAAAACAACAACGTCATCAGCATAGGCAGACACTTTAAAAACAGAGTCAGAGTTGGGGACTTTAAAACCAGTGAGGCCTTGCCTTAGTTTACAAAGGAGGGGCTCAATGGCAAGAGAGTACAGCATACCTGAGAGGGGGCAGCCCTGTCGGACACCCCTCTCAACTTTGAAAGGAGCACTCAAACCACCATTAATCTTAAGAATACTCTCAATGTCTCTATACAAAGCCTGGATCATGGCGATGAACCCTGAGCTGAAACCAAAGGCCTCTAATGTCTGCCAAAGGTATGGATGTTCAACTCGGTCAAACGCCTTTTCTTGGTCTATTGAAATAAGACCAAGTTCTTTGACCAATGAGCTGGAGAGGTCCAAAACATCACGAATTAAAAAAATGTTGTCTGTAACCAACCTACCAGGTACACAGTAGGTCTGGTCTACATGGATGACCTGCTCCATCGCCTTCCTCAGTCTGGTAGCCAACACTTTGGAGAGAATTTTGTAGTCAGTACAGAGGAGGGCCACCGGACGCCAGTTCTTAATGTCTTTCAAGTCGCCTTTTTTTGGAAGGAGGGTGAGGACTGCTCTCCTACAACTTAGGGGCAGGTGACCCTTCCGCAGACTGTCAGACAGTACTTCCAGCAAGTCCTCACAGATCTCAGACCAGAACGCCTTGTAGAACTCCGCTGGTAGGCCATCTATCCCTGGGGCTTTTCCACACTGAAGAGACTGGACAGCCACTGCCAGTTCTTGCAGAGTGATCCCGCTCTCCAGCTCCGCATTCACGCCAGCCATCACTTTTGGCAAGTCCGTCAAAAAATGACTCAGTGCATGTGGATTCTCAACAAATTCTTTCTTAAAGAGATCCTTGTAGAAAGCAACTGCAAAGCGACGGATCTCCGCAGACTCATGGATCAGCCGCCCGTCCTCGGAGCTGAGAGAGTGGATCATCCTCCTCTGACCATTCTTCCTCTCCAGACCAAAGAAAAAATGAGATGGAGCGTCCATTAGTGCGATGTTCTGGAACCTACTGCGTACCACAGCGCCCCTGGCAGCCACACCCAGTAGGTCAGTTAGAACAGACTTTTTGCAATTGAGGGCCTCAAAATGTCCTCTTTCTCCTGTGGAGCCTGCCAAAGACTGCAGCTCCACTACTTCTCTCTCCAGGTCCCTGACAGACCTGGCCAAGTCTCCAGAGACATTGCGAGTATACTGTAGGCACAGATTCTTTATTTGGCTCTTCCCTACATCCCACCACTGCTGCAAAGAACTAAAATTAGATTTTGTCAATTTAAAATTACTCCAAAAAAACATAAAAGCAGTTTTAAAACTGTTATCCGATAAAAGTGACGTGTTAAAATGCCAGTATGCACTACTGCACTTTATATTCTTGATAAAAACACAACACTGAACCAGGGAATGATCTGTGAAGCCAACAGGGACTATAAAAGCACTTTTAAAAATGCTAAAATGGTGCTTAAAACTGTAAACCCTATCCAGTCTAGCTAAGGACAAAATATTGTCCTTTCTATGGCTCCACGTGTACTGTCTAGCCTTGCCATGAAAATTTCTCCACACATCACACAGATCATGAGCTTCTATGAAACCTTTTAAAACTCTTTTGGATGCAGCATGTGGCTCTGGGTGATTCCTATCCATAAGAGGATTTTCTGTACAATTAAAATCACCTCCCACAAATAAAAAGTCATCATTACTGCAATTTTTGATCGTATCATCTAAAATATTTAAAAAGGCCAATCTTTCTGTGCCTACGGTTGGAGCATACACATTTATAAAAACAACTTTCACATTCTCAAAAACAGCTCGAACTTTTAAAATGTGGCCTGCAATTATCTCATCAATGTCATAAGAAAGTGGAGTAAAATCTCGAGAAAATAAAATACCCACCCCACCACATTTGCTGCTTCTATGACTAAAAATAATTTCACCCCGAAATTCCCTCCTCCAGTCAGCAGCATTGTCCTCAGAACTATGAGTCTCCTGAACAAACAGAACATTAATTTTCTTGCATTCTGCAAGAGTAAAAACACTCGCTCACTTGGACATTTCTCTTGCCCCATTAATGTTGAGTGTGCCAAAATTAAAACTACACATGTATATAAGAGGGCAAAGCCAATATAAAAACAGAAAAGAAAGAATGAGCGATAAAAGACTAATCATCCTGGGCAATTTGGTTCTTAACTTTTAGTACAAGCTTTTTTAGTCTGTAGATCTCCTGATCAGTAAAACTTTCCTGCTCAAGCTCTCCCCTACTTTTCATGTAGGCCCGAGCAGAGTCAACAAAGCGTTTTAGATCAGGGAAGAAGCTTTCAACTTTAACCATTCTGACCCCCTTAGTGTCCTGCAAAAACTTCTGTATTTTTGTGAAGGGGTAACCGCCTCCACTGGCCACATCATCACTGCTTTCACCATCACTCTCTATCTCAGACCCAGCATAAGAATCTGGCTGAGATAGAGAAACCTCAGAACTGTCTTTAACAACCCTTTTTACTTTGACCCTCTGCTGTTTGGTTTCCAAATTCTTCCGCTTGATGGGGATTTTACGTAACTCTTCATCTATTTCGATGTCATCCTCGTCCTCCAACACTGACTCAGCCACCCTGGTAGCTGTCTCTTCTTGCTTCTCGCTCACCCTGTGCTGTGGTTTTATATTCATCTTTCTGGTCCCACCATCTACCTGGGCCTCATTTGGCTCCTCTGTCTGACCCTCAGCGTGATCCCTCTCGGTAATCTCACCCTTGTCTGCAATGTTGGTCTGTGCAGCAGCCCCGCGATGTGCTTTAACTGTTGTTGCTGTTTCAGTTATGATCGACAGGCTGGCTGCGGAGGGCAGCAAAGCCGCCCCGCCGCCAGACAGTCTCGCGGCCTCGGCCGAAGTGCCGCCACCAGACGGCCCCGCGGCTTCGGCCGAAACGCCCGACGGCGCGGCAGCGCCGTCAGCCTCGGAGGACGGCGAAGCCGCTCCGTCACCAGACGGCCCCGAGGCCGCACTAGCGGCCTCCCCCGAGTGATCACCCCCCACTCCCTGAGGGCATGATCGAATCAAATGTCCCTCCATTCCGCAGCCGAAACACTTCATATTATCGGAGGTGACGTGGATGGTGTAATCAAAGCCGTCAATCCGGTATTTAAACACGAGGTTGAGGCTTTCCTCGCTATTCTTTAAAATCATGAGCACCTGTCGCCTAAAAGACATGACATGCTTTAAACGCGGGGACTTACAACCGAGAGGGATGTGCTTAATCGGGGACAAAAGCTGCCCGTGTCTCGACAGCTCCTTCTCCAACAGCTCGTTCTTTAAAAATGGTGGGACATTTGAGATGGTAATTCTCTTCGCGGGATTCACCAGAGACAGAACAGGAACCAGTGTGTCTTTAATCACAACCCCGCTCTCCACTACCCGGTTAACTTTTTCAATACTATCCAGGAAAATCACCACGGCACTATTCATTCTAGAAGCTGATCTAATGCTTTCATAACCGACCAGCTCCCCCACAGCCAGACTACACTCCTCCACCGAGCAGCTGACAGCCGGTGTCAGTTTGACAGCATGTCGGCGTGTCAGCTGCTCAAAACCGGAGCCTCACTCCAAAACCATGCTGACCAGCAGAGCTGGCAGCAGAAACCCCCCTCCCAAAACGCCTACCCCACCCCAGCTACAGAAGACAACAAAAATTAAGATTATTTAGCAGAAAAAAAACCCTTTAACACAAAAAGACAGAGAAAAATTTGAGATAAATCACTCACGCTGTCACACGCTCTCAGCTCGCACTCACGACCACACCCACTCAGAGAGAGAGAGAGAGAGAGAGAGAGAGAGAGAGAGAGAATGGTGAAGGGATTGTCGCCGTACTGTGGCTGCCTCATCCATCCAGGTGGATACCCTGAATTTCTCTCTGGGATTAATAAAGTATACAAAATTTAAAAAAAAAAAAACTACACAGGTTCACTTTGGGATCCTGACCTCTGATTATGTGTTTGGGGTCCAAAGGTCAAGGTTAACATTTCTTATGCCTTTTTACTGTACAATGAGTAAAGTTAGGGTCACCAAACTTGGTACACAGGTTCACTCTGTGACCCTGAAGTGTGGCTATGGTTTTGGGATTGTAAGGTTAAAGATCAACATCAAAATGGCTTAAAAATTATATCTCAACAACAAAGAAAGCTAGGGTCACCAAACCTGGTACACAGGTTCACTCTGAGACCATAACCTCTGATTACAGGTTTGGGGTCAAAAGATCAAAGGTCAAGGTTGGCACTCCCGAAGCTCTCTTACTATGGAAAGTGTAAAGCCCTCTAGGATCACCATACTTGCTACACAGGTTCACCTCGGGATCTTGCCCTACAATTATTAATGCACTGGGCTTCACTCCTTTCTTCACTTTCAATGATTTTTTTTTTTTTTGCTGGTCATTAACATCTGTTTGTTCTCTCCCATAGAGTGAGTCCCCATCATGCTGTTTGCTCTCTACATGTCTGTTCTTTTCATCTTCTTTATCCCCTCACCCCCCAGCCAGTCGCAGCAGATGACTGTCCATCCCTGAGCCTGGTTCTGCTTGAGGTTTCTTCCTGTTAAAAAGGAGTTTTTCCTCTCCACCATCACCAAGCCCTTGCTTATAGGGGATCGCCTGATTGCTGGGGGTTTTCTGCAACTGTGGGGGTTTCCCCTACAGTTGAAAGTGCTATAACATGACTGTTGCTGTGAAATGGCGCTATTGTGGGGAACCCACGCTGGGATAATCATCTCAGACTGGAAGCAGAGGAGAGGCAAATAGTCCCTTTGCCGGTAGAGCGTGGGGGATTAAACAGATGAGGACAATAGGTATTGTGATGGGAGAAGTTATGGTGATGTAGAACCCCAGGCAGCAGGAAGGAGCAGCTGTGGGGACAGTAGGGGTGATGATGTGCTAAATGTATTGTGATGCAAGATCTCAGGCAGCAGGGGGAAGGAGTGGGGTGATATAAAAGGAGAGACCCTGGTGTATGATGAGAATGCTTTTTCTGTGTATGAATGAACTGAGAGAGTGAATAAAGCTCCTCTGCCATCCAAGTCTGGTCTTTTTATTGCACTCTCCACACTATATAAATAAAGTTGAATTGAATTGAATTGAACTATGGGTTGTATACTTTGTTGTATATTTGTGGATGATGGGCTTATCATAATTTGGTTCTGCCACAGTAATTATATTGAAAAGCTGAAAACTGCTCTGTCAGTAACTATTGGGATCTTCAAAGAAAATGGAGGCGGGGGATTTTGCACTCACCTCAGAGTGCTCTTGTTACTTATTGAAATGAATCATCTCAAGGTTATGGCTCAACCAGTTAACAGACTTAAATTAAAATCTATTTTTATTAAAACAGCCCCACCAGTAAACAAGGCCTCGTTTTCTTTCCTGGCAAGCGCTCCTGAGTCTCTGCTTGCTCATTTCCGTAGAATGATACAATTTTTAACATCTGTTAATTTTACACTTTCACTTCCTTGTTTACTGTAGGTAACCCTTGCAGAAACCAAGGCCTGCTGAAAAAGACAAACACATATGAGGCGTATTATCTCTGAGATGAAAATTTTAGTTCACTCCTTCAAAATGTCACAGGCAAAAACTCTGCATATTCCCTGGTGTTGGAAAAAACAACTCCATCCTTATTACCTGAGCCACTCAGATTGAAAACAAACAGAATGTGTAAATTCTCATCATTTCAACTCCTGCCAAGAAAACAACATCAAAGATTCTCTCTTACTTCACCGTCCCACTGCCATGTGGGGCTTACATCTGCTTGGCCCAGTGACACACTGCCAGGGGAAACTCGACTCCTCAGATTGTGTAATATGTTTTCTTCTGGGCAAAGAGACCCCCCCCCAATCATGATGGCAGCATCAGCTAGTAACGGAATACTGGATGCAGCAGTACAGTGTGTGTGTGTGTGTGTGTGTGTGTGTGTGTGTGTGTGTGTGTGTGTGTGTGTGCGCGCGCGCGCATGTGTGCTTTTACCTTCCCTGAGAAGTTGCTAATCTGAAAACAATTGAGGCTATGTCAATCTACACTCCATACAGAGAGAGTGAAAGTCATAATTTGCATGTCCATGGCCTTGTCGTGAAGCACGGTCATAAACTGAACTATAAAAATATTTTGATAGCATGCTGGAGTAACTGGTATATAATTGAATTTAATATGCACATTTCCTACAACAGATGTGGCCCATTTTAAGCAGCACAGTTGTGCATCGACTCCAAAGAGAGCAACAATTGCACTTTACCCTTTTTCTTAAATCTTTTTATAACTCTCAACCAGCATCTGAGACTCCAGCTTTGACCTGCCAAATTGTCATGACACCAAATTGTCCTTTTCTTATCAATTTTTATAACAATTCTCATAAAAGGCTCTGAATGATTAACTTCATTGGGATTAGTGTGGCCTGCACTATGGAGCAACAGGTTTATGTCTACTGAAACTGCTCTATCTTATGTGGATTTTTAAAAATTTTATCTTAAAGTAATAAAGTCTGAGGTCAGATGTGTTTGGGTTCAAACACAATAAAACTCACTGTTTAAAGATGTCAGCAATTTGGATTAGATTCTATGGTTATATGGCTCTTTTCTAATCGTATTGACCATTCAAAGCACTTTTTTTTTTTTTGTAACTTAGATTTTTATTCATTTTTCATCATATATAATGCATTCAGATCACATTCTACATTTAAAAAACAAAGGGGTTAGGGTAGGGAAAAATAAAAAAAAATAAAAAATAAAAAAAAAAAAAAAATAAAATAAAAGGGGGGGGGGGACAAATGTTGGAGCATCAAGTTTTTAGTTTCCATCTCTTAATTCTTCTGGTTTTTTCAGTGTCTTTGGTTATTCTTTCAATTTCTGCCTCGTTGTTGCACTTTGTAGTGTGTCCATTTCCGCCATTTTTTCTCCCATATTCCTTCTTGCATTCTTCGTCGATATGTTAGTTTTTCCATCATACGTATGTCCTCAACAATGTCAGTCCATTGTTCTTGGTCAGGAAGAACTTCTGATCGCCATTTTTTTGTGATAGTTTTTTTACATGCAATCAACAAGATTTTAACTAGATATCTGTCCTCAGCCTGTATAACATTGTCTTTTTTAAGATCACATAAGTACATCAGGTTACAGTTCATTGGTATATTATATCCTAATATCCTCTGTATTGTCACATGCATAGATTTCCAAAATGATGATATTTTGTAGCATTTCCAAAACATATGTGAGTGGTCTGCATTTTGAGCCCCACATCCCCTCCAGCATAAAGATTGGGTATTTGTATATTTTCCTTGAATCTGTGGTGTAATGAAAAAGCGAATCAGGTTTTTCCATCCAAATTCCCTCCATGTCCTTGAATTTGTTGATGTGTGTTGTGTTTTCCATATTTCCTGCCAGCTTTCTTCTGTTATGTTTAAATTGAGCTCTTTCTCCCATTTCTCCTTTATATAGTTACTTGTATGATTGTTTGTCATAAGTTTCTGATATAGTTTTGAAATAATTCTTATTTTATTTCCTGCATATGAGCTTAAAATAAGTTGTATAATCTCATTCACATCTGTTTGGAGGTTATGCCTAATCTTCTTCATATAGTAATCTCTCATCTGCAGATATCTGAAAAATTCCGATCTTTCTAGTTTAAATTTTCTCCTGATATTTACAAAGCTCCCGAGATCTTTTTTTCCGATATTGCCCCATGCTGTGATTCCCTTGTTCACCAGATTTTTGTATCCCCTATCTTGTTTTGCCGGTTCAAACTGACTGTCAAATGCTACCCATTTCAATAGTTTTATGTCTTCCCTTATATTATATTTTTGTACTATTTTATACCACAGTTCTAAAGTAAATTTAGTGATTGGGTCTATTTGTTTGATTTGCTTATATGCATCTTTATCCCCTATTATGCTTTGTACTGGGAGTCCCTCAATTTCCTTTTCCATTTTTTTCCATTTTGCCTCATATCCCTCGTCGCACCAACATATGATATATCTTATTTGTGCTGAGTAGTAATATTCCTTTAGACTCGGTAGGCCCATGCCTCCTTTCTCTTTTGGTAATTGGAGGGTTTTATATTTCACTCTTGGTTTTTTACCTCCCCAAACAAATCTCGATATCATCCTGTCCCACTTTGAGAATTGGGCATCTGGAATCTCTGTTGGTAGAGCCTGGAAGAGGTAAAGTAATCTAGGTTGTATGCTGATTTTGACTGTCTCAATTTTTGAATTCAGATCCATATTTAAGATTGACCATCTATCAATATCTTTTTTTATTTCTTGTTCCAACCTATCATAGTTTGCTTTATATATTTTGCTTAGGTCTTTAGGTATGTTCACTCCAAGGTATTTTATTTCTTTTTGGTTCCAGTTTAGTTTGATCTTATCAGTTATCTGGTTTAGAGGGTTATAGTGGAATGTCAGTATTTGTGTTTTTGTTATGTTTATCTTGTATCCTGATAATTTTCCAAAGTTTTCTATCAAGTTCATCATTTCCATTATTGATTTATCTGGTTGTTCAAGGTAAACTATAATATCGTCTGCAAATAGCCCAATCTTGTGTTCCGCCCCCTTTATTATTACACCTTTTAATTTCTTATTTTGTCGTATTGCTTGAGCCAATGGTTCTATGAACAGAGCAAACAAGGTGGGCGATAAGCAGCATCCCTGCCTAGTTGATCTTTGTATATTTACTTTGTCTGTTAAGCTACCATTTATCTTGACTCTTGCCACAGGTTCTTGATATAGCGTCCTTATGCATTGTACTGATTTTTCGTTAAATCCAAAGCGCTCCAGTACACTATATAGGAATTTCCAGTTAACCCTGTCAAATGCTTTTTCTGCGTCTAAACTCATTATTACTGCGCTTTTCTTTTCTTTATGTATTTGGTTAATTATATGTATTGTTCTCCTGATATTGTCATGTGTTTGGCGTCCCTCTATGAATCCAGTTTGATCATCTTCTATCAATTCCGTCAAGAATGTCTTTATTCGTATAATTGTTGTGTATATTTTATAATCTACATTTAATAAAGAGATTGGTCTATAGTTTCCGCATTGTTCTTTATCTTTCCCTGGTTTTAAAATAACTGAAATGATTGCTTCGTTCCATGATGGAGGTATTTTGTTGTTGTTCAGCGTCCAATTAAATGACTTTAGGAGTTGTGGCATGAGTTCTTCTATAAACAGTTTATAAAACTCAGATGGGTATCCATCACTACCTGGTGATTTACCATTTTTAAGTGACTTAATCACATCTCTGATCTCTTGTGTTGTTATTTCTGCTGTTAGTTTTTCATTTTGTTGATTTCCTATTGATGGCAAGTCCAATGTGTCTAGAAATTTTTTGATATCTTTAGTATTTGTTTCTTCAGGTTGCGTGTATAGTTCTTGGTAGAAATTATGGAAAATTTCTTCGATGTTTTCTGGGTTAACTGTGGTTTTATTTGTGGTGGGGTCTTTAATCTTGTATACATTATTCATTGTTTGTTGTTTTCTTAACCGTTTTGCCAGCAGTTTTGTGGCTTTTGGCCCCGTTTCATAATATTTTTGCTTTAGATATCTATTTTTCCTTTCAATTTCATCCATTTGTGTTTCTTTTATCTTTGTTTTTTCTTCTTTAATTTCTTGATATATTTTTGGATCATTTGTGCTTTGATGTTTACGTTCTAATTCCCTCAGTCTCTCACATCTTTGTTCATACGCTTCCAGTTTAGTCTTATTTGCTTTTCCTGTTTCAACAATTAATTTACCCCTTAACACGGCTTTTAGTGCGTCCCATAGTATTGTTGGGTCTACTTCTTCATTGTCATTCTCTTGGATATATTCGTTTATGTTTATTTTTATTCTTTCTTTCATTTTCTCATCATTTAACAGTCCTACGTTAAGTTTCCATGTTGTTTGTCGTTTTCTATTGTTTAAATATATTTCCATGTATATAGGATTATGATCTGATATTTCTGCCCCTCCAATCCAACAATTTCTCACCCTGTGTCTGTCACCTTCATTCATAAGGAAGTAATCTATTCTAGAGTGTACTTTATGGGCTGCTGAATAATGTGTATAGTCTTTTTCGAGTGGGTGTAGGTCCCTCCATATGTCTACCATACCCATTTCTGCCAGTGAGGTTCTTATGAACTTTGTTACATGTTTTTTTGTCTTCTTAACACTTGTTGTGTCAACTTCATGATCCATGACAGCATTTAAGTCTCCTCCACAAATTAGGACTCCTTCACTGTGTGTTGCTATGAGATCAAACAGATGTTGAAAAAAACCCTTGTCACTTTCTGGTGGGGCATAGATGTTCACTAATGTAATCTGCATACCATCTATTCTTCCCTTTATTATTACATACCTGCCTTCTTTATCCTGGATTTCCTGTTCACTTTCAAATTGTATTTTGTTTGAGATTAGTATCATAACCCCCCTTTTTGCTCCTCCCTTAAATGAACTGTAGTAGGAGTTCTTATAGCCAAATCTCTTTAGTTTCACATGTTCTGCCTTGCTCAAATGTGTCTCTTGCATAAATATAATTTCAGCTTTTTCCTTCTTGAATTTTCTTATTATTCTTTCCCTTTTAACAGGTGAGTTCAGACCATTCACGTTTAGTGTCATTATCTTAAGATTTTTACCCATATTCATGTTTTTCCATTTTTTTAACTTGTGCTCCTAGCCCCTTTAACAACAAAAATAACACATATTTATATAAAAACACATTAAAAAATCTCGACCTCCGTACTTTGGGCCTTTCTTCTGCCCACTGGTCCCTGTTGGTGGGTGGGGGGTTTGTCTTCACAGAGTGAAGGGCCCTCCCTAGACTTCTAATTACTATCAAAGTAATAGTCATAAGTCTAGAAATGTCCAACAAATATCACTTAAACCTCTCCTAGCCGTCTGTTTCTCTTTTACCTTGTCTTCTTGGCCTTCATTTCTTCTGTGCCTTTCTTAATCTTTGTTATGATCTAGGCTTTCAGTTGAAAGCCTTGTAGCTTGTCCTGGGCCCGCTGCTCTACGTCTCTCCCCCTTCTTCCGCCGTTCACTCGTCTCCACTCCGTCTGTCGTGGTGCGTTCAGGGCCGCCGCTGCTCCAGCCGTCTCCTTCGGCACGCTCACCTCAAGGCCCCGCTCCATCATATCCCGCGCTGCCTCTTCGGCCGTGTTGTAGGTTCTTGTGCCTTCCTCCCAATGAATCCTCATTTTCGTTAGCGGCATTTGGAATCTAATTTTTTTCTCTTTCAGCGTTTTTTTAATGTTGGCATATTTCTTCCGCTGCTGCACGATTTCTGTCGGGTAGTCATGGTCAAAAAATACCTGTTTGTCGCCGATTCGTATCTTTTTTTTCCATGCTTGCGTCAGGATTCTTTCCTTTATGTCATATTTCACAAAGTTTACCACAACTGACCTGGGTGTAGCGTTTGTTTTCGGGCTCTGTGCCGGTGTTCTGTGCGCCCGTTGAATCTGCAGATCCGTTTCTCCGGGTATTTCCAGTTCTTTTTTTAAGAACTGATCCATGAATTTTGTCATCGAGTTGCCTTCAATGCCCTCCGGAATTCCAAAGATGCGCATATTGCTTCGTCTGGATCTGCTCTCCAAGTCGTTTATTTTCTCCTGCATCCTCTGCGTTTGCGTCGTCAGGGTCTGTAGTTGTTCGTTTGCCTCGCTTTTCCAATCTTCTAGTTCCGAAATTCGGGTCTGCGCTTCTGTCATACACGCCCGCTGGGAGCGCAGCTCCTCCATGTTTTCCGTTAATTTACGCTCCATTTCTCTTCGGAGGTCCATGATTTCCTCCTTAATTTCTTTTTTCAGTTCCTCCTTAAGAGCCGCTAAATCCTGTTGTAGCTGTCGCTTGAATTCTCTTAACTCTTCACCCAAACTGGCGATGCCAGTGGTCATGTTGTCGAGTCTGGTGTCCTCCATTTTCTCTGCTGTAGACATCTCGTTTTTTTGGGCTTTGCGTACAGCGGTTTTTCCTGCGTTGTTGGAGAGGAATTCTTCAATTTTACCCTGTTTTTGTCCTTGTGCCCGGTTCCTTCGTGTTTTCATCCCTTAGTTTATTGATCCGTTTTATGTCGAGTTGGCCATTTACCGATGATTTTTAATCCAGCTAGGGAGAGCTCTTTGTTTAAGTGTTATGTCTCTCCGCCATCTTCCCGGAAGTCCTCAAAGCACTTTTAACTTGCTGTGTTCCTCCTCTTTGGGCTTAAGAGTGGCAAAGGCTAAAGGCTGATGTCTTTAGACTTTGAAATTACACACAGGCACAGGGAAGCGATCCCTGCCAATGGCAGGACCTTCTGCCTGTCAATGCTAACCACTGCAGCAGTGTGTCACTTTGGTAACTCAATATTATTTAACTTCACTCGGTTTGTCACAGGGTCTATTTAGTGGAGGGTACTTTAATCAAGTTAATCACAATTAACTCAAAAACCCGATTAATCATGGAATAGAAAAAGCTGAACTTTCGAACCGCAGGTACTGTTTCCATCAGACAGTCTTTGATGTGACTCAAAACAGAGATGCATGAAGCCCAATTCATGGCACAAACTCTTCATTTTATTTAATTCTGAGTGTTCAAATCATTTTGCTGGAGTATCGCTGTCATATCATACTATGTGATTATATGGACCGTATTAATGCACAATCCAACTAACAGCTAAGCTAAAGGCTAACTCCAAATGAACACCATTTCCATCAGTTTTGTTTGCGAATGTCTGCTCCTTAGAAAACAAACCGGATTTCCTATTACTGGAACGCACATTATAAGAATGAGTTAATACCAAATCTTTAGAGATTAATTGAGATCAAGATTTTGCCCAGCGCTAAGTCTGTTACATATATTTTTAATTAACATCTTGTTTCATTTTTTCCTTGATTTAAATATTTTACACTGACAGCTTCCTTCTATCAAGATACAGGAGAATTTTTAAACATGAAACTGAATTACTGTTTATCTAGCATCTGATGGTGCAAAGAACACAAACAGTGCTAAATCCCCCGGAAAAGGCAGTGGAAAAACATTTCTTAAAAATACATTTTCAGTGACCTAGTGCAAGAGCACACCTACAGCTTGCACTAGATTGTTTGCTGCAGTCTACTTGTGGAGAGCTGGAAGTGCATGTGAAAGTAGAAAGTGCATGAAATGTGTCTGTCTTAGCATGTGTGGGATGAAGGTTTGAGAAAGCTGATGGGCTTGGGGGAATGGCTGGAATTGAACTGATCCATGTCCTGGGTAAGTGGGATAAAACCAGTGTGGAGGTGGCATGCAGAACCCTGTTCACTGTGGTTTATTGATGAAAAAAATAAGGTTGGGTTTTTAGCTCGTTTCAGCAAACTCAAAAGGAGCTAATGCGATGACGCGGCATCTGTCATCCATCTGTCTGTTCACATTTCACAGGAATCTCTAGCCCTAGGCATTTCCCAATGGTCATCAAACTCACTCACAAAGGTCCTCTGATAGGTCTGCATTGAGATTGTGCTCAATGTCAATATTAAGGTCAAAGGTCAGGAGATCCGGGCGTTTATGTGATTTCAGAAAAATCAATACTCCTCCTAGGCAACTGGCCTAATTCTAAATAAATTCATGCACAATGATCACCAGGTGGGTCTCCATCAAGGTTGTGCTCAAGATAAGGAGATCTTAGCATTTATATGATTTCATGAAAATCCGTACTCCTCCTAGGCAATTGCCGCAGTGTTTGACAAATTCATGCACAATGGTCCTCAAGTGGGTTGAAGCTGTGCTCAATGTCAAGGTCAAAGGTCAGGAGATCTGAGAACTCTCTGAGTGAGTTCATCAGGCCAGAATCAGCAACTCTGTCACTGACTGATTCCTGTACTTGTACATTTCCTGGATTTGATAATTTTGTGGTTTACACTTATAAGCTATTATTTAAATATTGTACATTGGATTGGAAAGTTTTTATTTTGAATATAATTAGAACAGAAACAAGCAAAACAATAAAAGAAAAAACACAACAGAAGGCAAAGTGTTCAAAAAGGAGTGGGAAGAAGTCCCACCCCTTCTCCATGCAACTATGAATTTATACCTTGTGAAAACATGTTTGTATTTTGTGTTGAACTGTTTTATGTTTGGGCATTGTTGTAACTACTCCCCCTTACTGTTTCATAGTCCTACCTCACACAATGAAATGCAAAATCTTTTTTTATTTGTATGGATTTTTAGTTTTAAAATTATATTTCTCCCTTAGTTGATACCCTCCCTCTTGATCCCTGAACAGTTTCTGAGTGTTTTATGGTAGAAGTTTATTCTTGGCTTTGTACATGATTTGTGCCGTTTGGAATTTGACTATATCTGTGAGTTTCAATAATTTTAACTGCAAGAATAGAGAGTGAGAATTTTTCAGATAACCGACATTATGAATAATCCTTATTGCTTTTTTTTTGAAGAATAGTTAGTGGTTTTATTGAACTAGTGTAGTTGTTGCCCCAGATTTCTGCACAGTAATTAAATATGATAAGACTATGGAATTATATAAGATATAGAGTGATTTATTATCCAGAACTACTTTTGCTTTGTTTAAGATTGACATGCTTTTCGATAATTTAGTTTGTATATGTTTGATGTATGATTTCCAACTGATTTTCTCATCTATTATTAGCCCAAGGAATTAATTTTCATGAACCCTTTCTATCTACACCCCAACTATCTGTATTTGTATTGATATATTAATTCTGCAGTTCCCAAATAACATTATTTTTGTTTTCTGTAAGTTTAATGATAACTTGTTACTGTCAAACCATAGTTTTAACTTGCTCATTTCTTGAGTGACTACATCTATTAACTCTTTTAAATTCTCCTCCGAACATAAAATATTTGTATCATCAGCAAACAACACCAGTTTCAAAACATGGGACACTTTACAGCAGGGGTGTCAAACTCATTTTAGCTCGAGGGCCACATACCACCGGATTTAATGTCAAGTGGGCCAGACCAGTAAAATAATAGCAAAGCAACCTAATGGCAACTCCAAATTTAGTACAAAGAAGTACAAGTACATTATGAAATATTTACATTTATTGAACCATTGATCTTTTACAAAACATGAACAACCTGAACAATGAATCTTCATTTAAGTGTGAAAGAAAAGCTTTATTGACTTTTACATCAATATACACGGATTTTGTTAATTTCAGCACAATAAATTAATTCACCCTTATTGTCATTCAACCAATCATGTACAGTAGAACGAGATTGTGCTTTACCTATCTACAGTGTCAATCACACACACCCCAAGTGCAGAATCAGAGGGCCGCTGCCATGCAAGGTGCCGCCACAGATTTCCCTCCTCCATTCCATTATTGCTGAGCACCAAGCTGGACGGCAGGAAGTTCCACCTTTATATGGTCTTCGGCATGACCCGGCCAGGATTTGAACCCCTGCCTCCCGGGTGTGGGGCGGATGCTCTACCAACTGAGCCACCACTCCGGTGGCACTTTTAAGGCAAAGCATTAAAAGTTGCTACATGATAAAATGTTGTATCTGATTTTTCTAACACAAAACTTATGGGTTTATAATTATGACTAATCCCTCATGCATTAAACATTCACAGACATACATTCTGTTTTGCTTAAAAACAGGTATCGGAACGGCTTCAGCCGAGCGAGGCATGCTCCTGCAGTGTGCCGATCAGTTTCAACCAATCACTGTCATCACCTGGCAGCTTCTCTTGTTTTGAACAGGTTCAAAAATTTTTGTGACAAGAAAAACTGGTTCCGACCGTAAAATCATTCAGCAAACAGCAGCGAACTATTCCACCTCCCCCCCGAACCCCAATGAACCACCAACTGTCAGCGTGAACGTTCCCCAGCACCCGCTGCACTGCAAGATATGGGAGTAAATGTATTTTTAAAGAACAGTTATTAAATACAGTAAATACCGTGACATTTCAATGTGTGGTGGCTCCGGCATCGATAAAAAAAGACTTATTGCATATTTTTAGTTATCTGTTATGGTAGAGAAGGGACTGCAGTGGAGTCAGTAGAAATCAGGGATCACTTTTTTGTCTGCTACTCTTGTGCGACCCTAAATGGACAAATTGGGAATAGCAGTTATTTTATTGGAAAAAGTGCTATTATTTAATTTTCACACTTTGCAAATTCATTCCGCGGGCTGGATTGGACTCTCTGGCGGGCCGGTTCCAGCCCACGGGCCATAAGTTTGACTACCCCTGCTTTACAGATTTCTTCATCAACATCATCATATTATTATTATTCTTTTAGATTTGATTGGCGGTTGGCAGACAGCTTACAGGTGCATTACCACCACTTATTTCACTCTATATCATCACTCTCAGCAAGCCTACTCCATCTGGTCAGGAGCTCTATCCAAATCTTCATTCCTCCCAGCCATCATCACTCTATATATAATTGTCTGTCTTGTCTGTGTGCATGTCTGTCATGACCATAGGACTTGCTAAAAGATCATAGGATCGCCTATGATGTGCTTATGATGGCTACATGATGTCTCTATGATGTCATATTTGCATGTTCTCCCTGTGCTGTGTGGGTTTACTCCGGGGGCTCCGGCTTCTTCCCACAATCCAAAGATATGCATGTTAGGTTAATTGGCTGTTCTAAATCGTCCCTAGATATCTGTTTCCTATAGGCCCTTAGAATAGAGGGTTAGTACTAGTGAAAGCACTTTGAGTGGTCTTTGTGACTAGAAAAGCGCTATAAAAGTGCAGGTTAGTTAGTCAGTTAGATATAGACACCATAGTATAGAGTGATTCAAGAAAATCTGTGTGTGTGTGTAATCAAAGGCAGGCATCACCCATGAGCATAGGACATCAAAGATCAAAGGCAGGCATCACTCATGATCATAGGACTTGCTATGATGTCATCAAAGATCAAAGGCAGGCATCACTCACTTTCACTCATGATCATAGGACATCAAAGATCAAAGGCAGTCATCACTCACGATCATAGGACTCGCTATGACATCATCAAAGATCATAGGACTCGCTATGACACCATCAAAGATCAAAGGCAGGCATCACTGAACGAGTGCTGACGTGCTTGCTTATATCCTTGCTTACACCTGCTTTCTACGGGCATGCAGAAATACTTGCTTATACTTGGTTTCTACAGGCATGCACAGGTATGCACGGGTATGCACAGGTATACACTAGTCATCATCATATTATAATTCAAGAAATCTCTGTCTGTCTGTCTGTCTGTCTGTCACGACCATAGGACTCACCAAAAGATCATAGGACCACCTATGATGTTCCTATGATGTCTACATGATGTCCTATGATGTTCCTATGTGTAAGGAGTTCTGAACAACTTATGTGTGAAAAAATTATCCATCCTTGGTTGTCTGTCTCTCTGTGTTGGCCCTGCAATGGACTGGTGATCTGTCCAGGGTGTACCCTGCCTCTCGCACAAAGATGCTGGGATAGGCTCCAGCCCCGCCGCGACCCAAAAAGAATTAAGCGGAAGAAGATGGATGGATGGATAGATGGATGGATGGATGGACTCCATCACTCACAATCATAGGACTCACTATGACATCATCAAAGATCAAAGGCAGGCATCACTCACGCTCACTCACGATCATAGGACATTAAAGATCAAAGGCAGACATCACTCACGATCATAGGAGTCACTATGACATCGTCAAAGATCATATGACTTGCTATGACATCGTCAAAGATCATATGACTTACTATGACATCATCAAAGAGCAAAGGCAGTCATCACTCACGATCATAGGACATCAAAGATCAAAGGCAGACATCACTCACGATCATAGGAGTCACTATGACATCATCAAAGATCATAGGATTTGCTATAACATCATCAGAGATCAAAGGACTCACAATGACATCATCAAAGATCATAGGACTTGCTATGACATCAACAAAGATCATAAGACTCAGTAACTTTCTACGGGCATGCAGAAATTCTTGCTTGATATAGAGTCAAGTACATGGTGGTAATGCACATGTAAGCTGGTTGCCAACCACCAATCAAATCTAAAAGAAGAAGAAGAAGAAATTCTTGCTTACACTTGGTTTCTACTGGCATGCACGGGTTTCTACAGGCATGCATGGGTATGCACTAGTTATATATAAAATGAATAGTTTAGGGCCCAACACTGACCCCTGAGGGATACCACAAACAATGGTCAAACATGGAGAACAAACATCACCCAACTTCACAAACTGTTGTCTGTTCTGTAGATGTGTATCCAGTCCAATGTAATACCTCTCATACCATATTGTTCCAATTTTTTAATTAATTTATTATGATTTATAGTATCAAAGGCTTTCAATAGATAGATAGATAGATAGATAGATAGACAGACTTTATTGATCCCAAACTGGGAAATTACAGTGTAACGGCAGCATGACACAGACAACCCAACCAACAGAAATACACACAGCATAATAGAAAAGGAGTTACCCAGGGAAGTAAAGTAAAAATGCTTAGATAACTTTATATATGACATAGGCTACTACTAGGTTAAATAGATGATGACCCTTATGAGTCAATGGATAGTACTGACTGTACAGAGAAGGATTATAAGGCACAGGGTGAAATACAAGGTACCAATTATACTGTAAGGTGCAGTATGGCAACATTGTTATGACCAAAATTCAACATCAGAGTGAGTTATTGTACAGTAAAAGGGCATGTGGCAGAAAAGATTTCCTGTACCTAACCGTTCGGCAGCAAAGCTGTAGCAGTCTGCTAGAGAAAGTGCTTCGCTGACTGTCCAGTGTATGGTGGAGGGGGTGATCAGGATTGTCTATGATAGATCGCAGTTTGTTCAGTGTCCTCCTTTCCACCACAGATTCTAAGGTCTCCAGCCTGAGATCAACTACAGAGCCAGCCCTCTTAAAATCTTGTCAAGTCTGTTGGTGGTGTTGGCTCTGATCCTGCTACCCCAACAGACAGCGGCAAAGAAGATGGCACTGGCAACAACGGCCTGATAGAAAAGCTCCAACATCTTGTTGCACACATTGAAGGATCTCATCTTCCTCAGAAAATAGAGTCTGCTCATCCTCTTCTTATATACAGCATCGGTGTTAGATTTCCAGTCTAGTCCACTGCTGATCGCGACACCCAGGTATTCGTAGTCAATATCAATGAATATTCCCACATTTTTTTTTTGTTCAACAGCATTTATGACCTCTTCCATTGCATCTGTTATTGCATGTAATGTTACTCTGTTTGATCTGAAAATATATTGACTGTCAGTAATTTATGCTTTGTTATGAATGTATCCAGTCTATCATTATATTTGCTTGAGATTGTCATGGTCTGAGCGCTGATATTGTCCGCGCTCGGATCATCCAGTATTTTCCCCGTTAATCCGTGTTTTCCTTATGGCCTTCCAGGGCCTTTATTATGACAGTGTCACGGCGGGACTTTGGCTGTCAGAGCTGAGTGCGCTGTGACAGCTGATCTACATTCTGTTGATTGCTGCCTCATTATTGGTGGTGCCCTATTTAAGGGAGCAGCTGTGGTTACTCCGGGCTGCGACCTCGTCGATCATTCGTCAAACATTCTTTCGTTAAAACTCCGTCTCTGATTCCTGACACTTCCCACTCTCAGTAAGTGTATTTCCTCGTAATCAGTGTCTTATTCCCATGTGTATATTTCGTGTTTTTGCCCCATGTGGCTCTTTATTTTGTCATTTGTCTTTTGTTAATAAATTATGCAAACTCATCGGCTGGCTTTCGGCATCTCATTGATGGCTCGTGAGGGCCATCGTTGACAGAGATTTATTAATAAGTTTTCCTTTTGGACAGTTCAACCTAAATGTCAAAGGGTTTTCTGTATGTTTAACTTAATGCACTACACGTTCAAAGGCCAGTGTTTAAACCAGTGCAAAGTTAACTCATATAGTTCAATACACCCAGCAGCAGTATAGACTGTATAGTGGTTAAAATCACCTCACTGAGTGATATGAACTTTTAATACATTAATAAGATTGATTACTATATTCTAATTATATACGTTATATGGATGGGTCATTCTTTATGATGTGTTATGCTATTTACACTTTGCACTTCTATTGAAGCAAATCTTTAATTCTGGTCCAATACTGTTCTTATGATAAAGCTTTTTACAGCATTGTTAACTTAACTCAAATCAATGCTTACACCCTACAAATATTTGGAACAGACAGCTTGTTGCTTTGAAAAAAATGTTTGCTCTGCCTTTTACTTAAAGGGGTTTATTTAATGCTTTGCTGACATCTGCTGGTGTGTCTTTAAATAATCACGGGGTAATTCTCTGCAGAAACAGCAGAAGCTGTCTTTACAATATTGCAGTTGCAAGGAGATTTTAGAAACCCTCCTTGATAAAACTAAAAAGCACGGGTTCACCCTGCCTGCTCATTTACACTACTGTGTGGTGTGATATGTGTCACCAAGATAAATATCCACACGTATGTCCGCAATAATCACAGTGCAATAGCACTTTGTGCCACATGTTTACAATTTGATAGTCTCTCATAAATTAATAACTTTCCTAAACATTTTTTATTTGTGAATTTATGACTTGTCACTTATAAATTTACATTTTTTTCAGCAGTTAGTTTTTTCTTCTCCATATTATTTGACTTTTTTAATATTTGTAACTTCAATTTTATAAATTTGTCAGGTTTTCCTCATAAATTAATAAAACATTTTCTTAATATTTTCTTAATTTAGTCTCCTTTTGGCATAAATTGTGCATTTGACACTTGGTTCTCATAAATTTGTATTCTTCTTCATACAGATATTTATTTTTACTATATTTTCCATAACTATGAAATTTGCTATTTATTTGCAAATTTTGAATATTTTCACACAATTTGGTTCCTTTTTCTTGTTTGGTTGCGGCTGAAACTGAATAAAAACAATGATATCAACACCAGTCTCAAAGAAATACAATTATAAGTTTACTAAAATGAAAATGCTGTAATTTCTAGCCAGAATAATGCTGGGTGTCCAGAACATCATGATACAAGACAATCATTCAACATAAACTAAATCCACATTCAAAAATCTGTTACCTTTATAAACTGTTGTAATGGAAGAAATATTTTTATGAACATTTTGTGGACATGTTAGGAAAAAAGACACTAAACTGTATGTGCCTGCTATGGGGCTGTAGCTAAATAAAGCTAATTTAAAGCTAACTAGCAAACTGTGGCCTTGCACAGACAATTATGGATTTAGTGTCTGGATTATGTTTTATTATCTTACCAGTGGCCGTGATTTGTTTAGGCAGAGTGGCTGTCTTCAATGTGGTTTCCTCCATAACCAGGGAGGCTTGTTCACAATAAAGTTGGAATGTTCATGAATGATTTGTTTGAATGTACTAGTGTGGGTCACCCCCACAGCCGACGGACAAGCAGAGCGCTCAGCTGGAGCAATTAGCAGAACAATGAGATGTGTGTATTGATATCAATAGGCAGCCTCTCTTTGTCTAGCTCTTTCCTGCCAGTATCCTGCTGTTATGTAATGCAAATGTTCATGCTTCCTGCTCTGTACTGTGATGCAAATGTGCCTTTCATGTATTGTCTGTAACTGGGTATATAAGCTGACTGAAATTCACATGTTCTATCTCTCTGACTACTGCTCATCTGACTACACGCATTCCCTGTCTCCTGACAAGAGCCTTAGGGCTCGCTCTGGCGCGCCTGCACGGCGCTGGAGTGAGTTCTTGTGATGGCGATGAAATAAAACCCACTTTTAAACTCTCAGTTCGCCGCCTATTATTTCATACTGCCACATTGGTGACCCCGAAAAAGAACACGCTGGCAGCCCCCGGCGGTGACTCTCCGACGACAAGCGAACGCAGCAGCCTGACGCAAATGGACTGCCCTCCCTTCAGCTACAGGGAGACCTCGACGCAGAACCAACACCAGGCGAACTCTCCGGAGATCACCCACGACCGGGAAAGCCGCAGAAAGCTTCATGGTGCGACCCTCGCCTGAGATCGGGACATCCACGCTGAACCGGCCGAGGGACACAGAACGTCTACTCCCTCTCACCGCTCCAACGCACCATGACCCGACAGCGAACGGCAGCAACAATTTCAACAGGGATGACCATCGGCGCCGACAGCGCTGATCTCCAGCAAGCTCCCTGACCCTGACTCGCCTCTCAACAGCGGACCACCCACGCACCGAACCCCCGCACGCACACCGGAGGGTTACGAGGACAGCGCACCACGCACGGGACAATAACGGCTCCACAGACCGCCATCGTCCTCCGCCGCTGCACATCGGAACTTTCAGGGCTGCTCACACACCTGAAGCACGCACGCAGCTCGCTCACAGGATTTTGTACGGGTCTCAGCCACGGCGCACAAGGGAATTCAGCTGCCTGCTGTCCCCGAGGGCTTTAGGGCTGCACGCGCACCTAAAGTCAACACGCCAAGTCCCTCACTGCTGCAGCTCCTTTTTTTCTTCATGGCCGCGAGAGGAGTCAGAGACAAACTTTCCTTCTCACAGCCTGTGGATCTCCACCACGTTCAACGGACAGCCCCTCAACACCGTGGAGCCACATGCAATTTTTGCGCGGCACAGACAACTTCGTCGTCCTGGGCCGGCACTTGCTACCCCCACCCCCCTCCCTCCCCCTCCGCCGCTTGCACAGAGCTTTCCCCGCAGCTCGCTTCCAAAGCCAGACTATCGAGGCCTCAGCTTCCTGCTGAGCCCTCTGGGGGGGAGTGTGTGGGTCACCCCCACAGCCAATGGACAAGCAGAGCGCTCAGCTGGAGCAATTAGCAGAACAATGAGATGTGTTTATTGATATCAATAGGCAGCCTCTCTTTGTCTAGCTCTTTCCTGCCAGTATCCTGCTGTTATGTATGACTCAAATGCAAATGTTCATGCTTCCTGCTCTGTACTGTGATGCAAATGTGCCTTTCATGTATTGTCTGTAACTGGGTATATAAGCTGACTGAAATTCACATGTTCTATCTCTCTGACTACTGCTCATCTGGCTACACACATTCCCTGTCTCCTGACGAGAGCCTTAGGGCTCGCTCTGGTGCGCCTGCACGGCGCTGGAGTGAGTTCTTGTGATGGCGATGAAATAAAACCCACTTTTAAACTCTCAGTTCGCCGCCTATTATTTCATACCGCCACACTAGTTCTTTTGGGTGAACAAACTGTACTGAATCACTTACAGTAACTGAACAAATCATTTAAGAAATAGCGTCCAGTTCATCCCCTGCTTCCGAATCACATATATTGCCCCAGATTATCAAGAGGGCTTACTGGGGCAGGAGCCCAGGGGCCCCAGCTCGTTTGGGGCCCTGAAAGAAACACTTTTTTTTTTTTTCTAATTCTGCCATGCCCAACGTTTATTGGAGGGTTTGTTTTGGCGTATCAACTTTTTATCTGTTGAGGTGTGCATCTGTCCCACCTGCTTAATTTAATTGGTTAAGAGTAGACATTTGACCTGATTAAGGTTGGACGTGGGCCGATAGTGAATCCATGGACAAATGAATAAATGTACGATAGCGGTGTCCAAAACAGAAAAAAGAAGAAAGAAAAACAGGAACATGAGAAGGAGGTTTTAAAAAAGACTCCTAAATTGACAGGATTTTTTAAAGTTGCAATACAGACAGACAGTGTGAACTTTATAATCACAACAAGATGTTTGTCAAATTGTTAGCATTACAAATGCAAACACGGGACGCACCGGCGGAGCCGCTGTCTGAAGAGCCGTCAGTCACAGTGGGCAGAAGCTCCAGGTTATCGAAGTTGTAAATCACCCGTGGAAGTGTGAAAGAGTCGTACACACCGGGAATGCTGATCCAGAAAAGGACAGAAGAGCTACCAGAATGAGGATGCTGATATCAGAGCATCTGAACAATACAAATGGCAGAAACATTTTTTCTCCAAGAGCCATTTCAATTGCAAACTTCCAAATGGTGAGAGCGTTTCAAGACACTGGCTTCTATATTCTCCTTCCATGGCTGTTTGTATTGTTTTGCCATGCCCCAATACAGTGGGGGGGGGGGCACTAAGCTGGGTTCACACTATAGTGTTTGGACCAGCTTTTACAGATATTTTGAAAAATCAGAGAAATTAGTCCAAATGTCATGAAATTACGTTCGTGAGCAGCTTCTTTTAAAATCCAGCACACACCAACTTTTATGAACTTTAAAGGAGCTTTTTAACTCCACAGCCTTGCTTGGCCATGGAAGAGAGCTATCCGCTACAATTCAGAGATGATGCCAGTCTTTGTCTTTGTCCAGGAATTGCAAAATTTCCTTCAGTTATATTATCGTTCGTCTTGGCCAAAGTTATATTAATCTGCTCTGGTGAATGCAAAATTATAGATTTAATTCTAAACAGCTGTCGGGATATTTTCACTTTGAATCATTCTTTTAACCTCTTGCACTCCGGGATACCGCGGGCGGTCACGTCTCTGTGTCACACTGTGCGTCCTAGTGCGCACAGTGCACTAGCACAGTGCACAAAAAGCTGCATTTCCGTTCTTCCACTACAGACCCAGCATCGAACAGAAAGCCAAAGGAGTGCTTTGATTGGTTTAGATTTGATTGACCTCTCATTCGACGAATAAGAGCCTTGAATTGGGTTTCTGAAACCTTGAAGAACCAATGACTGAAAACCTAGCAAGAAGGACCCACCTACCAACGGCTGCGAATACAGCGAGCCAATTGAAGCAGAAAAGTTTGACGATTGAAAGCGTGCGTCCCGTGCTTAAAATCTGTTTTGTGTAAGCCGCTGTGTGTAATGATAGCATTCGCCAGTCTTTTTTTCTTACTACTGTTCTTATTTGTTTTGAAAAATCATTCGCCAAAACCGCAATCATGGAAGCGCAAAACCGCAATAATGGAATCATGGTTTGACCGGGTCGCGTGACCAGAACCACAAGTCGTAACAAGCGGACCAGCTTCATGTTCGTCTGACAGTGAGGAGCAGATGTTCGCCAACGACACTGCTGTTGTGGACAGGTAAGTGTTATAAGCTAAATTATTCTTTATCACTGAAAATAGGAGTAAAAGTGACTTTTGACCGATCGGTAAATTACAACTGTGCGTCATCGCCACATGATGGACCGCGGTGCACGGACCGGACCGTGCGCCGCGCTCCTCTGTAGCGGGGGTGGGGGGGAGTTGTTATCCACTACATTGCAGATATTTTAGTGCAACTGTGCGTCATCGCCACATGACGGACCGTGGCGCACGGACCAGACCATGCGCCGAGCTCCTCTGTAGCGGGGAGGGGGGGAGAGTTGTTATCCTCTACATTGCAGATATTTTAGTATAATTTTTATTGCACTGTAGGTTATTTTTTCTTGTAAAAAAAGCCACACATTTTTTACGTGGCATGCTTCTTTGTGTGTGGGGGGCTTGTTTGTTCATTCATTCATTCATGAATGAACAACCTTCCCCCCCCCCCCCCACACACACACAGCCCTGAGTGTCACCTTTCATTAGAGCCCAAGATCAAGCTTCTATACTGACTCATTCAAAAGTTATAGACTTTTTTCCAAACTGTGCCATTTGGCACAATTTGGCACAGTTCAAAAACCCCTGGGAACAACCTGAGAAGTAAGCTGTGTAATATATTCATTTTTTGTGGTATTGTTACAAAATTTTGACCTCAGGTGGATAACACTTGGTTCTACATTTCTGTTGCATTTTCCAGCCCGTATATGACAGCTGTGTGTTATTTGCAAGCATTTGTATCTAAAAAAAACACCCAGGCGAACTTTATTTTCTTCAAGTTCAGTATGTTTAGATGGCTGTTACTCAGTGGCAGGAGCACTTAGAGAGATTATGACTGTTTTACCAAAAAATTCAAAGTGTTTTCTTTTAAATTAGACCAACCCCATGAAGATGTTGCAAAGGGTTGAAGAACAGCTTTTGATTAACTTTGGGTACGTTATTTTTAGGCGTTTTTAGGGAAATTGACCAGAGGGGTTAAAAGAATGATGGTGAATGAGGTTAAATTGTAGTGTTCTCTGAGCCCGTCCACAATCTGACCAGTGATGACATGTTTAGCCGCATGTCATCCTTCAACCACTGTCTGTCTGTGTGGTGTCCTGCAAACGATGTGGGCTACATAGACAATTGGAACTCATTTTGGGGAAAACCTGGTCTTATTGGATGAGACAGCGTCCATCCCACTTTGGATGGTGCATCTCTTTTATCTAACAATCTGGCATCATTTTTATCCAAATTTCCAAAACGTTGACAACTCAGAGTTGGGACCAGGAAGCAGAGTCACAGTCTTGCACGCCTCTCTGCAGCTTCTCTCCATCTGCCACCCCTCAACTTAGCCCCTGTCTTCCCCATCAGAGAATCATTGTCTGCTCCATCCATCCATCCATCTTCTACCGCTTTTCCGGAGGTCCGGGTCGCGGAGGCAACAGTTCAAGCAGAGAAGCCCAGACTTCCCTCTCCCCAGCCACCTGCTCCAGCTCTTCAGAGGGGATACCAAGGCGTTCCCAGACCAGCTGGGAGACATAGTCTCTCCACCGAGTCCTGGGTCTGCCCCGGGGTCTCCTCCCAGTGGGACGTACCTGAAACACCTCAAGTGGGAGGCGTCCAGGAGGCATCCTAATCAGATGCCCATACCACCTCAACTGACTCCTTTCAATGTGGAGGAGCAGCGGTTCTACTCTGAGCCTCTCCCGGATGACTGAGCTCCTCACCCTATCTCTGAGGGTGAGCCCAGCAATCCTACGGAGAAAGCTCATTTCAGCCGCTTGTATCCGCGATCTCGTTCTTTCGGTCATTACCCAAAGCTCGTGACCATAGGTGAGAGTAGGAACGTAGATTGACTGGTAAATCGACAGCTTTGTCTTAGAACTAAGCTCCCTCTTCACCACAACAGACCGGTACAACGTCCGCATCACTGCAGATGCTGCTCCAATCCGTCTGTCGATCTCTCGCTCCATTTTCCCCTCACTCGTGAACAAGACCCCAAGATACTTAAACTCCTCCACTTGGGGCAGGAGCCTGTCCCCAACCCGGAGAGGACAATCCACCTTTTTCCGACTGAGGACCATGGACTCGGACTTGGAGGTGCTGATTCTCATCCCAGCCGCTTCACACTCAGCGGCAAACCGTCCCAGCAAGAGCTGTAGGTCATTGCTGGATGAAGCCAACAGGACAACATCATCTGCAAACAACAGAGATGAGATCCTGTGGTCACCAAGCATGACACCCTCCATTCCCTGGCTGCGCCTAGAAATCCTGTCCATAAAAATTATGAACAGGATCGGTGACAAAGGGCAGCCCTGGCGGAGTCCAACTCTCACTGGGAATGACTCCGACCGAGTGTTGGCAATACGAACCAAACTCTCACAACGGTCATACAGAGACCGAATAGCTCGTAACAACAAGCCCGATACCCCATACTCCCGAAGCACCCCCCACAAAAATCCACGAGGGACGCGGTCAAATGCCTTCTCCAAGTCCACAAAACACATGTAAACTGGTTGGGCAAACTCCCACGAACCCTCAAGAATTCTCGAGAGGGTAAAGAGCTGGTCCGATGTGCCACGGCCAGGACGAAAACCACATTGCTCCTCCTGAATCCGAGGTTCGACCAACGGCCGGACTCTCCTCTCCAGTACCTTGGCATAGACCTTCCCAGGGAGGCTGAGGAGTGTGATCCCTCTAAAGTTGGAGCACACCCTCCGGTCCCCTTTTTTGAAGAGAGGAACCACCACCCCGGTTTGCCATGCCAAAGGCACTGCCCCCGACCTCCACGCAATGTTACAGAAGCGTGTCAACCACGACAACCCAACAACATCCAGGGCCTTGAGGTACTCAGGGCGAATCTCGTCCACCCCCGGGGCCCGGCCTCCAAGGAGATTTTTAACCACCTTGGCGACCTCAGCCCCTGTGATAGGCGAGTCATCCCCCTCGTCCCCAAACCCTGCTTCCTCTGTGGAAGGCGTATCAGTGGGATTGAGGAGATCCTCGAAGTATTCCTTCCACCGCCCGACGATATCCCCAGTTGAAGTCAACAGTGTCCCATCCGCACCATACACAGTGTGGACGGGGAGCTGCTTTCCCCTCCTGAGCCGCCGAACAGTTTGCCAGAATCTCTTTGAAGCCGACCGAAAGTCTTGTTCCATGGCCTCACCGAACTCCTCCCATACCCGGGTTTTTGCTTCAGCAACCACTCGAGCTGCACTCCGCTTGGCCTGCCGGTACACCTCAGCTGCTTCGGGAGTCCCACAAGCCAACCAAGCTTGATAGGATTCCTTCTTCAGCTTAATGGCCCCCCTCACCACTGGTGTCCACCACTTGGTTCGGGGGTTGCCACCACGAGATGCACCGACCACCTTGCGGCCGCAGCTCTGGGCCGCCGCTTCAACAACAGAGGTGGAGAACATGGCCCATTCAGACTCCATGTCTCCAGACTCCCTCGGAATGTGGATGAAGTTCTTCCGGAGGTGGGAGTTGAAGACCTCCCGGACAGGGGCCTCAGCCAGACGCTCCCAGCACACCCTCACTATACGTTTGGGTCTACCAGGTCTGAATGGCTTCCTTCCCTGCCATCGGATCCAACTCACCACCAGGTGGTGATCAGTTGACAGCTCTGCACCTCTCTTTACTGGGGTGTCCAAGACATACGGTCGCAGGTCTGATGATACGATAACAAAATCGATCATCGACCTGCAACCTAGGGTGTCCTGGTGCCAGGTGCACATATGGACACCCTTATGCTTGAACATGGTGTTCGTTATAGACAGACTGTGGTTAGCACAGAAGTCCAATAACTGAACACCACTCGGGTTCAGATCGGGCAGGCCATTCCGCCCAATCACCCCCCTCCAGGTTTCACTGTCGTTGCCCACGTGCGCATTGAAGTCCCCCAGTAGGACAATGGAGTCTCCAGGAGGAGTACCCTCCAGCACCCCAGTCACAGACTCCAAAAAGGGTGGGTACTCTGAAACATCATTTGGTGCATAGGCACAAATGATGGTCAGGACCCGTTTCCCAACCCGAAGGCGCAGGGAAGCAACCCTTTCGTCCACCGGGGAAGACTTCAATATAGAGGCAGCAAGGTGGGGTGATACAAGAATACCCACCCCTGCTCGTCGCCTCTCACCCGGGGCAACTCCAGAAAAGGCCAAGCTCCAGCCCCTCTCCAGGAGACTGGTTCCGGAACCGGAGCTGTGTGTTGAGGTGAGGCCGACTATATCTAGCCGGTATCGCTCAACCTCGTACACCAGCTCAGGCTCCTTCCCCACCAGAGAGGTGACATTCCACGTACCAAAAGCCAGCCTCCTCATGGATCGTCACCTTATCGTGGTGGGGGGGGTTTGCGTGCCCCAGTGATCCCAGGAGCTATGTTGTCCGGGGGCAATTTGCCTCTGATAGGGTCTCCCAAGACAAACTGGTCCTGGGTGAAGGGCCAGACTAAGAACGATCCAACAGACTCTCATGATAAATTGTATATCAAGGATTCAGTGTACCCCGCCCGGTATGGGGTTACCGGGGCCCCACCCTGGAGCCAGGCCTGGGGGAGGGGCTCGAAGGCTAGCGTCTGGTGGCCGGGTTTCCACCCATGGGACCCGGCCGGGCTCAGCCCGAAGGAGTTACATGGGTCCGCCCTCCAGTGGGTCCACCACCTGCAGGAGGGATCATGGGGGTCCGGTGCTATGTGGATTAGGTGGCAGTCAAAGGCGGAGACCTTGGCGGACTAATCCCAAGCTTTCTAAACTGGCTTTTGGTACGTGGTACATTGTCTGCTCCCTCTAAAGTAAATAAAAATATAATGTATCAGCATCCCAAAGTGATTAAACAAAAAGTTGGTAAAACTCAAATTAAACATGAAGTGTCTAAATTTAATGGCTTGGCCTCTGTTCCTCCTCATAATTTAAAAATTAAATGCAGTTTGTTAAAATTTAGATCTCTTACTGCCAAGTCTCTGTTAGTCCATGATCTGTTAATTGATCATCAGATTGATTTAATATCCCTTACAGAGACTTGGTTTGGGCAAGAGGATTATGTTGGTTTAAATGAATCAACTCCCTCTGGTTATTTAAACTGTCATAATCCCAGAAGTTCTGGTCGTGGAGGAGGAGTAGCAACAATTTACCATTCCAAATTACTAGTTAATGTAAAGCAAAAAACATGTTATAATTCCTTTGAGGGCCTGGTCCTCAGTATTGGGTATGTTAGCAATTTTAGGTTAAACCCAATTTTATTTGCCATAGTTTATCATCCTCCCTCAGCATACTCAAGAGTTTTTATCTGAATTTGCCAAATTCTTAGTGGATTTAGTGCTGAAATCAAATAGAATAATTATTGTAGGGGACTTTAATATACATGTAGATGTAGATAGTGATTGCCTTAATATGGCATTTAATTCAATATTAGACTTGATGGGGTTTTCTCAGAAAGTAGGAAATTCTACCCATTATCTCTAATGGGTAGGTCTAAAGGTCTAAAGGGAGTTTTTCCTCTCCACCGTCGCCAAGCGCTTGCTCATAGGGGATCGCCTGATTGCTGGGGTCTTTCTGCAATTGTGAGGGTTTCCCCTACAGTTGAAAGTGCTATGAGATGACTGTTGTTGTAAAATGGCGCTATATAAATAAAGTTGAATTGAATTGAATTGAATCTCTACCACACACTGGACTTTGTTCTGACATATGGCATAGAAATAGAAAATCTGGTAGTGTCTCTTCATAACCATGTACTGTCAGACCATTGTCTGTAAACCTTTGATTTTACTATTTCTATTTGGCTCCTAAAGAAAAATATTACTACAGTAGCTGCCTCTCAGATGATGCCGTTACCAAATTTAAGCAGATTGTTTCAACTATGCCATGTGTCAACACAACGGAGATTACCTATGGAGAGCTTGTTCCTTTTGTAATTGATAGCATGGTAGATAGTGTTACAGCTTCTCTGCATCAGACTCTAGACATGGTGGCCCCTTTAAAAAAGAAAAAGTCTGATCAGAGATTTCTAACTCCTTGGTTCAACACAGAAACTCGTAGCTTAAAACAGAAGACTCGTCAATTAGAAAGAAAATGGCACTCCACTAAATTAGATGAAATCTATTTAGCTTGGAGAAATCATCTTCTGATTTATAAAAAAAAAATCTCTTAGAAAAGCTAGAACAAGTTATTATTCCACATTAATAGAAGAGAACAATAATCCCAGGTTTCTTTTCAGAACTGTAGCCAGGCTGAGAATGAGTCAGGACTCTGTCAAACCTAGCATTCCCTTAGAGCTTACAAGTCAGGACTTTATGAGCTTTTTCAATAATAAAATTTCATTTATCAGAGATAAAATCAGTCAGATTCTTCCCACCGTTAACTTAAATACTGTAACTACTATAACTCCTTCAACTGATATCTGTTTGGATGAGTTTACTCCAATCGACCTTTTAGAGTTAGATAAAATAATTTCCTCATCCAAACTTCAACTTGTCTTTTAGACCCTATTCCTACCAGGTTATTTAAAGAAGTCTTCCCATTTATTGGTAGCTCTATTCTTCAAATAATCAATTCTTCATTAACATTAGGCTATGTACCACAGGCCTTTGAAACTGCTTTAATTAAACCTATACTTAAAAAGCCAATGCTGGATCCAGGAGTTTTAGCTAACTATAGACCAATGTCTAATCTGTCTTTCATTTCAGAAATCTTAGAAAGAGTTGTTGCTACACAATTATTTGACCACTTGCAGGGAAATGGTTTATTTGAAGAGTTTCATTCTGGGTTTAGAATCCATCATACTACTGAAACAGCCTTAGTGAATGTCACTAATGACCTCCTTATCGCATCTGATGATGGACTTGTTTCTGTACTTGTCCTTTTAGACCTTAGTGCAGCATTTGCTACTATCAATCATAATATTTTACTTGATAGATTAGAACACCATGTTGGACTTAATGGAACTTCGTTGCAATGGTTTAGAGAATATTTATCTGATAGGTTCCAGTTTGTTCATGTCAATAATGAGTTTTCTTCCAATTAAAAGCTCAGTCACGGAGTTCCACAGGGATCTGTGCTAGGCCCTATTCTTTTAGTTTATACACACGTGGACAAAATTGTTGGTACCCCTCTGTTAATGAAAGAAAAACCCACAATGGTCACAGAAATAACTTGAATCTGACAAAAGTGGTAATAAATAAAAATTCTATGAAAATTAACCAATGAAAATCAGACAATGCTTTTGAATTGTGGTTCAACAGAATTACTTTAAAAAACAAACACATGAAACAGGCCTGGACAAAAATGATGGTACCCCTAGAAAAGACTGAAAAAAATGTGGCCACAGGGACATGTTCAACCAAGATGTGTCCTCTAATTAACATCACAGGTGTCTACAAACTTGTAATCAGTCAGTCGGCCTATTAAAAGGGTGACAAGTAGTCACTGTGCTGTTTGGTGTCATGGTGTGTACCACACTAAACATGGACCAGAGGAAGCAAAGGAGAGTTGTCTCAGGAGATTAGAAAGAAAATTATAGACAAGCATGTTAAAGGTAAACGCTGTAAGACCATCTCCAAGCAGCTTGATGTTCTTGTAACTACAGTTGCCCATATTATTCAGACATTTAAGATCCACGGGACTGTAGCCAGCATCCCTGGACGTGGCCGCAGGAGGAAACTTGATGAAGAATGGTAACAAAAGAGCCCAGAACAACCTCTGAACACATTCATGGTGACAAGGTCAAGGTACATCAGTGTCAGATCGCACCATCCGTCGTTGTTTGAGCCAAAGTGGACTTCATGGGAGACGACCAAGGAGGACACCACTGTTGAAAACAAATCATAAAAAAGCCAGACTGGAATTTGCAAAACTGCGTGTTGACAAGCCACAAAGCTTCTGGGAGAATGTCCTATGGACAGACGAGACAAAACTGCAACTTTTTGGCAAGGCACATCAGCTCTATGTTCACAGATGCAAAAATGAAGCATACCAAGAAAAGAACACTGTCCCTACTGTGAAACATGGAGGAGGTTCTGTTATGTTCTGGGGCTCCTTTGCTGCATCTGGCACAGGGTGTCTTGAATCTGTGCAGGGTACAATGAAATCTCAAGACTATCAAGGTATTCTAGAGAGAAATGTGCTGCCCAGTGTCGGACAGCTTGGTCTCAGTTGCAGGTCATGGGTCTTGCAACAGGATAATGACCCAAAACACACAGCTAAAAACACCCAAGAATGGCTAAGAGCCAAACATTGGACTATTCTAAAGTGGCCTTCTATGAGCCCTGATCTAAATCCTATTGAACGTCTGTGGAAGGAGCTGAAACATGCCGTCTGGAGAAGGCACCCTTCAAACCTGGGACAACTGGAGCAGTTTGCTCATGAGGAGTAGGCCAAAATACCTGCTGAGAGGTGCAGAAGTCTCATTGACAGTTACAGAAATCGTTTGATTGCAGTGATTGCCTCAAAAGGTTGTGCAACAAAATATTAAGTTAAGGGTACCATCATTTTTGTCCAGGCCTGTTTGATGAGTTTGTTTTTTAAAATAATTCTGTTGAACCACAATTCAAAAGCATTGTCTGATTTTCATTGGTTAATTTTCATAGAATTTTTATTTATTACCACCTTTGTCAGATTCAAGTTATTTCTGTGACCATTGTGGGTTTTTCTTTCATTATCAGAGGGGTACCAACAATTTTGTCCACGGCTGTATATGCTTCCACTAGGCAACATTACTAGAAAGCACTGTATACATTTTCATTGTTATGCAGATGACACATAATTATACCTGTCAATGAAGCCAGATGATAGTAATCAATTAGCCAAGTTAGAGGTCTGTCTTAAGGAAATCAAAGCTTGGATGACTTGTAATTTCCTGCTGTTAAATTCAGATAAAACTCAAGTCATTCTTGTTGGTCCAAAAAACCTGAGAAGTACCTTTCCAAATCAAACTTTTAGTTTGGATGTGGTTACTCTTTCTCTTAATAGTTCTGTGGGGAACCCTGGAGTTATTTTTGATCATGATCTGTTTTTTAATTCACATATTAAACTTGTTTCTAAGACTGCCTTATATCTTTTGTGCAATATTGCCAAGATTAGGGGCATCTTTTCTCAGAGTGATGCTGAGAAACTAATCCATGCTTTTGTTAGCTCTAGATTAGATTATTGTAACTCTTTATTATCAGGCTGTCCTAAAACATCTTTAAAAAAGTCTTCAGCTGATCCAAAATGCTGTAGCAAGAGTTTTAACAGGTACTAGAAAGAGATCATATCTCTCCAGTTCTGGCTTCCCTTCATTGGTTTCCCATAGAGTTTAGAATTAAATTTAAAATCCTTCTTCTCACAAAGCTCTAAATAATCAGGCCAACTGCACGGGCTGCACGGTGGCGCAGTGGTTTAGCACTGTGGCAGCACAGTTTTACCCTCGGCCGGGGGACCGCGGGGATCATGAGATCGTGGGTTCGATCCCAGCCCCCGACCAACAGTGAGCTGTGTGGAGTTTGCATGTTCTCCCCGTGTTGCGCGGGTTTACTCCGGGATTTCTCCGGTTTCCTCCCGCACACCAAAAAAAAAACCATGTAGGTTTAGGGCGCTCGTGCACGCAGCGACCAGCAGCCGGTGGCTTGTCACCAGACTGCAAACCAAGTCTACCTACGGGTACAAATAAGTAACCAAAAAAAACCCAAAAAACTTTTATTTAAAAGATCTGATACTACCCTATTATCCTAACAGAGCACTACGCTCCCAAAATGCAGGATTACTTGTAAGACCTAGAACTTCCAAAAGTACAATGGGAGGCAGAGCCTTAAGTTATCAAACTCCTCTCCTGTGGAACCAGTTGCCAATCTGGATTGGGGAGTCAGACTCGATCTCTATTTTTAAGAATAGGGTTAAAACCTTCCTTTTTGATATAGCCTATAATTAGGGTGGGATCATGCACCCCTGAACCCTCCTTTAGTTATGATGCTAATAGGTTTAGACAGCCGGGGGACCTCCAACAATGCACAGGGCTTCACTCCTTTCTTCACTCTCAATGAAATATTTTTGCTGGTTATTAACATCTGTTTGTTCTCTCCCATAGATTGAACCCCCATCGTGCTGTTTGCTCTCTACGTGTCTGTTCTTTTTTTACTCTTCTCTATCCCTTCACCCCCCAGCCAATCACAGCAGATGACTGCCCCTTCCTGTGCCTGGTTCTGCTGGAGGTTTCTTCCTGCTAAAAGGGAGTTTTTTCTCTCCACTGTCGCCAAGTGCTTGCTCACAGGGAATCGCCTGATTGCTGGGGTCTTTCTGCAATTGTGAGGGTTTCTCCTACAGTTGAAAGTGCTATGAGATGACTGTTGTTGTGAAATGGCGCTATATAAATCCATCCATCTTCTACCACTTTTCCGGAGGTCCGGGTCGCAGAGGCAGCAGTTCAAGCAGAGAAGCCCAGACTTCCCTCTCCCCCGCCACCTGCTCCAGCTATTCAGAGAGGACACCACAGCATTCCCAGACCAGCTGGGAGACATAAAGCACTTTTCCACTAGTCCAGCACACCTCGGCACGTCTCGATTCACTTCGACACAGTTCAGCTCGCTTTTGTCTCCATTACAACCGTGTTAAGCTGGGGTGGGTGGGATTTCTATAACAGCAAGGCGGCGCCACACTCCCGTGACGTAGAACACGCGACCCAACCAAAACATAACACATACAGCTGTACAAGGCGACTCCTCGGTCTGTGGCTTTTTTCACCGTAAATGCCAAAAAGGACCGCCAGACAAGGGTACAGGCAGCGAGATGAAACACTCTGGAATAGTTCTGCAGCTTATGGGAGAGCCAAAGACGTGAGGATACAAACTAGGTCATATATGACGGTAAGCTAATGTTGCTAATGCTAGTTTGCTATAAGTACGTCGTAGTACACTTTACTGTGTCTGCAATGTCTTTAATGTCTGCAAGTTATCGCTGTTAGGTACTAAAATAAGTACGCTGTGTGTGTTTCAGATGGCTCTGTTGTGGGGAAATTACCGCTTCATTCGGTCTGGGCGTTCAGCACAGCCTGTCACGGATGTCATCAGCCTGTAACTGATGTCAGCACAGCTTCACAAACGATCAGTGGTTATAGAGCTTAAGAATGTCTGTAGAAACGTTTATTTCCTGTACAACAAATTGCTCTGATCTGCGTGAAAATCATGGAGAGACTGTTGAGACATCATGGACGTACAGTGATCCCTCGCTACTTTGCGCCTCACCTTTCGCGCCCTCAGTGCATCGCGGATTTTTCAAAAATATTCATCAAAAAGTCAAAATTGAGAAAAAATGGGCGGGCGCTAGCAGAAGGCAGGGAGACTACATTAGAACATCAGGTATCAACACGGAGAGCCCGCACAACTCAAAACCCACCTCTCTGTTTGCTGTTCTCGTGTTGGCTTGGCTCGGGAATCTCGCAAGCTGATTGGCCGAGACGTTTCACCCAGCTTCTCTCCCTGCCGAGCGCCCATACCCAGCGAAGGAAGACCACATTCATTGTTCTTTATCGCTCGTGTTGCTTAGTCTCGCCACGTGGAACTTTTCGCTGTTCTTTTGTGCCTTTTTGTGCGAAATAGTCTCCCCGTCGAGCCACTACGCCGCCTCCTGCAGCTTCTCCAGCTCTATCGGAAGCTGCCCTCGACAATCCTGCGCCTCTAGCACCTGACGATGAGGCGTCACCTGAGGAGCAGTAAAGCTCTCATTAACCTGTGCAGTAAATCATCTTCATCTTGAGTTACGTATCTTGTTATAAGAATAAAAGAGTTCTAAAAACATATTTATGTACACTTTATTTACATCTACGTATGTATGTACACTTACACACACACACACACACGTATCATATGAGAGAGAGGGTGAGAGAATGAACGTACGTATTATTTATGGGTGACGTCATTAGGGGCGACGCTACTTCGCGGTTTTTCACTTTTCGCGGTTGGTTCTGGAACCCATTAACCGCAATAAGTGAGGGATCACTGTACCTGCTCCAGCTGCAGAGTCTGAGGTGGTGTCATAGAAAAAAAATGATCAGCTGACACAACTTGATCGCCATGTTAATAACTATATTAGCCACAAAATATATATTCAAAAAGTAAACAGTACTGAGTTAGGTATAATAAGATATATTTGACAGTTATCATGCATTTTAGGCCAAAACAAACTTGATCTAGGATTAAAAGCAATTAAAATAATGCAGTCACAAGGTTACATGGAAAATACTTGATTTACTAGATACATATACTGTAGAAATATATATTCTCTGCATCAACAATGTACTAGACATGCATTCATGTTGTATTGCACTGGGAATTGCACTGACAATAAACCTCTGAAGTTTTTGCAGATGTCTCTTTTTTATATGTGAAGGTTACCACCATGTGGCATAAATTAAATACTGAAAGATTGGAAAAGCTAAGAATAATCCAGCAGTTTGAGAAATCACTTTTGGTTTGGTGTAAGTCTGTCAACAGAATTATGAACCATAAAGCAGTTTGTGTTAAAATGTTAAATCCCATTAATCCTAATCCGGGGGCTTCCAATCATGTGTCATGGGGGGCCAAGACCCTGCAGGTTCTCTCTTCTACCCAGTCTCTTCAGCAGGTGTTCTCACTGATCAGTCAGTGGAAGAAGTTCAGTGGAATCTGCTGTTGAAGACACTGTTTGGAGGTAAAGCCTGCAGGGTCTTGGCCCTCCATGGTACATGATTAGACACCCCCGCCCAAACCCATTATGATGAAGAGCAGATGCTAATATGACCCAGAATTCCTCCATATACTGGTACTGTCACTAAAGTATGCAGGGTCTTCTGCACTGGCACATCCAACAATACAGTCTTCAGTTAATAAAATAATTGTTTTGGTTACTTTTTTCTTAAAAATGAGCCATTATTTTCAAGGTCACCGATAAATCCTTTGTACAGTTGACTCTTTTCCCACCGGTGTCTTAACAGACAAAATAGAAAATCATGATGCAAACACATAAGTCACTAAATTGTTTATTACAATCAGCAGCAAATTCCAGATTATTCAGAATGTGCAAAATTCAAACTGTAAAAAAAAAAAACTGGAATGGTCACACACGGCAGCCACGCTGCCTCACTGAGAAGCAACTGGATCGGCTCCTCGTACTAGTCCTGGTTCAGCAGATCTTCAGCCTGCATCTCTGTAAATAGTGAGGCAAGGTCTAGTTGGGGTGGACAGTTTCCCTCTTGCCTAGACAAAAGACAAATGGGTGGTGGTTAATTAAAGCAAGTTTAAAACATATTTGGGAAATACACTTGTTGCTAAAAGCCAGTGGTGGAATGTGAATGAATGAATGAATCTTTATTTCGGATTGATTAAAAGTAAAGATTAAACGAAAGTAGAATAATATAACAAAGGGGAAAAAATCTAACAAGGTCAAATTAAACAATAACTCCTCTGATTATACAGTTCAACTTAGGTTATCTGAAATGGGTGATGGCTGAAGCTGCAGCTTATATTGCCCACCATATTTCATCCAAGAATTCAAAAGAAAAACAAAACAGGAGGGATTACAATTTGAATGTGACAATAAAATACTTCGTTGTTGTATTTAACCACAATTTTCATGTAGCTGCGCTTCGGTAGATTTTACAAGGGCTGCGTTACATTTAAAATCATCTGTTTTTACTGTGGCCTCAGCAATCAGAATGAATTAATACATTCACTTGAATGGAATCTTGTACTTTAACTGAAGGTGTGCATCACCGAGTATGGAGTCGCTCAGTGAAAATATGAAGTTTTTATCAATAAAAGTTTATCTTGTCTGTAAAAGTGTCTCTTCTTGCCCTGGCTTCAAGTGTGGGCGGTGTTTTATACTAGCATTGCTAAAATATAAAAGGAAGCACTACAATGGGTCTCAAATATTTGTAATGTGTCCTGTTACTGCATGAGTTTATTGATGATAGACTATAAACTACACATATAAAGTAAATTATATTGACGACTGAACATCTCACATTCGCCAAAACATACAGTTATGAACATAACTCACAAAGGATCACACAAGTGATCTGACAAAAAAATAAATACATTAACAAGCGGTTTATTTTACAGTTGATGTGCCATATTCACACAATCAAATAAATCTCAGTTCAGTCCCTTTTATATTAAGTGGAAATTGTGCTACTTTGGTTTTGACACTTTACCTATAAAAGCAAAGGATTTCAGTACTTTCCACAGTGGCAAGGTAGGTTGTGGGGAGGCTGATTTCCTCTTGCCTAGATGAACGACAGAAATGGATGATGGTTAGTTTCAAGCAAGTTCAACACTTATACAGGCACATCTCAAAAATTAGAATACCATGAAAAAATTCAATATTTTTTTCACTCATTTCAGAAAGTGAAACCCATATATAGATTCATTACAGGGACAGTGATATATTGAAAGTGTTTATTTTAATATTGATGATTACGGCTACAGCCCATATTAACCAACACCTCAGCGGCCAACATTTATATTTAAAAACTATTTTTTAAAGTTAATTTTATGTAATATTCTAATTTTTTGCCAAATTGAATTTGGGGTTTTCAGGGGCTGTAAGCCATAATCATCAAAATTAAAATAAATAAACGTTTGAAATATATCACTGTCTGTGTAATGAATCTATATAATATACGGATTTCTCTTTCTGAAATGAGTGACAAAAAATACTGAAGTTTTTCATGACATTCTAATTTTTGGAGATGTACCTGTATTAGTGAAATACACCTGTGAAAGTCAGTGGTGGGATGTGACAAAAATGCTTCGTTTCCCTGACAAGCACTGCAGGATCCACAGAATAGGTGTGTGGGTCTATTCTGACGCTTTAGAAAATTATATGAATGACTTTATAAATCACTGGTTTGAAAAAGCAATTTTAATATGACGAGATTTCGGCTCCTGTGGTTCATTTCACCAGTATCCACAATATAAACACTGAGGGCAGCTAACCCCTGGCATGTGGAAACACATTCTAGCATTAAATTGCACACAACTTACTGCACAGCACCAAAGTGCAATACGTACACAAACCAGGACTTTAACCAGGATTAACATATTTCATCGTTTTGCTCTCACAAGCGAATATTTAGGAGAAAACAAGCGCGACTCAGCAGTTGGTACTAGCTAAAAATCGTTAGCTAACACTCGTTAGCCAGCACAGAACAGCGCTGTATGGCTCAAAAAAAGTGAGCTTACCACCAACAGGATAAATAAGCAAACAGATGCACATTATTACAAATCACTCACCATCGATGGTTCTCTCTCGTTCGTCTTCAGCTTGTCTGTAGTCCAGTTCAATGCTGGGCTGCCATCTGTATTGGTCCGGGTCACTCCTCACTGTGGATTTGCCACCAAGCAGAGAAAACTCTGCACCTCTTCGTTGGACCACGGTGTAGAGTTCCGCAAAACCTACAACGCTGTCTGTATTAATATCATATTTACTCCGTGACCGAGTTAGTCCGTGAAATATTGCAAATGGCGGTCGTGTGTAGATTCATCAGAAGACGGTCGCTTTCGTGACGTTACGACCTGACCAATCAGCGGCGACCAGTCTTTTGACGTCACAACACGGCACGACTCAGCACGCTTGTACCCTGCCCTTGAGCGGGGCCGAAAATCGCGGCTGTTAAACCGTGTTGGGGCTAGTGGAAAGAGTTATAAAGCGTGCTGAGCTGTCCCGTGTTGGGCTAATCGGGGCTAGTGGAAAAGGCCCTATAGTCTCTCCACCGAGTCCTGGGTCTGCCCCGGGGTCTCCTCCCAGTGGGACGCGCCTGAAACACCTCAACTGGGAGGCGTCCAGGAGACATCCTAATCAGATGCCCATACCACCTTGAATTGAATTATATTTTTCTGCTATTTGAGCTAAACCTAGAACTTTGTGGTCATTCATTTTATTTAGTAATTGGCAGTGGCTATGGAATACGGAAGCTGTATCACCATAAGAAATGTCTACAGAAGAGTTGACAATCTGACAAAACCTTTTCGGATCAGCTCCAAGACAGCTGCTGTTGTGGTTTAGGTAGATAGTCTTCAGTTGATCCAAAATGCTGCTGCAAGAGTTTTAACTGGTTCTAGAAAGAGAGATCATGTCTCTCCGGTTTTGTCCTCCCTTCATTGGCTTCCCATAGAGTTTAGAATTAAGTTTAAAATCCTTCTTCTCACTTTCAAAGCTCTTAATAATCAGGCCCCCTTATATATAAAAAATCTGATATTACCCTATCATCCTAATAGAGCTCTATGCTCCCAAAATGCTGGATTGCTTGTGGTGCCTAGAATCTCCAGAAGTATACTGGGAGGCAGAGCCTTCTGCTATCAAGCTCTTTCTCTGTGGGACCAGTTACCACTCTGGGTCCGGGAGTCAGACTCGGTCTCTGTTTTTAAGAACAGGGTAAAATCCTTCCTTTTCAATATAGCCTACGATTAGGGAGGGGATTTCGTGTCTCTTAACTCCGCTTCTGTTCTGCTGTTAATAGATTCAGACTGCTGGATGACCACCAATAATGTACTTGGTTTTTCACTGTTTCATGTTTTTTATGTCTGTTCTTTTCATCATCTCTATTCCCTCATCCCCAGCCAGTTGCAGCAGATGACTGCCCCTCCATGAGCCTGGTTCTGCTAGAGGTTTCTTCCTGTTAAATGGGAGTTTTTCCTCTCCACCGTCACTAAGTGCTTGCTCACAGGGGATTGTCTGATTGCTGGGTCTTTCTGAAATTGTGGGGTTTTCTCTGCATTTTGTAGCGCTATGAGATGACCTTTGTTGTGATGTGGTGCTATATAAATAAAGCTGAATTGAATTGAATTGAACTGAATAGTACGTTGAGCCTTCGATCAGAAGGTTGTTGGTTTGTGTCCTGTTATCAGCACCTTCTGCAAACCATTTTTTTTTTCCACAATATCTTTATTGAACCTTTTTTTTTTTTTTTAACAAACATGATACAAACAAACACTAACACTAAAGTACTACAAAAAAAAAAAAAATGCCCTAAAAACACCAACAACCACCAACAAAATCAAGTCTTCAACAATGCTCCTCTGTTTAGTCTAGACAATCCAATACATTAGTATACATATTATGTTCACCAGTTTGGAATTTACAAGGTCCACACACATCATTCACCTTCTTCTTCAAGAGTTATGTTTAAATTTTTTACATAATCAATAAAAGGTCTCCATATATTCTCAAACACAATTTCCTTTGATTTCAGTATATATGTTATTCTTTCTAATGGAAGGTTTGTTAACATCTGTCTTAACCACTGAGTCACATCTGGTCTATGAGTCTTTTTCCATAATAGTGCAATACATTTTTTGGCATTAAGCAAACTGAGGTCTATGAATGTTCTTTCACTTTTATTGAAATTATGCTTTTCTGGGTACAGACCCAACAAAAACAGTTTAGGATTCAATATGATTTGTTTTGAGATTATTTTTTCAATTGTTACCCTCACCTCCTCCCAAAACATTCTTATTAATCTACATTCCCATAAACAATGAAATAGGGTTCCTTTACTTTCCATGCATTTTGTGCATGTATCTGGTATATTTTTGTTATATCTATTTAACTCCTCCGGTGTAACATACATCCGCATTAACCATTTGAAATGTATCAATTTAAGGCGTGCATTTATTGATTTGGTTTGAGCTTCTGTACAAGCCAATTCCCATTGTTCCTCTGAAATTTCAATTTGCAGATCTTCTTTCCAGTAGTTTAATCTTTTCAGTGAATTTTCACTTGAAGATAGTGTCAATGAGTTATAAAACTCTGAAATAATACCCTTTCTTTTACTATCTTTCATCATCATTTTTTCCAAGGATGAATAAATAGGTCGAGTGAGAGCTTTATTTTGATTTGATCGAATAAAGTTTCTAAGTTGAAGATATTTAAAAAAAATGTGTTCTATTGAGATTAAATTTGATCCTCAGCTCTTCAAAAGACATTATGTTGTCTGCACATGGCAAATATAAATCCTGAATCTTTTGTATCCCTTTTAAATTCCATACTTTAAATACAGCGTCCGCTCTCCCTGGTTTAAAATATTGATTACCCCATATTGGACTAAATTGTGACAATAACTGTGGTTCTTTTAAATAGTTTTTAGCTTCACACCATATTTTGATCATATGCTTTACAAATGGATTTTTAACTTGTTTTTGTAATTTTTTTGCCGAATCTGAGTATATGAATATGGGAAGAGGTAAAGGTAAATTGTATGATTCCATTTCAGTCCAGTGAGGGAGATCATTTGATGAAAAATAATATGTCATAGACCTCAGTTGTGCCGACCAATAATACAACATAAAATTTGGACATTTCAGACCTCCACGATCAAATGGTAAATATAATAAAGACAAACGTAATCTAGCCCTCCTGTTGTTCCATATAAATTCCACTAACTTTTTTTTTATTCTTGAGAATAGATCTAAAGGTGGTGATAAGGGAATGTATTGAAATAAATAAAGTATTTTAGGTAAAATATTACTTTTAAGTATATTGATTCTCCCGATCATCGACATTGGTAGTGACATCCATCTCTGAGTTAACTCATTGATATCTGACATTAAGGCTTCATAGTTGACACTGGCGACTGATTCTAGCTTAGGCATAATTTGGATTCCTAAATATTTAAACTGATTTACAACATTGAATTGATTTACCTCAGGGGCTGGGTAATTTCTCTGGGTCTCATTTAGCATTAATATTGAAGATTTAGTTTTATTTATTTTATATCCTGATATTTCCCCAAAATTCTTTATTAAATTCAACAAGGTTGGAATTGATTTTTTTAGATTCGACATAAACAAAATTATATCATCGGCGTACAGGGAGATTTTATGTTCTGTTGGTCCAACTTTAATTCCATATATTTGTGAATGTAAATGTATCGCTATCGCTAAAGGTTCAATTGCCATAGTAAACAGTAAAGGTGAAAGTGGACAGCCTTGTCGACATCCTCTATTGATTTTTATTGGTTTTGAAATATTGTTATTTGTTAGGATTTCTGCTGTAGCATTATTGTATATTATTTGAACCCATTTTATGAAATTATTTCCAAGTCCAAACCTTTGTAGGACTTCAAAAAGAAAGGGCCATTCAACTCTATCAAAGGCCTTTTCGGCGTCCAATGATAGGAGAGCTGTATCCGGTGCTTCTTTATTAAAATAAATAATATTAAATAGTCTTCTTACATTATGGAAGCCTTGTCTACCCTTTATAAAGCCATTCTGATCTCGATTAATAATATTTGGTAAAATTTCTTGTATTCGTCTTGCTAAAATTTTACAGATTATCTTAAGGTCGGCGTTTAATAGGCTTATTGGTCTCATATTTTCACATTTATTAGAGGGCTTACCTGGTTTTGGCAGCAGTATAATTAAGGCATTATTTATGTATGATGGTAAATTATTATTTTGAAATGCTTCTAAAACCATTTCCAAAAAAGGTTTTATTAATTTATTCTTAAATTTTTTATAAAGGTCAACTGGAAGACCATCTGGTCCTGCACTTTTCCTGATTTCATATTATCAATGGCTAGCCCAACTTCTTCTTGACTAATTTTAGACTCCAATATCTCCCTGTTTTCATTTGGAATACACGGTATAGATAGTTCATTCAAAAACCCATTTAGTTTTGTTAAATCAGGTTCATTTTTGGTATCATATAATTTTTCATAGTAATCTCTAAAGGCTCTATTAATTTCTAAAGGATCTATAACTACCTGTCCGTTACTGACCCAGGCAGACGGCGGTAGGCGGCGGTGCCCAGCGGAGGACTTACCGTGACTGCAGCGGCGGTGTGCGACGAGACTACCCGAAGCGATTGCTAAGCTAACGCTAGTTAGCTTAATGCTGGCGCCAGTCATTCCACCTTACACCAGCCTGAATCGAAGCCCAGCTGCGAGGCCCAGCGGAGATACTACCAGGCAAGCGGCCATTTGTTGACGGGGCTCAGCAGAGATTTCACCCAGGCAGACGACGGTAGGTGGCGGTGCCTAGCGGAGGACTTACCGTGACCTCAGCGGAGCTCGGTGGCAGCGGCGGTGTGTGACGAGACTCGGTTGGAGGAGCGGGACGGGAGACCAGTTACGGCGACTATGAGCAACGAGACCAGCAACGGAAGGGGCTAGTTGGCTAGCTGAGGCCCAGCTGGATTCGAGGACGATCGGATCAGATTCTGGCGATATAAGCAGAATTTATTTTACTATCCACAGATTTTCTTTTTCCTTCTTTCCAAGAAAGACTGAAGATGGCTGCCACCGGATTAAAAAGTGGGCTGATGGGCACCACTAATAAGCCTTCTCTACTTCTCTACTTCCTCTTCGTTTTGTCTTTGTGTGTCTGGACCTGCAACAAGAAGGATTTTCCGACAAACTCAACCAAAGGTGAAGTTAAAAAGTTTTATCTGTATGGATTTGGGCTTGGTCATCTCACCCTACACTCTATGTGGTCTTTAAAAGCCCTGAGCAAAAACTTCCAAATTAAGGCAAACATGGCTGTTAAGCAAAAATCACAATATGGCAGAGGATATACAATTAAAGTTCTGTTAGTTCTGCTACTTCTGGCAGGAGATATTCACCTTAACCCTGGACCTGCCACTATTAAACAGCAGACCACTGGGTTAGCACAAAACCGAGCTGTACAAAAGCAAAAACAACATTTATTTTTCCAAACTGTTAATCATGCACGAGTTCTTTGGGACACCAAGGCTAAACCAAAGGGGATCCTCGGCGGTCATTTAAACATACGGAGCATAATCCCCAAAAGAGATGAGATTTCGGTGTTGCTGTTGGACTCAAATCTGGACTACCTTTGTCTCTCAGAAAGCTGGCTACACAGTAACATAGACACTAATATGATCGATATTGTGGGCTACCAGTGTTTTAGAAAAGACAGGCAGGTAGGGAGGGGAGGAGGTGTTTTAATTTACATCAAAGAGAAATATAAATGTCAACTGGTTGATTTGAATACTTCACTTGAATGTTTAGCTGTGAATGTATGTCTCTCTCCGGTAATGAATTTCAACATTGCAGTAGTGTACAACCCACCGTCACACAACTCTTCCTTTTATAATGAATTAAGTGATCTGGTTAAACAACTTGAGAAGAACAGAGAAACAATAATTCATGGTGACTTTAATATCAACTGGTCTGATAAAAAAGACAAACAAAAACTGAAAAGCCTCATGACTAAATTTAATTACCAGCAAATGATCAAAGGACCCACCAGGATAACCAAACAATCCAGAACACTTATTGACATGGTATTTACTAATAAACCAGAACGAATAACCAGAACCTATAATCTTGTAACTGGTCTCTCAGATCATAACATGGTTCTTGCTGTCAGGAAACTTACTAAAAAGCGACTACAGTATTTTGGGGGAGTCGATATTGACAAATCAAATTTTATTATCCCCAAATCAAAAAATGAGGAGTTTGAACATTACTTAGAGAATCAAAATTGGGAGCAGCTCATGTCAACATGTGAAGTAGATGATTGTTGTAATTTTATAACTGCAACAATCACAAAGTCTATAGAAAAATTTTCAAAGCAAATTAAAAGTAGACAACAGAAGATTAGCCTACCATGGTTAAATAATGAAATAAGAAAACTTATGAAGAGGCGAGACTATGCACTGAAAACATCACTAACCTCCAAACTACAAAATGATCACCTTGTGTACAAAAGTTTAAGAAATAAAGTGGTACATGAGCTGCGAAAATCAAAAATATCTTATTACAATAAACTGATAGATCATGCAAAGGGTAACAACAGTTCCCTATGGAGGCATTTAAATAACTTAACTAATAAAAAAAACGATCAGAAGGGGGTAAAGGAACTTAGAATCAATGGCAAGACCGTCAGTGACAAGGCTACTTTGGCAAATGAATTTAATTCACACTTTGTGGGCTCTGTGGAAGACTTAACAAAAATTTTTGTGCTGCCAAATGTGCTCAACAACACAAATTCCATACTTCCAACAGACACTTTTCACATCGATGAGGTAAATGAGAAGTTAATTGCTGGTATTGTTAAAACACTGTCAAACTCAAAAACTAATGATATCTACAATATGAGCACCTCCTTTCTCAAAATGCACAGCAAAATATTAAATCAAACCACTGACTCATCTCATTAATCTCTCCATTAGGTCTAGTACATTTCCATCTGGCTGGAAAAAAGCTGTCGTCATACCAGTTCATAAATCAGGCAGTAAAGACGATATATGCAATTACCGCCCAATCTCTATCTTACCAGTCCTATCTAAGGTTCTTGAAAAAGTTGTAGCTACACAGCTGATAGACTACTTACAAGACAGTCAACTTCTTCATCCACATCAATTTGGTTTTAGACCAGGATACTCAACAGAAACAGCAAATTGTTGCCTTATTGAAAACGTCAAACAGTCCTTGGACAGGGGTAATGTGGTAGGAGCTGTTTTTCTAGATCTCAAAAAGGCTTTCGATACTGTAAACCACAGTTTGCTTTTATCCAAAATGGTATCTTTTAACTTCTCCCCAAATACATTAGAATGGTTTGCATCTTATCTCCAGAATAGAGAACAGTGTGTAAAAGTTCACCAGGATAAATCCTCATTTTTAAACAACCGCATGGGTATCCCACAAGGGTCCATTCTTGGTCCTTTACTTTTCAGCATTTTTATTAATGACCTGCCGTTACACTGCTCAGCTGCAACATGCCAACTTTATGCAGATGATGCAGTTATTTACACAGCTGCCAAGACTCCAGCACAGGCTGCAGATGTACTGTCTACAAGTATGGTTGATGTCCAAGAGTGGCTCCTCAAGAACCATCTATTGCTGAACCTTCAGAAAACAGTCTCAATGTGCTTTTCAATCAAAAAATGTAACCTGCAACATTTTAAAGTTAATATACATGATCATGACATCAGTTTAGCTACAGAATTCAAATACCTTGGCATTGTACTAGATCCTCAACTCAAATTTAATCTTCATATAAAGAAAATTTCAAAAACAGTAAAAAAAAATCTGAACTGCTTTAAATTAATTAGATATTACATACCTTACGAAGCAGCTGCACTGTATATGCATTCTATGGTTTTTTCTCATATATCATACTGTTTGACAGTCTGGGCTCAAGCAGCCCCTTCCACAATAAGACATATAGGTTCATTATATAATCAAACCCTAAAAATCTTGGACAAAAAGCCCATTAGGTGGCATCACTGTAATGTTTTAAAAAAATACAACCTATTGAGTTTTGAGAGCTTCATTGACCTCTGTCTTCTGAAATTAACGTTCAAATGTTTCCATAAATCAGCACCCGAGCCACTTGCTGGTTTCGTCCAAAGACAGGACAGCAGCAGAGCCACCAGGAGTTCTGTTAACAATAACTGTAAAATATTCCACCGCAGAACCACATTTGGACAAACAGCTTTCTCTATAAAGGGCAGTCACATCTGGAACACAATGCCAAATGAAATTAAAATAATAACGGACTTTAAAACATTCACTAAAAATGTTAAAAACTGGCTGAAAAATAAACAAGAATGTACTCATGTATGAATTAATTGTCTGCAAAGTGAGAGTGAATGAAGGGAAGGAATAAATGTGTTTGTTTATAGTGAGTGACGGAGGGAGGAAGGCCTGAAATAGGCAAATGTGAGTTATGTTATATGTGTTAAATGTGAGTCAGGCTGTTATATTTGTGTATTTATAATATTTATAATATTTATGTTAAATGTGAGTCAGGCTGTTATATTTGTGTATTTATAATATTTATAATATTTATAATTGTGTATTTATAATTTTTCTGCATTGATGTATGTGGTTATTGTGTATATTTTTTATCTTGATTCTTTTTTCTAAAGCCCATCCAGGGACAAGAGTTGCAAATTAGCTAATAGCTATACACTCTATGTGCAACACATCAGATTGATTGTCTTTGATTAATTGTCTATGTTTATTGCACTGTCCCTGTCAAATAAACTAATCTACTACTACTACTACTTATAATACTGGTAATTGGTGTTTTAATTTCCAATTGTTTAATCTGCCATGCTAATAATTTTCCTGATTTTTCACCTTGTTCATAAAAAGATTGTTTCAATCTTAGAAGACTCGAGGCAGCTCTATTCGCTGATTTTTTGTCGTATTCAGCTCTCAAAATCAGTAATTCATTCTCCAACCTTGGGTCACTTCCTGCATACACTTTTTCCTGAAGACTTTTTATTTTATGTTCCAATTTAGCTCTCTCCTCTCGAGTCTTCTTAGATTTTGATCCTGTATAACTAATAATATGTCCCCTAATAAAAGCTTTGAAAGCCTCCCACTTTACACATGCTGATGTTTGTGTAGTATTGATGTCAAAGAACTTGTCTATCTGTTTTTCTATATACTTGACAAATTCCTCATCCTGAAGCCATTTATGCTGAAATTGCCATCTACCTGATTCCTTTGTCAATTTTTTATCTACATATATTAGACAACAGGGTGCATGATCAGAAATTACGATGTTATCATAAAAGCAGTTTTGAATCTTGGACCTTAATTCTGTGGAAATCAAAAAATAATCAATACGTGAGAATGTCTTGTAGGTACTGGAATAACAAGAATAGGCTTTAACTTGTGGTTTCATTTCTCTCCATATATCTAACAATCTCAATTCTTTCATAAAATGATTAATAGTCATCCTACATCCAATGTGCGTACAATCCAGTCCTGTTGATCTATCCACACCTGGATTCAATGTACAATTAAAATCCCCTGCTATTATATGTTGCCCTGTAAGTGATGATAAGATGAGAAATAAATTAGCAAAGAACTTCTGATCATCTATATTGGGACCATATAAGTTCACAAGATTTATATTTTCTAATAGCAAAGAACCTTGAATGATTACATATCTTCCAAATTTGTCTCCAATTACATTTTTCACCTGAAAAGGAACTGATTTATGTATGAGAGTCATAACTCCCCTGGCTCGGGATGAAAATGAAGAGGTGAATACACTTCCCTGCCATCTACTCCTAATTCTTTTAACATCCTCCTCTATCAGATGAGTTTCTTGTAAAAACACAATTCTTGAACCCATGTCCTTTATTTTATTCATAACTTGTTTAAGTTTTTTAAAATTTTGTAGACCTCTGCAATTCCATGAAGTTAAATTAAGATTAACACTTTGGTCCATGATCAATAGAGAGTTTAGGATTACCTTGCAGTGTAAACATGCTCATACAGAGAAGCAAAAACATGAGTGGTTGAACATTCATCCTACAAACTACACACAAACAAATTTCCCCTTCCCACACTTGTGGCAAACCCCCCAAAATCAAAAGAAAAATTCTGTCTCCCGATATAGCCATCGACCGTTCCACACCCACGGGGAACAGCCTAAGCCACTCCTTCTTCATCCTCCCAATCACCCTAACTCTACTGCTTTTAATGACGTAACATTAACTCTCCTCTGTAGTTTTCCAACTTAACTCCAAAATTTTTAACAACTTTGTACATCATAGTTTTTTTTTTTGTTTGTTTTGTTTTTGTTTTGTTTTTTTAATATATAATACAATCTATATTTTGTAAACTTACTATTTACTTCAAGTCAGTCAGATGCCTGTGCAAATGCTTAATTATTCTACCTTATATTTTGTTCATGCTTAGCTCCCACCAGTCTCTTCTTCTTCTTTGATCTTCTTGATGAACTCCTGCGCCTCCTCTGGGGTCTTGAAGATGTGGGTTCTGCCCTCATACGTGGTCAGCAGTCTCGCAGGATAGATTACACCATGACGAATCCCAAGGTTGCGCAGCTCCTTACGTATGGGATCAAACTGCTTCCTCAATTGCTGGATTCCTGTGGCCAAATCTGGGTAGAACCGCACCTGCTGGTCCTGGTGTTTAATCTCTCCTTTAGCACGTGCAGCGTTGAAGATCTTCATCCTGTCTCTGTTGCTAAGAAACTTCATAATTAAGGTCCTCGGCGGTCCCTTATCTCTCCGTGGGCCAATACGATGTGCTTTTTCCAGAACCACTGCTGATTGCAACTCCTCGCTGCCCAGCACCTCCGGAATCCACTTTTCCAGAAAGGAACATACGTCCCGACCTTCTGATTCCTCTGGAAGACCCACCAGCCTCAAATTATTCTGTCTCGACCGAGATTCCAAATCCAAAATATTATCTTCCAGAGATTTTTTTTTTTTTCCAAAGTGCGCACCTTTAATTGAAGACGGGTGACGTCATCTTCAGCACTAGCGAGACGGAGCTCCATCTGCGCCGTTCGTTCTACACAGTCACCCAATTCCTTTCTTATTCCTTCCAACGCTGTCATAATCCCATCAAATCTAGAGGAAAAGTCCGCTCTCATTGAACTCATGGCAGCCATCAGCGCATCTGCGCCATTCCCCGCAGACAACGCACCGCCGCCAGCCTCCTCCGCCATATATGGAGTTTTGTTTGCTGCGTCACAGACCTGAAAGTCCGTTAATTTGGACTGTTTCGGCGGCTCGCTTTTTCCTCTTCCTGGTTTTCCAGCCTTAGGCTTCGCCGACATATCCTCGCCCAAATGCTGGGATACGTTCTGTCCCAAATGAGAGAGTTATTTGCCGATTTTTTTTCTCCAGGAGCAGAGCAGAGCGAGACACGTCCGTCCTACGTGGCAGCCATAACCGGAAGTCCGCAAACCATTTTACTATGAGAAATTTAGACTTAAAATTAAGAGGTTAGCCTGCGGATTTGGGAGTGGATAAGGTTAAAAATAGAGTAAATAGATGTTGATTAAAATGTTGAAACAAATAAATGCCTCAGATTTCAGTGCCTGTAGCCTGCTGCTTTTAAGATACACATTAATAGAACGTAGTGGCCAATCAGATTCAAGTTGTATGTGTAACAAGAATTCTATGGGTATGGTTCCGTAGCCATAGCCACTGCCTTAGTAATTTAGGACCTTGAAGGTCAAGCTGATCCATCAGTGATCCTGGCTACATGGCCACAATAATCCAATAACTAGGAATAATCAGATAATGGTAATCAGATTTGACATGTTTACATGCACTGAATAATGGATTATTGGACAATAAACTATGTGTGTTAATGTAATTTCACTTTATGTAACACAATAATTACCTTTTATCTGATTGTTTTTACATGACTACTTTAATAATCAGATAACTCCAGAAATCTGATTATAAATGGTTTATTACCATGCATGTAAACATGGCCATTTTGCATATCGTACTCCCATAAATATGTGGGAGGGCCCCAAAAATTGCTTTAGCCCAGGGGCCCACAACCTCCTTAATCTGGCCCTGCACGTACACATCATTGACTGGTAGTAGAGTCATTTTGGGGGGTTTCGTGACCAACCTCCCAGGACCTTTTTTTCTCACTGGATTTAGCATTCTAGACCCATTTTAATGAAAATAAGCTCCCATGTACCTCCCAAAAATTACGGGAAACCTTTTTTTTGCCCAAAATTCAAAATGGCCGCCAAAATGCATACCACCACCTATATCTCAGTAACTAATTCAGCTAGGAGGTTGATTTTGGTGTCTAGACATAGGTTTTTGGGGTCAAGCATCCCATTAATGCTATTAGTTTACTTGTGAAACAAACCCATCACGATGAAATCCAATATGGCCACCGATTAACATTTTTTTTGTTTCTTGACTACTAAGGCACCTAGAAAGCTGATGTTGGTGTCAAAACAGAGGTTTAAGGGGTCATACTATCTGTTTATTCCAATAAAAGTGTGTTTAAATGATTACATAATCGAGAAATCCAAGATGGCGGCCGGCTGTCATTTTCACATGCAATGGACTTTTTCATATCCGTCACCAAATGAGCTAAAAATGTCAAATGAAGTATCCTTACATTCATTTTTAATAATTATTAGAAAGCTCCTGCATTGATTCAGTGATTTCACTGAGGAACACTTGGGTAATCCCCCGGAATCCTATGCTTGATTCATTGATTCCTTTTTGCATAGCAAGAGAGAGGATGCAGTGATTTTGTAACGTCTGTGCTGCCATAATATGTAGTCCTAATCTTTCCAATTTAACCAAGGTTGCCAGGTATGTATAAATTTAGCTTTAAACTTATCTGGAGAGGTTAGAATTCTGAATCTTGTTCCATACTGTATAGTCAGGTAATGTTAGCATATTGACCATGCTGCTTGCTTAATGCTACCGCAATGACAGTAGACAGTACAAGGGCCTTTGACTCTAGGTCTTGTCATCCCTCCTTTTTCTCTCCTCTGTTCTGATAATGACAAATTTGTTTTTGTTTTCAGACACACAAGTTACTTTCATCATGTGGCGCACACCTCCCATGCCCACCGAATGTTATCAGTAATTTAGAAAAATTTGTAATTCGCTTCGTCTATGGGGATTCTAACAGCGTAACACCAGGGATAGCAAGGGCTAACAAGTGGAGGGGACAAAAGAAAAAAAAACACAATGAGATTAATACCAGACGCAGACAGGTCTGCATCATCACCTCCTCAGGACAAACTACCTTGCGTACTTGCTGACGAACTTCCACCTTCAAAGTCACCCATCACCAATCGGTCATGGGTGGCATTTGGTGAATGGTCTATGTCTACCTGTACGATCGACTCAACCGCCACTTCCCCTGTCAATGCCGAAACCGAACACAGAAGTCAACAGTGAGGAGAGCAGCAGTGGTGAAGACAGTGCTTCAGATAGCGCAAGTTCATACAGTGACTCATTCATTAAGAGATAAGATAAGATAAGCCTTTATTAGTCCCACAACGGGGAAATTCCAGGATTGCAACAGCACAGGGATAGCAACACTCAGAGCAACAATCAGAAGGCAAGAAAAAAAACAAGCAAGCAAGAGCAGCTAATAAACATATGTACGTATTACTATAAAATATATATATATATACACACACACAGACACACAGTGCAGAGCATTGTAGCTGGATGGAATAAATATATGAATATATGAACACACAGTGCAGAGCATTGTAGCTAGATGGAATAAATATGTAAATATATAAACACCCACAGTACGGAGCATTGCAGCTAGGTGGAATAAATATGCAAGTATATAAACACACACAGTGCGGAGCAATGTAGCTAGATGGAATAATATGTAGATATATAAATATATAAACACCCACAGTACGGAGCATTGCAGCTAGGTGGCATAAATATGCAAATATATAAACACACACAGTGCAGAGCATTGTTGCTAGATGGGATGAAACAGCATAACCGTCTACTTAGTTATCCTACATGGTATGATTATGTGCCCATACATATTCTCACCCTCCATAGCGACCGGTATGTTCCTAGTTGTATGCCGGAGAGGACCATTGTGTAAGTCTATTGCATCTTTTGCATTCAAAAAACTATTAGTTTGTTACATCTTTTTGCTATCTCTGCGAGCAGCCCTGCTTAGGTTGTACAGTCTGACAGCCGTTGGTAGGAAGGACCTACGAAACCTCTCGGTTGTGCACCTGGGATGATGTAGTCTGCTGCTAAATGAGCTCCTCAGTGCATTCAGTATGTCCTGCATGTCCTGCATTGATAGTGAATCAAGTAGTGATAGTGATGTGTAGTTGGACATCTTAGTATGATGTGATGTGGTGATTGATAGTGGACTACATGTAATTGAGTTGGACGTTTGCGTGGCATTAACATAAGGTCTAGAGAAAATGTGCCTGCGTAAAGTGTATTCCAAGATGGCGGCTGGGGGCCATTTTGAGCTTGATAGTGATGAGATAAAAGTGATCAATATAACCATACAACACTTATCTGTGTGATTTAATATGTGTGTGATCAATATAACCACATAGTAGTTAGTTGTGTGCTTCAAAACATATGTGTGTTCAATATAATCATATAACAGTTATTTGTGTGACTCAAAATGTTTGTATTCTGCTTATATCTAGGTAAAATGATCAATATACCATAATGGAAAATATTGCCAAGTGTGTGGTTCACTCTCTGCAAAATAGTGGACCTTTGTCTCATGAGGGAGAATAACAAACGCCTGGGATTTACGGAAAGGAGGCACAGTTGCGATAAGGAATGGCTGAGCTTGGCCTACGCTGACCTGGGAGGTGAAGTGACCTTCATGTGGAGACATTCGGCGCCAGGAACGATCCTCCCTGCACCAGACACCTGGACTGTCCACTCATTAAATGCATGCTTTGTTCTTTGTTCATGTGTGTACATATATTCCGGGTCAGGGGTAGCATAGCCAGTCAGACTTCATGAACTGACACGATCTGTTGCTGTCAGGGAGAGAATGTTTGACCCGGCGCTGTAACCTACTATATTCAACTTGCTTACTTAATAAATACATGTTCCAATTAAACTTAATCTCTTCCTTGAAAAACGAATCTGGGTAAACCTTCTACACACATAGATAAGCTTTTAAAAGAGTAGACTTAGATGGTTTTTTCTACTAAGGATTTTCAATCATAACAATAGACAATGAGGGCACTAATGAACACAATGGATGGTTCACAGGAGCCTCACTTGACTTTTTTTTAGCTCATTTGGTGACGGATATGAAAAAGTCCATTGCATGTGAAAATGACAGCCGGCCGCCATCTTGGATTTCTCGATTATGTAATCATTTAAACACACTTTTATTGGAATAAACAGATAGTATGACCCCTTAAACCTCTGTTTTGACACCAACATCAGCTTTCTAGGTGCCTTAGTAGTCAAGAAACAAAAAAAATGTTAATCGGTGGCCATATTGGCGGCCATATTGGATTTCATCGTGATGGGTTTGTTTCACAAGTAAACTAATAGCATTAATGGAATGCTTGACCCCAAAAACCTATGTCTAGACACCAAAATCAACCTCCTAGCTGAATTAGTTACTGAGATATAGGTGGTGGTATGCATTTTGGCGGCCATTTTGAATTTTGGGCAAAAAAAAGGTTTCCCGTAATTTTTGGGAGGTACATGGGAGCTTATTTTCATTAAAATGGGTCTAGAATGCTAAATCCAGTGAGAAAAAAAGGTCCTGGGAGGTTGGTCACGAAACCCCCAAAAATGACTCTACTATGGTAGCTCCTCCTAGCCTTCTACAGCCTCTTACAGCCTACTAAACCTGGAGCTCCAGAAGGAGCTGCTTTTATTGGACGAGTCGTTCCTGAAAGGCTCCTCCTGCCTGGCTCCTCCTGCCTGTCTTGCAGGAAGAAGAAGAAGATGAAGAAGAAGAAATTTTATTTATCCACCTTATTCCTGAGGGTGCTGCTATAGAAACAACTATGGGGGCAACTTCCGGTTTCGGCTGAAGTAGTGTTAAATCAGTCAGCAAGAGTGGAATAGTGGGGCATTTAAAATAGCATTTTTGAAAGTTTTTCAAATTCATTTTAACGTATAGTCCACATACTGTACATGTTTTGCAGTCAAGTGGCAGATAATTTCAGCACTTGTAGTTTTTGTATTTTTTGAATGTTTTGGCATAGTTCTGGTACTTGTTGCTGGTGTTCGTGGTTGTGCCATAGACTGTATAAATTGAGGCTTCCCATAAATAAGCACAGCTAAATCTGTAGCTTCAACGGCAATGCATAGATTGTGCAATGAAAACTAAAAAGGACTGTTAGTGTGATCGGTGGTACAGACACAGGACAGACACAAGTGCACCAGGTATGTTTTGTATGAATGTCACAGATCTGACGTTTATGTGTCATATATGTCACTAGATGCAAGGCTGCATGAAGTAAAATAATAAATAAAAAAAATAGAAACAGTTTGCTTCCTCCCTACTATGTTACTCCTTGTTCACTGTGTATTAATGAAATCTACAGGCCACAACTGATAGATGTACTGGTCTATAGGAAATTCAAATGTTCAGACATTGTGGATTAAAGTGAAAACAGAGGCCTGTCAAGCAGCTTAAAATTTAGTTAATTAATATCTAGTGGAATCAGTTTTGTGTATAGCATATTTTACATTCATAAACCCAATGTGTGAAAATATAACCTAACCCTAAACAAACCCTAAAATTATTAATTTAATAATAGGTTAAAGTTGTCTAATGAATAGGTGTTTTGTGTCCCTAAAAGTTTTGTCACTGAATTGATTTTCCAGTTTGTCATTAATCTTTCAGTTTCTCATTTGACAGATAGTTTAATGAGGTGAACTATTATTTAAGTTCTATATTCTTGTCAAAACATGTCTGCAATAAAATATTGGATAGAAATAAAATTTTTGCTCCAATATCCTGTACCTGGAAAAAAAAAGTGGGCTGGTCTTGGGCATGAAACTCCTGGTCTGAAAATTGGTCCCACTCCGACCCTGCTAACATAAATGCTGTCATGACAGCAGGAATGTTGGTGTGTCACATAAAGTTGTTTAGTTTGCTTGGATAAGGATCAGTGTGCAACCAAACCTAACTGGACCAAATATAGACAATGTAGTAAAGACATGAACCTTGGTCTGGACCTTGGTGCGGACTTTCAGGTGTGAAAACGCTCTGAAGATGTGTTCAGACTTCATGGGAAAGTGTGAATTTTATGCATGGTGTGATTACATATTAACTCAATATAAACATGTTAACAGATGTGAATTTCTGTCCGGCTGAGATACAGAGAGGCGTGGTTGCTTTTATACCTTCTGCAGCTGCTTCTACCTACTGTGGAAATCCCCAAAATGCTGTTATGTTTGGTTTCACAACATTATGCGGTGGAGCACATATCTGGGAAAATGTCACTGCCTCCTCCAGAAACTGCACCTGGATGATGGTTGTTTACACTGATAGTCTGCCAGCCCTCACTAGTGCATCCGACAATAGGAGTGGATAACTCCCAACACTTCATTTCATTTGCAGAGCTCCCAGTTCATCTGACTGCAGGTGATTGGCAGTCTCATTTTCAAACTAGTTTACACTCCAGTGTTGATACTTTTATTCCAGTAACAACAGACAGGGGTAGGCGTATCGATAAAATTATTGATAATATCAGTATCAGTGCTGTTAACTTATCAGTATCATATCAAATTAGCGCAACTTTATCAATACTTTAGTTTCAGTTTCTGACCTCTATGTTCATAACACTGCTTCCATTTCATCTAAAAGTAGATATGTTGTGATAAACACCATTTTGTTTGTCCCTCTCCACCTCTGCTCCACTGGTGTTGTGCTGTCATGTGACTCACCCTGACCACCGTTAGCTGCATGAGTGAGAGCATGGCAGACAGCATGCAGCAAGAAGGAACTGAAAAAATTAAGTAATAAACATTTAATAATTTTGTCCTCTTTGTTTATTTAATAAATGTACAATGTGCAATGAAACAAGAACCTAAGACTCAAGGAAAGAAAAAAAAAAACCTTTTAAAACATTCACTACTTTGACGATTCTCAGTCATCCAGGTGAGTACTGTATAAAAGCTCAGTCAACTTGATTAAAAAAAAAAAAAACTTGAATCCAGTTGACTTGATGTGCTTTTATACAGTACTCACCTGGATGATTGAGAATCATCATCAAAGTAATGAATGTTTTAAAAGTAATTTTTTTTTCTTTCCTTATTTTGTATAGATTTCATAGTTGCAGATTCAGCTCATTACAGTATCAATAATTTTTAAACATAGACATTATTAACATTAGAAGGACAAAAATTAAAAAAAAAAAAAGTCATTTAGTGGTTATAAAAATGCATTCAGATTTAGAATACTGAAGTTACATTTACCCCAAAATATGACATCAATCTCTCCAACATCAAAGTATAAGCTGCATGTGCAAGCAAAAAAAATTATCGTTATTGGCGATAATGGACTATTATCATTATCATTATCACATCGAAACCAAATCTGCATTATCGCACAGCTCTAACGGCAGAATCTCAAGGTTGGTTATTAGCTATCTACCAAATCTTTCAGAGGCAAATGTACATGTATTCCGATGTTTACAATGAGTTCACATCAGTGGCGGATCTAGAAAATTTTACATGGGGTGGCAAAGGGGTGGCAAGATGTCTAGGCAGGGTGGCATTAGATGGCTTCAGTTCAGTATATGAAAACCTCCTATATCTAAATGGAGTCGACGAAAGATCCACTAAAACACTTTAAAACTTTTTTTTTAAGAAAACAAAGGCAATATTGAGGCTTAAATGAAACAAAGGTTCCTCAAAATAAGTACAGAAAAAGAACCATCTCTTTTAGGAGAGTTTAGGATGACAATCGTTGTGTTGTGCAGCAAAACATCTCACAAACATATCCAAATTCAGTGCTTTTGCATGCTGTTTCTCAACTCTGAGGATGGCTAGATTGCTCAGACGATCATCTGCCATGGTTGAACGCAAGTGATTTTTAACAAGCTTCAATGTTGAAAAACTTCACTCACACCCTGCAGTACTCACTGGCAAAACAATCGCAATCTTGCACAGGCGAAAGAGTTCAAAGAAAACCTCCTTCAAAGGTGCCAGGAACGTCACAGACTCAGTGAGACTGGATGGGCACACTTTGCCATTTGCTTTGGTTCTTTAAATAAGTCTTATTGCCTGGTGTATCTCAATTTTCAAGTCTTGCAAGTCAGAGCCATAGGCCTCAGCCACTAAAAACACCAATTCCTCCTTTAAAAAGTCATTGTGTGATGGGTTCAATGCTTGTATACCCCTCATTATCTTACAGCTAGAGTTTGAGAAGTGCCTATCCATCTCACCCATCACTGAGTCTATAATGGGAAGGAATACACCCATTCTAAAGGCCTCTTTGCTGTTAACATTTGTTTGCTGTCCAAGAGTGGATGTTACAAGACTATCACACAGTTTGCTAGATGTTTGTTTGGCTCTTTTTGACTTGACAATGTTAGAAACATTGCAACTGTTGCATGTTTCCGTTACTATACTCCACATCTCATTAAAGCTCTCCTCTTTGTGATAGTCTTCCATAGTCTGTCTGAGGGTTTCAGTGAGGTCAGCTGCTTTGGTAAGTCCCACATTAGTTGACTGGAGCATCTCAGACAAAATCTTTGTTTCACCTAACACTTTTCTGAAGACCACAAGGAGTCCTATGAAATTAAAGTCAATTTGAGAGCATAATCCTCTTACTTCTACTGCTCTGTGTGGATTAGTCTCATCTGAAATTTCCTCTAACACTCTCATTACTGCAGTCAACCTGTCCAGACGCTTTCAACATGCAGCATAGCGACAGGCCCACCTAATGTCACTCAGTTTTGGAAGTTCCCATGGCGCCCCACTGAACAGTTCTGTTTGAACATCAATCCACTTATTGTGAACATATGAGTCTGACATGAATGTATACAGCCTTTCCAGCAAAGCGAAAAAACATGCATCTTCCAAGACATTTTTCACACAGTCAACAATGATAAGATTTAAACAGTGTGCACTGCAGTGAACGCAAAATGCATATTTGGCAACTTCCTTAACTCTTGTTTGGACACCAGAGCACCTTCCACTCATCACTGCAGCCCCATCATGGCCTTGGCCTACCAAAATCTCTTTGTATTGCAGCCCATGATTCTCCAGAAATGAAATGATTTTCTCTGTTAAACTGGCTGCATCCAAGTGTTCTGCTCTCTGGTATTCAAGGAAGCTTTCCTGAACCACATCATCACAATAATATCTTACAACCAGAGACAATTGCTCATTTTTTAAATGTCTTTAGTCTCATCTACTAAAATAGAAAAAATGCTCACTTTCTTTGACCTCTTTGACAATTTCCTCTCTCACCATTTCAGCTAAACATTTCAGAATCTCATTTTGATGTCATGGGCTGCCTCCAGCAGACAGTAAATGACTCCTTAATGCAAGCATGGTGTAAGGCAAATGAGAATTTATCCCAAAACAGAGGAAATAGTGAGCACAGACTTGGCTGTGAAACACAAACATAAGCTTGGTTTTAACCAAATAAAGAAGGAGGAGCGAGCACTGGAGAAGCAACCCGTGCAATGATCAGCACAACAACGCACAATGTTCCAGCATCAGACAACAGAAGTGGACAGCTAATAAAGAGCAGCTGTGGCGCAGGTGTAGTGTGACCGACTACTGATCGGAGGGTCATGGGTTCGATTCCCACGCTGTCTGCAGTCTGCATGTCGAGGTGTCCTTGAGCAAGACACTGAACCCCCAGTTGCTCCTGGTGACCAGGCTAGCGCTTGTGTATATATGGCAGCTCTGCCACCATCAGTGTATGAATGTGTGCGTGAATGGGTGTATAGCAGGATCTGTAAAGCGCTTTGGTCATTCACAGATGAGAAAAAGCGCTATATAAGTGAACCCCATTTATCATATAAAGAACTTAAATAATATGAATGATAACATGAAGATAATAATGGAGCAAATGGTTCAAAAAAACAACAGATAGTGTGGACAAGATGTCCAGATCATAACAGTGCCCCTCCCCCCCCACACACACACCTTAAAGGCAGATTCCAGATGCCCCAAAAAGAAAAACAAAAAAACACCAAAAGGGGTGGGTGGAGGGGAACAAGGACTGGAGGGAAAGAGTCAATATGAAAACAAAACAAAAGCAGTTCGTCGGGTGGTCGGCCAGAGTTCCAACACCATCAACAAGAGGGATATGGCACATCTGGTGGCCTACCAAAGTCCATGGGCCACCGAACGGATGAACTGCTGTAGAAACTGCAGCATGGCGAGGAATGGAGGTTATGAAAGCCAGGGGATGCTTAATCATCGGCACAGGCTCAGTTGTGGAAGCCAGGGGATGTTTGACCATTGGCATAAACTTCCATGGTGCCGGAACTGTTGAACAGAGAGGGACGGAGATTGTAGAATCCAGGAGATGCTTAGTCATTGGCACAGGCTTCTGTGAGGAAGAGAAGGGAACCCGGGGATGTTTCACCGTCAGCACAGACTCACAAACAGGAAAAAAGTCTCTCACCAGTCCAGAAAATGTCCTTCGCAGCATTAAGATGGAGAGGAACAAACCAAACAGTCTGGCGTGGCTGCAAAGGCTGAGATTCACCTCCAAACACTCAGCCATGCTGGTCGGAAAATTGAGAGCTGCCTCCAGAGGTGTAAAAGCCCAGGCGTCAGAGACAAACTCCTCCAAGGCTCGCACCGCCCAACTCTCATCCTCCTCCAGAACGAAAGTAAACATGCCCGCAGAGTCTTATGGCTGGAACATACTGTCATGGGCTGCCTCCGGCAGACAGTAAATGACTCCTTAGTCCTGAAGGTGAGCACGGTGTAAGGCAAACAAGGATTTATTCTAAAATGGAGGAAACGGTGAACACAGACTGGGTTGTGAAACACACACATAAACTTGGTTTTAACCAAATAAAGAAGAAGGAATGGGCACTGGAGAAGCAACCTGTGCAATGATCAGCACAACGACACACAATGTTCCAGCATCAGACAACAGAAGAGGACGGCTAATAAAGGAAACTGGTGATTACTCAAACACAAAACAGGTGAGACTAATCAGGGCCGACAGGTAACAAGGGATCAGCTACAGGTGAGGGAGACAGGACAGGCGGGGCTGTGCAAATAATAGACAGTGGGGAGTTTAAGAATGATGCTAAACATACACTACCGTTCAAAAGTTTGGGGTCACTTAGAAATTTCCTTATTTTTGAAAGAAAAGCACTTTTTTTCAATGAAGATAACTTTAAACTAATCAGAAATACACTCTATACATTGCTAATGTGGTAAATGACTATTCTAGCTGCAAATGTCTGGTTTTTGGTGCAATATCTAGATAGGTGTATAGAGGCCCATTTCCAGCAACTATCACTCCAGTGTTCTAATGGTACAATGTGTTTGCTCATTGCGTCAGAAGGCTAATGGATGATTAGAAAACCCTTGTGCAATCATGTTAGGTCTGCAATGCTGTAATTGCTGCAAATGGAGGATTCTTTGACGAAAGCAAAGTTTGAAGGGAAAAATTATTATTTCAAATACAAATCATTATTTCTAACCTTGTCAATGTCTTGACTATATTTTCTATTCATTTTACAACTCATGGTGGGAAATAAGTGTGACTTTTCATGGAAAACACAAAATAATTGTCTGGGTGACCCCAAACTTTTGAACGGTAGTGTACATGCAGGAACAAAACTACAGAACATGATTAGAGACATGAAAATGAAAGATAAACACAATAATCAACCAAGGCTAAGGTAGGGAAACACGGTGAAAACATACAAAAGTAACAGCTGGTGCTGGACATAAAGAATTTAAATAATATGAATGAAAACAAGAAGATAATAATGGTGCAAATGGTTCGAAAAACAACAGAAAGCATGGACAAGATGTCGAGATCATAACATTTGAGTGCTTTTGCTGGTGTATTTTGCATTTCTGGGACCTTGTGACAGTCGTCTTTTTACTAAGGCATCATATTTACTCATAAGATCTAATATCTCAAGGAAATTTCCCCTGTTTTTTAAGGTTTCTGTTTCATCATGGCCACATTGGGAAATGTTCTGAGTGGCTGTCAAAAGTAAAATTTCAGCCAGAGTTTCAATGTAACTCTGGTTTTCAATAATTTGTTTTTTAACATCTCGCATCATTTTGAGCACAGACATATCTTTCCTGGTCATGCTTTTGTACTCCATGCAATCATGGCATTCACATGTGCATCTAACTTGGCATGTACACTGAACCTACTGTCTTTGGAAGTGGCCTCCTTCCAATTGCTGTAACCATTTTCTGGTGTGAATACACTGGTTTTTGATCAAACAAAATGCTGCATCTCTTGATAGAGAATATTCCAGCCATGGCCAAGAACTGTACCACTCACTGTTGCTGCTCTGTGAAGTGTTGTGAAGAATGTCTTTAAATTGGGCTGCACCGCTGTATCGCCTTTGCATTTCGATATATCTAAAAAAAAAATAGAGTGGCAATTATAATTATCTAATGGAGATTCATAGTGTTTCTTTATTATAGGATTTGCTTCAGCATTAGTTTTATCATAATTACTGACAAAATTGTCAGAGCTGGGGCATGGTCTGAGAATCATGCCCATGCTTTGAGTTTAGTTTTGTCTTGTTTCTGTTTGTTGCAGTTGTCTTTATTCCTTGTGAGCTTTCTGTTTCTTAGTATTATTATCATGGTCACGTTTTGTTTTGGGCTTTTACTTTGACAGCGCCTTTTGTTTATTGTAGAGATAATGAACCAGACAAGGCAACAAGCTGAATCAGCACAGACTTTATTCTCTCTAACAAGTTGAATTCACAAGAAGAGCTCCCAGGCCACAGTGCATCTCCCTTTTATACCTTTAATCATTTCCATAGTGGCCTGGGGCTCAGAAATCATGCATGTTACAAGACAAAGCCCGTATGGTGCATTAACATAACAGTACGCTGGTGCCGCACTACTTCCTTCTCCTGGCAGCCAGTGTCTCCACTTCTCCTCGGGGGGTATTCCACCTCTACTGCTCTGTCTGGACCCCTGGTCAGCCTCTCTTCTCCTGGGCCATTACTCTCTGGGTGGAGAGTCTAACATTTAGCTTCCGTTTTCACCTAGCTTGCATGAACAACACACTCTTGCTTTGCTGAGTTTCCTGCCTAGTCCTGTAGAGCTTTTGTAAGTTTTTGTTCCAGCTTCTGTATTGTGGATTATTTTCTGTTCAATTAAATCCTGCAAACTGTGAGTTTGCCGTTTGGGTCCTGAATTCCGCCCCGGAAGGGCTCACCATTGTGATAGTAGGATGTCGCCAGTTAAGGACCCAGTGGACTCAGTTTGTTTACCTATGTCTGAGTTTGATGCCATGAACTGGCTGAAGGACCTGGTCACCGTGGCACACAGCTGTAGCAATCCAGAGGGCGAGTGCCAGCTCTGGACAGCAGCAGCCCAGGGGTACTCGAAATCTGGGAGTTTTCCCGTGGGTATGGGACCTACCCATTTTCTGCCTTCAGCGGCCCACCTCTCTGCCTGGAACGGGGAACAATAGTCGAAGAGAGCCTCAGTGCTGCTCCTCTCGACACACCATCTCAGCTCCAGCACCACCCACATAGTTCACCGCCAGACGAGCTCTGCAGCCACCCAGAGGGACTCACTGGCTCTTCAGCGGCAGCAGAGCGGAACACAAGGCAAGTACCTATTAATTTCTTTACACGTATGAATGAAAGGTCTTGTCTTGTTCACAGTGGTGAGGCTCAGTAGCAGCCATCCACTGCTGCTGAGTCCTCGCCACCTGACTCTGTTGTAACACCTCCATCATCCTTACCTGCCTCTCCTCTCTCCCCTTCCCCAAGCAAGACGACGGAGGACTCGAACCAGTTCTGAGAATTGTGCCAGGTCACCGGCCAGCTGAACGAGTGCTACAGACTTTACCATCAGGGGGACGAGTGGCAAGGCTTGACATGGAGAAATGCTCACCGGATCGTAGCATCTAAACCCTACCTGTGGGAGGACCTTTCCCCCTTCTTCAAGAGGTCTTTGTGCTCCCACGAGCTCTCCTCCGCATCAGAGGCAGATGGACCATCAGCTCCCGGCTCATCAGAGATAGGGACCTCCTCTTAAGCCAGGGCTCCCCACCTCTCTCCTATGCCATCAGCACCAGTCCTCGTGCCTGCTGTTCTGCCGGGTTCCACTTTGGAGGTTGGTAGTGGCCCGGCCGAATATTCATCTCCCTTGTCTGTGGTGGTTATGGCGGGGGTGGACCCCCATGCATCTGAGCTTGAGGATCTTCAGCCGTTGCCACCTGGGGTCACCACTGAGCAGCCTGTTTCATTTGGGTTCGCTGCTGACCAGTCCACTTCAGCCGTCGCAGTTCCTGAGGTCGAGCAGCCTGCTCCACTGGTCGCAGTTCTTCAGGTCGAGCAGCCCGCTCCACCCATCGCAGTTCCTGAGGGCGAGCAGTCCGCTCCATCCATCACAGTTCCTGAAGGCAAGCAGTCAGCTCCACCCGTCGCAGTTCCTGAGGGCAAGCAGCCTGCTCCACCCATCACAGTTCCTGAGGGTGAGCACTCTGCTCCACCCGTCATCCAAGCCCACTTCGCTGGCCGTTTCAAAGCCTGAGGGGTCTCTACATGCTGTTTTTGAGGTCAGTGTGCCACCGTCGCCTGCTTCTGAACTAAAAAAATAGTATTATTGCTTCCAGAGCTACACACTCCTGTGTTGATATCACCTGAACTAGAAACTCCTGTGTTGTTGTCTCCTGAGTCAAGGGTTCCTGTATTAGTGTCTCCTGAGCCCAAAACTCCCCTGTTATCTGTGTTTGAATAAAGGGCTACTGTGTTATCCCCTGAGCTTAGACTTCTGTGTTATTTCTTGTGCTTAAAGCGCCTATGTTGTCTCCAGAGCCAGAAACTCTTATGATGTTTAAAACTCCTATGTTGCTGTCACCAGAGCATAAAGCTCCTTTGTAATCTCCAGAGCAAAGAGCCTCAATGTCATTTCCTGAGTTTAAAACCTCCGTGTTGTTTTCTTTTGAGCAAAGGGTTCCTATGTTATCTCCTGGGTTTAAAACCTCTATTGTTTTCTTCTGAGCAAGAAACCTCTGTGTTGTTTTCTCCAGAGTTAAGAGTTCCTACATTGTTCTCCCCGGAGCAAAGAGCTCCTATTTTGTTTTCTCCAGAGTGAGGGGCACTTACATTATTTTCTCCAGAGCAAGGGGCTCTTACATTATTTTCTCCAGCACAAAGAGTTCCCATGTTGCATTCTTCTGAGTTTAACCCCTTGCACTCTGGTCAATTTCCCTAAAAACGCCTAAAAATAACATACCCAAAGTAAATCAAAAGCTGTTCTTCAACCCTTTGCAGCATCTTCATGGGGTTTATCTCATTTAAAAGAAAACACTTTGAATTTTTTGGCAAAACAGTCATAATCTCTCTAAGTGCTCCTGCCACTGAGTAACAGTCATCTAAACATACTGAATCTGAAGAAAATAAAGTTCGCCTGGGTGTTTTTTTTAGATTCAAATGCTTGCAAATAACACACAGCTGTCAGATACTGGCTGGAAAATACAACAGAAATGTAGAACCAAGTGTTATCCAGCTGAGGTCAAAATTTTGTAACAATACCACAAAAATTGAATATATTACACAGCTTTTTTCTCAGGTTGTTCCCAGGCGTTTTTGAACTGTGCCAAATTGTGCCAAATGGCACAGTTTGGAAAAACGTCTGTAACTTTTGAATGCTGAAACATAGAAGCTCCATCTTGGGCTCGAATGAAAGGTGACACTCAGGGCTGTGTGTGTGTGTGTGTGGGGGGTGTTTATTCATTCATGAATGAATGAATGAACAAACAAGCCCCCCACACACAAAGAAGCATGCCACGTAAAAAATGTGTGGCCTTTTTTTTTTACAAGAAAAAATAACCTACAGTGCAATAAAAATTATACTAAAATATCTGCAATGTAGAGGATAACAACTCCCCCCCCCCCGCTACAGAGGAGCTCGGCGCACAAAAAACGGTCCGTCAACGGTCCGTCATGTGGCTATGACGCACCGTTGTAATTACCGATCAGTCAAAAGTCATTTTTGTTACTATTTTCAGTGATAAAGAATAATTTAGCTTATAACACTTACCTGTCCACAACAGCAGTGTCGTTGGCGAACATCTGTTCCTCATTGTCAAACGAACATGAAGCTGGTCCGCTTGTTACGGACTCGTGGTTCTGGTCACCCAACCCGGTCAAACCATGATTCCATTATTGCGGTTTTGTGCTTCCATGATTGCGGTTTTGGCGAACGATTTTTCAAAACAAATAAGAACAGTAGTAATAAAAAAAGACGCTACCGTTACACACAGGTCTGAATGTGTGTCAACCAGCGGCTTACACAAAACAGATTTTATGCACGGGACGCACGCGTTTCAATCGTCGAACTTCTCTGCTTCAATTGGCTCGTTGTATTCGTGGTCGTTGGTAGGCAGGTCCTTCTTGCTAGGTTTTCAGTCATTGGTTCTTCAAGGTTTCAGAAACCCAATTCAAGGCTCTTATTAGTCGAATGAGAGGTCAATCAAATCTAAACCAATCAAAACACTCCTTTGGCTTTCTGTTCGCGGCTGTGTCTGTACTGGAAGAACGGAAATGCAGCTTTTTTTTTTTTTCAGTGCGCACTGAGACGCACTAGGACGCAGAGACGTGACTGTCCGCAGTATCCCGGAGTGCAAGAGGTTAAAGATTATATGTTGTTTCCCCCTGAGTTTAAAGGTTTTGTATTGGCATCTCCTGAGTTTAAGGGTTCTATGTTGTCACTCTTTGAGTTAACAGTGTTCATGCTGACACCTCCTGAGGTCAAAGGCTCCTTGGTGTTGCCTCCTGAGTTTAAAGTTTCCATGTTATCATCTGAGATGAGATGAGATGAGATTCAACTTTATTGTCATTACACATGTATGAATACAAGGTAACGAAACGTGACTTGGCATTTGGGCACGCTCTGCAGAGCGCATCCAAGGCCGGGGCAGCCGCTAGGCGCCAGTCATAAAGAAGAAAGGAAAAAAAAAGAAAAGAGAGGATATGACCCAATAGGCGAGAGAAAAAAACATGTTTTATCAAATTGACGCTTAATGAGTAAGCGAAATTTTGATTGCAGGCAAAAAAAAACCCTCAATGCATATTTAGCAGACATTTAGTAGACAAATCACATGCAGAAGGAGAGCAGTGTGTGTATATCGTATGCATGTAGTGTTGTATGCATTGTGTAGTAAATGTAACAGTTGTTAGTGAGCAGCAGAGGGCGCCTCCTGGCAGTGGATAGATGTTATAATCATGTGACTTATAAACAAGTCCAGAGTCCAGAGTCTCTCTCTCTCTCTCTCTCTCTCTCTCTTGCTTGCAGAAGGCACATGGGCATTGTCCTCGGGGGTTCAATCCGCTGACGACAAACAACTGATTGTTGATTGTTTGGGTAGACATGAGCCGATCCTTCCACTTATCTCAGTCAGGAGGAATGTAAACACGGGGCAAACAAGGTCAAATCAAATCAAATCAGCACAGTGCACTCAGAGAATAGAATTTGTCCTCGTCCGTGTAGTTCTGTGCTTTCATTATATATACAGGCTTAAACTGTTTTTCCATAGAGAGCACAGGGCTTCAGATGTATTCCTTCACTGAATCACTGTCATTCAGTTCACCGTTGCCGCTACTCGTGCCCTCCCCAACTGGTCGAATTTGATGAAGGAGCTTGCTGGGTCCGCTTGAACAGCTCCCTCACTTTCCTTCAATTTCTGATGCATCAGGGAACTCCACAGCCAAAAATAGAAGTCCTGAGATCATAACCAATAATGTTTCCATAGACGCATGAATTCCAATGTCCATGAGTCTCCTCGTAGGTTCCAATTCTTGGGCTCCCCCTTGGCCCAATTCTTGTTGAAAAAATAGTGACAATAGCACATTTAAGCCGCTTCCAAATCCATAATTTCCGTTTAGATTAAGATTCAGCAGAAGAAGAGCAACTAAACACAGACAAAAACACAACATTGCAAAAGCTGGGAATAGATCAGGAAGGCAGGGGAGGAGGGAAGAAAAATGCGACTGCTCTCTCTCAAGGCAAGATGGAAGATGAGCCAGAAGCTCTCCAGAGCCTAAAGATTTTCTGTTGTCACCTCCTGAGTTTAAAGGTTTTCTGTGATCAACTCCAGAGTTTAAAGTTTCTGTGTTATCATTATCTCCCGAGTTTAAAGTACCTGTGTTGTCATTAGCTCCTGAGTTTAAAATCTCCATGTTGTCATTATCTCCGGGGTTTAAAGTTTCTGTTATCTCCAGAGCAAGAAGCTCCTGTGTCATCTCCTGAGTTTATGATCTCCAAGTCATTATTTGCTGAGGTTAAGGCTCCCATGTTGTCTCCTGACCAGAAAGTTCCTATGTTGTCACCTTCTGAGCATAAAGTTCCCATGTTAGCTTCTGTGTTAAAAGCTCCTGAGGTCAACGTCCCCTCCGTGCCGTGTTCATCCATCTGGTGGCCCTTGGACTTTGGTAGGCCACCCGATGAACCGTGTTCATCCGTCTGTTGGTCTATGGACTTTGCTAGGCCACCCAAGGCACGGTGTTCATCCGTCTGTTGGTCTACGGACTTTGGTAGGCCACCAGATCCACCATGTACTCCAGTCTGGGGACCTATGGACATGGGTAGGCTCCTGGATCCGCCTTGTTCCCCAGTCTGATGGCTGTGGGTCGATTGGGGGGGGGCACCCAAACTCAATCCGCTCTGTTTATGGGTTTGGGGCCTGGGACTTTGTTTGGTTCTCCAAGCTGCAGTTTTGTTTTGGACTCTATGGTGGGGGAGTAGAGTGTGTTTCGGCCCTGCCTGGCCTATGCCCCCACCACCCTCCCTGGGAGGATAATTATACTTTTGTTTTTCTTTGTTTGTTGTTGTTGTAATGTCTTGGGGTGTCTGGAATCCACCCCTCAAAGGGGGGACTATGTCAGAGCCGGGGCATGGTCTGGGGAGCATGCCTACACTTTCAGTTTAGTTTAGTCTTGATTCTCTGTTTGTTTCACAATTGTCTTTATTCCTTGTGATCTTCTTGTTTATTAGTGCTATTATCATGGTCATGTCTTGTAATTTATTCCTGTCGTCATGTTGGGTTGGGCTTTTATTTTGACAGTGCCTTTTGTGTATTTCCGTTTTCACCTAGCTTGTTCATGTCTTGTTAAGTTCTTGATTATTCATGGCTGGCTATTATTTTGTTGATTATCTTTGCCCTATTTAAGGGACGCCACCCTGTAGTTCAGGGTGATGTCCTTAAGTCATATTTGTGTGAACAACACACTTTTACTTTGCTGAGTTTCCTGTCTAGTTCTGCCGAGCTTTTTGTAAGTTTTTGTTCCAGCTTCTGTATTGTGGATTATTTTCTGTTCAATTAAATTCTGCAAACTGTGAATTCAGCATTTGGGTATCAGGGCATGGGTCGGTGCCATGTCCTTGCTCAAGCTGAGTTATTTTTGTGTTTAATAAATGATGTCATACCTGTCAAGTGATACGGTTTTGCCGTATTGTAATACGGGAAAAATGCAATTTTAGCAAATACGGGCGTATTGCCATTTCTGTACGCCAAAAAGAAAAATATATTGGAAAAAAAATTATTGAGAGTGTGGAGGAACACCTCGTGTGTGACCCCCACAGTGTACGGGGCTGGCAGAGCGCTCAGAGTGAGCAATTATCACAACAGTGAGAGGTGTGGACTGATCATTATGCAGATGTGCCTTGCACCTTCTTTTGTCCTGCGGCTCCGGAACAGAGAGGAATCCCGGCGCCAGTAATCCTGCGCCTGATATGTGTGACTCTAATGCAAATGTCCATGCTTTCCTGCTGTATACTGTGATGCTAATGTGCCATGCATGCATTGTCTGAGCTGGGTATATAAGTTGACTGCATATCTCTTGCTCTCTCTCTTTTTGATCACTCGCATTGTTTGTTGCTGACTTTGAGACGCAGGGCTCGCTCCAGCACGCTGCCACAGCCCTGGGCGAGCCTCATGGAGGATGAATAAAGCACCCTTTTAAACTTCAGTTCGCCGTGTCCACCTGCACTTATTTTGTTCCTCCACAAGAGAACCTAAAACAGTAATTCGATGCCTGGCGAAATTGAGCGCACCTAACCAAGTTCATCCAAGTGCATTAGTGTAACAAAGCTGACAATTAAAAACTCTTTAATTCCAAGTGCATATATCTAGCTGACAATTAAGAACTATATTCAGAATTATTCTTATTGTGTACTTTCAAATTAAGCAATCTACCTTGTGCTAATGTAAATTTGAAAAATATTGTTTTTTATTTATTTTTATTTGTTTATTATTAATATTATCATTTTTTAAAGTTTATTTATTTTTTATTTTTTATTTATTTTTTTTGTGCTACTTGGCTTATTATTTTCACATTACCAAAAAGTTATGACTCAAAATTGTGTCCATATAAGTGTACATTTGAATAAATATGTTTGAAATAGTTCATGTTGCAATTGCTGTTGTTTGTTTGTTTTTTTGTTGTTGTTTTTTTTGCTTCAGTTTTCTTTCATCTGCCGATAAATACAGTTTTTAAGTATTCAGTCCAGGTGTGAAAGCCCCCCCAATAAGGGAGGCATGAGGTATGCCTTGACAGGTATGTGATGTTAAATGCTCATTTCGCGCCTGAGTCCTGCTCTCTGCCCTGCCGGGGCACACACCATGACATTGGGTCCTGAATTCCACCCTGGAGGGGCTCACTATTGTGACAAAAATAAATTGGCCACATTTGTAAAGCTTTACATATCTATCCTTATCATTAGGATTTTATTGAAAATGTTGTTTTATTGTGTAATACCTAATGTTAATGTACTGGAATTTATATGGAGAATAAAAACATACCCTCTAGTCCAGCTGGAGTAAAGGATGGATCCCCTGACTCTGTGCCGTCATCCTCTCCTTCACTGGCCTCCTCTGCACTGTCTGCTTCTGTCCCTCTTTCTGAATCAGGAATTTTTTCATCTTCATCTCTCACACTGCCATCTTTTTCCTCCGCTTCACTTATTTCTTCATCTGTTGCTCTCTCGATGGCCTTCTTCAACTCTAACATTCTCGGTCTCTCTTCCAATCTTTCTTCTTCCTTTCTGTCCTTCTCTTCCTCCTGCTCATTCCTTATTTTTTTCCCCAAAAAACTAGAAATATCTTCAGTTTTGAATTTTCTTTTCATTGTGGCCTGCAAACACTGGGGCGGCCAACACTGGCAAGCTTTCCGTCTGTATGCTAGACCATGAAGACTGGACCGTTAGGCGTGCAGCTCGGCTGAGGCCGCTCTGACTGATGCTCTCTGACTGCAAATTATAAGTGTCAGCATTAGAAAATCTCAGGGTTAGAAATTCCAACATAGAATCCTTATTACACCTTAGCATAAGACGCCTATAACAATATGAAACCAGACATTATTCATCACATACAGACAAGTCACAAATGAGACTAATCCTATGGGCTATTATATATCTAAATGCTTCATAAACTGCTTTTGTATTTACTATAATCAAAACTAAGGGTAATATGCTCCAGAAATCTCATGTGAGTCACTTTTGCCTAGCACTAATGGATGTATTGAAGCGTGACTGTTCATCACCTTTATGCTACATAAAAGTGACAAATTTACTTTAATACCAACTGAATCACGGTGTGGTATGGAAGCTGCACCTTCGCCTGCCGGAAGACACTACAACGCATAGTGGATGCAGCCAGCAAGATCATTGGTGCCCCCCTGCACCCTCTCTCGGACATTTACCCCACTCGCCTCACCTGCAGAGCCATCAACATCACAGGCGACACCTCCCATTCCCTACACTCCCTCTTCAGCCCCCTGCCCTTGAGGAAAAGGTACCGTAACCTCCGGGCCCGCTCCACAAGAATGCTGAACAGCTTCATTCATCAGGTCATCAGGATCCTCAACTCTGTTCACCCCCCCCCCCCCCCCCAGGCCCCAGACGGTAACACCTGCACAATAACTACCTCAGATGTTGGCACAGAAAGACTGGCACACCAACAATAATACTGTTGTTCTGTTGTACTTCTGCTGCTATATGTCTCTGTACATTAACCACGACTATTTGCACAAATGCCATATCTGTTGCTGTCTGTATGTCACTGCAATACTGATCATGTGCAATCATATCTGTCACTACCTGCACCTACACTACCGCATTGAAATGCAACTACGGGTATTCATCTCTAGCTGTCTGAATATAGGATTGCTGGGTTTATTATACTAATCGTTTACCCAAACTAATCGTTTACCTCTATGGAGGTCAGAGTCCTTCTGGCTGCCATTGGCACCACGGGTTGTATCATTGTATATAGACTGTACGTAGATTGCTGCTGTTGTTGTTTGTTCTAGTTTTTCCTTTTTTATCCAGCCTTATTCCTTTTCTTTTTATAAAATACACAACAATGAAGAGCGAGAGAAACGCCATTTCAATTCTCCTGTATGTCCTGCATGTATAGTAGTGTTGACAATAAAATCTTTGAATCTTGAAAGATCACCCGGGGGGAAACTGACTTCACCTGCAGAAAGTTGGGAAGCTCAGTCGCTTCACTCTGTCGGATCTGCTTCTCTCCTCCGTGTGCGACACCAGCACAGCGGGGGATAGGGGACACCGGGGTGCAAGAGGCAGAAGCGTGTTTGATGCAAGGCCATAACAAAATTTTTGAGGGGCGTAAGATTATATTTACAATAAAAATGTTTTTGGTGGGACTTCCGGTTATGGCTGCCACGTGAGAAGGACACGTCTCACTCTGCTCTGCTCCTGGAGAAAAAAAATCGGCAAATAACTCTCTCATTTGGGACAGAACGTATCCCAGCGTTTGGGCGAGGATATGTCGGTGAAGCCTAAGGCTGGAAAACCAGGTAGAGGAAAAAGTGAGCCGCCGAAACAGTCCAAATTAACGGACTTTCAGGTCTGTGACGCAGCAGATAATGCTCCATATATGGCGGAGGAAGCTAACAGCGGTGCGGTATCTGCGGGAAACGACACAGGTGCGGTGCTGGCTGCCATGAGTTCAATGAGAGCGGACTTTTCCTCTAGATTTGATGGGATTATGGCAGCGTTGGAAGGAATGAGAAAGGAATTGGGTGACTGTGTAGAACAAATGGCGCAGGTGGAGCTTCGTGTCTCTAGTGCTGAAGATGACGTCACTTGTCTCCAATTAAAGGTGCGCACTTTGGAAAAAAAAAAAAATGTCTGGAAGATAATATCCTGGATTTGGAATCCCGGTCGAGACGGAACAACTTGAGGCTGGTGGGTCTACCGGAGGAATCCGAAGGTCGGGACTCATGTTCCTTTCTGGAAAAGTGGATTCCGGAGGCGCTGGGCAGCGCGGAGCTGCAATCAGCAGTGGTTCTGGAAAGCGCACACCGTATTGGCCCACGGAGAGATAAGGGACCACCGAAGACCCTAATTATGAAGTTTCTCAGCAACAGAGACAGGATGAAGATCTTCAACGCTGCACGAGCTAAAGGAGAGATTAAACACCAGGACCAGCAGGTGCGGTTCTACCCAGATTTGGCCACAGGAATCCAACAATTGAGGAAGCAGTTTGATCCCGTACGTAAGGAGCTGCGCAACCTTGGGATTCGTCATGGTGTAATCTATCCTGCGAGACTGTTGACCACGTATGGGGGCAGAACCCACATCTTCAAGACCCCAGAGGAGGCGCAGGAGTTCATCAAGAAGATCCAAAAAGAGACTGGTGGGAGCTAAGCATGAACAAAATATAAGGTAGAATATTTAAGCATTTGCACAGGCATCTGACTGACTTGAAGCAAATAGCAAGTTTACAAAATATAGATTGTATTATATATTTAAAAAAAAACAAAAAACTATGATGTACAAAGTTGCTAAAAATTTTGGAGTTAAGTTGGAAAACTACAGAGGAGAGTTAATGTTACGTCATTAAAAGCAGTAGAGTTAGGGTGATTAGGAGGATGAAGAAGGAGTGGCTTTGGCTGTTTCCCGTGGGTGTGGAGCGGTCGATGGCTATATCGGGAGACGGAATTTTTCTTTTGATTTTGGGGGGTTCGCCACAAATGTGGGAAGGGGGAATTTGTTTGTATGTAGTTTGTAGGATGAATGTTCAACCACTCATTTTTTTGCCTCTCTGTTTGAGCATGTTTACACTGCAAGGTAATCCCAAACTCCCTATTGATCATAAACCAAAGCGTTAATCTTAATTTAACTTCATGGAATTGCAGAGGTCTACAAAATTTAAAAAAAACTTAAACAAGTTATGAATAAAATAAAAGACATGGGTTCAAAAATTGTGTTTTTACAAGAAACTCATCTAATAGAGGAGGATGTAAAAAGAATTAGGAGTAGATGGCAAGGAAGTGTTTTCACCTCATCATTTTCATCCCGAGCCAGGGGAGTTATGACTCTCATACATAAATCAGTCCCTTTTCAAGTGAAAAATGTAATTGGAGACAAATTTGGAAGATATGTAATCATTCAAGGATCTTTGCTATTAGAAAATATAAATTTGGTGAACTTATATGGTCCCAATATAGATGATCAAAAGTTCTTTGCTAATTTATTTCTTATCTTATCATCACTTACAGGGCAACATATAATAGCAGGGGATTTTAATTGTACATTGAATCCCGGTATAGATAGATCAACAGGACTGGACTGTACGCACAATGGATGTAGGATGACCATTAATCATTTTATGAAAGAATTGAGATTGCTAGATATATGGAGAGAAACGAAACCACAAGTTAAAGCCTACTCTTGTTATTCCAGTACCTACAAGACATTCTCACATATTGATTATTTTTTGATTTCCACAGAATTAAGGTCCAAGATTCAAAACTGCTTTTATGATAACATCGTGATTTCTGATCATGCACCCTGCTGTCTAATATATATAGATAAGAAATTGACAAAGGAATCAGGTAGATGGCAATTTCAGCATAAATGGCTTCAGGATGAGGAATTTGTCAAGTACATAGAAAAACAGATAGATGAGTTCTTTGACATCAATACTACACAAACATCAGCATGTGTAAAGTGGGAGGCTTTTAAAGCTTTTATTAGGGGACATATTATTAGTTATACAGGTTCAAAATCTAAGAAGACTCGAGAGGAGAGAGCCCAATTGGAACATAAAATAAAAAGTCTTCAGGAAAAAGTGTATGCAGGAAGTGATCCAAGGTTGGAGAACGAATTACTGATTTTGAGAGCTGAATATGACAAAAAATCAGCGAATAGAGCTGCCTCGAGTCTTCTAAGATTGAAACAATCTTTTTATGAACAAGGTGAAAAATCAGGAAAATTATTGGCGTGGCAGATTAAACAATTAGAATTTAAAACACCAATTACCAGTATTATAAGTAACGGACAGGTAGTTATAGATCCTTTAGAAATTAACAGAGCCTTTAGAGATTACTATGAAAAATTATATGATACCAAAAATGAATCTGATTTAACAAAACTAAATGGGTTTTTGAACGAACTATCTATACCGTGTATTCCAAATGAAAACAGGGAGATATTGGAGTCTAAAATTAGTCAAGAAGAAGTTGGGCTAGCCATTGATAATATGAAATCAGGAAAAAGTGCAGGACCAGATGGTCTTCCAGTTGACCTTTATAAAAAATTTAAGAATAAATTAATAAAACCTTTTTTGGAAATGGTTTTAGAAGCATTTCAAAATAGTAATTTACCATCATAGATGAATAATGCCTTAATTATACTGTTGCCAAAACCAGGTAAGCCCTCTAATAAATGTGAAAATATGAGACCAATAAGCCTATTAAATGCCGACCTTAAGATAATCTGTAAAATTTTAGCAAGACAAATACAAGAAATTTTACCAAATATTATTAATCGAGATCAGAATGGCTTTATAAAGGGAAGACAAAGCTTCCATAATGTAAGAAGACTATTTAATATTATTTATTCTAATAAAGAAGCACCGGATACAGCTCTCCTATCACTGGACGCCGAAAAGGCCTTTGATAGAGTCGAATGGCCCTTTCTTTTTGAAGTCTTACAAAGGTTTGGACTTGGAAATAATTTCATAAAATGGGTTCAGATAATATACAATAATGCTACAGCAGAAATCCTAACAAATAACAATATTTCAAAATCAATAAAAATCAATAGAGGATGTCGACAAGGCTGTCCACTTTCACCTTTACTGTTTACTATGGCAATTGAACCTTTAGCGATGGCGATACGTTTACATTCACAAATATATGGAATTAAAGTTGGACCAACAGAACATAAAATCTCCCTGTACGCCGATGACATAATTTTATGTCGAATCTAAAAAAATCAATTCCGACCTTGTTGAATTTAATAAAGAATTTTGGGGAAATATCAGGATATAAAATAAATAAAACTAAATCTTCAATATTAATGCTAAATGAGACCCAGAGAAATTACCCAGCCCCTGAGGTAAATCAATTCAACGTTGTAAATCAGTTTAAATATTTAGGAATCCAAATTGTGCCTAAGCTAGAATCAGTCGCCAGTGTCAACTATGAAGCCTTAATGACAGATATCAATGAGTTAATTCAGAGATGGATGTCACTACCAATGTCGATGATCGGGAGAATCAATATACTTAAAAGTAATATTTTACCTAAAATACTTTATTTATTTCAATACATTCCCTTACCACCACCTTTAGATTTATTCTCAAGAATTAAAAAAAAGTTAGTGGAATTTATATGGAACAACAGGAGGGCTAGATTACGTTTGTCTTTATTATATTTACCATTTGATCGTGGAGGTCTGAAATGTCCGAATTTTATGTTGTATTATTGGTCGGCACAACTGAGGTCTATGACATATTATTTTTCATTAAATGATCTCCCTCACTGGACTGAAATGGAATCATACAATTTACCTTTACCTCTTCCCATATTCATATACTCAGATTCGGCAAAAAAATTACAAAAACAAGTTAAAAATCCATTTGTAAAGCATATGATCAAAATATGGTGTGAAGCTAAAAACTATTTAAAAGAACCACAGTTATTGTCACAATTTAGCCCAATATGGGGTAATCAATATTTTAAACCAGGGAGAGCGGATGCTGTATTTAAAGTTTGGAATTTAAAAGGGATTCAAAAGATTCAAGATTTATATTTGCCATGTGCAGATAACATAATGTCTTTTGAAGAGCTGAGGATCAAATTTAATCTTAATAGAACACATTTTTTTAAATATCTTCAACTTAGAAACTTTATTCGATCAAATCAAAATAAAGCCCTCACTCGACCTATTTATTCATCCTTGGAAAAAATGTTGATGAAAGATAGTAAAAGAAAGGGTATTATTTCAGAGTTTTATAACTCATTGACACTTCCTCAAGTGAAAACTCACAGAAAAGATTAAACTACTGGAAAGAAGATCTGCAAACTGAAATTTCAGAGGAACAATGGGAATTGGCTTGTACAGAAGCTCAAACCAAATCAATAAATGTACGTCTTAAATTGATACATTTTAAATGGTTAATGCGGATGTATGTTACACCGGAGGAGTTAAATAGATATAACAAAAATATACCAGATACGTGCACAAAATGCATGGAAAGTAAAGGAACCCTATTTCATTGTGTATGGGAATGTAGAATAATAAGAATGTTTTGGGAAGAGGTGAGGGTAACAATTGAAAAAATAATCTCAAAACAAATCATACTGAATCCTAAACTGTTTTTGTTGGGTCTGTACCCAGAAAAGCATAACTTTAATAAAAGTGAAAGAACATTCATAGACCTCAGTTTGCTTAATGCCAAAAAATGTATTGCACTACTGTGGAAAAAGACTCATAGACCAGATGTGACTCAGTGGTTAAGACAGATGTTAACAAACCTTCCATTAGAAAGAATAACATATATACTGAAATCAAAGGAAATTGTGTTTGAGAATATATGGAGACCTTTTATTAATTATGTAAAAATTTAAACATAACTCTTGAAGAAGAAGGTGAATGATGTGTGTGGACCTTGTAAATTCCAAACTGGTGAAAATAATATGTATACTTATGTAATGGATTGTCTAGACTAAACAGAGGAGCATTGTTGAAGACTTGATTTTGTTGGTGGTTGTGGGTGTTTTTAGTGCCTTATTTTTTGTAGTACTTTAGTGTTAGTGTTTGATTGTTTGTGTCATGTTTGTTAAAAAAAAAAGGTTCAATAAAGATATTGTGGAAAAAAATATTTTTGGTTAAATAATTTTTTATTTCAATGCTATGAGAGGCTTTTGGACATACAAGTGAATTGTTTTTACAAGTATAATTTTAAGGACATTAAAGTTGGTGGGGCAGCTGGGGTGGCAAGGCTATTGAGGGCATGCAATGACGTCACTTTACTTACAGCCATGCCCCCCTCCTTGCAGAATGAGTGGCAAAAACAAATCAAAGATGGCTACGTGTAGCAGTAAAAACGCCTATATGGAGGGAAATACAAATGATTCTATGCTCAAACTGAAGGCAGTTGGACTCAACAGTGACCCTCATAGCTTTCAAAAGAATCAGTGGTCCGCTAATATCCACATGTGGCCAGAAATTGGGTTTCCTGATATTTATATGTACTTAATTTTGAAACCAGGAAAATATACAAAGCAGAGCCTGAAAGCATTTAAAAGCCTGGATGCTTGGTCATACTTCAAGGCAGGATTTGTAGGCTAAATTAAAGTAACGAAGACACCTATGGATATTCTGGTTGTCTGTGGACAGGTATGTATATATTATTACTATTATGTTCATTTAATAATGTCGCTACCGTTAGCTAACCTAGCATTAGCTAGCTATCATTTCACATGTTTTTCCCTGCATCTAATGGTTACTCATTAATTGTGCAGGTAAAATACAGCCAGCGAATGGGTGAACCCCCTCTTAAACCTTGGTTAGCTGCAGAGAAATCGGGAACAATTTTGACTGCCCGCTGTACATGTATAGCAGGACTAGGAGAGACTTGTTCACATGCCACTGCCCTGATGTTTGCAGTTATGTCAGGAGTGAGGATGTGTGATGACACACCGTGTACTTCATTGCCATGTCAGTGGCTTCAACCAGCACCAACAAAGAAAATTTACTGTGCTGAGCTGTGTTCTATAGATATGACATGTCCCAGAACACAAAGAAGAAAAGTTTTGAATCAAGTGGATATAAATGCTGTCAGTGAAAAACTAGGAGAGTCAGGGACCAGTGTTGCCCCACCTAAACCTACAGAAAATGAGCTTGCAGATTTTCTTGATGAGCTTGAGTATGCAAACCAAAGAGCTGCTGTTCTCTCTGTCGTTCCAAAACACTCCAAAGATTTTATCCCTATGGCTCTGAGAGATGGCTATCCTATACCGTTAGGACAACTTTATGAGGTTAAGAATGCCACTTTGACTTACAATCATCATCATCATCATAGCAGTCTGTCGTGGGTGACAATGACTGTTTCATTTAGGTCTGATCAGATTCCTCCACACAGCTCTGTCCTTAGCCTTCTGCTGCCAGGAACTCCTGTCTATGTCCAACTTTTTCAAGTTTCTTTTTACAGTGTCTTTAAATCTGAGCCTTGGTCTACCCTGATTGCGTTTGCCCTCGCATAACTGTGAGTAGAGTAACTGCCAAGGGAGACGCTGGTGGTCCATCCTCTCAACATGTCCGAGCCATCTCAGGTTTATCTGTATTAGTATGTCCTCCATTGATGGTAGACCAGCTCGTTTCAACACTTCTATGTTGGTTATCTTGTCTTTCCACGAGATGTTCATTATGGCTCGAAGGTGTCTCATCATGTACGCATGGAGTTTCTTCACCTGCACTCTGTAGACAGTCCAAGTTTCAGCACCGTACAATAGAGTAGCCAGCACTGTCGCTCAGTACACTTTGCATTTCACACGGATAGACACATGTCAATTGTTCCACAGTCTCTCCCTCAAATTTCCAAACACAGCACTCGCTCTTCCCATTCTGAGAGATACAGTAGTTCATCCTCCAGCCTAGCATTCTCAGAAACAGTACTCCCTAGGTATTTGAAAGGCTTGCACTTGAGTAGTGGCTCTGTACTAATGCTGATCTCTTCTGGTAGTGATGTTGATAACTGGAACTTTGGTGGTTGATAAAGGCACTCTGTCTTCTTGATGTTGATTTTAAGGCTGAAATGGCTAGCTGCTTTTGCAAATTTCTCCACTAAAGATTGCATATCTTCCACGCTGTGTGCAACTAGAGCACTGTCGTCGGCAAAGAGCATTTCTCTTACTACCTTTATCGATGTCTTACTCTTGGCTTTAAACTGTGCCACATTGAACAAGTCTGCTTCTTTCTTTGTTTGAATATACAGTATACTCCTTCTGAAGTGTCTTTGAAGGCCACCTCAAGCATGGCTGTCAGATATAGTGAGAAGAGTGTAGGTGCCAGCACACACCCTTGTTTCACCCCGTTGCTTACTGAAAAGTCTTTAGATACTGAACCACTCATTGCCACGTTTGCTTGCATACCTGTATGGAGTGCCTCGATCAGGCTGACAAACTTCTCTGTACAACCATATTTCTTGAGTACCTGCCAAAGTCCTTGTTGCAAAACAGTATCGAAGGCTTTACTGAAGTCTATGAAGACTACATAAAGTGGCATGTTCTGTCCGATACACTTTTCTTGAACCTGTTTCAAGCAGAAAATCATGTCCACTGTGCTTCTTCCACTTCTAAAGCCGCACTGGGTTTCCGGTAGTATACATTCTGTGAGATGTGTTCATTAAGTCTGTTAAGTAGTACACGTGAGAGAATCTTACCAACAGTGGCTAGCAGTGATATACCTCTGTAATTTCCACAATCCTTCCTGTCACCTTTCTTGAACAAAGGCACAATACTTGCATCCTTCCAGTCTTGAGGTACTTTCTGGGCATCCCATATCTCTTGGATGAGCTTGTGCAGGTAGTTGGTCAGCTGAACACCACCAAATTTCCACACTTCTGGAATTCCATCCCTTCCTGGAGCTTTACCGTCCTGTGTTGTCCTGATAGCTGCCATTAGTTCATCAAAATTTGGTGGTTCATCCAGACTTGATACAGCTGGTCACTGCACTAGAGCTTCTTTAGCCTCTTCAGTGAGATCTCCTGGGTTGTTTAGTAGTTGGTCAAAGTGGTCTGCAAATCTGTCCAGGATCTTGTCTTTCTCCTGCAAAACCGTTTGACCATCCATAGCCTTTAAGTTGGATCAGTCCTCTTGGTTTAAGGCCGTAGATTTCTCTCAAACCTGTGAAGAATGTTTTCATGTCCTTTCTGTCTGCTGCAGTTTGAAGTTTCTCTGCTTTTTCATCCCACCAGTTGGACTTCATCTCTCTGGTGTACTTCTGTAGTTCACTCTGAGCCTTTGAGTATTTCTTCTTCTTCGACCTTGTGTTACACTGTAGGTTTTCCTGCCTAGCTGTATTCCTCGCTTCTAGTAGTTTCTTCAGGTGTTCATCATGCTCATCAAACCAATCTTGATGTTTCCTCTCAGGGTAGCCTAATACATCACTCGCAGTTTGATACACCATATCCTTAAGTGTTGCCCATTTCTCTTCTATGTCATTCTCTGAGTTGTTGCTGTCCCAGTCTTTCAAGTTTTCATCCATTTCTCGTGTAAGTTCTTCCTGCTTCTTTTGGCCTTTCAGTGCACTAGTGTTTAGCTTCCGTGGTGGCTTTGCACCCGTCCTGCAGTGCTGTTTTCATCTGCAAATCCTTAATCTAGATCTCAGCATAACATGATCAGTGCCATGGTCCGCGCCTCTCATTGCTCTGGTGTCCAATACATCCCTTATGTCTCTCTGCCTGACTATGATGTAGTCTAATAAGTGCCAGTGCTTGGATCTTGGGTGCATCCATGTCTTCTTGTGTGTGTCCTTGTGCTTAAATAGAATGTTGGTTATCACAAGGGTGTACTCTGAACATAGTGCAAGTAGAAGTTCTCCATTAGCATTGCACTTGCCTACTCCATGACTGCCTAGCACTCCTTTTCATTTCTCAGTGTCCGAACCAACTCTGGCATTAAAATCTCCAACGAGTATCAGCCTGTCATCAGTCGGTACACGCCTGATAGTCTCACGTAAATCACTGTAGAACTCTTCCTTCACCTCCTCTGTGTTGGTCATTGTTGGAGCATATACACTGATGAGTGTGGCATACATCTTCCGCTGTAGTGGGAGTCTCATAGTCATTATCCTGTCATTGACTGGCACCGGTTCCTCATCAAGCATTGCTGCTATCTCCTTTCTAACTGCAAAGCCCACTCCTGCTTCTCTCCTTTCTTGAGTTGATATCCCACTCCAAAAGAAGATGTACCCATGGTCTTCCAAGCTGTCATATCCAGGTAATCTTGTTTCACTAAGTGCAGCTATGTCTATATTGTACCTGTTCATTTCCAGGATCACAAGTGCGGTCTGTCTTTCTGGGCGCTGTGATGTTGTTCTGTCCAACAGAGTGCGTACATTCCATTCTGCTACACACAAGGCTGCTGTTTTCCTCTTCTTTTGTCTTCCTGCTCCTAGCTTACTTTTCGCTGCCTGTCGGAGTGTGAACAGATCAGCGTGGACCTTGTAAGCCAAGGCGACGTCCGAGCCGGAATGAGTTGCTTTCTGACTGACCATTTCATCAAACTGCTTGCAAAGTATTTGAGTACTGCTAGCTTTTGCTGGACTAGCAGCACATTCTTGGCAGATAAAGTTATTATCAGTGTCAAGGACAAGCCAAGACAAACTGACTCCAGTATCTGTTGCAGTGACTGACCAGATGATAGGTTTGTTTATCTCTGCTCTTTGTGTAGTGCATGTCACAATGCACCGACCAGCACAGTCCACCACAGACCTTGCGACAGATGTGTTTATCTGCCAGGATGTCCAGTCTCACCCCATGTAACTGGGAGTGATCCACCACAGATCTGTGGCAGATATTGTTTTTAGTTCTGCCAGGATGCCCTGTTTCACCCTCCACGCCCTCGGAAGGGTGGGGATACCAGTTGATGTTGCCGATGGCCTGACCCATTAGATAGGTAGTACCGGTTTTCATAGTTATCCGGTAGCAAGCAAGCCAATGCCTGACCTGACAAAAGTCAGGTCAGGCTGCCACGGGTCTGTGGTGGACCACTCCCAGTTACACAGGGTGAGACTGGACATCCTGGTAGATAAACACATCTGTTGCAAGGTCTGTGGTGGACTGTGCCAGTCGGTGCATTGTGACATGCACTACACAAAGAGCAGAGATAAACAAACCTATCATCTGGTCAGTCACTGCAACAGATACTGAAGTCAGTTTGTCTTGGCTTGTCCTTGCCACTGACCTGACTTACAATGAACTTCTTAAAAAATGTGATAAAGTCTTTGAGGATATGAAGATCACAGCTGCCCAATGTAAACTTGTTGAACAGGAGACAAAGAGACAGGCTTCATCAAGGATTTGGTTCACCTACAGATGTGGGAGGATAACTGCTTCCAAATTTGGTGCGGTAATAAAGAGCAGTGAGGAGAAGCCCCCAAAGTCACTTGTGAACGCCATATGCTACCCAGAATCTGCAAGGTATACCACTTCAGCCACACGGTGTTTGTATTTTAATTGAAAAAGCAAAACTATTAAATGTTAACTAATCAAAAGGATGGGGCTAGGGAGTGGGGGGGAAAATTGCTCATTAAAAAAACTAATTCAGAGTCATTGTGGACCATTAATGTGTATGCACTGATGCAAATTTAACATTATGTTTTGCTTAATATTTCAAGGTGGGGCATTCAACAGGAGACCAAGGCAAAGGAGAAATACATTGAGACCATGTCATCACACCACATCAGTTTTGATGTAAGCCCTGCTGGCCTCCATATTTCTCCACAGTATCCTCAACTTGGCACATCACCAGATGGGAAGGTGTCTTATGACTGTTGTGGCTCAGGGTGTTTGGAAATTAAATGTCCCTACCTGGCAAAAGACAAGACGCTGTTAGAACTGTCAAAAGAAAAAGGCTTCTGCCTGGTTGCATCATCATGCACCGATGTCACACTGCAGCTTAACAGACAGCACAACTATTACTTTCAAGTACAGTTCCAGATTCTCATTACAAAATCAGCATATTGTGACTTTTGTGGATGGTCACCTTCAGAACTATATATAAAGAGAATAACACCAGATCCAAATTTTGAAACACGTTATGACAGCAACAAAGTTTTACAAGTATGTAGTGTTGCCTGAATTGCTGGGAAAATGGTTTACAAGAAATGCAGTACTGAATCTTGGGTCAGCATCTGATCTGTAGGAATGCTGTACCTGGTGATAGTTCCTTCAACTTGAGGATAATGGTGACAGACAGAACTCGGCCTTTTTCCATTTGTCAAAAAATACAAAAATAATACTGTGAAGATATTAAGCATTCAAAAAATACTACATCACTGTGAAATTTACAGATTTATTACAGAAGAAATAATTACAAAATGTACATTTTTCCATTGCCATACTGAAAAAAAAATCCTAAGGATAAAAAAATAACTTTTAGAATGACAATGTCTTACGTTTCACAGTCAAGACGTCATGGGTTATTTAGGCAATATTTTACATTTTTTTCCAATGTAAAGGAACTCTGAAATATTAACTTGATAACAACTGTTGCAGTATGATCCAACCATGTTTCTGAACTGTTTACTTCAATCTGAAGGCACTACGGTTTCACAGAGATTACATAAAGCACAACAGGTTACAACAATCTTATCGATAAGGCTGTCCTTGCCATTCTGTTCTACCCTAATGAGGCTTACAGGCAGTGTTGAGCCCAGAATTGTATATTTCTGCCTCAACATTCCAATCACTCTTTCGACATGGATTCTCACATGAAAAATTTCTCGTGCACATTCAATCTCTTTACAGCCAAGCTGTTTCTTCCCTCGTGTAAATGGAGGTGTTACTACTTCTGCTTAAAATAAGCCAACACTATCTTCTATTGTGAAACCCCGGTCAGCTAGTACCAAGTCCCCTGGCAGGAGTTTGTCAAAGGACCCATTGTGTTCAGTAAGATGTTTGTCTGTAACACGTCCACCCCAAGCTTTTGACACAAAGGAGATGCTTCCTTGTGGGGCAGCTGAAATAAGAAACTTTATTGTGTTGTGTTGTTTGTAGTTGCTCCTGAGTGATCCGCACTGTGTGTGCCTTTGCCCTAATTATCTTTCACAGCTGCGGGCACACCTGCATCCCTTCATTAAGCACCCTTTATCAGGAACGCTACCCAGAAGGCAGCACGGAGACGTCTACGCTTTCTCCCAGGAAGAACTCCTACCTAAGGTCTTCCTCCACAACTCTACGAGTTTTTCTTGCTTCTCTATGGCTTCTCACCTCACGGAAGTTCCATCTCCCCAACACCACGTGAGCTTTTTCAGAGTGTATCTCTGCAACCGCCTATTCTCCCTTTGTTCCCTGTGCACAGGTGGACCACCCTCCAGGCGGACCTTTCCTTCCTCCTGGCAGCGGACCGGACCTTCGTCTGTGAACAGCAGCTTCCTTCTTCTCGCTATCAGTGAGCTGGAGCACACAGCATGCATTCTTCACTCCTAGGTGCACTGTAAATATTCTGCACCTGCACCATGGCACCACAGCGGAACGCTGGACCAGTATTGGATTATCATCTCTTCGGAGTCAGACTAACTCTTCGCTGCCGTAAGACTATTAAATCTCTATGAACATACTTACCTGTCAGCCGAAGTCTAACCTTTCAATCTCTGCTGTCATTCCAGGGTTGCCAGACCTGTCCTGCTGTGCACGCTCCTGCTACACTACACTTTCACAACACCATACGCACACCCAAACCTTCACTCTCATTCAATAAAGGATCATTATTGTTGCTGAGCCTGTGTCTGCTTCTGGGTGTTTCTGGAATCATGTCAGCTCCATGTTTGAGATCAAGCTTTTAAATCAGAATTACGCTCTATGAACACCTCAAAGCAGTCAATTATGCTTACACAGTTCTTAAAAATGGCCAAAAACACATTGGTAAGCTGCGTCTTAAGCCTTCTCTTTCTGGCCACAAAATTAGGGGATGAAGCCTGCTTGCCATGACACATATCCAGTGGTGAAAGATTCTTGATACTGTTGACTGAGGAATCCTAAATAGGTAGCCCAAAACTTCCTCTGACAGATCGAGACGCAGCTTCATTAGTGTAAGAAGTAGTTCCAGAGCAAGCTTGAGGGACTGTTTTGCGGTAGCAGGGAAAACTGAAGACACATAATTAAACAATAACATGAAAGTCTGCAAATTGGGTAGTCCTGTGAAAAATGTCTTTGCCATCACTAAACTGAGATGTGTCAAGGGTATTATGTTTTAATTTACTTTCTAATTTGTGAACTTTATCCCTCAGTGATTGACATTCGATGTTTAAAATTTTAATTTGTTCATGTAATGAGGCAATGTCAATGTGTGTTTCCTCTGTTTGGACCTCAGTGCCTTGAACATTAACAGCTTTTACCTCTGCCTGATCTGCTTGTACCTCCTGCTCTGATACAAGCCTTTGATGCAGGCTCAGAAGACCTTCTGCAGCTAATCTTCTTGTGCTGTCAAGTCTTCTTTTAGAAACTTTTTGAGAACGCATATCTTTCCAGGTTATTGACAGCCCATGTTTGATCAGTGGTGGAGGTGAAACTGAATAAACTTGGCACATAGTCAGGGTGTAGGGGATCATCGCTCTTTTTTTCCTGAATCAAAAAGATTTATAAGTTCATGTCTTCAAGTAACTGCTTCACAATATTGTAACTTAATGTGTTGTACTTTTTATGTTAACTTGAGAGATTTTATGAGGAAAAAATATTTAAACCTTTTAATATATCCTTTAGGTTAGTTTTGATTTTACTGATTTGAAAACTGTTTCAAAATGTGCTATTTTTTTGTTGTAATTTGTTCTTACCAGAAATGACTGGATCTATAGTAATTTTCTTTAAAATATAATAAAATTTAAATAAGTGATGAAATCAATATTCTTCTGTGGAAGTATCTATTGTCTGTCCCGTGATTAATTATATTAATGGGTCTCTAAGACTACTACCATCTGAAGGCAAAACAAGTGGATGGTTGCTAATTTAGAAGTAAAATTATGCAAACTTGAATGAAAAATGTCAAATTTATCACAAAACCTGAACATTTATGGAACAAAATAACACATTTTTTAGGAAAACAGCACAAATTTGAGGAAAAAAGCAACTTTGCAAGGAAATTTGGTTGCAAATATAATAGTCATGTACAAAAAAAAAAACCTTCAAAATTAGCAAGAGTAAATGTTACTACTCAAGTAACTTGATATTTTCTACTTCTTTACTTTCTATTTCTTTACTCAAATATTTTTACTGGTGATTATTACTCATACTTGAATAATTAAAATTTAGAGATAATGCTACTTTTATTTGAGAACATTTTATGGACACCTCACTACTCAAGTAGTTTTTTTTTTAGTAGAAACTATTCTTATTGAAGTAACTGTATACTTCAGTAAGTAAGAAAAAGTAGCCTAGGAGAGTGATTCAGAGATGCATACAGATGATACTAATAAACAAAATTCCAAATAGCCTTTTTATGTGTGCCTTGGCTTTAATAAGCTAATAAATCACCATCCATCATCTAGATTCCAGCTCAGTGTCATGGGTACTATGTTCCAACAGAAAAACACTTTAAAGAACACATGGCAACACCTACACTACCGTTCAAAAGTCTGGGGTCACCCAGACAATTATTTTGTGTTTTCAATTCAATTCAATTCAACTTTATTTATATAGCGCCATTTCACAACAACAGTCATCTCATAGCACTATCAACTGTAGGGGGAACCCCCACAGTTTCAGAAAGACCCCAGCAATCAGGCGATCCCCTGTGAGCAAGCACTTGGTGACGGTGGAGAGGAAAAACTCCCTTTTAACAGGAAGAAACCTCCAGCAGAACCAGGCTCAGGGAGGGGCAGTCATCTGCTGCGACTGGCTGGGGGGGTGAGGGGATAGAGAAGAAGAAAAGAACAGACATGTAGAGAGCAAACAGCACGATGGGGACTCAATCTATGGGAGAGAACAAACAAATGTTAATGACCAGCAAAAAAAAATTTCATTGAGAGTGAGAAAAGGAGTGAGGCCCAGTGCATTACTGGAGGTCCCCCGGCTGACTAAACCTATTAGCAGCATAACTAAGGGAGGGTTCAGAAACACATGATCCCTCCCTAATTGTAGGCTATATCAAAAAGGTAGGTTTTAGCCCTATTCTTAAAAACAGAGATCAAGTCTGACTCCCGAATCCAGATTGGCAGCTGATTCCACAGGAGAGGAGCTTGATAACTGAAGTGTGACTTTTCCATGAAAAGTCACACTTATTTACCACCATGAGTTGTAAAATGAATAGAAAATATAGTCAAGACATTGACAAGGTTAGAAATAATGATTTGTATTTGAAATAATAATTTTTTCCTTCAAACTTTGCTTTTGTCAAAGAATCCTCCATTTGCAGCAATTACAGCATTGCAGACCTAACATGATTGCACAAGGGTTTTCTAATCATCCATTAGCCTTCTGACGCAATGAGCAAACACATTGTACCATTAGAACACTGGAGTGATAGTTGCTGGAAATGGGCCTCTATACACCTATCTAGATATTGCACCAAAAACCAGACATTTGCAGCTAGAATAGTCATTTACCACATTAGCAATGTATAGAGTGTATTTCTGATTAGTTTAAAGTTATCTTCATTGAAAAAAAGTGCTTTTGGCACCAAATCGACCATGTACTATCCAATAAGGCCGCAAAACCATATGTTACAGTGACACGAGTCAATCAAGCAGCAAACTGCTTCACCGATCATAAGCTCCTGGTATCTAAGTGCCTGTTCTTTATTAAAAACAAGAAGAGTGGTACAAGGCCTCCCAAGAAGCTAGACACACATTTGGATGATGACAAAAAAGCATTACTGGAGCTCTTCCTAGACGAAAAGTTGTCTACCTGTAAGGCGGACTTTGATGAACTCAGACTTATTCTCCAGAATGCTGCCACACATGTCTTCGGCAAAAAGAAACGAGTGCAGAATGACTGGTTTGATGATCAGGACCAAGAAATTCAAAAGCTGCTTCAAGACAAGAACTTGAACAGGCATGTTCTAAGAAGGCGGATCAGAGAGCTAAAGAATGACTGGTTTCGGCGCAGAGCTGAGGAGGCAGAGCGGCACTCTCAGGAGAAGAACCACAGAGAGTTTTATGCTACCCTCAATGCCGCCTATGGCCCTAGATCCAGAAGCACCCATCCTGTGAAGTCCAAAGATGGTGAGCTCCTGACTGTTCCTGACAAGATAAAGGACAGATGGGTTGAGCACTTCAGTGACTTATTAAACCAACCAACGGATGTTGACTTGAGCATCGTCGATGACATAGACCAGCTTCCAGTTATTGAATCAATGAGTCTTCCGATTGAAGACCAAGAACTTGACCAAGCCCTTAGAAACACCCGATTAGGAAAGAGCCCAGGTCCAGACGGTATTCTACCTGAAGTACTTGTGCATGGAGGACGTCGCTTAAGAGCTTTCCTACTTGTCCTATTCAACATCTGCTGGACTACAGAGATTATCCCAACCGACTGGATAGACGCCATCATCGCAATTCTGTTCAAAAAAGGTGACAGAAGCCTCTGTGGCAATTACAGAGGAATCTCACTGCTCAGTGCTGTCGGTAAAGTCTTTGCGGACGTTATCTTGCAGAGGCTTCACCTGTAAGCAGAATATATCTACCCCAGTTGCAGTCAGGGTATCAAAACGGTAGAAGTACAATAGATGGGATTTTCACCCTTCGCCAGCTGATGGAAAAAACAAGAGAGCAGCACAGATGTTTGTACATAGCTTTTGTGGATTTTGTGAAGGCGTTTGACATGGTCAATCGCGAGCTCCTCTTCATCATCCTTGGCAAACTTGGCTGTCCTCCAAAGTTTATAAGAATCATCAAGAGACTATACACGGATGTGCACGCCCGACTTGCTATCAATGGTGAACTCACCCAATCCCTTGAATACAACAGCGGGGTCAAGCAGAGGTGTAAACTAGCTCCAACACTCTTTGGCATGTACGCAGCAGTCCTACTTTGGCTCGCTTTCAAAGAAATCAAGCACACCTGCAGCGTACAGATCAGACTGTGTTACGATGGTGATCTTTTTGACCTCCGCAGATTAAAAGCGAAATCCAGAGTCCTCACAGATTATATTAGAGAAGCTCAGTATGCTGACGATATCGCGATCTTCAGTGATACACCAGAGGGCCTGCAGACGTTATTATCCTCCTACAATGATGTCGCTAAGAGAATGGGTCTCTGCATCAACACAGTCAAAACGGAGACCATGTGTATTGGCAATACAGCTGAGTTCTTTATTGATGACATCAAATTGGCCAACGTTACCCGCTTCAAGTATCTCGGCAGTTATGTCAGCAGTGACTGCTCTATGAAGGAAGAACTTGCATCTCGCATTCAAGCAGCATCGTGTGCTTTTGGCCGTCTGTGCAAGAGGGTGTTTGATTCGCATGACCTCACAGTCTCTACCAAAGTCACAGTTTACAATCAGTGCCTTATGCCCCTCCTGATGTATGGCAGCGAAACCTGGACCCTATACCAGCACGAAGTCAGGCAGCTTCGCATAATCCAACAGCATCACCTTCGCCTGATACTAAACATCAAGTGGGACGATTTCATCAGCAATGAGGAGGTGCTGCGGCGGGCACACGTCGAAGACATCGAGATCAAGCTTGTAATGAGTTGCCTGCGCTGGTTAGGTCATGTCTGTCGAATGAATGATGATAGGCCGGTGAAGGAACTCGTGTATTGTGAGCTGGCTCATGGTTCTCGCAAAGTAGGTCGACCCAAACTCCGTTTTAAGGACACATGCAAAAATGCATTGAAGCGTGCCGATGTTTTAGATCAATGGCAATTGGTAGTACATGATAGAGCGGAATGGAAGAACCTCACGAGGAAAGTTTGCAGGGCGCATAATACAAAGAGAGTGATATCTCACGAGAAAAGACGGGCTCGACGCAGAGTGGAGAGAAGTAAGGAAGGAACTGTGGATATACCCGTTTCGGGTGAAAGGCGATAATAATAATAAATCACCATCCTCTTTACAGTAAACAAATCCAACATACCTGTGACAAAATGAGAAGAACAAAGCCATGTTTCGGTGCATGGATTCCAGTTGCTTCTGCCGATTGCAGCAACCCATTTGCTTCTCCTTTCTTTAGTTTTCGGCTGTCTCTAAAAGGACAGTGTTATGTCCATAACGTACTCTCACAAGAAGCAGGCAGGAGGTGCAGTTGAACATAACTTTATTAAAAAGAACCACAGTGATACAGGTGCTTCGTATAGGGCAGATGGTCGACGGTGAAAGAGGCAGTGTCCCTTCCACCTGTGCCTTTTATACCCCAGGTGACGGTGGAACCAGAAAGGCACAGCCGTCACCCCCAGTACACCCAAGGTACACCCAGTATCATATTTGATACACTACACCCACCCCCCCACCCCGTAGAAAAATGCAGAACACACAAATTAGGTCCTCCCAAATTTAAACCCAACTCACACGCTAAAAAAATAATGCACATGTTTATACAGACCTATCCATTCATTCAACAAAACCAAACTAGAGGGGGCCAGGTAGACTACCGACCCGCCTCAACACGGCTAGACGGGTTATTCTGCCATCTTTGATCCTTTAAAGTCGACAAAATTAATTCAGCTGTGTTCATTCATTCATTCATTCATTCATCTTCTTATATATATATATATATATATATATATATAGATATAGATATAGATATAGATATAGATATAGATATATAGATATATATACAGTGGGGCAAAAAAGTATTTAGTCAGCCACCAATTGTGCAAGTTCTCCCACTTAAAAGATGAGAGAGGTCTCCAATTTTCATCATAGGTATACCTCAACTATGAGAGACAAAATTAGAAAAAAAAATCCAGAAAATCACATTGAAGGATTTTTAATGAATTAATTGGTAAATTCCTCGGCAAAATAAGTATTTGGTCAATAACAAAAGTTCATCTCAATACTTTGTTATATACCCTTTTTTGGCAATGACAGAGGTCAAACATTTTCTGTAAGTCTTCACAAGGTTTTCACACACTGTTGCTGGTATTTTGGCCCATTCCTCCATGCAGATCTCCTCTAGAGCAGTGATGTTTCAGTGCTGTCGCTGGGCAACACGGACTTTCAACTCCCTCCAAAGATTTTCTATGGGGTTGAGATCTGGAGACTGGATAGGCCACTCCAGGACCTTGAAATGCTTCTTACGAAGCCACTCCTTCGTTGCCCAGGCGGTGTGTTTGGGATCACTGTCATGCTGAAAGACCCAGCCACGTTTCATCTTCAATGCCCTTGCTGATGGAAGGAGGTTTTCACTCAAAATCTCACGATACATGGCCCCATTTATTCTTTCCTTTACACGGATCAGTCGTCCTGGTCCCTTTGCAGAAAAACAGCCCCAAAGCATAATGTTTCCACCTCCATGCTTCATAGTAGGTATGGTGTTCTTTCTCCTCCAAACACGACAAGTTGAGTTTTTACAATAAAATTCTATTTTGGTTTCATCTGACCATATAACATTCTCCCAATCCTCTTCTGGATCATCCAAATGCTCTCTAGCAAACTTCAGACGGGCCTGGACATGTACTGGCTTAAGCAGGGGGACACGTCTGGCACTGCAGGATTTGAGTCCCTGGCGGCATAGTGTGTTACTGATGGTAGCCTTTGTTACTTTGGTCCCAGCTCTCTGCAGGTCATTCACTAGGTCCCCCCGTGTGGTTCTGGGATTTTTGCTCACTGTTCTCGTGATCATTTTGACCCCACGGGGTGAGATCTTGCGTGGAGCCCCAGATCGAGGGAGATTATCAGTGGTCTTGTATGTCTTCCATTTTCTAATAACTGCTCCCACAGTTGATTTCTTCACACCAAGCTGCTTACCTATTGCAGATTCAGTCTTCCCAGCCTGGTGCAGGTCTCCAGTTTTGTTTCTGGTGTCCTTTGACAGCTCTTTGGTCTTGGCCATAGTGGAGTTTGGAGTCTGACTGTTTGAAGTTGTGGACAGGTGTCTTTTATACTGATAAAGAGTTCAAACAGGTGCCATTAATACAGGTAACGAGTGGAGGACAGAGGAGCCTCTTAAAGAAGAAGTTACAGGTCTGTGAGAGCCAGAAATCTTGCTTGTTTGTAGGTGACCAAATACTTATTTTCCACCATAATTTGCAAATAAATTCTTTAAAAATCAGACAATGTGATTTTCTGGATTTTTTTTTTCTCATTTTGTCTCTCATAGTTGAGGTATAGCTATGATGAAAATTGGAGACTTCTCTCATCTTTTAAGTGGGAAAGCTTGCACAATTGGTGGCTGACTAAATACTTTTTTTCCCCACTGTATATATATATATACAGTATATATATATACATGTATATATATATATATATATAAACTCTCATAACAAACTCTCAAAAACTCTCATAACACTACAACAAAACAACAGTTAATATGTATGACTACAACCCATTGTTAGCCCCCACCCCAACACACCCACCTCATAACTTGGGCATTTCACACAATCATATTCAAGTAAACAAACAGTGTTGAGGAATTTCCCTTTTTTTTTTTTCAAAACAGGGCAATAATACAATGAGTGCATGCAAAACTCATTGTAGTCCTAACCCATTAAACGGGTGTCTAATGGGTTAGGATGTGCTGGGGTGGAATGCAGAAATGAGCACCTACATTTCCACTGAAATACCCCACTCATAGCACAGCATCTCTCCAATAGCCTCTCCTAACCACCGCCAGGGGTCTCGTCCAATGGTGGGAGAAGCCTTCGCAGCTTCATTGGGCAGCTACTGCCCGCCTCAAGCTGGGCAGCCCCCAGCCAGTAAGGTGCCGCCCCGCCATGGCTTGCCTGCTCTACTGGGTGCATAGAGCTTAGGGGTCTCTCCCGACAAGCAAGCGTCAATCTGTACCAGGCAGTCAAAAGGAGAAACATACGAAGACTCCAGCTCTTCGATTTGCAAGCTGGAACATTTGCACCATGTGCCCCGGACTTACCGCTGATCTCCAACAAATGGATGACTCTCGCAAGACCACCATAATCAATAAGGAACTGGCATGACTTAACATCGATGTTGCCTGCCTTCAGGAAACCCGCCTAGCCGACAGCGGCTCTCTTAGAGAATCAGACTACACCTTTTATTGGCAGGGCCTGTCCCAGGACTAGTCCAGGCAGCATGGTGTAGGTTTTGCGGTGAGGAACTCGCTGATCGCCACCACAGAAACCGCTACAGGAGGGTCCGAAAGAATCCTCGCCCTCCGCATGAAGACATCGTCGGGCTTTGTAAACATCCTTTCTGTATATGCCCCGACCCTCATGTCCACTCCAGAAGCCAAAGATCAGTTCTACGAGGCTCTAGAGGAAGTGCTATCTAGAATCCCCCGCTCTGAAGGCTTATTTTTGCTAGGTGACTTCAACGCTCGCGTCGGAGCAGACTGGCAAGCGTGGCCATCCTGTCTTGGCCACTTTGGCATAGGCAGGATGAACGAGAGCGGACAGAGGCTGTTGGAATTGTCATCATGGCCTCTGCATTACAAACTCCTACTTCAAGTGTAAAGAGCTGCGGAAAGTGTCTTGGAGACATCCCCAGTCCCGTCACTGGCACCAGCTAGATCTTGTCATCACCAGAAGAGCGGACCTCAGCAGTGTTCTTCACACGAGAAGCTATCACAGTGCTGATTGTGATACAGATCATTCCCTTGTTGCCAGTAAGGTCAGATTGAAGCCAAGGAAGATCCACCATGCCAAGACTAAGGGTTGCCCCCACATCAACACCTGCGGAATTTCTGATCCAATCAAGGCTCTGACCTTCACTGACAGCTTTCAGAGGAAACTTGAAGCTCACCTCCAGTCTGACATCCCAGGCAACGTGGATGCCGAATGGAACCACCTTCGCGACACCATCTATGACTCAGCCATGACTGCATTCGGAAAGAAAGAAAGCAAGAATGCTGACTGGTTTGAGGCTCAGTGGGATGAAATGCAGCCAGTCACAGAGGCCAAAAGAGAAGCACTGCTGACTCACAAGCAGAACCCTTGCCCTGGCACACGCGACGCCCTTCGAGCAGCAAGGAGCAAGGCACAGCAGACTGCCTGCCGTTGCGCCAGTGAGTACTGGCAGAGCCTGTGCACCAACATTCAGGTAGCTGCCGATTGCGGATATGCCAAAGGAATGTATGAGGGCATCAAAACAGCTATTGGCCCCACAAGCATCAAAACAGCACCGCTCAAGGCCAAGACAGGCGAAGCCATCACCGACAAGAGCAAGCAACTTCAGCCCTAGGTCAAGCATTATCTTGAATTGTACTCAACCCAGAACATCGTGACAGATGTTGTCCTCGATGCCTTGCCTGGCCTACCAGTCATGGAAGAGCTTGACAAAATGCCCATGCTGGAAGAGCTCAGCAAAGCAATAGACTACCTCGCCTGTGGCAAGGCTCCAGGGAAAGAAGGTATCCCCCCAGAAGTTCTGAAACATGGGAAAACAGCCATCTTACAATCACTATATGATCTCCTCTGCCTTTGCTGGGAGCAAGGTCACATTCCCCAAGATATGAGAGATGCCAACATAGTCACGCTGTATAAGAACAAAGGCGACCGTAGTGACTGCAACAATTACCGCAGCATCTCTCTTCTGAGCATAGTTGGCAAAGTCTTCGACCGGGTCACCCTGTTCCGCCTGCAGAGCCTCGCTTTGCGAGTCTATCCTGAGTCCCAGTGTGGCTTCAGAGCCGGAAGGTCTACAGTGGATATGATCTTCTCCCTCCGTCAGGTGCAGGAGAAGTGTCAAGAGCAGCAATAGCCATTGTTCCTTGCGTTCATGGACCTGACCAAAGCCTTTGACTTAGTTAGTCGAAGCGGGCTGTTACAGATCCTGCGAAAGATTGGTTGTCCCCCAAAGCTCCTTGCAACTATCTCCTCCTTCCACATGGACATCCATAGTACTGTTTGCCTTGATGGAGCCACCTCAGATGCCTTCCCAGTCAGCAGTGGAGTGAAGCAGGGTTGCGTTCTAGCACTGGCTCTCTTTAGGATTTTTTTCTCAGTGCTCCTCTACTACGCCTTCATCAACTGTCCTGAAGGTGTCTACATCCGCATGAGATCAGATGGAAAACTCCTCAACATCACAAGACTTCAGAATCAGAATCAGAATCAGAATAAACTTTATTGCCAAGCATGTAAAAAAAAACACACGAGGAACTTGACTTGACATTGGTGCGCATGCGCGCGACACAACGACACGGCAGCCATAATAGGCGCCTCATCAAACAGAGATAGATAAGAAAGGGAGGGGAAGGGAGGGAACGACACAAGGGGGGAGGAGAAAAAAAACTTCGTTATCAGAATACAGCTTATTTTTTAAGCAGATTATGATTACAATGAAAAAAAATCTCTCATAGCACAGAGCAACAACTCAGAATTTCACAAGACACAAGAGAGCAGTGTACAGTATATCTTTAATCAGTTCATGAATCAATGTGTGTGCGGTGTTGAGCAGTGTTGATGATAATAAGAGAGACCCAAGGACCCTTGGCAGAAGATGTTTTGTCTCCTGCTAAAACCAAAGTCTACGAGGTCCTCATACGTGAGCTGCTGTTTGCAGACGACGCTGCTCTAGCATCGCACAGCGAGGAGGGCCTGCAGCACCTGGTCGACAAACTGTCCCACGCCTGCAAGGAGTTTGGGCTCATGATCAGCCTTAAGAAAACCAACATCATGGCACAAGATGCTGTCTCCTCTCCTGTCATTACCATTGACAACACACAGCTGGAGGTTGTGGACACCTTCACCTACCTAGGGTCCACTGTCTCAAACACACTCTCGCTGGACTCCGAGATCAGCTCCAGAATCGCCAAAGCAGCTGCTGTCATGGCCAAACTAAACAAGAGTGTGTGGGACAACAATCTGCTGAGTTTGAAGACCAAGTTACTCGTATGCCAAGTTTGTGTCCTGTCCACTCTTCTGTATGGCAGCGAGTCCTGGACAGCCTATGCCAAGTAGGAGAAGTGGTTAAACGGGTTCCACCTCCACTGTCTTTGGCGCCTTATGCACATCAAGTGGCAGGACAGAGTCCCCAACACTGAGGTCCTTGAGCACGCTGACTTGCCAAGCATCCCTGCATTTCTCAGCCAGAGATGACTCCGGTGGCTAGGCCACGTGCACCGCATGGAGCCTGACCGTCTGCCGAGAGAAATCCTTTACGGAGAATTGCGGGTTGGCGTCCACCGTGTGGGCCGACCGCTGTTGCATTTTAAAGATGTCTGCAAACGCAACATGCGGTGTGCACAGATCAACACCAATAACTGGGAGGTTATTGCCAAAGATCGAATCACCTGGCGCCACAGTGTCAAAGAGGGTGTTCTCAAGGTGGAAGAGAACACGAGAGTCCAGATGGCAACAAAGTGTGTGGCGAGGAAAGAACGTGCAGCATCAGCACGTGCACCATCAATCTTCATCTGCGCCAACTGCTCCAAAGACTGCCACTCAAGGATTGGGCTGTATAGTCATTCCATGCGCTGCTCCAACCCTTGACGCGCTAACCATCGCCTCTTCGAGACGAGGATGCCAGAGAGAGAGAGAGCATGCAAAACATGTTAACAATGTGACTTTGGGCAATAAAACATATCAACATTTCCATCACACCATGTCAACGGCCACCCCACAGTCACCATACAGTACCGGTGGAAGGACCACCCCCTGGATTTCCGTCTGGCGGATCCCTCCCAGAGCGCCTTTGCCTCTTCAACTCTGGGGATGAGCCATGTTGCCGTTTCTTCTCGTCAATGCGCTGCAACTCGTTGGGGCGTCTCCACAAGCCATCAGACAGCCTGAGATAGCCATCCTCCCGGGCAGCCACCACCCGCAGCCATCCCCGGTCATCCCGTCGTCCTCTCCTAGCATGGATCCCCCTCAGCCGAGCCTCCCCCCTGGGTCGAACCTCATCATCATCCCATAGAGGAGCTTGACTAGGCTTCAAATGTCCACTGCTCTTCAACTGGGCCTCCTTTCCGGGTCAAGCCACCCCACCGACCCCATCCGGAGCCCGCCTCGGCCTCCAGTGTTTCTGGTTGGCGTGTCGTTTTGCTGCACCAGTCGGTCCTGCCCCGCTCCCTTTCATTCCAAACACAGGCAATGCCACTGCAGCTCCTCGCTTTACGGTGTCACAAGGTCGAAATTCGGAAGTAGAAGGGGCTAGCATTTTGGCTCCATCAGCCATCCCGGGTTTTCCGCCATGCCGTCCAGTTCCCACATCCAGGGCAACTTAAACATTGACACCGGAACCCTCCCGTGATGGCCCTTTACGGCACTGGTCCTGGTCATCTCCCAGAATACTAGGCCAGCCACTGTCCCAAACCCCATCATCGTCCATGTACGGAACAGGTTGGTCCCATAAACCACAGCTCAACCATTCTTGTCCGACGCGCCACTGGTGATCGTGAACCCCAGGCCATAGAACATATCACATTCCATAATGTTCGACCCAAAGTCACCACGAACTGGACGTTAAACATCATTGCTGACTTATACTTCGCCGTCAACTCCAGCGAACCCACAATCAAACCTGTTTCCTCCATAGCCAAAGTATGCCATCGACAGTCTCCTTATGCGGTAATGCTGGAACAAACTCCTCACAGTGGGCAAATTCAACACAGAAGCCGCTGCTCCCATGTTCACCAACAATGGCACTTCCGCGCCGTCCAGCAAAACGTCACAATAAATTTGCCCATCTGTGCTTGGGGAGACAGTATGAACAACTGTAGGAGTCGTGATGGGGGAATTCACTCCATGTCGTCGGTCCCCTTGCTTAAAATTTTTGCAGGCCCTGGCGAAATGATGCAGAAGACCACACTTGCCACAGCGTTTGCCCTTCACCAGACACTCTCTTGCCTTATACCAGTGCTTCATGGACCCAGAGCCATAACATCTTGGCGTACCCGGGACGGACCTAATTTTTATAGCGGCAGTGTAGTCTTTTACGTCCACGCTGTCTTCACTATCCGGGTCCACAGCCAGCGCCTTCAATCGTGGTTCAGCGTGCCTCAACGTGGTTCTCTCACCAAGGTCCTCCGACAGTTTTTCAGCTGCTTCGAATTGTTGTGCTATCTCAACTGCCATGGCTAATGTCAGTCTGCCCGGGTAAGTCAGGAGCCTCGAACGTGACACAGAACAAAGCGTGTGCTCCGCCAATTGATCATGGACCATCTCTTCTTCAAAGGCTCCAAATTGGCTCTCCCCTGCCAGCTGACACAGGTCTGCAACGTAACTCTGCACCAACTCTCCAGTCTGCTGGCAGTGCTGCCAAAACCTGATCCTCCAGACTATGACGTTTTCCAGAGCGCGAAAATAGCACGCCATTAACCCCACCACTTCGTCAAAGCTATCACACTCTCCTAGTGTGCTAAGAATCCGTTGGCCCTCCATGCCAAGATTATGGACCAAAATAGCTTTCGCACGCAGTTTCTCTACTTCTCAGAGGTTCAGGGCCACCAAGTAATTTTGAAAAGCCACGTACCACCTCACCCAGGGGACCGGCGGCTCGCCCAGAACCTCCAAAAACAGCCAAATACCAGAAACAGCTCTCTCCATACCTTTATCCTCGTCGCCAAATGTGATGTCCATAACTTACTCTCACAAGAAGCAGGCAGGAGGTGCAGTTGAACCTAACTTTATTAACAATAACCACAGCGATACAGGTGCTCCGTATAGGGCAGATGGTCAACGGTGAAAGAGGCAGTGTCCCTTCTGCCTATGCCTTTTATACCCTGGGTGACGGCGGAACTGGAAAGGCGGAGCCGTTACCCCCAGTACACCCAAGGTACACCCAGTATCATATTTGATACACTACAGATAGTTCAGACTTCTTGCAGAATCTATTAAGTCAATTGCACAACAGCTCTTCACCATTTTAGATGTGCTTTGAAGGCATTAAAAGGCAGGAAAGTGGCAGAAATACCAGCAGTAGTGTTACCTGGATTGCCTTGAAAACCAAAGGAATCCTCAGACAAAGTTGCAGTATCCGTTATATCACAGGCACCGAGAAAAGCCTCCAGTTGAACCCTCTCCTCAGGTAAGTGCTACCGACTGTGCTGGGAAGCTAGACTAAGCTAGGCTAATGCACGGTTAGTTGCTAACTAACAAAACCGGACTTTCTGGGTGACCTTATACTGTAAAAAATGATTTTAAAAAAATATCTAAAATTTAAAAAATCAGAGCATACACAAGATTTCAAACATGTCACCTCAAAAGTTGATTAAACCAGCCCATCCTCATTTTAGGTGCTTTTATGCTGCATTCAAATGATTCAAACCAATGGTGGCACACATTCTTTTTGCCATTCAGTGCTGAGTAGAAACAATAACTTCCGGAATTGTGACGTCACGCGACATCATGCGCATTCCCTCAATACAGTGGGGGGGGGGGGCACCCCTGTTTCAAATGTAAGCCTGCTGCTTGAAAAATTCACTTAGTGTTTGGTGTGAATGCACTATTATTGTCATGGTTCGTGTGCTGACTCTGTCGGCACTCAGACTGTGCAGTAGCTCTCCGTTCTCTCCTCTGGCGTGCTTCTAGACGTTTATTATGACAGCGTCTTGGCGGGGCTTCCGGCTGTCAGTGGAGCCCCGCTGAACAGCCTGATTCCAATCAGCTGATGGCCCTTCATCAGCTGATTAATCTAGTCAGCCCTATTTAAGGGAGCAGCTCTGTTTGCTCAGGGCTGCGACCTACGCCTGCTTTCCAGTCTGGCTTCCCTAACCCCGAAGCCAGTTCTTCCCAGCGTTCAGGTTCCGCCCTCAATGTTTACATGTAAGTGTCTTGTTGTTATTTGTGTTTTGCCCCATGAGGCTTGTTATTTTGTCATTGTGCTTTATTTAATAAACGTACGAACTCACGGCTGCCTGCAGCGCCTCACTGATGGCTCGTGAGAGCCATCCGTAACAATTATCAGTCAGCAAAAGAAACACACCCTGATACCTATTTACTAATGACTGACCCACTTTGAAAACCTTTACTCAATCAGATTAAGGGAATATGAATATTAATGAGCAGGCTGAAGACAGACTGCTTTGGACAGAGCTTTACAAACAGGTTTTTTTTATGAGCAGTAAAAAGAGCACAGAAATATTTTTGGCCTTGAAAACTACATATCCATGAGAATCCCTTGGAAATCTCAATATGGGATATTTAAGACTTTTTTTTTTTGTATTTGTCCTTTGTATGCAAAATAAAAAATAAAGCTTTATAACACACAGGAAAAGAAACACAGTCCCTCCATAAACATCCTCTTACGTTTTCACCTCCCTCCCTCACTGGCTGGCTTGCTACCAGGAAAAGGAGCAATGCCCCCAGCTGGTCAGCAGACGTACTCCTTACTGCAGCACCCAGCCACTGCAGAGCCGCTGGAGACTGTGAGTGAGTGTTTCAGCAAATGGGACAGCCTGCTGCCTCCTGCTCACTCACTGCTGCTGCTGCTGCTGCCACTCTGCTGAGGAGAGGAGAGGAGAGGAGAGGAGAGGAGGGGACAGAGACGGAGGGAGGGAGAGAGTGACAGTCCAGGCCCAAATAAAGCCATGGGGGCCAGGGCTGGGCTGGGCCCCTGTTAGCTATAAATACGCTGGCCTCCTGGAGATTCAGGTTTGGTGTTTGGGGATTGGGACCAGCCACCTCATCCTCCTCTTCTGCTGCTGCATTCTTCCTCAGGGGAATCTCCACCACATACTCTCCATCGTCACCATCATCCGGGTCATCTGTTTTCTGGGCATCCAAGATGCCTCGAGTGGACGCAGACCTCAAGCTGGACTTTAAGGATGTGCTCTTCAGACCCAAAAGGAGCAGCCTGAAGAGTCGCTCAGAGGTCTGTGCTGTTAATTACGTGTTAAATGTTACGGTTACTTTTTAATCATCAGACAGGGATCACCATCAGATGGAGAGGGGTCAGCTTACTACTGCTTTGAGGAGGCTGATGCAATACAATTACAGCATTATACAAAAGTAATGTAACCATACATATGTATAGAACTCCTATCATCCAAAATAAAAATAACTTTTTGAGACTTGCATGGAGTATTTGGTGTAAAGATTGTCTTACTGAAGATGAAGGTGTAGACACAGTAGTTATTTAATCAACCTATCAGGTTCACATTGCCATTGCATTTTAGTGATCAGAAAGCCTGAATGGCTCATTGTGACCTTCTTAAAGGTGACTGAAAACAAAACTGGATTGAAACTATACACAGGAACAGCATATATATAATGTAGAGTCATAAAATAAAGTCTTTTTACATTAGGCTGGTTTATAATACAATTCAAAAACAGGTTAAGTTAATACTGACTAGTACCCACTGAGCTGGCATTCAGACACAGCACTACCCTCTCCTTTTTGTTTATCCTCACAACATCTTCAACTATGGTCTACTGGATCTGTTGTTACTGGGTCCAGATCCTGATACTGGTGTTGTGATGTTGGATCTAGGGTGGCATGTTGAAATGAGTGTTGTCTTCTGAGAGATGGCATGCAACATGAGACACATGAGACTTCTCAGAAAGGCTGTTTAAAAATAGGACCGGGAGTTGCAAGCACACGGAGCACATTCCACAGATACTATATATGAAACAGTACATAATAAATCATAAGGCTTCAGGATGATGTATTGATGATTATGAAATGATTTATTCCATTATAAGGCCATCTGATAACTGATTGGATGGATGTGGGTTATTTCCTAGTGATGCTATGAAAGGAGTAAACAGAAAATCTTGAGCCATTTTGCAGTATTTTTAAAAACTTGTTGCTTTTTCATAAAGGTCCACAGCAAGAAAAGGATATGCACCAGTGGAGGCACCTCCTTCCTCGCAACATTGAGTTATATTCAGATTTACTCTGGCTCTTTATGAAGTGACAAGGTGCATCAGGGCACAGTATACAGTATGAAGAATAATGACTAGACAGTAGAGTCCAACAGAAACAAATATAAAGTCTGCAGTATACATAATTTGTAACAGTTGTAAGAACATGCAAAAATACACTTTTCTTCTTCATCTTTTTGTTCTTCTGGCTGCTCCCTTCAGGGGTCTCCACAGCGGATCATCTGTCTCCATCTCACCCTATCCCTGCATCTTCTTCTGTAACACCAACCCTCTCCATGTCCTCCTTCACTACATCCATGAATCTCCTCTGTGGTCTTCTTCTTTTCCTCCTGCCTGGCATCTCCATCTTCAACATCCTTTGTCTTGTCTGGAGTGGCGACTAGTGATACGGGAGCTCCACAGGGGACTGTGCTCTCTCCTTTTCTTTTTACCTTATACACCACTGACTTTCAGTACAACACAGAGTCATGCCACCTGCAGAAATTCTCTGACGACTCAGCTGTTGTGGGGTGTATAAGAGGAGGGGAGGAGGGGGAGTACAGGGCACTGGTAGACAGATTTGTGGAGTGGACGGAGCAGAATCACTTGAGGTTGAATGTCAGCAAGACCAGAGAGATGGTGATTGACTTCAGGAAGAGGAAGACGCCTTCTTAGCCACTGCAGATTAGGGGGGAGGATGTGGGAGTGGTTGAGGACTACAAATATCTGTGTGTCAGGATCAGCAGCGGGCTGGACTGGAGATCCAACACCGATGCTGCGCACAAGAGGGGGATGAGCAGACTATTTCCTGAGGAAGCTAAGATCCTTCAACGTGTGCAGCAGGATGCTGGAGCTTTTCTACCAGACCGTTGTCGCCAGCGCCATCTTCTTTGCTGCTGTCTGTTGGGGTAGCAGTATCAGGGCCAGAGACACCAACAGACTTGACAAGATTATCAAGAGGGCTGGCTCTGTAATTGGTCTCAGACCGGAGACCTTTGAGACAGTGGTGGAGAGGAGAACACTAAATAAACTGCGATCCATCATAGATAATCCTGATCACCACTCCACCACATACTAGACAGACAGCGAAGCACTTTCTCCAGTAGACTACTACAGCTTCGCTGTCGAATGGCCACTTACAGGAAATCTTTCTTGCCACATGCAATTTCACTGTACAATAACTCACCATGATGTTGTATTCTGGTCATAACAATGCTGCCACACTGCACCTTACAAACCAACTGGTACCTCACATTTCACTCTGCTCCTGATAGTCCTTCTTTGTGCAATGGAATGATTCATGTGTTTATATGGGTCATCATATATTAAGCTATGATGTATATAGGTTTTATAGTTGTGTTAGTTTTTGTAACCCTTGCCTTACGTTAATTAGGTAAGGGAAATTATTATGTGTAGACCAGTTGCTAGGTTCGTAGGGATTACAATAGGGAATTAAAATGAGTGTGGAATGAAATAGCTGGAGGCAAGAAATGAGCAATTCATGGCTGTTATTATTAAAGATAAAGAGAACAAAATATACAAACAATTTACAAATATACAAATATAACAACGACCAGCATGAAATAAAACCCCAAAAATGTCCTACTGAGCTCAGTGTTTGTTTGTCTTTTTGTTTTAGTCGTTTGACCAGTCAAGATATCTTGTATCTCCAGACTCAGGTTTCTTTTCCTCTTTTAAAGCGGCGGCTTGAGTTGTTACCACTTTGAATTTTGGGCACTGGAGAGAGGAAGGATGTTCTTCAACCGAGATCTTGGTTCAGATCTCGGTTCAGTCTCGATTCAGGTCTCGGGTCAGGCTCGCCATCTCCATTCGGAGAGAATTCAGGATCCAGAAGGTTCTTAATCAGCAACCAAAAAAAACCTAGCCTGCACAACAATAATGGTATTATTGTTTACAGCTAGAGTAATTCATTTTCCAATCTCTTCTTATATAACACTATAGCTTAGTGTTTAAATTCTTCCCTCATATTACTATTGTTACAATCCAGTAATATAGTAATATCTTACAGTTCACATTTCACATCTTACATCTTACATGCATGTGTTCTTTTCTCACAATCTCTCTGGTAGCACATGAAATACTTTTTTTTCTCATGTAACCAATTAAATGAATTTCTCTTTTTATCTCTACATCATTTAACCATGAAATTATGATTAATCCTTTTTAACCTTGTCTTTGTAAATCATGAAATAAAATACAATTAATTTATCACATAACCAGGGAATGTACTGTCCCATTACTTCCAATATTCCCTTTTAAAATCAGTAAAACCCTCTCTGAGCTACTGGGTTTAGCATAACCTATGAATTTACATAGGAAACCAACAAAATGTGCTTTCAACATCAAACTACACATTACATTCGACAGAAATAGTGCAAAAGAACTAAGAGTACTTCAGCATACTGTTGGGAACTGAAATCACATTTAGGAAAACCATACAGGTGTGGCAGCATGAAATAATAAGCGGCGAACTGTGGTTTAAAAGTGGATTTAATTTCATTCCGCCATCACAGAACTCACTCCAGCGCCGTGCAGGCACACCAGAGCGAACTCTCAGGCTCTCGTCAGTAGACACGGAATGCGTGTAGTCAGAAGCAGTAGTCAGAGAGGTTGAGTTACAGAGCGATATGCAGTTTAAATACCCCACTACAGACAATACATGCAAGGCACATTTGCATCACAGTACAGAGCAGGAAACTGGCAGGAAGGAGCTAGACAAAGAGAAGCTGCCTATTGATCTCAATACACACATCTCATTGTTCTGCTAATTGCTTCAGCTGAGCGCTCTGCTTGTCCCAGTATGTTGTGGGGGTTACCAACACTACTCCCCCCCAGAGGCCCAGAGGGCTCAGCGGGGGGCTGAGGCCTCGATCGTCCGGTTTGGGTAGCGAGCTGCGGGAAAAGCTCTGTGCAAGCGGCGGAGGGGGAGGAAGGAGGGTGGGGGTAGCAAGTGCTGGCCCAGGAACGAAGTTGTCTGGGCCGTGCAAAAATTGCATGTGGATCCACGATGTTGAGGGGCTGTCCCGTTGAACGTGGCGGAGGTCCACAGCGGCTGTGCGAAGAAAAATTTGTCTCTGACTCCTCTCGCGGCCATGAAGAAAAAAAAAGGAGCTGCAGCAGTGAGGGACTTGGCGTGTTGACTTTAGGTGCGCGCGCAGCCCTAAAGCCCTCGGGGACAGCAGGCGGCTGAATTCCCTTGTGCGCCATGGCTGAGACCCGTACAAAATCCTGTGAGCGAGCTGCGTGCGTGCTTCAGGTGTGTGAGCAGCCCTGAAGGTTCCGATGTGCAGCGGCGGAGGACGATGGCGGTCTGTGGAGCCGTTATTGCCCCGTGCGTGGTGCGCTGTCCTCATAACCCCCCGGTATGCGTGCGGGGTTCGGTGCTTGGCAGGACCGCTGTAGAGGCGAGTCAGGGTCAGGGAGCTTGCTGGAGATCAGCGTAGTCGGCGCCGATGGTCATCCCTGTTCAGGCTGTTGCTGTAGTTTGGTCATGGTGCGTTCAGGCTGTTGCTGTAGTTCGGTCATGGTGCGTTCAGGTCCACGCGCTGCGTTCTCCGTCGGCCCTGGAGGTCGCCGTCGTGGAGAGAGGACGAGGTGCGTGCGCTCTCGTGTGGAGGAGCTGTGAGAGCTGCCGGTCCCAGCGTGGATGTGCAGATCTCAGGCGTGCAGATCTCACCATGAAGCTTTCTGCCGCTTTCCCGGTCGTGGGTGATCTCTGGAGAGTTCGCCTGGTGGTGGCTCTGCGTCGAGGTCTCCCTGTAGCAGAAGGGAGGGCAGATCATTTGCGTCAGGCTGCTGCGTTCGCTTGTCATCGGAGAATCACCGCCGGGTGCTGCGTTCGTTGTCAGCGTGTTCTTTTCTTGGTCGGGTCACCAGTGTGGTTGTCCAGACCAGAAGGTTGCATTGCACAAAGCGTGTGCTTTCTCGGGGTCACCAGTGTGGCGGCATGAAATAATAAGCGGCGAACTGTGGTTTAAAAGTGGGTTTAATTTCATTCCGCCATCACAGAACTCACTCCAGCGCCGTGCAGGCGCGCCAGAGCGAGCTCTCAGGCTCTCGTCAGGAGACACGGAATGTGTGTAGTCAGAAGCAGTAGTCAGAGAGGTTGAGTTGCAGAGTGATATGCAGTTTAAATACCCCACTACAGACAATACATGAAAGGCACATTTGCATCACAGTACAGAGCAGGAAACTGGCAGGAAGGAGCTAGACAAAGAGAAGCTGCCTATTGATCTCAATACACACATCTCATTGTTCTGCTAATTGCTCCAGCTGAGCGCTCTGCTTGTCCCAGTATGTTGTGGGGGTTACCCACACAGGCACAAAAATAGCCTTTTCCATTGCTTTTAAACAGAAAAAAAATCCACTCGCAATTAGCATTAGCATAATGCTAACATTAGCATACGTTAGCATGCTTCATTTAGTACCGTACACACTCGGTTTTCACTCACCAAGATGAGATATCAGCATGAATACAGCAAAAGTCACAGCCTCACGGCCTCTCAAGCTCGTGCCCCCGTCAACTTAGGATAATAAAGGTTTCAAATTAGTGTTTGGACAGTGTTTAGATTTATTTACAGCATCTTTCTAAATTAAACTCACCAAGAAGACCCACAGGTCTCCACACAGATCGTCCACAGCCTCTCTCGTCCGCTCTCAGATCGCAAAAGACCGAAAAACCGGGTGCGCGCCTCGGCACTCTGCTCGGAAGGCAGGGCTAATATCGCTCTTAACGAATGAAAAGACCACAATCGCCCAACGTGACCATGAAACGGGAATTTAAAAGTTGGATAATGAGGATCACACTTCCTCTTCCCAAAATAATCGTTTTTCAAAATAAAATCACACAATTGTATTAATACAAATGAAATCTGAGAAAAAGGGTCATTTTCTCAGCTGGGTTACATTTTACTTTCCACGGGTAATCCCTTTGTCTGTCATGTGTGTGTTTCTGTTGTTTGGTTGTCTACTGTCATACTGCTGTTACACTGTAATTTTCCAGTTTGGGATCAATAAAGTAAATCTATCTATCTATCTATCTATCTATCTATCTATCTATCTATCTATCTATCTATTTGTCCTCTGCACATGTCCAAACCAGCTCAGATTTGTCTCTCTTACTTTGTCTCCAAACCGCTCAACCTGAGCTGTCCTTCTGATATACTAAGTTCTAATCCTGTCCCACTTAGTCACTCCCAAAGAGAATCTTAGCATCTTCAACTCTACAACTTCCAGCTCCCCCTCCTGTCTTTTTGTCAGTGCCACTGTCTCCAAACCATACATCATAGAAGGTCTCACAACCGTCTTGTAAATCTTTCCTTTCACTCTAGCTGCTAGCTTTCTGTCACAGATCACCCCTGACACTTGTCTTCACCCACTCCATCCTGCCTGCACTCTCTTCTTCACCTTTCTTGTACATTTTCCATTGTTTTGGATGGTTGACCGCAGGTATTTAAACTCATAAGATAAGATAAGATAAGATAAGCCTTTATTAGTCCCACAACGGGGAAATTGGGAGCGTAGAGCACTACGCTCCCAAAATGCAGGTTTACTTGTAATACCTAGAATCTCCAAAAGTACAATGGGAGGCAGAGCCTTCAGTTATCAAGCTCCTCTCCTGTGGAATCAGCTGCCAATCTGGATTCGGGAGTCAGACTCAATCTCTGTTTTTAAGAATAGGGCTAAAACCTACCTTTTTGATATAGCCTACAATTAGGGAGGGATCATGTGTTTTCTGAACCCTCCCTTAGTTATGCTGCTAATAGGTTTAGTCAGCCGGGGGACCTCCAGTAATGCACTGGGCCTCACTCCTTTCCTCACTCTCTATGAAATATTTTTTTTTTTGCTGGTCATTAACATTTGTTTGTTCTCTCCCATAGATTGAGTCCCCATCGTGCTGTTTGCTCTCTACATGTCTGTTCTTTTCTTCTTCTCTATCCCCTCACCCCCCAGCCAGTCGCAGCAGATGACTGCCCCTCCCTGAGCCTGGTTCTGCTGGAGGTTTCTTCCTGTTAAAAGGGAGTTTTTCCTCTCCACCGTCGCCAAGTGCTTGCTCACAGGGGATCGCCTGATTGCTGGGGTCTTTCTGCAACTGTGGGGGTCCTCCCTACAGTTGATAGTGCTATGAGATGACTGTTGTTGTGAAATGGCGCTATATAAATAAAGTTGAATTGAATTGAATTGAATTGAATTGAAATTCCAGGATTGCAACAGCACAGGGATAGCAACACTCACAGCAACAATCAGAAGGCAAGAAAAAAAAAACAAGCAAGCAAGAGCAGCTAATATACATATGTACATATTACTATAAAATATATATATACACACACACAGACACACAGTGCAGAGCATTGTAGCTGGATGGAATAAATATATGAATATATAAACACACAGTGCAGAGCATTGTAGCTAGATGGAATAAATATGTAAATATATAAACACCCACAGTACGGAGCATTGCAGTTAGGTGGAATAAATATGTAAGTATATAAACACACACAGTGCGGAGCATTGTAGCTAGATGGAATAAATATATAGATATATAAAAACACAGTGCGGAGCATTGTAGCTAGATGGAATAAATATATAGATATATAAATATGAACACACCCAGTGCTGAGCATTGTAGCTAGATGGAATAAATATGTAAATATATAAACACACACAGTGCAGAGCATTGTTGCTAGATGGGATGAAACAGCATAACCCTCTACTTAGTTATCCTACATGGTATGATTATGTGCCCATACATATTCTCACCCTCCATAGCGACCGGTATTTTCCTAGTTGTATGCCGGAGGGGACCATTGTGTAAGTCTATTGCATCTTTTGCATTTAAAAACTATTAGTTTGTTATGTCTTTTTGCTATCTCTGCGAGCAGCCCTGCTTAGGTTGTACAGTCTGACAGCCGTTGGTAGGAAGGACCTACGAAACCTCTCGGTTGTGCACCTGGGATGATGTAGTCTGCTGCTGAATGAGCTCCTCAGTGCATTCAGTACGTCCTGCATAGGGTGGAACTCGGACTCCAGCAGAGATGACAGTTTAGCCACCGTCCTTCTCTCTCCTATCTCCTCCACCGGATCAAGGCGCTGCCCCAGGACAGAGCTAGCTTTCTTAATCAGTTTGTTCAGTCTCTTCCTATCGGCTGCTGTAATGCCACTGCCCCAGCAGACCACTCCAAAAGTGATGGCTGATGCCACCACCGTGTCATAGAATGTCTTCAGCAGCGCCCCTTGTACACCAAAAGACCTGAGTCTCCTCAGCAGGAACAGCCTGCGCTGTCCCTTCTTGTAGAGTGCGTTGGTATTGTGTGACCAGTCTAGTTTATTGTTCAGATGAACACCCAGGTACTTATAGGATGTCACCATCTCGATGTCTGTTCCCTGTATATTTACTGGTGCTGTGAGGGGCTGCCCATGCCTGCGGCAGTCCACCACCAGCTCCTTAGTTTTCCTTGCGTTGATCTGGAGGCAGTTCCGATGGCACCAGTCTACGAAGTCCTGGATAAGCCCTCTGTACTCAGCTTCATCTCCATTGGAGATGAGGCCAACGATCGCAGAGTCATCAGAGAACTTCTGTAGATGGCAGTGTGTTGTGTTGTGTGAGAAGTCCGCAGTATAAAGAGTGAACAGGAAGGGAGCCAGCACCGTTCCCTGGGGGGCCCCCGTGCTACTGATGATCGTGTCGGACACACAGTCCCGGGTTCTCACAAACTGAGGCCGGTTCGTGAGGTAGTCCAGGATCCATGATGACAGGTGCTGGTCCACCCCTGCGCGCAGCAGCTTGTCCTTCAGGATCATCGGTTGGATGGTGTTGAAAGCACTGGAGAAGTCAAAGAACATGATCCTCACCATATTCCCGGGCTTCTCCAGGCGGGACAGAGAACGGTGAAGGAGGAAGATCACCGCATCCTCCACCCCAATGCCATGCTGGTAGGCGAACTGGAGTGGATCCATCGCTGGTTCCACCAGGGGGCGGAGGTGAGCAAGGAGCAGTCTTTCCAGGGTCTTCATCAAGTGGGACATCAAGGCCACCGGTCTGTAGCTGTTCAGGTCTTTGGGGTGGGAAGTTTTTGGTACAGGTACCACACAAGATGTTTTCCACAGCTGTGGTACCCTCCCCAGCTTCAGGCTCAGGTTGAAGATGTACGTCACAATCCCACACAGCTGGTCTGCACAGGACTTGAGGAGCTTTGCGCTGATGCCGTCCGGTCCCGACGCCTTCCTCGCCTTGATCTTCCTCAGCTCCGTCCTCACCTGGGTCCTGGTCAGGGTCAGGATGGGGGGCTGTGTGTTGGGGGTGGGGGGGTGTTGGTGGAGTGGGGAGTGGGCAGCAGGACTTGATTTCTTTAGAGGCAGCAGTGGTTGTTGTGCAGTCAGGGGGAGGGCGGTTGGTCAAACCTATTGAAAAACAGATTCAGGTTGTTCGCCCACTCCCTGCCCCCCGTGGCCTGGGGGGAGGTATTCTGGAGCCCAGAGATGGTTTTGAGGTTTCTCCAGACCCCGCTGATGTCGCTCTGTTGCAACTTGTCCTCCATCTTCTTCCTGAAGCTGTCCTTGCCTTCTCTGATCTTTCTCCTCAGCTCCCTCTGTACGGACTTCAGCATCTCCCTATTCCCCGACCTGAAGATCCTCTTCTTCTCTCTCAGAAGTGTTTTAATCTCAGGGTTGATCCAGGGTTTGTTGTTTGAGCAACACCGTATGGTCTTGGTGGGAATGGATTTGTCCACACAGAAGCTGAGGTAGCCCGTGAAGGTGTGAATGAGGCCATCGATGTCCTCACCATGTGGATCGCAGAGCTGCTTCCAGGCGGTGGCTTCAAAACAGCCTTCACTACCTCTACTCCTTGCATCTTCACTGTTACACCTGCCTTCTATTCACACACATGAATTCTGTCTTGCGTCTCCTTACTTTTATCCCTCTTCTTTCCAGAGCATACCTCCACCTCTCCAGGTTCTCTTCCACCTGCTCTCTACTCTCACTACAGAGCACAATGTCATCTGCAAACACCATGGTCCACAGACTCCTGCCTGACCTCATCTGTCAGCCTGTCCAATAAGAAGGGGCTCAGAGCTGATCCCTCATGTAACCCCACCCCCACCTTGAATCCATTTGACACTCCTACAGCACACCTCACCACCGTCTCACTGTCCTCATACATATCCTGCACCACCCTCACATACTTCTCTGCCACTCCTGACTTCCTTATACAGTACCACACTTAATCTCTTGGCAGCCTATCATATGCTTTCTTTAGCTCAGGGGTGCTCAACCTGGGGCTCCTGGAGCATTAAGGTTTCTGTGGGAAATTTTCTAATTTCACTTCTTAATTGGTCCAAAGATTTGCAAATAATTTGTCATTGCTGTACATGTGTTCTGTAGGCACCCTTGCACCCATGCACAACAACAGCAAATTGTTTGCCAATCTTTGGACCAATTAAGATGTGAAATGAGAAAATTTCCCACAGAAACCTGAACGTTCCAGGAGCCCCAGGTTGGGTACCCCTGCTTAGATCCACAAAGACGCAGCTTCTTCTGACCTTCACTATACCTCATCATCAACACTTTTAGAGCAAACATTCCATCTGAAGTACTCTTTCTTGGCATTAAACTGTACTGCTTCTCACTGATTGTCACCTCTTCTCTTAACCTGGCTTCAACAACTCTTTCCCATATCTTCATAGTGTGGCAGATCAACTTTATGTCTCTGTAGTTATTACAGCTCTGAACATCACCTTTGTTCTTGAAAACTGATCCCAAAACACTTCTTCTCCACTCCTGAGGCATCCTCTCACTCCCCAAGATTGTGTTAAACAATTTGATTAAAAACTCCACTGCTTTTGCTCCTAAACATCTCCATACCTCCACAGGTATGTCATCTGGACTAACCACCTTTTCAATCTTCATCCTCTTCAAAGCTGCCCTCACCTCTTCCTTGCTAATCGGAACCTCTTGGTTCACCATCTTTCCTTCATCCATCCTCTCCTCTGTCTCTCTCTCTCTCTCTCTCTCTCATTTTCTTCATTCATCACCTCCTCAAAGTACTCCTTCCATCTTCTCAACACACTCTCATCACCCATTAGTACATTACCATCTCTGTCCTTAATCAACCAAACTTGCTGCACATCCTTTCCAGCTCAGTCTCAGTCCAACCAATTGATACAAGTCCTTTTCTCTTTCCTGAGTATCCAGCCTCTCATACAACTCACTATATGAGTTTTCCTTTGCCTTTGCCACCTCTCTCCGCTTAGATTCCAAATACTCCTGTCTACTTTCTTCATCTCTCTGACTATCTCACCTTTTCTTTCCGAACCTGTTCCTTTGAATACTTTCCTGTACCTCCTCATTCCACCACCAAGTCTCCTTGTCTTCCTTCCTCTGTCCAGAGGATATACCACATACCTTTCTACCCATTTCTCTCAGTACTTTTGCTGTAATTTCACAGTCATCTGGTAATTTTTCCCTACCACCCAGAGCCTGTATCAACTCCTTCCTGAACTCTGTGCAACCTTCTTCCTTCTGTAACTTCCTCCACTTCTTCCCCCAGCCAATCTTTGGCTTTGTCTTCACTCTCTTCTTTCATTCCAAAGTCATCCTACTGACCACTATCCGATGCTGCCTTGCTACATTCTCCTCTGCCACCAGCTTGCAGTCTCCTAATGCTTTCAGATTTTGCCTTCTGCATAAGATATAATCCACATGTGTGCACCTTCCTTCACTCTTTGAAGTCACCTTATGTTCCTCTCTCTTCTTGACGTATGTGTTCACTGCAGCCATTTCCATCCTTTTAGCAAAATCCACAACCATCTGTCCTTCCACATTTTTCTCCTTAAAACCATACCTGCTCAGCACCTCCTCATCACCTCTGTTCCCTTCACCTACATGTCCATTAAAATCTGCTCCAATCACCACTCTCTCCCCCCGTAATACTCTCTACCACTTCATCCAGCTTACTCCAGAATTCCTCTACCTGACATATAACTTGTGGGGCAAATGCATTGGATGCATTGACAACAGTCTACATCACACCTTCGACTTCTAGCTTGAAACTCATGATCCTGTCTGACTCCCTCTTTACCTCCTGAACACTCTTCACATACTCTTCCTTCAAGATTACCCCTACACAATTTCTTTTCCTACCTACAGCATGGTAGAACAGTTTAAATTCACCTCCAATGCTCCTAGCCTTTCTTCCCTTCTGTCTACTTTCTTGAACACACAGTACAGTGCATCCGGAAATTATCCACAGCGTTTCACTTTTTCCACATTTTGTTATGTTACAGCCTCATTCCAAAATGGATCAAATTCACTTATTTTCCTCAAAATTCTACACACAGTTCCCCATAATGACTATGCAAAAAAAGGTTGGGTTTTTTTGAGATTTTATCAAATTTATTAAAAATAAAAAACGAAGAAATCAAATGTACATAAGTATTCACAGCCTCTGCTCAATACTTTGTTGATGCTCCTTTGGCAGCAATTACAGCCTGAGGTCTTTTTGAATATGATGCCACAAGCTTGGCACACCTATCTTTGGGCAGTTTTGCCCATTCCTCGTTGCAGCACCTCTCAAGCTCCATCGGGTTGGATGGGAAGCGTCAGTGCACAGCCATTTTCAGATCTCTCCAGAGATGTTCAATTGGATTCAAGTCTGGACTCTGGCTGGGCCACTCAAGGACATTCACAGAGTTGTCCTGAAGCCACTCCTTTGACATCTTGGCTGTGAGCTTAGAGTCGTTGTCCTGCTGAAAGATGAACCGTTGCCCCAGTCTGAGGTCAAGAGCGCTCTGGAGCAGGTTTTCATCCAGGATGTCTCTGTACATTGCTGCATTCATCTTTCCATCTATCCTGACTAGTCTCCCAGTTCCTGCCGCTGAAAAACATCCCCACAGCATGATGCTGCTACCACCATTGGCGTGGTTATGAGTGGTGCCCGGTTTCCTCCAAACATGACACCTGGCGTTCACGTTAAAGAGTTCAATCTTTGTCTCATCAGACCAGAGAATTTTGTTTCTCATGGTCTGAGAGTCCTTCAGGTGCCTTTTGACAAACTCCAGGTGCGCTGCCATGTGCCTTTTACTAAAGAGTGGCTTCCATCTGGCCACTCTACCATACAGGCCTGATTGGTGGATTGCTGCAGAGATGGTTGTCCTTCTGGAAGGTTCTCCTCTCTTCACAGAGGAATCCTGATGTTCTGACCATCAAGTTCTTGGTCACCTTCCTCACTAAGGCCCTTCTCCCCCGATCGCTCAGTTTAGGCGGCTGGCCAGCTCTAAGAAGAGTCCTGATGGTTCAGAACTTCTTCCACTTACGGATGATGGAGGCCACTGTGCTCATTGGAACCTTTAAGCCGCAGAAATTTTTCTGTACCCTTCCCCAGATTTGTGCCTCCAGACAATCCTGTCTTGGAGGTCTACAGACAATTCCTTTGACTTCATGCTTGGTTTGTGCTCTGACATGCACTGTCAACTGTGGGACTTTACATAGACAGGTGTGTGCCTTTCCAAATCATGTCGAATCAACTGAATTTACCACAGGTGGACTCCAATTAAGCTGTAGAAACATCTCAAGGATGATCAGTGGAAACAGGATGCACTTGAGCTCAATTCTGAGCTTCATGGCAAAGGCTGTGAATACTTACACTGTATGTACATGTGATTTCTTAGTTTTTTATTTTTAATAAATTTGCAAAAATCTCAAAAAAAACTTTTTTCATGTTGTCATTATGGGGTATTATGTGTAGAATTTTGAGGAAAAAAATTCGTTTAATCCCTTTTGGAATAAGGCTCTAACATAAAAAAATATTGAAAAAGTGAAGTGCTGTGAATACTTCCCAGATGCACTGTATATCTACCTTTCTTCTCTTCATCATATCAGCCAACTCTCTGCTTTTGGCAGTCATAGTGCCTACATTTAAAGTTACTACTCTCACCTCCACACTTCTACCTTTCCTTTTCTCTTTCTCCCTTCTAGTATGCCTTCCCCCTCTCCTCCTCCTCGATCTTCAACCAACAGTAGCCCAATTTCAACCAGCACCCTGTCAGTTAACAGCACTGGTGACGGTCATTGTCAACCTGGGCCTTGACCGATCCGATATCAAAGTCTCATTAATCGTGATATGCATGTTGATTTGGTAAAGGTTTTACGAGGGATGCCCTTCGTGATACAACCCTTCACCTGGGCTTGGGACTGGCACTAGAAGTACACTGGCTTGTGTACCCCCTGTGGCTGGGTTGACATGCAAAAATACACCCATTCTTCATAATAATAATAAAGCTACACAAATTCCAAACCACTACTACAAAGGTAAACAATTTATCTGTCCCAGAGCAAAAAAGATATACATATATAGCTGCAAGTAGCAATCATAGAGTTCCAAGTAGCTGTAGACTTCAAGGTTTTATACTGTTTACCAACAGCATTTAAAACCTAACAGGAGAGGCATTTGAGCTTCTTTTCCCAGGGATAAATCAAATAGTATACCACATGAATGCCTTAACCAGCTACACCACAGGACTGCTTTGGTTCACAGGTATACTTTCTCAGAACAAAATATTCCATCGACAAAGAGACAAAGGCTGATAGACATTCGTAAAGATGATTTTTGGCACATGAACAAAATTGGAAGAATATAGTTCTGACTGTGTGTGTGAAGTTTATTTATCTTCCTTTTTGTCCATCTGTCCACATTTCACAGTCATCGACAATGGCCTTAATACTCACCAAACTCACACACAATGATCCTCAAGTGGGTCTTAATGCAGGCTGTGCTCAAGCGCAAGGCCATGGTTAACTGTCAGGAGATCTGGTATCTTATATGATCTCAGAAAAATCAGTACTCCTCTTAGACAAATCCCTGATTCTCACCAAATGTAAATAAAGTGATTCCCAAGTGGGTCAGCATCCAGGTAGCGTTCAAGGTCAAGGTTTGTTTTGAAGGTCAGGAGATCTGAGCACTCTTAGGGTGATTTCATGATTTGGTATCCTTTGCTACCATCTCCTGTTAATGTTACTTGCCCTTTTAAAAGAAATAATTCCTATGACTTGAATCATCCATTCATCTTCTACCTCTTATCTGGGTCATGGGGGCAGCAGTCTAAGCAGAGGCGCCCAGACTACCGCCCGGTTCAAATAGATAGCATCATGATCCCCATGATCCCTCCTGCAGGTGGTGAACCCACAGGAAGGTGGATGCATGTAACTCCTTTGTGTGCATTGGGTCCTTGATGTAACTGGACCACTCTTGGTCTGGCCCTTCACCCAGAACCAGTTTCCCTTGGGAGACCCTACCAGGAGCAAGTTGCCCCTGACAACAAAGCTCCTGGGATCATTAGGGAACACAAACTCCTCCACCGCGATAAGGTGGTGGAGGGAATGATTTGAATCTTGTGAAGATAAATACTATTCCTGTAAAGGGAACAGAGGTTGTGTCACAATGAGCCCTGCATGTTTCACAAAGCTGATCACATTACAGGCAGCAGCTCGAGCTGCTAACTGTTAGATCTAAATGATTCAGTGTATCTACATTATGAACTCACACACACACACACACACACACACACAGAGAAATATTACTTAAATAATTTATTACAATATGCACATTTTAACAGATTAAACTATTTTTATAGTATATATTATAGCAGACTGGAGTCTTAAGCAGTTTTCTCTCTCCTGTTTAATTTTAGTTTGACTTACGATTTCCAGTCCCAATTATCTTTATTATTATTATGTTTTTGTGACATTAAGAGGTCTGCATAGCCAAACAGTTCAAAGTCCCCCTGTATAAAGGTTTTCTTCTCCTACAAAAACTTAGGACTTCAGTTCTGCCTGAAATGCCTCGTTTGGATTTGCTGTTTTTTTCTGTGAGGTTATCATGTCATACGGTCATCATGTCCTAAGGTCACAGACCTGATACAGACCTGCTCCTGGGCTAGTCTGGCACACCCTCTCCTTGGAGAAGTGGAAGTTTCCCATTTAACATTGGAACTCATATCTAATACCATCATAGCTTATTTTGTTATATTTTGACTCTAATAACCAAGTAGATTTGGTTGCAAACTTTAGCTTAGTCCGAACAATCACAGGCGGCATTTCTGACCAACTTCGCAGTTGACTTGACACATGCACACAGAGAGGAGTCCCCTATCCCTCTCTAGCTTGGCTGTGATTCAGTATCAATTTTTCTAATTTCTGTATACCAGTGTTTTTCAATCTTTTTGAGCCACAGCACCCTTTTTTATATGGAGAACAAATCTTGTGGTATCCCACCAATATAAAATGTTGCAAAATGAAATATTGTAGGCTACTACATCATACACAGGGTGCACATAACTTTTTCGGTCTTGTTCTCAGGGGAGAACCTAAGGTTGTTGCTTGGTCCTCATTTTTTTACTTGACCCACCTCACAAAATAAAGAAATATGTGGATAGCTTAACACACATTTTAATTTCAACTGAAAATGAATAAAAGCATTACAACAAAATGTCTGTTCTTTAAAGCTCCATAGTATGTAGTATGTAGTACGTAGTACCAGCCCAGCTGGTGTCCTGGTGCAGCCACAACAACTTGCAGCTGAATGCTCTGAAGACAGCGGAGATGATTGTGGACTTCAGGAAAGTCACAACCCCCCTGCCCCCCCTCACCATCACAGGCTCTCCCATCACCATTGCAGATTCCTTCCGCTTCTTGGGCACCACCATCACCCGAGACCTCAAATGGGAGCCAACCATCAGCTCCCTCATCAAAAAGGCCCAGCAGAGGATGTTCTTTCTGCGGCAGCTGAGGAAGCTCAAGCTACCCACCAAGATGTTAGTGCAGTTCTACACGGCCATCATCGAGTCCATCCTCACCTCCTCCATAACTGTGTGGTATGCAGGAGCCACTGCCAGGGACAGACTAAGGCTGCAGCGCGTCGTGCGCACTGCTGAGAAGGTGATAGGCTGCGAGCTCCCATCTCTCCAGGACCTGTACATCTCCAGGACCCGGAGGCGTGCTGGCTGGATCATAGCCGATCCTTCACATCCTGGTCACGTACTGTTTGCTCCCCTCCCCTCAGGTAGAAGACTTCGGTCCATTCGGACTAAAACCTCCCGGCACATGAACAGTTTTTTCCCCTCTGCCATCAGACTGCTGAACATTAAGTGACTTTTTGACTCTCGTGCACTATGTACAGCAGCTCAACCAGACTCACGTCATACATCACTGTTTTCTGTTGCATTATCGACTGCACTATGTGGTACTTCACATTATCTGCTACTTGCTAATTTTTTAAAACTGCCTTGACTAGTACTACTCATTATTACTAGTATTGTTATTATTATTATTATCATTATTACTTATTATTACTTATTTTTCTACACTTATTGCACGTTTTCAGTCCTTTAGTTTTTTAGTTTATCTCTTTTTCTCATCATGTTTTTAATGTTGCAGCATGGCATCGAGACAAATTCCTAGTTTGTGTACTACATGAACAATAGCAATAAATCTGATTCTGATTCTGATTCTGATTCTGATGTAACTTTCTAATGAAATGACTGTGCTTCAAGCACTGAAAACTCAATGTACAAATGTCTGATTTTCAAACAATGAAAACCAAATGAAATGACAGTTTTTGAAGCACTGACAACAGTTATTGCTATTTAAAAGCACAGAATGATTCCCAAGAATGATAAGCGGTCCTGACGTTAACCTTTTAACTGTCAGATTTCACGCGCCCCCAGTGGCACAGTGCAGGAACTGCGCCTGTCAACTCACTCTGACCTCCCCGGCTGTATTGAGGATTTGTACTGATTTGTACTGATCTGCCAGTTTCAGAAGGTGGCAGGCATGCGTTGAAGGACTCATGGATGACACGTAATACACCCAAGAAGAAGTCATCCTTATTTCCTTTTCCTGTTTTCATTCTTTTAGCCCAGAAAGCTAATATGGCCGCCATGGATCGTCGTTTGTCGTCACAAAAATGGCTTCGTACTCGTAAAAATAGCCGTGGAATACAAACGAAATTTTGCGCACACTTTGTCCGGTAAGGGTATCGCGCCCTCCAGTGAGATGCGGTGGCCCAAAAATTTGATTCCCATCACCCCGAACTCGCACTTCGCCGGGTTGATTATTAACCCGTGCTCCTCCAACCTCTGGAAAACTGTCCTGAGGTGGGCTACGTGTTCGTCCTCAGACACGCTGGCCACCAGGATGTCGTCTAGGTAGATGAACACAAACGGCAGATCACACAGCACCGCATCCATTATGTGTTGGAATGTCTGCGCCGCACTTTTTAACCCGAAAGGCATGCGTAAAAACTCAAAAAGATCAAACGGGGTTATGACTGCCATTTTAGGTACGGTATGTCTTTAGCGTGCACCGGGACCTGGTGGTAACCGTGGACCAAGTCTATCTTGGAAAAAATGCGTACCCCGGCGAGGTGAACGGAAAAATCCTGAATATGGGGGATTGGGTAGCGGTCGTGCGCTGTGGCGTTGTTTAATCTGCGGAAATCTCCGCAAGGTCGCCACGATCCCTCGGCTTTAGGAACCATATGTAGCGGGGATGCTCATGGGCTCTTTGAGCGTCTGATGATGCTCAGCTTTTCCAAGTTGGCAAACTCCTCGCGCACTATGGCCTGTTTAGCTGCGTCCAGGCACCGAGGTCGTGCGAAAACGGGAGGCCCCGTGGTGGTAATGAAGTGCTCCTCCCCGTGTTTAGTGACGGTCGCCGAAAACGTTGGGACCGTGAGTGCTGGGAACTGGGTGAGTAGTGTGTGGAACTTACCCCCTGGAGCTGTGACGTTGGCTAGTGTTGTGGACCCGGCTCCTCTAGCTGTACAGGGAAGAGAATCAAAAGACATTGCGTTAATCAGGCGTCTGTTAGCCACATCGACTAGTAGTCCGTGTGCACACAAAAAATCAGTCCCCAAAATGGGGAAGCTGCATGCCACTATGACGAATGTCCATTGGTATGTACGGCTGTGCAAGGATACAGTCAGTGTCCTCTCACCAAAAGTCTTAATGTCTGAGCCGTTTGCGGCCGTCAGCTCGGGGCCGCTAGTTCCCACCAGCCGGTCTGCATAGGACGACAGGATGAGACTGTTTTGGGAGCCGGAGTCCATGAGGAACCGTCTCCCCGAGCGTGAGTCTGTCACATAGAGCAGCTTGCTTACTTCACCGGCGGTCACAGCTGCTACCGACTGCCAGCCCTGGCGTTTCCCGAGCGCTTGAATTGGCACGGTGGCACGCATCGGCGTGCATCCTTTCCAAAACAGTGGTGGTAGAAGCAGAGCATGTCTCTCCGGTGCTTATTGGCCTCTGCTGCAGCCACCGTCATCCCCGCCTCCGCTGGCCGTCTCGCCGGGTTCTGACGCCGCTGCATTCACTGCGAGGGCTCTGGTGGTGAGGATAATCTGATCTGCCTCTTGCGCTAGCACCTGGTAGTTGCGCCCGGCTAGCAGCGGCGAATTGGCAAGGACCGCCCTGGCCGCTGTTGGGAGGTTCCGGAGGAAAAGGTGGCCAAAGAGGAAATGCCCGTCATCTGTGGCCATCAACGCCAACATCTTCTCCATTAATTCGTCCGCTGACCCGTCTCCCAACTCGGAGCGCATCAGGGGCCTTTCCGCTCTCTTGCAGTCCAAGAGCGTGTAGCGCTGGGTCAGTGCAGTTTTGAGGGCACCGTATTTGTTGTGGGCTGGTGGCTGTTGGAGCAGGCTTGCCACCTGCTGAGTTGCGCGTGCGTCCAGTGCTGCAACCATGTAGTAGTATCTGGTGTCATCCACCATTATTCCCCGGAGCACGAACTGGTCCTTGGTGTGGAGGAACCAAGACTTTGGGTCATGTAGCCAAAAGTCTGGGAGTTTGACCGAAAAGGCGCACGCATTGCTGGCACCTTCCGTCCGGGTCGTCTTCGGGGTGTTCACCTCGAGTTCCATTGTGCGTCAAGGGTCACCAGTGTGGAGAGAGGAATAATCAGGCAAAGCAGTCCAGAGCAGAGCAGACTTTATTAATCTCTCTCTCACATTCACAAGAATCACAAGCATAAAAAAGCAGGTCGCGGGCACCTCTCCTTTTATAGCATACAACTCGCTCCGCAACCTGTGGTGCTGCATTAACATAAATGCATTTGCCATTCCCATTCCTTTTGTCACTGTTCGCATCAACACACAAATCCCCCCATGACAATTCCCCTTGTCACCCAGCACATTAAAATGCAGACCGGAGGAGGATGCATATCCTCATGCGAAAACCATAGACAGTCCTGCACCTCTGTTATGCCTCTCGTCCTGCCATGCCCTTCTGTCTGAGTGGAAACATACTGAGTGTATTCCCACACTGTATGTAATGACAATTTAGTTCATGTAGTAATAATTAGTTTATGCTCAGTGTGAAACGTGGGCCTGTTTACATGAACACAAAGCTGATATCCTGGCAGGAACTGAAGAAAGGCATACATGAATAAAGTTACCTGTTTCTCCATGTGCTCACAGACACAAACAAAATAGTCTGTGTTCTTATTTTTGTTCTTGGTCACATCTCCACTCTCAGTTTGAGAGTACAATGGTGTGTGTTTTGCCCCTTCTCAATCTGAGCAAAAACCTTAGTTTTTGCTGTTTTTCACTATAATTGCCACACTGATATGATACTGTAGGATGACCTTTGTATACTTTCTGTACAAACTGGCTCCACCAATCTGCTGCTGTTGTTGCTATCCACTGTTCATCTGTGGCGCTGACAGCTTCGCAAGCAATCCACAGTGGTACTGCTGTTTTGTGTTTCCTTGGTTGTGGTGTGCTCCTCTGGGCCTTTTCTCCGCAACTCCTGGGAGGTTCAGCCTGCCACGGTGTCTTTCATTCGGCGGTGGCAGTGGCCGCTGGCCTCAGTGGGTTGCTGTAATTACCATCCAGCAATAGGACTAGCAACTAGACGCTACGACCGTGGAGCTGTTAAAATATTCCTGTCGAACCTCCTCAGCTTCTCCACAGCTTCTCCACCCCAAACTGTCTGGCTGTCATTAAATCTTTTGGACTCTTGTGTCAACCCAAATGCATCCATAGGGGCTCCCGACGCAAGTTTATTTATTCCAACTCACCCATTCCCTCCATACTCTGGAACCGGACCGGAGCATTACGGCACTGTCATCAAAACAAAACTGTCTTTGATATTCTTTTTTCCAAATAAAAAAGCCTTTCTCAAATAGTGAATACACTGTACCCTCTTCACCCCCAGGTGGATCTTCAGAGGACTTTTACATTCCGCAACTCCAAACATACCTACAATGGTATCCCAATCATTGCAGCCAACATGGATACCACAGGGACATTTGAAATGGCAAAAGTCCTCAGCAAAGTAAGTCAGCTCAAGTCAATGGCTAAATAATCTGGCTTAACAGTACCATAATTGTATTATATTTCATCTGTCTGGATTTGAATCAATGGACAGCAAATCCAGACAGTGTAACTTTTTAAAAGATTTCTTCCATTCTTCCTCTCTTTAGCACACCCTCTTCACAGCCATCCATAAACATTACTCTGTGGAAGACTGGAAAAACTTTGCTGCTAACCACCCAGAATGCCTTGAGGTAAACAATTACAAGTTTGCTTGTTGCTTATTGTCTGGAATTTCCCCACTGTGGGACTAATAAAGGCTTATCTTATCTTATCTTATTAGTAATGGGAGAAAAAATATGGACATTTTCATTTCTAAAACTAGTATCTCACTGAGTGGCAGATGCTGACGAACATAGAGATTTTTGTATTTGCCAACAGCACAGGGTTCACCTCTGCCTCTGGTACCTCTGTTTGACATTTAGCAACGCTTAGTGACAATTAGGGTAGCAGTAGCTCAGGAGATAGAGCGGGTTGTTCAATAACCAGAGGGTCGGTGGTATGAATCCCTCTCCCCCCACCCATCCTGTCGTTGTGTCCTTGGGCAAGACACTTTACCCACCTTGCCTCCTTTGTCTGTGACACTGGTGTATGAATGTGAATAAATGCTTAATGGTGGTCAGAGAAGCGGTTGGCATGGATTAGCAGCCATGTTTCTGTCAGTCTGCCCCAAGGCAGCTGTGGCTACAGAGGTAGCTTGCCACTATCTTTGTCTGTCTGTGGAGTGAATGAATAATGGATTCCCTGTGAAGTGCTTTGGATGTCAAGAAAAGTGCTACAGTATATAAATCCAATCCATTATTATTAGTTAGCAACATTTGTGCAGATTTTTGCAAAAGTGTTTGCAAAAGACAGTTGGTGAATATTAGTGACTGTTAGCAAATGTTAGCAACAGTGTTTGTGATGATTAGCAACTATTTGCCACTCTTTTGCCACTGTTTGTGAATGTTTGGGACCTTTTGCCAATTTGAGGTAAAACACCAGTGGAATGTCAATCGAATCTTGGACCCAACTCTCTAAAAAACGTGAGCAAACCTTCCCCAGCATTCGGATTTCAAGGGTTCATAAAGGTTCTTAAACCGTTGCTAGTGTTCAGTATTTGGTGAATCAAAAGGAACTTTAGTGACACATGTTACAGCCATTTGTAAATGCTTACAACTATTCTGCAAATGTTTGTAACTGTTGGTGGTGAAATAAACTTGCAAAGAAATTTTGAACATGTTAAATTTCTTTGCAACAAGAAAAGCTCTTTGCAAACTATTTTGCAATATTTTCCAAACCCTGACGAAACTCAAAAATCATTTGTCAGCATTTGCCGCTCCGTGAAATACTAGCTTTAGGGTCTTTCCAGATAAAAGAACTCATGTTTGTCCCCCATAGCATGTAGCTGCCAGCTCAGGGAGCGGCAGTGCAGATCTAGAGAAGCTGTGTGCCATCTTGGAAGCCATCCCTGCTCTCAAGTACATCTGTCTTGATGTGGCCAATGGCTACTCTGAGCACTTTGTGGAGTTTGTCAAGAGAGTCAGAGAAAAGTTCCCTAAACACACAATCATGGTAAGGAAGACTGGGCAAACCCTTGGCTAATGTGAGCAGGTCTCTTGTAGGATATCGTGTGTCTAAGCCTCTGTGCTGGTGTTGATGTGCTCGGTCTTTCAGGCTGGTAACGTGGTAACAGGAGAGATGGTGGAGGAACTCATCCTCTCTGGTGCTGACATCATCAAAGTGGGCATTGGGCCAGGTGGGTGTGCATATTACTTCAGTGTGTGTCTAAATAGAGTGAGAAGCTTGAGCTGGCTAATTCAATACAAAGGCCTCAAACACAGAGTGACTTTGACTAAGAGATTAGTAGTGAGGCTGGGAAAAACTTATGGCCAAGAAGACAGAGTAACTTTTATCACATGATCACTCAGGCCCTTTAAAGGTCTAATGACTCATTAGAAACACCTGTGGTCATGTGATAGGTTCTGCTCACACAGTGAAGCTTTGTATTTTTAAAGGCCCTGTCACACCTTGACGATTTAGGCACCGTATGCCAATGTATCAAAATTTCATCAATTTTGGGCGTATGCATCGCTTATCTATAATGAGTTGGACATATACATAACATATTAGTAACTTATATAGAATGTTTCAATAACTTATGCCAACAAATGCTTAGCGTGTTGCCGATGTTCACAAGTTATGCTCAACAATAGTCTAACTTATGTATAGCGCAGTCATGCCAAACTGCCATCGCCTCCCAATCCATGAATCCCAGGTGTACAAGAGCATGAAGGCTCCATCATCTTCGAGATGATTCTCTCTTCCAAAGACTATTGCATGGTGGGGGGCATGACCGACCTGGCAGATTTGTCAAATCTGTCAGGTCAGTCACGCCTACGGAAAGGATAAGCCAGCTAATGTGACGCATCAAGAATGTCAGATGACAGTCAAAACATGTCAAGGTATGAAACATCTTTATTTTGTCTAAATAGAAGAACAAGACCAGTCTTACATGGACATCTGCTCACCATGGCCTCTTGAGGAGTTATGACGGGTTCCCCCGTGAACCAGCACTGCCAATATACCATTATACAGTAGCTGTTAATTACAAACACGTTCAGTAAGTTCTGTGGTCATCCGGAACACGTTAAAGCATGTTACTCATAGGTTAGAAATAAGTTCTGGGTATGCTACACATTATCTCGACGTATTTCGACTTATGAGTAATTTACAAGTAACGTGTGTCAACGATCACATAACTTTCCTAGAACTTATGGCCCACGTATGCGGGACGTATGAGTCATACACTGGATATGTCAATACCTCACCGTACTACGACATATACCAGCATGCTTCAGCGTACTCTTAACTGATACAACACTTACCCATAACATATTCGCCGTACACCAGCGTATTCGCCAAATTTTTTAAACGTCAGCATATGCTGCCTAATTCGTCAAGGTGTGACAGGGGCTTAAAGTTCTTTTTAGCAGTGAGTTTTGTTAATAAAATTTCTTCTTTTACGAAAGACAGAGTAATGTCATTTAGACTTAAATTTGTGTTATTGCATACATTCAGCATGCAGGTTATACATGCATTATAAGATAGGAGACATAAGATTACATTATCGATAAGTTACTACACATGGGTTTCTTTATCGAACATGGTGTGGTTTAATCTGTGAAGCTTTTAGTTCTTCTAATTTCTGCAAATGTTCAACTTGCCTGACCTTTGCATTTTTAACTCATTCCAACAAAGGTAAAATGAGCTAATTTGTTGTATCCGCCTGTCCGGCACTACTCCTCCTAGGTAATTTCCCACACGTGATCCTCAGGTGGGTCTACATCCAGGTTGAATTCAAAGGGCAGGAGATCTTCACATTTTCATGAAAATAATTACTTCTCCTAGGCAATTGCCCAGATGCTCATCAAATTCATAGAAAATGATCTTTGGATAAGTCCCTCTTGAGATTGACCGACTTTAAGAACAAAGGTCCCAAGATATGAATAATGTCATTTCAACTTTGACTAGGCCTATGCTACATATGAGGAGGGGCTGAAAAGTTCATAGACTGACCATGATGCAGTGGTCAAATTTGACCAAATATGGTTTATTTTTCAACATAGTCTCCAGTGTCATGTCCGCTGCGTAATCTCGCAGCGAACATATAAATTGGTGCGAGCCCAACGTGCAGTAATGTAGCGTGTTTATTAATGAAAGGAAAATGTACACAATATCCAAAAGCCAATCGCGCCCCAAACAGAACAGGAGCGGAGGGAAAGGCAATAATGAAAGGACATACATACGCATACGAGCGGAAAGACTCTGGAAAGACTCTTTACCCCCGGTTCAGCCCAGGGGGTAAAACCGACAGTCTGCGAGCCAGGATGTCCAAGATTGAGTTTAAGCTGCCACACTGACTGGTCACACTGCCTCCCTATAAGTACACAAAACACTAATGAAGGCAAGTGGACACAGCCGTGTGGCAAGCAGGTGCGTGACTGATTGAAACTCTGTGTGTGTGTGTGTGTGTGTGTGTGTGTGTGTGCAGTGAACCATACAGCTGGTGAATGTCTGGTGAGAGGAGGAGGCATGGCTGTAGAACTGGCGGAGAGCAAGGATAATCTGCCAGTTGAAATTAATAAGCAATAATCAAAACCTACAGCCACAGGTCATGGTTGAAAACAACCCCGAACATGACATCCAGTGTCCGTGTATCTGAAAAGAAACAATGCAGTTAGTATCAGAAAAGGCTGAATTTAATGCATGACTAGTTTCATTGCTGTAGCATAACTCCTTAGTCAGCCTATGAACTTTTCAACCCCCTCTCATACGTACATGTATGTAGATAGATAGATAGATAGATAGATAGATAGATAGATAGATAGATAGATAGATAGATAGATAGATAGATAGATAGATAGATAGATAGAGAAGCAAAGGTTCTTTGTGACTTTGATGTAGTCAAGACGGAATGAGCTACTCCATCACTGCTGGTCTGGTGGTCTTTGTCCACATTCAGCAAAGTTTTATCCAATGCTTCTTCTGAAATATGTGCTCTGACTGTTGTAGGTTCTGTGTGCACGACAAGGATCAAGACGGGAGTGGGTTACCCTCAGCTCAGTGCTGTTATAGAGTGTGCAGATTCAGCCCATGGGCTCAAAGGACACATCATCTCTGTAAGCCCCTATCAAGTTGTATCATGTCATGCAGAAATAACTGGTTGGTAATGAAAAGTAGTTATTATCTATAATGGCTCTGATTGCATGGTGACTATCCATAAAAATATACAGTATCAAACTGTAATCACAACAAGACTGAACTACCTGACATGGTTTTAGGACCCAGTGAGCAGACACAGACAGACACAGACAGTGAGCAGACACAGACTCAAAAGTAGATTCAATTATCTTTATTATGTGTTGAGTGTGCGTGTGCATATGTGTATGCAACCCTAGGAATGAGCAAAGACAGGGAGGATTAGTGTCTGACTCAGGAGGGAATGTACAGTGATGTGTGGAGCTTACTGTCGATGAGATGGTGAACAGGCTCAGGTTTGTCCCGAAGGCTCCCGCCAGGAAGACAGCATCCACTGTCCCGGTTGTGGATGGAGAGGATCGTGGTGCAGTTGCGGTGTAGTGCTGCTTGGTCCGCCGCCGGGGGGAGAGGTCCGCCGCCATGGATCTCCGCCTGTGCACAGGGGATAGAGTATAGAATAATAGTGAAGGAGAGGATGGCTTACTTGTCATGGAGACGTAGCCCTTCCAGGTGAAAGACAAAGAGAGGCGAGATTCTTTGGTGAATGTAGACTATGAGGAAGAAGACTCTAAGGAGGACGAAGACGAGTGCCGGTCTCATCAGACCAAGGAGTGACATGACTCCGCGCTGATCTGTGGGCAGCACGGCCTAAATAGCTCCGGTGATGAGGGAGAGCAGGTGTGCGCGCAGCTGTGGAGAATTAGGCAGGCAGAGAGAATCATCACAGTACTCCCTCCACCCCCACCCCCCCCACATGGTGCCTCTCAGCGACCAATCCAGCCTACCCGGGTGCGTCCGGTGAAAGTCCCTGATGAGATGAGGATCCAACATGAAGGAGGGAAGCACCCAGGACCTCTGCTCAGGGCCGCAACCCTCCCAGTCCACCAAGTACTGCAGGCTGCGACCCCGGCGGCGGACGTCCAGGATGGTGTTGAACTTCCACGCCGGGTCGCCATCGATCACCACTGGTGGAGTTGGCATCTTGGGAGGGGGGCACAGAGGGCTAGAACAGAACAGTTTGGCCTGAGAGACATGAAAGGTGGGACAGATGCGGAGGGAGGGCAGGAAGAGCTAGGCGCACAGCCACAGGATTAATAATATGGGTTATAACAAATGGCCCAATAAACCGCTGAGAGAGTTTCCTTGACTCAGCCTTGAGGTTGATGTGTTTTGTCAAGAGCCATACCTGTTGACCCACCCGGTAGGGTGGAGCCGGCGTCCTGCGACGATTAGTGATTGTGGTGTTGCATTCCGCCGTGCGCCGCGGCGCGGTCCGGGTAGCTCTCCACAGCCGGCGGCAGCGCCTCAGGTGGGCTCGAATAGACGGTACGGCAATGTCCCCCTCCTCCTCGGGAAACAGCGGGGGATTATAGCCCAGAAATGTCTCAAAAGGGGACATGCCTATCACTGATGACACGGTGGTGTTACGTGCATACTCAATCCACGGGTGGTGGGTGCTCCAGGACGCTGGGTTGGCAGTGGCGACGCACCGCACCGCAGCCTCCAACTCCTGATTGACCCGCTCACACTGTCTGTTACTCTGCGGGTGGTACCCCGATGACAGGCTCACCATAGCCCCGAAGGCATTGCAAAATGATCTCCACACCTGGGAAACAAACTGGGGCCCCCAGTCGGAAACGATGCCCAGGGGGATGCCGTGCAGCCTCACCATGTGAAGGATGAGCAGGTCCGCCATCTCCCTCGCCGTGGGCAGCCCTTGTAGGGAAATGAAGTGGGCTGCCTTCGAGAACCTGTCCACTATGGTGAGGATGATGGTGTGGTGGTTAGAGGGTGGAAGACTGGTGATGAAGTCCAGGGCCACATGGGACCAGGCCAGCCGGAGGAGAGGAGGACGTCTTGCCAGTGGCGCACTGGGGACAGGCATGGATATATTCTCCGATGTCCCTCCGGAGCAAAGGCCACCAAAAAGTCCTCTGCAGGAGCATCACCATGCGTGCCATGCCAGGGTGGCATGAGAGCTTGGAGGAGTGGGCCCAATTGATCACCTCGCCCCGAACGGCAGATGGAACAAACAGCCTCCCCGCTGGTCCCCTGCCCAGGTCCGCCTTGGTCTCCTGCGCTCTCAGGACCTTCTCTTTGATGCCCCACGAGAGGGTGCCCACGATGCACAATGGGGGGACGATGGGATACTGAATTGTCTGGACAAGGCATCAGGCTTGGTGTTTTTGGACCCGGGACGGTAGGTAATGGTGAAATCAAAGTGGTCAAAGAACAGGGGCCAATGGGCCTGGCACGCATTCAGACGCTTGGCCGTCCTGAGGTATTCCAAGTTTTTGTGGTCCGTCCAGACGACAAATGGCTGGGAAGCCCCCTCCAGCCAATGGCGCCACTCCTCCAGCACAAGCTTGACCGCCAGGGTCAACCTGTCCCCGATGTCATAATTCCTTTCCGCCGGGGAAAGGCGGCGGGAGAAGAACGCACAGGGGTGGATCCTATCATCTACCAGGGAGCGCTGGGAAAGCACGGCTCCTACGCCAGAGTCCGAGGCGTCCACTTCCACCAGGCATTGCAGAGCGAGATCCACCTGTGCCAAGATCGGAGAGGAGGAAAATTGAGATTTCAGGTAAGCAAAGGCTGCCTCAGCCTCCTCCGTCCACCGGAAGGGCACCTTGGAGGAGGTGAGATGGGTCAGATGCAGGGCAATATTTCTTTAGTTTCTGATGAAGCAGCAGTAGAAATTGGCAAATCCCAGGAACTGCTGGAGTTGCTTCCGGGAGGAGGGAGTTGGCCACTCTACCACCGCTTTTACCTTCTCAGGGTCCGTGATGACCTCATTGTGAGAAATGATGAACCCCAGGAATTACGTCTTGGAGGCGTGGAATTCACATTTCTCAGCCTTCACAAAGAGTTTGTTCTCAAGTAGCTGCTGCAAGACTCGCCTCACGTGCACCCAGTGCTCATCCAAGGTCTGAGAAAAAATCAAGATGTCATCCAAGTATACAAAGACAAATGAATCAGAATCAGAATCAGAATGAGCTTTATTGCCAAGCATGTTTACATGTAAACATACGAGGAATTTGACTTGACATTAGGCGCGCTCAATAAGCGCTTCCCAATGACGCGGCAGCCATGCAAGGCGCCTGTCAACAGTGGAGGGTAAAGAGGGGGATGGGGGGGATGACACATTGGGCAGAGAGAAAAAACATAGTTTATCAAAATAAAGCTCGTATGAGCAAAATTGTGATTACATAGAAAAAAACCCTCTAATGCACAATTAGCAGACAATACATCACAATAACAAAGCAGCGGTTGAGAGAGACAGTGTGAACGTGTGTGTGTCAGTGTATGTGTATCAGTCATGTAATGTTGTATGCAGTGCATGTATCAGTTACTGGTGGCAGCAAAAATCCTCCCTGGCAACGTTTAGATGTTATGTCTTTAGTGTCCTCAAAACACAGATAGCATGTCCGTAAGAGTTCATTCTCTCAGTGCATGTCCGATGGTAAACTCCGTGCTGGGCACATAACGCTGTCCTTGAGAGATCAGATTACTGCGCACCAGATGTTTATGTTAGGGAGCAAAAGGCAAAAACTCTCTTCTGCCTTATCTTCATCCAGGAGGAATGTAATCTACAGGGTGCCGAATCAAGGTCTAATAGGCACAGTTCACTCAGAGCATAGAATTTTCATCTCTCATGCGATTCTGTGCTTCATAATTTCCATATACAGGCTTTAAAAACATTCCCTGGAGAGCACTAGCGACTCCAAGATGTATTCCACCTACTGAATCAGCTACCATTCAGTTCACCATTTGCCGCTATCAGTGCACTCCCCAACGGGTCGAATTTGTTGAAGGAGCTTTGCCGGGTCCGCATTTTGATCAGCTCTCCCAACTTCTTTAATTTCTGATACATCAGGAAACTCCAAAGCCAAAGTAGAAATCCTGTGATCATAAGCCAAACAGATAGATGTCTTCCGCATCTCCAGTCGAATCCCACAGACACATGAGTTCCCAATTGTCCATGAGTCTCCCCACTTGGGCTCCCCCTGGCCCGATCTTCTTTTAAAGTTGTGTCAATCGCATTTAAAGCCCAGCTTTCCAGATCCATAATTTTCCGTTTGGATTAAGATTCAGCCAGAAGAAGAGCGACACAGACAAGACACAGCAAGCTGGAATCAGAAGGGAGTAGGAGGGAGAGGAGAGGAGGAGAAAAGCGTCTGCTCTCTCTGAAAGCCGGAAGAAAGCTTTTTTGAGCCCAAAAAGTCCCTCAGCACATCACTGATAAGGCGCTGGAATATGGCGGGGGCGTTGGTCAGCCTGAACGGCATAACGAGATATTCGAAATGACCGCTAGGGGTCCGGAACCCTGTTTTCCACTCATCGCCCTCCCGAATCCGCACCAGATGGTAAGCGTTGCGGAGGTCAAGCGTGGTGAACCAGGAGGCCCCCTGGAGGGAATCAAACAGCATATTGATCAAGGGGAGTGTGTATTTGTCCTTGGTAGTGATATTATTGAGCTCCCGGAAGTTGATGCAGGGCCTCAGCGAGCTGTCTTTCTTGCCCACGAAGAAGAAATCTGCCCCCAACGCCGAGGACGAAGGCTGGATTATGCCCGAGTTTAATGACTCCTTAATAGAAGTCTCCATAGCCTCCCGCTCCGGTGCTGACAGGCTGTAGAGCCGACTTGATGGTAGCGGAGCGCCAGCCCAGAGGTTGATGGCACAATCGTATGGGCGGTGGAGGGGAATCAATAGGGTTTGGGTGTTACTGAAAGCGGCCCCCAGGTCGTGATATTCTGGGGGAACTTTAGATAGATCGGAAGGGGGGTGACGGGGACACCGAGGGGCACGGACGGCGAGCAAGCAGCGGACTGAAGGCAGGCACTGAGACAGAATGAACTCCAGGAGACTACGCTCCCCGAGCGCCAGTCAATGGAAGGGTTGTGTAATCGGAGCCAGGGGTAGCCGAGGATAACAGGAGAAGTGGACACCGGCAGCACGAACAACCTGAGCTGCTCCCCGTGATTTCCAGACACTATGACTGAAACTGGAGCGGTCTACTTAGATACCACTGCCAGTGGGGATTTAGAGAGGGCGATTAGTTTCAGGGGGGTCTTTAACTGATGACATGGGAGCTCCAACCAGGTTGCCAGTTCCCCAGAAATAAAGCTCTGCTCGGCCCCTGAATGCACTAGAGCGTGTGTGGCTATCTCAGTCTGGTTATGGACAAAATGGATGGGTAATAGGAATCTAGTGAGGGGGTTGTTTTGAGGTGAGTCCGTGAGCCCCCCTACTGCGACGCACAGACTCCCTCTTTTAGCTGTATGGGACAGGTAGCTACCTCATGCTCCTCGCTGTCACAGTAGAGGCACAACCCTAACTCACGGTGGTGCTGTTTCTTCGCTAATGGTAGTTTAGACTGCCCCATTACCATTGGCTCGGGGGAGTCAAGGGAATCAGAGGGAGGTAGGGCCAGGAGGGGGGGCTGCAGGGAGTGGCGAAACTGGGTGCCCGAGCGACCGGAAGCATTACGCTCAGTGGGCCGCTCCCTTAGCCGATTATCTAGGCTAATGGCTAGAGGGATGAGCTCAATTAATCTACTGGGCTTCTCTAAGCGGGCTAGCTCATCCCGCAGGCTAGGGCTAAGGCTCCTGACGAAAATGTTACAAAGCGAGGCGTCCTCCCACCCCACCTCCATGGCTACCACCCGGAAATCCATGGCATAGTCGGCTACGGACTTGGTTCCTTGCCTTAAGTTAAGCAGTCGGGAGGTAAGCACACTGTCACGGTCGGAGTGGTCGAACACCTCGTTAAATTCGCTAACAAACTGGTCATAAGTCATATTAGCATAGTCTGCCCAAGCCATCACCGCGTAAGCCCAGGCTAATGCCCATCCCTCCAGGAGATTAACTACATAGCCTATACGGCTGTGGTTGGTGGGGAAGTCCCTGGGCACCCGCTGAAAAACTATCCGGCACTGTAGTAGGAACCCCCTAGCCTCTCCTAGCTTGCCGCTAAAGCAAGTGGGCATGGGAATCGGTGTCAGACGGGATGATGGAGACTGAGCAGGTTGGGAGCTAGCGGGAGCAGAGGTGCTACCTGAGGTCGGAGGGAAGGCCTGAGGACCCGACAGGCGATCCAACCGGGAATTAATTTGGACCAGCTGGGTGAGTATTACCTGTTGCTGGTGTGATAACTGATCTACTTGAGCTTCCAAGTTGTTAACTTTGCGCGCTAACGCGCTGTGTGCTGAATGATTTTGGCAGAGTCGTACTGACATGGTTTTAGGACCCAGTGAGCAGACACAGACTCAAAAGTAGATTCAATTATTACCTCCGCCAGGCCGAAAAGGCCAGGAGGAGGTAATGTTTTTGCCGGGGTTTGTCTGTGTGTTTGTCTATTTGTCTGTCTGTCTGTCTGTCTGTCTGTCTGTTTGTCTGTTGGTTAGCAAGATAACTCAAAAAGTCTTGGACGGATTTCCATGAAACTTTCAGGCGTTGTTGGAAATGGTACAAGGAAGAACTGATTAAATTTTGGGGATGATCCGGATCACCGTCTGGATACAGGAATTTTTTAAAGCATTCTTTAACACTGTGACATACAGCTATTTTCAACATGTGCGCAGGCGCAATGGAGGGCGCTGGTCATCGTGTCTGACCAACATAAACTCCGCGTTCTTCAACGTTTTAGGCACAAAAGCACGCGGAAAACACTGGTGGGCTGGGCCCGCCACCGTGCCTGTGTTTGCGCGACGCTGCAAAAGCTGAGACGGGCAGCTGTCCGCCGCCGGATTATTTGGCAGAAATTCCCCGGCCAGCCATAGGCGCTGCGCAAAAACGAGCTGCTCGGCAGCGTGCTGTGTGCCTGTGTTTGCGCAACGCTGCAAAAGCTCAGACGGCCAGCTGTCCGCCGCTGGATTATTTGGCAGAAATTCCCCGGTCAGCCATAGTAGCTCCGCAAAAAGAAGCTCTCTGCCGGGGAAGTTTCCAAATCATCTTTGGCTGCGGAGCGCAACCCCAATAAAGATAAAGATTAGATGTACCACGAAGGTCGAGTGCAAGCAAGATGTTTGTGTCTGTGAACATTCCGTCTTTTGGCGAGTTGATACGTAACAATGTTTACAGTTTGATGAGAACGTTGCTGCCATGTAACAATCATCTTATATCAGCAATTGTCAACTCGTCACTCACACTTCACTCCAGCATTTGGAAGTGGTGGCGTTCCATTTTATACTGAGTCCAATATTGTATGTTATTGTTGTTACAAGACCGTCGACTGTCTGCTGATCTGTATATACTTTTATTTATTTATTTATTTATTTTCTACTCCTTTTAGTTCTGCATTTAATATGAACCCTGAGTTTGAAATAAACGTTTGAATTTTGAATAAAACCCACGCCAACCCGTCTACCTAATTGGCATCCGTCAGTGAAGCCCTCAGTGCTGCTTTCAGTGATCTAAAACGCTCGCATAACCCATTGGCCTGTGGGTTGTATGCAGTTGTGTCATGACTTCTTTTGTTTTTTCTTTTGAATTCTTGGATGGAACATGGGTGGGCAATATAAGCTGCGGATTCAGCCATCACATATTTCGGATAACTTATGTTGAATTGTATAATCAGAGGAGCTATTGTCTAATTTGACCTTGTTGGATTTTATTACCCCCTTTGTTATATTATTCACTTTCTTTTAACCTGTACTCTTAATCTATTCAAAATAAAGATTAATTCATTCATTCATTCAATTGCAACGCCCCCAGCCTGGGAGTTTGCAGATGCAGGACATGGACACAACACCAACACTTCAGTTTATTACCTCTACCAAGGAGGTAATGCTTTTACTACTGAACCACTAATCCTATCATTGTGAATCCAATTGCTACTCAGATGTTTTCATGGTCAAGGAATCTGACAACGTACACACAAACACTGTATGGGGGGAACTGTGGCGCTTGGCGGAGGTCTGCGCTCTCCGAGTGCTTTTCTAGTCTTTATTATGTGTTGAGTGTGCGTGTGTGTATGTGTATGTGTAGATGTGCAGCCGGGGCGAGCAGAGCGTTGTGCAGCCTGGCAACCCTAGCAATGAGCAAAGACAGGGAGGATTAGTGTCTGACTCAGGAGGGAATGTACAGTGATGTGTGGAGCTTAATGTCGATGAGATGGTGAACAGGCTCAGGTTTGTCCCAAAGGTGTTGCGCCCTCTGCTCCACAGTTTGGGAGAGGTACATGGTACTTTTGAGCAAAAAATAATGAGCAGAGTCGCGGTCTACGTCTTCACTCCATTTTGCTTTATTCAAAAGAACAAGGAAACTTCTGCGCAAGCGCACAACACAGTTCTCTCTCTGGGCAAAAGCAATCAACCCGTGAATCACTGAACCCTCAACAAACTGCAAACAGTGCACACAGTATTCAAACCTTTTTTAGTACTGTATTAATGTTTTTAAATGTAACAATCATGTGCAAAAATAATAATGAAATATTAATCTTTTTAACTCTCATTTTTAACTGTATATATTGTCTACAATCAGCTTTTTAACTCACTTTTTAACCTGTAATCTGCTTCTTAACCCATGTATGATATGCTTTTAATTAACCCATTAATCCCCATTCTTAACCCGTCACATACTCCCCCTCAAAATAGATGTTGTCCCCAACATCAGGACATGTGAAATGTGTAATAACCACTGTCACAGTGCAAAATTCTCAGAGTGCATAGTCAACTAATTCAAAAAAAGTTTACAGAGTGGAACTCTTTTCATACATTCTGGCTTTGAGATGAACTCATTCACAGTCCCAAGTGTCCATTACACTTTAAGTGCATATCCTGTGCATACTGGGATAAACACCAACACAGTCCCCCCTTTTTTTTTTAGTCAGTCCCAATGAGTCAGACGACCTTAAAACTCAACCTTTCAGTGTGAGTCCAATGTAACTGCATCTACTCTACTTCAAGTATACAAAATGACCACCAACCCATTAACACTGACCAGAAAACTCTTGGAAGTAGAAAGGATGTACACTGTATACCCATGACATGGCCGGTTCAGAATAATAAGGCAACGTCTGTATGTTATAGCATGCTGGTGTACCCAATGTATCATAAGTGAATACTTTCGGTTTTCTAGCGTTACGTCTAGGTCTCTGGTTCACTTCCTCACCAGGATCACTATAGGTAGGAGAAGGAGGGTGCGGTGAAGGAAGGCTTACCTCCGCAGTTAAGTCCTCTACCTGACCAATGTCGTCCTCTGGTGGCTGGTCAGCTGCTGCAGCTTCAAGCTCTGTCTCCTGCTGCACCTCTTCAGGTATGTTGTCCTCCTGCTGAGCTGGGTCTGCGGTCCTCTCAGGCGGTGGCGAATCAGGGCAAGCACTCAAGTGAAGTGGCACTGGATAATACTCGTCCTCATCATCGTTGTCCTCTTCTGAGTGAATCTCCGGTGTCTCCGCTGATCTGGTAGTGGTGTATTTCTTTGAACGAGGCTGCAAAGAAGTCTCCAAAGGCAAATGATCACATGGCAGAAGAAGATTGCGATGCGAAGTTCTAGATCTACCCTTGCCTCTCTCAGGTTTCAGTTCATAAATGGGACTATCCTGCCCAACTTGCCTTACCACAGTATGGATTGTGTTTCCCAGTGATCTTGCAGCTTACCAGTTCCTCCACGTGGTGCGTCGGTGTACGGGGGCTGGCGGCCGTAGCATCTACGTACAAAGTATGTATGTCTGTAAGTATGTCTGCCAGGGTAAGCGGGTCTACGCCGTTGTTGCTGCTGGTCTCCTTCGGGGGCGTTCTCTCCATCACTCTGGTAGTTCTCTGGATAGTCTCCACAGGAAGGGCCTCTCATCCTGGGGTAGCGCCTATAGCGGCTCCTGTCAGCAGCATACTTGCTTCCCTGGACTGCAGTGCCTCCTGGGCCGGTAACATTTGCCACCTCTGCTCCCTTTTCTCCCTCAACTACATCAAACTCCACAGTTTCGCCATCTCCAACACTGCGAAGGTATTTCCTCGGGTTGTTGTTTTTGATGGCTGTCTGATGTACAAAAATGTCTTTTTTTGTGTCATTCCTATTGATGAAACCATATCCATTTCTGACATTGAACCATTTGACTGTACCCAAGACTTTTGTTGCGATGACCTTCTTATTCCCCGCTGGAGCTGTGGCTGCTGGGCTGGATGGGCTACTGCTTTCGGGCTCTCTGCTTTCCTCTCTCTTGCAGCATTATGCTCCCTATATGCTCTACAGCCTGCCTGAAAATGCTCACTACTCCCTTTACGAATACTAGCACAGGTGTAGGGCTTACATTTGGCTTTGTGTATGGGCCAGCGCTCTCCTTGACACTTTTTGGAGCAGTACAAGGCACTTTTACACACTGAACAACATTTCAGACTCTGGTTTTCACCCTGTGTAGCACAGCTATAACAACACTGGGACCTTTTTATGTCACTGGTCACACCATGTCCTGTTGGAGTGACCCCTTCTAGTTTAAAGAGTTACCTCTGGCTGGTTTCACTGGCTTCTGTGCTTTACAGCCTGCTCTAAAATGCTTGCTGCTCCCACAGCTAAAACAGTGCTGGCAAAACTCTTCACCTGTCTGAATGCAATAATAACACCTTGGTTGTGGGCGGGGCATGTGGTACCGCTGAGGGGCGAAGCGCTGCTGGAATTGTGCAGTGCCTCTCATCAGCGCCAGGCCTTGCGCTGGATAGTACGGCTGAAGAGCTGCTTGGGGCCGCTGTTGAGGAAAGTAGTGCTGAGCAGATGGGTCCAGCTGGTATTGTGGGTATGGCATGAAAGTCAGCACTGGGGAGTGGTTTTCAGGTCCTCCGCTGGTGGTGGGTTTTGCTGTGGCTGAAGACTTCTGCATGGTTTCTCGGATTTGGGACACTTCAGCTCGCAAGTCCTTTAAAAGTACCATCTCAGACCGCATTTCTTTAATCTCTGCCAGCAGATCAAGTGACAGAACGGCCGTTCTTTGTTTTTGAATTGTCTTTTTTTCTGCAGGTACAGGAGTGTCACTGGGCTGAACAGCATTCACGGTGGCCGCTCGCTGGGAGACAGCATGTTTCTTCTTGTCTTGTCTTTCCTTTTCATTTGCGCATGCAATATTCACCTTTTCCAATAAAACTTCATCAGGTGTCATGGGCTGAAGAAGGTACGGCTGCATGTCACTCTTAACAGTGTCACTCTGCAAACCTGTTTGGATGGTGTGCATGAACAAGCTTTGGACCAAGGCGGGATCATATTTTAGACCCGACTCATCTTCCTGGGACACGAAGAGAATCTTCTGGCGAAGGTCCATGGCCCTCAGAAGGAAGTTTTGAGGAGTCTCTTTACTGCTCTGAGCTTCTGAAGAAAGCTGCTTGTACAGTTCAGTAGCCCCTCTTTCCTGATGTGAGACCTTAGGATCCTCCGCAGGGCAGGAAGAGTAAGATTACCTTTGCCTTCTAGGTAACTTCTCAGCTGCAGGCCTGGTGTGATGGCGCGAATCACTGCGTCGATGATCTCATCTTCATGGTAGCCTTTACTGAGCCCACTTTCAATCTGCCTGGCCAAAATGGAAAATGTGAGCTTGTCTTTTTGTCCTGACTCCCCTATTTGGCCTGATATTTTAAAGTCTTTACACCACATGGAGTTATCTGGAGGCGCTAAAGCTCGTCTGTGAATTGGTGTGCTCTGTAGGCTCAGTTTATTACTCATTAGCTGATGCATAGCCTCTTCTTTGGCTTGAAGTGTGGCCCGTAAAGCATGTACTTCTTTCTGCAGGTCTTCTTTTTGTTTATCTTCACCCGCTATCTCTAACTCTGGCATCTTTGCATTTTCAATCAAGTCCCTTATATTTAGCAAATGAGACATTCCCTCATCTTCTAGCTCAGTTAACTCAGTTCTTTCAACATAACTTGTGACAAATGTGATTAGCTGGCCTCGAGTTTTGTCTGCAAATTGCTCTTTTCCTATTCCAGATATTTGTAGTCCATTGCATACATTAAGCAGTTGTTCAACATTCAGTTCATATAATGCACCTTTAACTTCTAAATGCACTTTCTCCAACTCCATTTTCATCAGAGAAGTGGGCATAAAACAGTTCAACGTAGGCCTTTTATCTTCGTGGTGTAGTAGTGCCCTCTAGTGGTGATTACAGCACTAGAGTTACAACCTTTGCACGTGATGCCAGAGTCATGGTGAATGTCGGCGGTGCCTTACGTCTCTGATGCTAGGGTTCGTGGAGGGATATTCGGCTCGAGTTTCCACTTCAGCAGGCGGATTTTTCTCTCACCAAAATATCCCAGCGGTGCCTCCAAAATGTTGCGCCCTCTGCTCCACAGTTTGGGAGAGGTACGTGGTACTTTTGAGCAAAAAATAATGAGCAGAGTCGCGGTCTACGTCTTCACTCCATTTTGCTTTATTCAAAAGAACAAGGAAACTTCTGCGCAAGCGCACAACACAGTTCTCTCTCTGGGCAAAAGCAATCAACCTGTGAATCACTGAACCCTCAACAAACTGCAAACAGTGCACACAGTATTCAAACCTTTTTTAGTACTGTATTAATGTTTTTAAATGTAACAATCATGTGCAAAAATAATAATGAAATATTAATCTTTTTAACTCTCATTTTTAACTGTATATATTGTCTACAATCAGCTTTTTAACTCACTTTTTAACCCGTAATCTGCTTCTTAACCCGTGTATGATATGCTTTTAATTAACCCATTAATCCCCATTTTTAACCCGCGACAAAGGCTCTGGCCAGGAAGACAGCGTCCACTGCCCCGGTTGCGAATGGAGAGGATGGTGGTGCAGTTGCGGTGTAGTGGTGCTCAGTCCGCCGCCAGGGGGGAGAGGTCTGCCGCCACGGATCTCTGCCTGTGCACAGGGGATAGAGCGTAGAATAATAATGAAGGAGAGGATGGCTTACTTGTCGTGGAGACGTAGCCCTTCCAGGTGAAAGACGAAGAGAGGCGAGATTCTTTGGTGAATGTAGACCAGGGGTGTCCAACCATGTGCCATGGAGAGCCAAGACCCTGCAGGTTTTACCTCCAACCAGTGTCTTCAACAGCAGATTTCTGTGAACTTCTTCCCACTGATTGCTGATAAGTGAAAACACCTGCTGAAGAGACTGGGTAGAAGAGAAAACCTGCAGGGTCTTGGCTCTCCATGGCACATGGTTGGACACCCCTGATGTAGACTATGAAGAAGAAGACTCTGAGGAGGACGAAGACGAGTGCTGGTCTCATCAGACCAAGGAGTGAGATGACTCCACGCTGATCTGTGGGCAACACGGCCTAAATAGCTCCGGTAATGAGGGAGAGCAGGTGTGTGCGCAGTTGTGGAGAATTAGGTAGGCAGAGAGAATCATCACACTACCAGCTTTTGACAGATTAGCAAAGCTCCATTTGTAAAATATGCCCCGAATGTGCAGTGTTGGTGGTGTATGTATAGGATTATGTACTACTTCATAAAGAACATTAGTTTTTTTTTTAATGTGCCTAAATACTGCAGAACAATTATCCAATCCATCCTAGACTTCAGTGTAACAGCCCGACTACTTAAAGGTAATCAAGAAACATTCTGTCCTCCTGGCCAGTAGGGGTCACACTTACTTAAGTTACAGAAAACACATGAACAGAAAACACATGACACATTGTAACCAGAATATGTTAATTTCTAGTTACAATGTTAATTTTATACTATTTATTTCTTTTCTAAAATTTTGCACAGTAACTTTGCATAAGAAACTTACCATTTAAAGTATTGTACACCCAAGGCTTGAATGTTGGAATATTGGGCCACTTGGGGTCCCACCCAGACATCCTGTGTTTGGACTTTTTACTGGTGTCATCGTTCTCTCCTTCCTCTGCTTTCACCTCTCCTAGACCCTCTGCCTGAACACTTTCCTCTCCTTGGCTCATCTTGTCTGTCTCATCTTTCCCTCTCGGAGCCCTGTCTAATTCAGGTTCTCTCTCTGCCTATAGTGGTATACAAACAGGTCAGAGGATACCAAGTGTCACATTTTGTCCTGCAGGACTTTTTTTTTATCATGGTTTACATAAATGACAAAAATATGTGTATTTTTTTGTATTTTTATTCTAGTGTTTCTTTTTTCCATTGAGAAAGAGTAGGAAAGAGAAGAGAAAAAACATTCATAATAGTAATTTACTCATGCATACTTAAATTATATGATCAGAGGTGGGTATAGTAGCCACAAATTCTACTCACATAAAAGCAGTGCTTTGAAATTAATAATTAAAAGTAGACAACCAAAAATTTCTATTTCAGGATACAAAAAGCACCCACTTAAAAGAGTAATGACTTTAGTCTTGAAGGTTTGGGTTTTTCTCCAAAATTTATAACAATTTTCTTGTAGTTTTCTACTTTTCTCTGTAAATTTATCAAAATTTGAAACCATATTTGTAATTTCCTCTTGTAAAACTGACTTTTCTTGTACATTTGAGACTTTATTATAAATTTGTGGATGATTTCATAGCTAATTTTTGTCTATTTTTTTAAAATAAAATTACAGTTTTTTTAATATAAATTTGAAACAGATTGTGGTAAAAATTTTGACTTTTTTTCTTATACAATTTACACTTTTGACCATAATTTTGCAGAGCCAGAACAGAACAATAATTACCTCCGCCAGGAGGTTATGTTTTTGTTTGGGGTTTGTCTGTTTGTCTGTTGGTTAGCAAGATAACTCAAAAAGTTTTGGACAGATTTCGATAAGTATTATTTCGATAATACTTTCAGGCGTTGTTGGAAATGATACAAGGAAGAACTGATTAAATTTTGGGGATGATCCGGATCACCGTCCAGAAGAAAACCGCCATTACGGAAAATGCCATTTTCATCAATAACTACTGAACCACTAATCCTATCACTGTGAATCCAATTGCTTGTCATATGTTTTCATGGTCAAGGAATCTGAAAACGTACACACAAACACTGTATAGGGGGAACTGTGCCGCTAAACCGCCATTACGGAAAATGCCATTTTCGTCAATAACTACTGAACCACTAATCCTATCATTGTGAATCCAATTGCTAGTCATATGTTTTCATGGTCAAGGAATCTGAAAACGTATACACAAACATTGTATGAGGGGGAACTGTGGCGCTTGGCGGAGGTCTGCGCTCTCTGAGTGCTTTTCTAGTTTAACATTTATTTTGGGCATTTTAAGTGAGAATGAATGTGGGGGTGTCCTAAAAAAGATGGGGGTGTCCTAATTTATTCCTCACTATTTGTTACCTCCGCCAAAGGGGGAGGTTATGTGATCATCGGCGTTGGTTTGTCTGTCTGTTTGTCTGTTTGTTTGTTTGTTTGTTTGTTTGTTTGTTAGCAAGATAATTCAAAAAGTTATGGACGGATTTTCATGAAATTTTTCCAGATAGTCAGAAATGGGGTATCCTACAGATGATTAGATTTTGGTGGTGATCCGGATCACCGTCCACAAGAAAACCGCCATTACGCAAAATGCCATTTTCGTGAATAACTACTAAACCACTAATCCTATCATTGTCAATCCAATTGCTTGTCATATGTTTTCATGGTCAAGGAATCTGAAAACGTACACACAAACACTGTATGGGGGGAACTGTGGCGCTAAACCGCCATTACGGAAAATGCCATTTTCGTCAACTACTGAACCACTAATCCTATCATTGTGAATCCAATTGCTAGTCATATGTTTTCATGGTCAAGGAATCTGAAAACGTACACACAAACACTGTATGGGGGGAACTGTGGCGCTTGGCAGAGGTCTGCGCTCTCCGAGTGCTTTTCTAGTTTAATTCTGATTTCAAAGAAAAAATATATTTAATGAAATACATTAATTTTAATTACCAAAGATGCCATTATTTCTGTTAGAATATTTTTTTATATTTGTAGTTTTTTTTTTAGAATTCTCCTCACCAACCAGACAACAGGAAAAACCTCCCTTATTTTGAAATCCAATTGTTGGCACATTTACTTTGTCTAAAAGCTGTTGATGGATTAAAGTCACTGACTTCATGAATTTCAGTCATCTTCACCTGCCAGGTACATAATAATGAACAAAAATTAGTTATTAATATAGTGGCTGGTGAAGTAACTCCTCAGCAATTCATCAGTCACTCTTGCCTTTTCCCGCATATGAAGCCTGCATATGAAGGCTAACCACACTTGTTTGCTAAGTGACTCTTCATTATTGTTCCCGTTATCAGCGGGTTAAAACCACGATAAATGCCTCCACTGCTTACATACCTCTTCTGCTTTTTTCCGCGTTTAAAGTACTTTAATAAGCTCATGCTTCTCTCAGACAGCGACACTAGCGAGACACTCTGCCTGCAGACTGGAACAGTCACACAGGCGGGGTGCTTCCGAACTCCGCACAGATGACAGTCACTTGCGTTGTTCATGTATGCACTTGTGAAGTGTCATTCTTTCATTATATTTTTTCTTAAATTTATATTTCCTTGGCATGGCAGCATAATTTCAAGGGTGGCGACCCACCACACAGAAATGTTACCAGAGGAAACCCTGCTATTGGCTGTGACAGCCTTACCAGCCATAGATATATATATATAAACAGTAGATAGGACATGGCTAGCCACCAGGCTTACTTCCAGTCATGTGAAAAAATTAGGACACCCCATTAAATATTCAGTTCTTTATTAATAAATGGTCACATATCTATGTCTAACTTTGTTTTTGTTTTTATTTGCATTTTTTAACATTTATTTTAGCCATTTTAAGGGGGAATGAATGTGGGGGTGGCCTAAAAAAGATGGGGGGGGGGGGGTCCTAATTTATTCCTCACTATTTGTTTAGAATTACATTTTACAGAAAATTTGAAAAAAGTCTTTAATTTATTGTTAATTGTTTAGTTGTATTACATGAATCTCCCAGTATTTTTAACATTGGTATTAAATATCCATATGTCCAAATATGTTAAAAAAAAACACAGGTTTATACAGGGTGTCCTAATTTTTTCACATGACTGTATATGATTACAATACAGATAACAAACAATGGTTTGTGTATCCTTTTATCAAAATAGTGTAGGTATTGTCAACCATTATAGTTACTTACAGAATATGGCACCTCCGTTTGCCATGAACATGTTAGCCATGTCCTATCTAATGTTTATATATATATCTGTGCCAACATAGTTCTTCTCATCCAAGTGCTCAGATGTAAATATGAATATTTTGGACCTGTAAAAATGTCACTTTTTTTTTTATCAATGTATTATTTTTTTAAGAATATAAAGACTTTTATTCTGCACCTTTCTAACCACTTTGTTTATGTCGAGGGTTAAATAGCCTGATAAAATCAACACTAAACCCTTTTTTGCGTGGGTGTATATAGTGTGAGTGACACATATTGTATTTATTCTTTTTTTAAGGATGGAGGATGCAGTTGCCCAGGAGATGTAGCTAAGGCTTTTGGTAAGTAATCAATCCCACTGTGCAATAAATGTCTCTGTGAAATTACACAGTAAAATAATGGCATTTGGTGTTTCCGCATTGCTTCAGAATGTGTTGTGTACAATAACAGTTTGTAACTCCAAAAACATTTACAGTACAGTGCTGTACAGTTGCAGTTCTGATCTTACTGGATGCCATTATAATGATATTGGTGTTCCTATTGTAATCGCCATAAAGATTTCATTCAATTAAAGTACCCTGAATTGAGATTCTAAGCAGAAGAAGATGGATGGATGGATGGATGGATGGATGGGTTTCAAATATGATAGAATGTGCCAGTATATCAGTTTTATTGTAATTCCCTTGTACATTGACAGAGGTCAGTGGGGTAGCCAGAAATTGTACTCAGGTAAAAGTAGCTTGAGTGCAAGTCCTTGAGTAAATGTGCCTCTCCACACTGTACAAGGTCACATGAATTCAAGATCATTTAAGTTTTAAAGTTTGTTTTTAGGGTGTTAAGATGTGAGTCACACCTCACCACTGCTGTTCACTCGCCTTTCTGCTCTTCTTCTTAGGTGCTGGAGCTGACTTTGTGATGATGGGAGGGATGCTTGCAGGCCATGACCAGTGTTCAGGGGAGATCATTGAGAAGAATGGCAAGAAGTACAAGCTGTTTTATGGCATGAGCTCCGACACAGCCATGAAGAAGTATGTCGGTGGAGTGGCTGAGTATAGGTGAGAGATTGATATCCCCAACTGATGCCAAATGGGTTTTTTCTTTTCTTCACACCATCTGCATCCAAATACATGTACAATACAATTGTAATGTTTGTCCCAGAGGTTGGTTCCCACAGTTTGTGGATTATATTTATAATAATAAAAGAGATACTACCAAAAGCTAGAAAACACATGCACTGAGGGTGTTATATTATGAGCAGAGTTGAATTCATTTCTTTCAAACACCTAAAACACACCGCAGGATGAATCATGCACAAACCTGGAGTTGTGAGGAGAAGTAGACTGGTCGGATGATCACATAAATGCTGCTCTATCCAAAATACAAAAGCATTTGTTAGCAAACGTTCAGTGAAAGGGGGAATTCAGAAATCAGCTGATCAAGGTGACAACAACTCTCCAAAGCTCTGTGAGGAGTACAGTAAAGAAATACAAACATTAAAGTAACGATTTTTGGAAGCTCTGTCCACCTCTCAAATTAATCTAGACACTTCAGTTCTGATTTTTCGACCACACACATGCAGACAATGTACAACATCACCATATGCAGTCACACATTCTGATGATCACAGATTTACATTTAATTATGGTAAGAAAACTGACTTCCTATATTTACTTTTATTGTTCCCATGGTATAGGCATCTGGCCAGTCAGAGGAGAGAACCTTCTCATGTGATTCCTCCGTGATTTGACGTAATGCATTTCGGGCCGCTTGAATTTTTTCCTGTGTGAAAGGGAACCAAACCAAGGAGAAGATTATACAAAGTAAGATAAGATAAGATAAGATAAGCCTTTATTAGTCCCACAATGGGGAAATTCCAGGATTGCAACAGCACTGGGATAGCAACACTCAGAGCAACAATCAAGAAGACAAGAAAAACAAGAGCAGTGAATATACATATGTACATATAAATATATAAACACACAGTGCGGAGCATTGTAGCTAGATGGAATAAACAGCATAACCGTCTGCTTAGTTATCCTACATAGTATGAATATGTACCCATACATTTTGTCACCCTCCGTAGCGACCGATATTGTCCTAGTTGTATACTGGAGGGGACCATTGTGTAAGTCTATTGCGTCTCTTGTATTCAATATTATTAGGTCGTCACATTTTTTTGCTATCTCTGCGAGCAGCCCTGTTTAGGTTATACAGTCTGACAGCCGTAGGTAGGAAGGACCTGCGAAACCTCTCGGTTGCGCACCTAGGATGATGTAGTCTGCTGCTAAATGAGCTCCTCAGTGCTTTCAGTATGTCCTGCATAGGGTGGGACTCGGACTCCAGCAGAGATGACAGTTTAGCCACCATCCTTCTCTCTCCTATCTCCTCCACTGGGTCAAGGCGCTGCCCCAGGACAGAGCTAGCTTTCTTGATCAGTTTGTTCAGTCTCTTCCTATCAGCTGCTGTAATGCCACTGCCCCAGCAAACCACTCCAAAAGTGATGGCTGGTGCCACCACCGTGTCGTAGAATGTCTTCAGCAGCGCCCCCTGTACACCAAAAGACCTGAGTCTCCTTAGTAGGAGCAGCCTGCGCTGTCCCTTCTTGTAGAGTGCATCGGTATTGTGTGATCAGTCTAGTTTATTGTTCAGATGAACACCCAGGTACTTGTAGGATGTCACCATCTCAATGTCTGTTCCCTGTATATTTACTGGTGCTGTGAGGGGTTGTCCTTGCCTGCAGCAGTCCACCACCAGCTCCTTAGTTTTCCTCGCATTGATCTGGAGGCAGTTCCGAAGGCACCAGTCCACAAAGTCCTGGATAAGTCCTCTGTACTCAGCTTATATCCGTTAGAGATGAGGCAGACGATCGCAGAGTCATCAGAGATCTTCTGTAGATGGCAGTGTGTTGTGTGAGAAGTCCGCAGTATAAAGGGTAAACAGGAAGGGAGCCAAAACCGTTCCCTGGGTGGCCCCCGTGCTACCGATGATCGTGTCAGACACACAGTCCCGGGTTCTCACAAACTGTGGCCGGTTAGTGAGGTAGTCCAGGATCCATGATGACAGGTGCTGGTCCACCTCTGCGCACAGCAGCTTGTCCTTCAGGATCATCGGTGGATGGTGTTGAAAGCACTGGAGAAGTCAAAGAACATGATCCTCACCGCATTCCCGGGCTTCTCCAGGTGGGACAGAGAACGGTGAAGAAGGAAGATCACCGCATCCTCCACCCCAATGCCATGCTGGTAGGTGAACTGGAGTGGATCCATCGCTGGTCCCACCAGGGGGTGGAGGTGAGCAAGGAGCAGTCTCTCCAGGGTCTTCATCATGTGGGACGTCAGGGCCACTGGTCTGTAGCTGTTCAGGTCTTTGGGGTGGGAAGTCTTTGGTACAGGTACCACACAAGATGTTTTCCACAACTGTGGTACCCTCCCCAGCTTCAGACTCAGGTTGAAGATGAGCTCCACAATCCCACACAGCTGGTCTGCACAGGACTTGAGGAGCTTTGCGCTGATGCCGTCTGGTCCCAACGCCTTCCTCGCCTTGATCTTCCTCAGCTCCGTCCTCACCTGGGTCTTAGTGAGGGTCATGTTGGGGGGCTGTGTGTTGGGAGTGGGGGGGTGTTGGTGGAGTGGGGTGTGAGCAGCAGGACTCGATGTCTTTAGAGGCAGCAGTGGTTGTTGTGCAATCGGGGGGGAGGGCGGTTGGTCAAACCTATTAAAAAACAGGTTCAGATTGTTCGCCCGCTCCCTGCCCCCCGTGGCCTGGGAGGAGGTATTCTGGAGCCCAGAGATGGTTTTAAGGTTTCTCCAGACCCCACCGATGTCACTCTGTTGCAGCTTGTCCTCCATCTTCTTCCTGAAGCCGTCCTTGCCTTCTCTGATCTTCCTCCTCAGCTCCCTCTGTACAGACTTCAGCATCTCCCTGTTCCCCGACCTGAAGATCCTCTTCTTCTCTCTCAGAAGTGTTTTTATCTCAGGGTTGATCCAGGGTTTGTTGTTCGAGCAACACCGTATGGTCTTGGTGGGCGCGGTATTGTCCACACAGAAGCTGATGTAGTCCGTGATGAAGTGAGTGAGGCCATCGATGTCCTCACCATGTGGATCGCAGAGCTGCTCCCAGGCAGTGGTTTCAAAACAGTCCTTTAGAGCGTCCATTGCCTCCTCAGACCATAACTTCACAGTTCGCATGACCGGAGGTTGTCTGTGCACTAGGGGTTTGTACACCGGCAGGAGATGAACCAAGTTGTGATCCGATCTCCCGAGTGGGGGGAGTGGTGATGAGGTGTACGCCTCCTTAGTGTTTGCGTAGAATAAGTCCAGTGTTGTATTGTCTCTAGTGTGGCATGTGACATACTGGGTGAACGTGGGTAGAATGGGAGACAGTGAAATATGGTTGAAATCGCCTGAGATGAGGAGAAGAACATCTGGGTGTTCTGTCTGAAGCCTGCCAGTTACTGAGTGGATGACGTCATGCGCTGTTCCAGCGTTCGCCGTCGGATTTGCATAAATAACAATGCAGATCACGTGTGAGTATTCCCTCGGGAGATATGCAGGCCGCATGCTAACAGCTAGCAACTCCATGTCTTTGTTGCAGTGTTGTTGTTTAACCGTGATATGTCCCGGTCTGCACCAGTTGTTATTGACATACATTATCACTCCTCCACCCCTTGCCTTCCCACTGTCTGGTGTTTGGTCTGCCCGTATTGCGTGGAAACCCTCCAGTTCAATGTTAGCATCTGTTGCTAGTTCTGTTAGCCACGTCTCCGTGAATAGCATCAGGCTACACTCCCTGTATTTGCTATCGTAGCGGGAGATAGCCGCTAGCTCATCTGTTTTTCTTAGTAGCGATCGTACATTCTCCATAATAATGGATGGGAGGGCGGGTCTGTACCTTATATTCCTCGCTCGCCGTCTTGTTCCAGCATGACATCCACGCCGTTTTCGTTTTATTTCTCCCGGTATGTCGAGTTTTTGCGTTAGCATCGTGGGCCGGTTAAGTGCTAACAGCTGGTCCCTATTGTACTGCCTCCTACAAGAAACAGTGGCTCCGTCCGCTGGCTCAGGAGACATTTGGGCGATCTACGTGTCTGTGATGGATGAAGGTGTCACCGAAACAGAAAGATTAGCAAGAGAGCCAGATAGTAAATAGAAATAGGAAGAAATTGATCCGCTGTTGCAAAAGGCAGCCTACTCGTGTGGCGCCGGAAGTAGAACAAGTAGCAACCTCATCAACTGATTAGGACCAATTTAAATAAATATAGGTGTGGAAGCACCCTTAGAGAACAGATTAAGGATGTTTTGTGCTGTACTGTGTTTTATCACATAATAGCAAAGTCCTTGACACAGTAGTCTGGCTTTCCACGAGCTCAACTTTACTTGACAGTATTTAATATTATAAGGTAAAGCTCCTTTTACTTGAGTACAAATTCTGGCTACTTTATCTACCTCTGTTTCTAGGAAATAAATGTTGCTTCATTATTGAGGAAAAACTGCCCAATGAAGCAATGTAATAACTATGCATCACTATGATGACAAAATTCATTCCATGATGTTGTGGCTACCCAGTGCTGAAAACATCACAGCAGGAATGAGTTTGATATTGCCAGTTTATTAACTGACAGCAATATGTTGTGTATAGTTTAGACTTTTATTTGTGAGGTACGGGTTGTGGCTGTCATGGCCTGAGCGCTGATCTTGTCCGTGCTCGGGTCATGCAGTATTTTCCTCCCATTCGGTAGTATTTCTTATGGTCCCGCAGGGCTCTTATTCTGACAGCGTCTCTGCGGGGCTTCTGGCTGTCAGAGCAGAGCTGGCCATGACAGCTGGAATCAATGCAGTTGATGACTGCCTCATCAGCTGTTTCATCTCTGGCCCTATTTAAGGGAGCAGCGTTGGTTACTCCGGGCTGCAACCTCGTCTGACATTGTCTGACAATTCTCGTCTGATATCCATCGTCTATATTCTTCACAATAAGTGTTTTCTCTGGGACTCTGTAGCCCGTGTGTAGTTATAACCTTAGTTGTGTTTTTGCCCCCTGTGGCTCCTTATTTTGTCATTTGTGTTCCTTTAATAAATTATGCAAGCTCATAGGTGGCCTATGGCGTCTTATTTGCGGTCCGCGAGGACCGCAGCATGACAGTAGGTCGCAGCCAGACTGAGACGCCGGTGACCGTGAGTTTGAGTTGGACTTGAGTTTTTTCCCTGTTCTTGTACCAGTGCGCTGGGAGATGGCGCCTCTCAAGGGCAACGCTAAGAGCCTGGGCTACGAGCTGGTGAAGGCCTTCAATGAGATAGATGGAGTCCTTTTTACCGCTCGCCTGTATGACACTCCCAGCGATGCACGCTGGTACCTCGACCTCACTGAGGCGACCATTAACTGCCACCCTCGCTACTCCAACCACCCTGAAATCTCGGGGAGGATGGAGGACATCTCTACACTCAGGAGAAAGCTCCGTGGGCTGGAGGGACACTCCGGCAGGAAGCCGAAGAGGAGGCATCCTCGCTCCTCGCTTCGGGATCCCATTCCTGCTCTAGATCCAGTCCAGGAGTTCGCACCACCTAGGGGCTTTCCCCAACGGAGTGAGACGTCAGTCGGGATCCCCCCGAAGGATGTGCAGCTGATAGCGGCTTCCATCCGGGATCGAGTGGCTGCAGCTCGCTCCGCCTTCCATCCTATGCAGATTATGAAGCATGTGTCAGTGGCGGCCAGGCTGGTGGAGGGGAATCCGGAACTGTATGATTACCCCGAATACACTGACCTGCTCGCCTCTGTTTCTGCGCAGGAGCGGCGTTTCCCAAACACCTCTTCTTCTCTTCCCCTTCTTCGCCTCGCCCTCTGCCGGTAAACGTCGTTCCCACGCAGATTGCAAGCCTCAGCAAGAACCCCGTCCGGATCCAGTTCCGGGTAGCCGCACGAACTCTGTCTCCCAGCCAGCTGCAGCCTCCGTGTCTCCTCGGAGAGGTAAAACAGCCACCTCTGCCCCCGGGTCATCTGTCCCCGCTGTTCCGTCAGCTCCTCGTTCCCGGTTCGCCTCGGCTTTTTCTCCCTCCTCTTCGACGCTCCCCTCAGCTGCTGTGATTTCCACGAGTCCGTCTCCGGCTGCCCCCATCCCTGATCCGGTGCGAGAGGCTCCTCTTCATCTTCCCGGGGGGTCCTCCGTCTCCATCCAGTGGGGGAAGGGGAGAACCAAGTTCATTGCCGCAGGTTCCATCGGCCCTCAGCGGATCAGGCAAGTGCCCCTTCATTCTTTTCCTTCACTGGGTGAAACGCCTTGTTTGATTCCTGGGGGCGGAGTTCGGGGTTCACAGTCCCCCAAGCTCCCTCCACCTGCTGCAGACATTAATTGTGAACCTGCTACCTTTGTGTCTCCTTCCCCTGAGCGTTCTGCGGCGCCAAGTCTACGCCGCCGGACGAGGAGGGAGCCTGCGGGCCTGGAGAGCCTGGTTCTAGCCCCGCAGCCATGACATGGGCAGAGGAGGAGGGCGGACTGCAGATTGGAGCCTGTGCCAACGAGCAAACGTCCCCGGGGCTCCACGGAGGGACAGTCCGATCCAGTAGGTCATGGATTCCCCACCATCTTGCCATGCAGGCCCTCGGCGTGGACATCAGCGTCAGGGAATCCCCAGACCGTGGACGCCATCATGCCAGGTGTGGAGCCCGCCATAGCCGAGTGGGAACCAGGGGACGGCCTTCTTCCATCGGAACCCGGATCGTCGAAGTCCTGGACGGCGACAGAACCCTACATCAGGCAAGTGCTCTGTTTTGTCTGTCTTCTCTCAATTCTGGAGCATTTTTGCCTGTCTCTCGGGGAGATGAGCCGGGTGCAGCTGTCCACTGCATCTGAGCTTGTCTCGCCGGGCTCTGTCGCTACCAGTGATCCTGATCCCGGTTCTTTTTCTCCTCCTGAGCCTTCTCCCAGGGTCACCGGTGCGGAGACGATCCCGGTCGCTGTGCTGGAGGTTCCGGGTTCGGGTTTGGAGGTCATTCCTGGTGCTGTTCCGACCCAGTCGGGGTCCATCGTGGGTGCAGCTCGGGCTCACGTGGGATCCGACAGGAGGACAGCGCCTAATCCAGTGAGGTTCAGAGGTGGAGCTGCAGATTCCCCGCTGATCACAGCTGGACTGGACCCTCGGGTCCTCCCCGTTCCTTGTTTCCGTCCATCGGAGGCTGCTGGGACTTCCCGTTTTTGGCTCAGCTCTCCCTCGCTATCCCTCTCCATAGGGAGGCCGTCTCCATGGGCTCCCCTGCGGTTCTGGTGGCGGAATGACGTGGGTTGGCCGCCTGGGACATTGCTTCACCCGTTTGGCATTCTGGGTTGGCTGCCTGACAGTTTGGCCTTTTGATTCGGGCGCCTGGTACGGCCGCCAGAAGTACTGTTTCTCTGGGCCTGGGACTGGGGTAGGCCGCCCAAACTCACCCTTTTTCCCCTGTTAGCAATTTGGACGCTAGACGCAGGATGACCCCCTGAACTGTTTGCTTCTATGCAGTTGTGTTTTGCCTGCTGCCATCCCTGTGGTTTTTTTTCCTCTGCTCTTCTGTAATTTTTGGGATGCGCTGGTGTTTGTTAGTGGACTTTGTATTTCGCCGCTCCTTAGCGCGTGTTTTTCTTGTTTGTTTTTTTTCCTCTCTCTCCTTTTGGTTGTTCCCTCTGTTGTCTGGGAGGTGTTCTTTTGTTGCCTATAACAGGTTATCTGTGTTGATCTGTATGTATTTGCCGCTATTTAGCGTGTTTTTTTTCTCTCTCCCTTCCCCTGTTTGAGGGATGATGTGTGGCCCCCATTTTATTTTTTCTGGGCCTGTTTATCTTGGTCTATGGAAGTAGTGTTTCTATTTGTGGCCTGTTGGCTTGGTATTTCTGTTATTTGCATTTATTGTCCCGTTTGTCCTTTGCCTATTCACGTTGGAGTATATCTTTTCTTTCTTTCCTTGCTCCGTTGTGCACTATGCCTGTATTTGTTCTGTTTTGGCCCTGGTCGATGTTTTTTGTGTCTTTTCTTTGATTCTTGCCCACCGAGCCTTTTCCTCCCTCCACCCGCCCTGGGTGAGATTTCGTATCCTTCTGGGTGGGGTGGGGGTGGGGGAGCTTGGATGTTACTATTACGCCCAGAGTGCGTCGTTCGGGGGGGGGAGTACTGTCATGGCCTGAGCGCCAATCTCGTCCGCGCTCGGGTCATGCAGTATTTTCCTCCCATTCGGTAGTATTTCTTATGGTCCCGCAGGGCTCTTATTCTGACAGCGTCTCTGCGGGGCTTCCGGCTGTCAGAGCGGAGCTGGCTGTGACAGCTGGAATCAATGGAGTTGATGACTGCCTCATCAGCTGTTTCATCCCTGGCCCTATTTAAGGGAGCAGCATTGGTTACTCCAGGCTGCGACCTCGTCTGATATCATCTGACAATTCTCGTCTGATATCCATCGTCTATATTCTTCACAGTAAGTGTTTTCCCTGGGACTCTGTAGCCCGTGTGTAGTTATAACCTTAGTTGTGTTTTTGCCCCCATGGCTCCTTATTTTGTCATTTGTGTTCCTTTAATAAATTATGCAAGCTCATTGGTGGCCTATGGTGTCTTATTTGCGGTCCGCGAGGACCGCAGAATGACAGTGGCTCTATCTTCCGGTTCCGCCACCACCCGTGGCTATAAGAGGGCAGTGGGCAGGAGGGGCGGTCTCTTTGCCACCTCTTCTGCCCGACGGTTCCATCTGTGTGGTATAGTGCCTCATCAATCAACATGTGTTCAGCTCAACACCTGGCCTTGTCTTTGGCTTCATATACAGACATAACATTTGGCAACAAGGATAAAAGTGGATTAAAACAAAATATGGAAGTGTGCGGGTTTGAAATTCGCACGGTTTTGGAGCCCCCTGGCGAGCCACCAGTCCCATGGCCGAGGTGGTGTGCCATTTTCCAGATGTACATGGTGCTGCTGGACCTTTGGAAGCTGCAGAAGTGCAAGGCACATAAGTTGTTGGTGCACAATTTTGCAGTGGAGGGACAGCGTGTTCTAAGCACACTGGGTGGCTGATAGTTTTGATAAAGGGATTGAGCTAATGGCGCGCTATTTTTGGGCCCTGGAAAATGTCATGGTTGGCAAGATTTGGTTTCAACAGCGCCGCCAGCGGGTGGGGGAGTCTATTCAGCAGTTTGTGACAGACTGGAAGCTGTTGGTCAGTGGGTGCCAGCTTGGACTATTGGAGAAAGGGATGATTCGCGACCAGTTGGCAGAATATTAAATTAAGTCACCCTTATTGTCATTCAACCGTACAACCAATCATGTACAGCAGAACGAGATTGTGCTTTACCTATCTACAGTGTAAATCACACACACCCCAAGTGCAGAATCAGAGGGCCGCTGCCATGCAAGGCGCCGCCACAGAGTTCCCTCCTCCATTCCACTTATTGCTGAGCACCAAGCTGGACGGCAGGAAGTTCCACTTTTATATGGTCTTTGGAATGACCCTGCCGGGATTTGAACCCCTGCCTCCCGGCTGTGGGGCGGATGCTCTACCAACTGAGCCACCACTCCGGCGCTACGATCTGGTCGAAGCTGCTTATGTTTTTGGGAGAATTGGTGCTGCCCACTGCCATCGAGTTAGCTCAACTGCTGGAAGCTATGGACAAACTGTCACGGGAGCTGAGTGAGAGCTTGTCACACCAACATCTGGGATCACCGTCGACCGCATATGCGGTGGACCCGGTCAACATGGGAAGCATGGAGGATGACGCCAGCGCTGTGAATATGAGGTCCGCCCCGGGAAAGCCCAAAGGTGAGGGCTGTGGGTCCATGAAGCACCGTTTTAAGGCTAAGGATTGTTCGACATGAGCAGAGCACTGCGGCATATGTGGCCACTTGCTTCATGTCAGCAGGGTATGACACAGATCCGAACGAGGAAGTCCATGGCACAAAGGACTCTTGCACCCTCACGGTTGTCCATGCTGTGTCTCCGTGCATCAATGGACACACATACTGTTTGGTGGAGCTGGACAGGCTGGAAGTGGTTTTATGGATCAACACGGGAGCGGTGGGCTCCATGCTAGATGGGACGACTGTGAGATGTTTTTCTCTGCACGTCAGAGTTGAGAGTGACCTGGCACCGCTTTATGATTGTAGAGGAGGATGGCTAGCCATGGTGGAAACGTTGGAACTGACGGCTCGGTGCAAATCGACCGAGACGTGGGACAGTTCAATCCTGGGCGTGGTAGACGGTGCAGTGTGGGATGAGGAACTGCCTAGCACCCTGGAGAGTGAGCAAGACCAATATCGCTCAGGGTCATCACAGGAGGGTCCCTGTGCCAGAGTTCAAGTCGCCTTGGATGAGGGACTGGGCGGTACAGCGGGACGCCTGTGACAATGAGTGATGTTGAGAGGCTGGCTCCATCTGTTCTCGGATTTCGGCTGGAAGGTACTGGTGAACAAGGGGTCACAATGGCGATGGTGGCGGCGAAGTTAAAAGAAGTTGGGGCAGGACCAGATGGCACGGGAGAATGATATGTCAAGCAGAAACACTGCAAGTCAAACAAAATCCCTCTGGGAGCCGCGGACTGGATTCAGACTCAGGGGGTGGTGAAACCATGGCAGTTCAGGACCAAATGGCTGGTGGAGGGGCACCAGGGATGGCTGCGTGTTGTGGCCAGACGGGAGGACGCCTCTCCCGAGCTGTCGGACGGTTCGTGGGGGCACCCAAATGAGCTGTGGTGTGCCTGGGAGGAGACTATGAGTGGTGGGCCTGAACGAGTGAAATATTTTGATGGTGAGGAAGAGGAGGCGCACCGGTATGGAGACGAATTGCTGCGACCTGGGAGGCAGGCCGTTTCCAGGGGCGGACTGATGAAAGGATGGTCCAGGGGGGCCCACGGGCTTATCTGTTCTCCAGCCGTTTTGTATATAGGTTGACTGTTGCATGTACATTTGAATTAGGTATGTGTGTTATACTCTGATGGTTGGTTTCTGATTTGATATGTATATATGTTCATGGGGATTAATTTGATATTATGTTTAGTTTTAGTTATTTTGGTGTGACTGTGTTAGGCCATTGCTTAGTTAATTTTAGTGTGTGACTCGGGTCCAAATTGGGGTGGGTCCGAATTGTGTGTGTGTGGTGTAGCAATATTTAATAAAATATAGTGTAATCAGGTATAGGAATTATTTCTTTTATTTAGAAGTGGATGTGCATGGGGGACAGCGTTAAACAGTCACCACAACACTCACTAAATGAAGTAGAAAAGCACTCGTAAAAGGAGGCACCAGTTCTAAAAGAACGAATTATTGATTAATTCATGATTGTACCTTAAATAACTTAATGAATCAGTCTCAAAAATTAGTGAGTTCTTCACTGCTGTGACCCAGAAAAGCATATATGCAAAGGAAAATGCTTCAACTTCTCTCGTTTACAAGTTTATTAAATGAAACTCATTCAGGTTACATGACAGTGCATTCAAATGATTGATCAACACGTGTCAAATATAACATCAGCTGTCAATGGATTACTGAGCATAAAATCTATAGTTAAACCTTTGTGGAACCAAGAGGAAACCAGATTCTACGTTTCAACTGTAATGCAATGGAAGGCTGAGATGACTAACAAAATCAGAACGCATTTTTACTGGGAAAAATTACATAAGCTGATTATCTAAAAAGGAACTTCTGAATTAATCTACAAAAATGAAAGGAGGTTACTTAAAAATCAGTAAGAATTTTCCTTCAGTTTATAGCTGTGTCCTACGGCTGAGGGACTAATTGTACCATGAAATATTGGTTATGTTCAATTATAATTGATATTTAGGACATCTCGTTTAAACCCAGCAGATAGGAAAGTGGTAGTCTCACTTACGAACAGCCGGTTCCAGGTATTCAGCGGTGGTCGGCGCCAGTAAGGTGGCACACAGGTGGAAAGCGATTGCTGGTCAACTTTCAGATCATTCACAACTGTGAGAAGCGTAGACTCGGCTGGGGGCTCCGACGGGGCATGCGGCGAGGAGCCGGCGACAGAGTGAAGGCTGGCCCCGGAGCAGGCGTGACGTCCTTTGACAACCAGTCCAAATTTAGGATGTCCTCGGCCCACAGGACAGCTAAAGGCTGGAGGCAAATTGCATTTAGGCAAAGTCACCCCCTAACTCCTGTTTTTTTTTTTTTGTTTTTTTTTTTTTTTTTTAGCGTTGTCATACGTGGGTGAGGCAGGGAAAATAAAAGTCCAAAAATCTCTATCAGTTCACTTTAAAGGCTGGGAAATTAAGAGTCCACTTTAACGGCAGGAAAAGTCAAAAAGTCCAGGAAAAACGTTTAAATAGGATAAGAACGGCTTCTGAGGTGAAGAAAAAAAAGATTTGAGAGTTTAACTCTCTTTAAAGGCGAGCTTATAAAAAAAAGGATGGTTTCTCCTCAGTCACCAGAAAACAGGCGAAAGCTTAACAAAAGATGATTTAAGAAAGCTAGCACAGGACTTGACAATGTTCAGACACACAGAACTCGAGCTTACAGAACACAGAACACTGACAAAAACAACTGAAAACTGAACTGCCGGGGCGGCTCTGTTGGCATTTAACTGAAGCGCACTGCTGGGTCATAAACAGGGGACCGACAGCAAGACAGACCTATTATCTTCCATAAAGAGGAGTTTGAATGGGCTTTTGCCCAATGAGGGAACAGTTCTTTGTCTGTGAACAGCCAATCAAATGCGGGGGCGTTATCCAACAGAAAGGCAGCCTGAGGACTGGTTAGAAATAGCTGACTCAAGTTTTCAGAAAACATTCATTCAGTTTCTATGAAATTCATTATATACTCGATATAAAATCTAACTAAATTACAGACGTGGACAAAATTGTTGGTACCCCTCTGTTAATGAAAGAAAAACCCACAATGGTCACAGAAATAACTTGAATCTGACAAAAGTGGTAATAAATAAAAATTCCATGAAAATTAACCAATGAAAATCAGACAATGCTTTTGAATTGTGGTTCAACAGAATTATTTTAAAAAAACAAACTCATGAAACAGGCCTGGACAAAAATGATGGTACCCCTAGAAAAGATTGAAAATAATATGACCATAGGGACATGCTCAACCAAGATGTGTCCTCTAATTAACATCACAGGTGTCTACAAACTTGTAATCAGTCAGTCGGCCTATTTAAAGGGTGACAAGTAGTCACTGTGCTGTTTGTTGACATGGTGTGTACCACACTGAACATTGACCAGAGGAAGCAAAGGAGAGAGTTGTCTCAGGAGATTAGAAAGAAAATTCTAGACAAGCATGTTAAAGGTAAAGGCTATAAGACCATCTCCAAGCAGCTTGATGTTCCTGTGACTACAGTTGCACATATCATTCAGACATTTAAGATCCACGGGACTGTAGCCAACATCCCTGGACATGGCCGTAGGAGGAGACGGATAATATGAATGGTAACAAAAGAGCCCAGAACAACCTCTAAACACATTCAAGGTGAACTCCAAGGTCAAGGTACATCAGTGTCAGATCGCACCATCCGTCGTTGTTTGAGCCAAAGTGGACTTCATGGGAGATGACCAAGGAGGACACCACTGTTGAAAACAAATCATAAAAAAGCCAGACTGGAATTTGCCAAACTGCATGTTGACAAGCCACAAAGCTTCTGGGAGAATGTCCTATGGACAGACGAGACAAAATTGCAACTTTTTGGCAAGACACATCAGCTCTATGTTCACAGACGCAAAAATGAAGCATACCAAGAAAAGAACACTGTCCCTACTGTGAAACATGGAGGAGGTTCTGTTATGTTCTGGGGCTCCTTTGCTGCATCTGGCACAGGGTGTCTTGAATCTGTGCAGGGTACAATGAAATCTCAAGACTATCAAGGTATTCTAGACAGAAATGTGCTGCCCAGTGTCAAGACAGCTTGGTCTCATTCGCAGATCATGGGTCTTGCAACAGGATAATGACCCAAAACACACAGCTAAAAACACCCAAGAATGGCTAAGAGCGAAACATTGGACTATTCTAAAGTGGCCTTCTATGAGCCCTGATCTAAATCCTATTGAACATCTGTGACAGCTGAAACATGCTGTCTGGAGAAGGCACCCTTCAAACCTGAGACAACTGGAGCAGTTAGCTCATGAGGAGTGGGCCAAAATATCTGCTGACAGGTGCAGAAGTCTCACTGACAGTTACAGATTGCAGTGATTGCCTCAAAAGGTTGTGCAACAAAATATTAAGTTAAGGGTACCATCATTTTTGTCCAGGCCTGTTTCATGAGTTTGTTTTTTTTAAATAATTCTGTTGCACCACAATTCAAAAGCATTGTCTGATTTTCAGTGGTTAATTTTCATAGAATTTTTATTTATTACCACTTCTGTCAGATTCAAGTTATTTCTGTGACCATTGTGGGTTTTTCTTTCATTAACAGAGGGGTACCAACAATTTTGTCCACTTCTGTAAGTGACTCAAGGCTAATATTCAGTGACTATGCATTTATACTATTACTAACAAGTTTAACATTCATTTAATAATAATGAATAACAATAACCAGACTCTCTGGTTATTGTGGTTGGCGACTTTAACCAGAGCAATCTGAGCCACGATCTCCCCCGCTACAAACAGTTTATTAAATGCCCCACCAGAGGAATAAACACGCTGGATCACTGTTACACCACAGTGAAAGACGCATATCGCGCTGTTACCCGCGCTGCGCTCGGATTATCTGATCACGTGATGGTCCACCTCATTCCCACATACAGACAGAGATTAAAGCTCACTAAACCTGTTGTGAGCACTACGAAGAAATGGACCAGTGAAGCTGAGGAGAAGCTGGAAATGTGCATGGAAATAACTGACTGGGGCATGTTTAAAGGAGCCACGCATGATCTGGATGAATACACGGACACTGTGAACTCTTATATCCACTTTTGTGAGGAGGACATTCTTCCATCGCACACCAGGGTGAGGTACTCTAATGACAAGCCCTGGTTCACAGCTAAGCTCAGACAGATCAGGAAGGAGAAGGAAGCAGCGCTGAAAAGTGGAGACAGGGACTGCTACAGGGAGGTTAAATATCGGTTTAACAGAGAGCTGAAGAGAGCTAAATCTGTGTATTCTGAGAGACTCCAGCAGCAGTTCACTGCTAATGACTCGGCTTCTGTGTGGAGAGGACTGAGGCAAATCACCAATTATCGGCCTCAGGCTCCTAAAGGTCAGGATGACAAAGCCCTTTGTCAAAGACTGTCCCAACACTATGCCCGTTTTGACACCTCGTCATCTGTGTCCAACTCCCCCCCTCTCTCCAGCTCCACAGCCTCCACGATCCCTACTTCATCAAAGGCGCCCCCCCCTCCTCCCCCCCTGCCCTTGTCATCAGTGAGCAGGACGTGCTCAAACAGTTCTCCAGACTGAACCCGCGCAAGGCCCCCGGTCCGGACGGCGTGTCTCCCTCCACCCTGAGACACTGTGCGAAACAGCTGGCTCCTGTCTTCACAGACATTTTTAACACCTCCCTTAAGCTATGCCACGTGCCGCTCTGCCTCAAATCCTCCACCATCATCCCTGTCCCCAAGAAGCCACGGATCACTGGACTTAATGACTACAGACCTGTAGCGCTCACCTCTGTAGTCATGAAGTCCTTTGAGCGCCTGGTCCTGCCCCACCTCAAGTCCATCACCACCCCTCTCCTGGACCCGCTGCAGTTTGCCTACCGAGCCAACAGGTCTGTAGACGACGCAGTCAACCTGGCCCTCCACTCCATCCTGCAGCACCTGGACTCCCCGGGAACCTACGCCAGGATCCTGTTTGTGGACTTCAGCTCCGCATTCAACACCATCCGCCCCGCTCTGCTCCGGGACAAGCTGTCCCTGCTCAACGTGCCTGACTCCCTCTGCAGGTGGATCACCGACTTCCTGACGGACCGGAGGCAGCATGTGTGGCTGGGAAAGACTGTCTCAGACTCTGCTAGCATCAGCACCGGATCACCCCAGGGCTGTGTACTTTCCCCCCTACTCTTCTCCCTTTATACCAACTCCTGCACCTCCAGCCACCAGTCTGTCAAGCTGATCAAGTTTGCGGACGACACCACCCTCATCGGGCTCATCTCCAACGGCGACGAGTCCGCCTACAGGAGAGAGGTGGCCCAGCTGGCGTCCTGGTGCAACAACAACAACCTGCAGCTGAACACTCTGAAGACAGTGGAGATGATTGAGGACTTCAGGAAAGTCACAACCCCTCTGCCCCCCCTCACCCTCACAGGCTCTCCCATCACCACTGCTGATTCCTTCCGCTTCCTAGGCACCACCATCACCAGGGACCTCAAGTGGGAGCCGACCATCAGCTCCCTCATCAAAAAGGCCCAGCAGAGGATGTTCTTCCTGCGGCAGCTGAGGAAGCTCAAGCTACCCACCAAGATGTTAGTGCAGTTCTACACAGCCATCATCGAGTCCATCCTCACCACCTCCATAACCGCGTGGTACGCAGGAGCCACTGCCAGGGACAGACTAAGGCTGCAGCGCGTCGTGCGCACTGCTGAGAAGGTGATCGGCTGCAAGCTCCCATCTCTCCAGGATCTGTACATCTCCAGGACCCGGAGGCGTGCTGGCCGGATCATAGCCGATCCCTCACACCCTGGTCATGTACTGTTTGCCCCCCTCCCCTCAGGTAGAAGACTTCGGTCCATCCAGACTAAAACCTCCCGTCACATGAACAGCTTCTTCCCCTCTGCCATCAGACTGCTGAACACTAAGTGACTTATTGACTCTCGTGCACTATGTACAGCAGCTCAACCAGACTCATGTCAATCATCACTGTTTTCTTCCTGCATTACCGACTGCACTATATGGTTCTCCACATTATCTGCTGCTCACTAATATATTTTAACTGCTGACCAGTATTACTCACTCTTATCCTACACTTTATTGCATGTATAGTTTATTTCTTTTATTTTATCATGTTTAATGTTGCAGCATTGCACCGAGACAAATTCCTAGTTTGTGTACTACATGAACAATGGCAATAAATCTGATTCTGATTCTGATTCTGATTCTGAATAACATTCATGAAAAAAACATTCCTAAGACATGCACTCACATTTAAATCAAGGATTAATGAATTATTGCAAACCATTATTGTCCATCAAAAAGGGCGATGATCTTCACAGTGTCCAGAGTTATCCTGTGGGATGTAGACTATAAAAAGTGTTAATGTTCAGTCAGAAATAGCAAAGTTCCATGTTGCACATTTAAGAAACATATTCGGTAGATGTTTACTAGGAGGTACTGTTGAGCTGTAGATAATTTTTAGGTTTTGGTATGTGAACAGGAGGCAGCCTAGAGGGTTCTGCTATATGTCCAAAAGGAGGAGGCAATCATATATCTGTCAGCTTAAGGAGTTTATGACTTTTTAAGAGTATCAGTTCCTGGTACGAAGGCTTCTTATCTGCTTAGGGAGGAAGCTTGAGAATTTTATGACATACTTTTTAAATCCTTTAAAAGCAAGACCTTATCAGGTTTCTCTACAAACGGGAAATTGTTTACACTGGGGTCCTGATGATGAAGAACACAGCAATTCTTGACCAGTGTTGAGTGAGAGTTTCTTTAAGATGAAGAAGAATGATTTCCTGAATTAGCCTGAGGAGAGGCTGATGCTACAGTGGGTTTTGGCTTTTGTAAAGGGGGGGGGGGTTGTGTATAGTTTAGACTTTTATTTGTGAGGTACGGGTGGCTATAAGAGGGCAGTGGGCAGGAGGGGTAGTCTCTTTGTCACCTCTTCTGCCCGACGGCTGCATCTGTGTGGTATAATGCCTCATCAATAAACATGTGTTCAGCTCAACACCTGGCCTCGTCCTTGGCTCCATACAGACAGAACACTATACGTGACAGAACATAATGTGATTTGTTTGTTTATCCAGCTAATTTGCTCCATCCAGAAAAATAGTCCCTCCTACCTGTACCCACAGTAAACTGATCCTAAACAACATAATGAGCTTTAATGTATAACAGATTAGACTTATTTGCATTTCACACACATGTATAATGAAGTTAGATGCTGCACAGAGGAATATTCTTACATGGCCCTCCGACGAGTAGCTTTGGTGGGTCTGGCCTGCTAGGTAGGTTGAAAACTCCTGGATGAAGTCGCAGTTATGTTGTTACCACATAGATATTATGAATGGCTAATTGGGATGATAAATCCAACTTTGCCTCATTCATTTTGTTAGTAACATATATGATATTCGCAGTCATGAACAAATGATAAATGTGGACCAGACCTAAAAGCTAAACTAGCACAATTCCCTGCTAATTTTTCTGCTTTTCTCCCACTTCTTATTGGCATCTACAGACAAAATAAAAAGTCTTTCACCACATAGGTATTATGAGTGGCTGACTGGCATGATATCTTCAACGTCAGTTTGTCTATTGTCTATTGTGTTGGGAACAGACATGGCATATGAAGTACATGAAAAGCTAGTACCATTAAACACACTTCATCTTTCTTAGCATTTTCAGACAAGAGTCAGAAGTGTGCATTATTCTGAAAGGCTGTAATAGAAACTATACACTCTGACACTTTAACAGAAATTATATAACAAATCTTTTTAAAGTGGACTATTAGGAAGAAGGTGCTAGCTAAACTGGCTAACTGGAATGCAGGTAAAACATCCAAGTCGGGATATTCGCATCCAGATTTTGAGGACTGTCGCTTGTCAAACTGCTACCCATTATGGAAAAGAAGGTGCAGTATTGGGGGGGGGGGGGGGGTGAAAAGTTCATAGTGGTCAAATTTTTCCAAATGTGGTTTATTGTTCAACCATAGTGATCCAAGCGCTGCAACACTGATGGAAGAAGTGTGTGGACCGAAGGGGATACTATGTTGAAAAATAAACCACATTTGGTCAAATTTGACCAATAGGAACTTTTCAGCCCCCCCCCCCCCCACACACACACACCGTACACCATGTTATGGACATTCACGTTAAAAGTAAATGCCAGTTAGGTCAATTAATAATTATACATGAAATGGAATGGTATGGGCATTGCACTGACTGAGAATGCTGAGAAGACCTATTGTCAAATCAAATTGCTCGATCAAAACTGACTTGTATAAGCATGATTATCAGTCACATATTGGGAATATTTCACTTTCCTCTGCTCTCTCAGGGCGTCTGAGGGGAGGACGGTAGAAGTTCCCTACAAAGGCGACGTGGAAAACACCATCCATGATGTGTTGGGAGGACTCCGCTCGACGTGCACCTATGTGGGCGCCGCCAAACTGAAAGAGCTGAGCAGGAGGACCACCTTTATCCGTGTCACGCAACAGTCAAGCCAGATGTTCACTTAGTATTGTATTACACAGGGTCCGCATGTGCAAAGGTAGGACCATGTTGTGACCACTGATCTGTATAGAAAACACTGGATCGAGCACTGGCCGGCAGAAGTGAAGCCACCAGAAACCCTCTGGCTGCCATTTTAGTACACCCAAAACACTCATCGAGTCAATGGAGAATGAATCGACTTTATAGTAAACGGTGCCACTTTTACCTCAATAACTTCCCAAAAAATTAACAGATTTTGAACTTCTTGGTATGGAGACACAGCTTATAATCTTGTGCAACCGGTGAACTATCTGTTGTGTCCATAATTCAGGCAATAACGACAGAGCGAGAGTCCTATTAACGGAGCTTTATTAATGGGACTATTTACAAGACTGTGCAGACTTTTGGCGCTCTCCTGTGGGCCAGGGCGTCAACGGTGAAAGAGAACAAGCCCCTTCCGCCCGGGCCCTTTATACCCTGGGTGGCGTCACTACCGGGAACGGCAGTTCGCCACCCCAGACTGTTCCCCGGCCAACCCGGCCGCCATCTTACTAATATTATTTTCATATGTAACATTTTGCCCCCCTTCAAAAAAAATGCAAGCACACGGGTTGGCCCACCCAGATTTATCACCCGACTCACACTCTAATCGTAAAACATATGTACAAAAAGAAATAAACAACCTATCCATTCACACAACCAAGGCTGGGGGCTGGGTTGACTACCAGTGCCCCCTACACAGCTAGGCAGATTATTCTGCTGCCATATCCTTAATAGTCCAAAATAAAATAAGCCGTGTTTCTACCAAGAATTAATCCCACAACAATTACATGAATGAATCTTTATTTCGGATAGATTAGATTAAAAGATTAAAAGAAAGGAACAGAATAATATAACGAAGGGGAAAAAAATCCAACAAGGTCAAATTAAACAATATCCCCGGATTATGCAATTAAACATAAGTTATCTGAAATGGGTGATGGCTGAAGCCGCAGCTTTTATTGCCCACCCATGTTCCATCTAAGAATTCAAAAATAAAATAAAATAAAAGTGACTACAAATCAGAACAAAGCTAAGACAAAACGTGACAAAAAACTAAGCAACAGCACAACACAGACTGGATATAATAATCCTTATGTGATTTTACATGTTGTTTTGTATACAGTATATGTTTGGAGTATTTCTTCCTTTAGTTTTTGTTTAAATTGTCCAAGCGTTGTACATGATTTTAATTCAGGTCCAAAAGCGTTCCACAGTCTGACTCCTTGCACTGAAACACAGTGTTGCTTGGTGATAGTTCTCACTGAAGGTTTTTGAAATATACATGTTCCTCTGAAATGATATTGTTTCTCCCTTATTTGGAACAACTTTTGGATATTTGTGAGCAGTGATAGATTCTTCACTTTAAACATTATTACTACAGTTTTAAAATCAACCAGATCTTTCAACTTGAGAGTTTTTAATTTAAGAAAAAGTGGGTTTGTTGGTTCCCTGTAAGCAGCTTTGTTTATTATTCTAATAGCTCTCTTCTGAAACATAAAGACTGGATATATGTTTGTTTTATATGTATTTCCCCATACTTCAGTACAATATGTCATGTATGGGAGTATTAATGAATGATACAAAGTATATAGTGTGGGCTGATTCAGCAAATATTTCGCTCTGTATAGTATTGCGATTGATTTGGATATTTTACCTTTAATATAATTAATATGTGACTTCCAACACAGTTTATTATAAATTATTACTCCAAGAAATTTAATTTCGGATACCCTTTCAATCTCTACACCATTTACACTGAGTTTAGATACTGAGTTGTTGTGATAGTTGTTAAAAATTATAAATTTTGTCTTACTTAAATTGAGCATTAATTTGTTTGAATCAAACCACAGTTTGAGCTTTCCTAATTCCTTTCCGAGTGTATCCAAAAGTTGTTCCAAATTGCTTCCACTGCATAATAAATTAGTGTCATCTGCAAACAGTATTAAATCCATTTTTTCCGAAACTTTACGTATATCATTTATATACATATTGAATAACAATGGCCCCAAAACTGAACCCTGTGGGACTCCGCAAATAACCTTCAGTAACTGTGAGTTTTTGCTACCAACACATACATATTGATATCTGTTCTTTAAGTAACTACATAACCAGGACAGTGCTACCCTCCTAATACCATAATTTTGTAGTTTCTTTAACAATAATTTATGATCTACTGTATCAAATGCTTTTTTAAGATCCAGGAATACACCAAGTGAATACTCTTTATTTACAACAGCAGTTGATATTTTTTCTATAAATTCCATTAGAGCAAATGCAGTTGTCCTCTTGTGTCTGAACCCATATTGTTGCTCACACAATAAATTATTCCTCATTATAAAGTTGTCAATTCTCTCACAGAATATTTTTTCAAGTCCAACCATCCATCCATCCATTTTCTTCTGCTTAGTCCTTTTTGGGTCACCGAGGGGGGGGGGGGGGTGGCTGGAGCCTATCTCAGCATCTCAAGTATCTTAGAAAATTGCGACAATAGTGAAATAGGCCTATAGTTTGAAAATTCCCCTCTGTCACCCGTCTTGTATATCGGAATTACGTTGGCTATTTTCATTGCATTGGGAAATACTGTATACCTGTTTGGAGAGACAAGTTACAGATATACGTCAGTAGCTTCACTAAGCATTCAATGATAGTTTTGACTAAAAGCATGCCAATACCATCACAATCCGTAGATGTTTTACTTTTAAATGATTTAACAATTTCAGTGACATCTCTCTCATCTGTGCTCTTTATGGAGATGGAGTCTTTTATAGCAATTTTTCTGTTATGGCGGCCGCCAGGCCGTCATCAGCCCCAGCTGCACACACACCTGCTTCCAATCCTCAGTAGGCCATAAAAGCCAGATCCACTGACAGCTCAGCACGGAGTCGTCTGTCATCACCACTGTGCAACGTTCCATGCTCTCGACCTCGTACCAGAGCTCCAGTGCATCAAGCCTCGTCATGTAAGCCACGTTCATCCTTACCTTGCCAAAGTATTCTCCCCTGTGCACAGGTGGACCTCCCTGGTGGCGGACCAGTTTCCCAAAGCAGCAGGGCTTTGCCTCCTCCTCCTCGGAACCTCTCCACCTTGCCATGATGCCAAGTCCCCCGCTCACCTCCCAGCACTCGCTCCCAGAGCCAGCAAGAGTCTCCTGGCGATACCTGCAAGTAAGCAGCAGTCATCATTACACCTCTCAGCTGCGAACAGTATTAACACCTGTGCTTTGTGTGTTCCTAGGGTTGCCAGATCGCAGCGGGACTCGCTCAGCTCCAGCACTGCCCCAGCATCACACTCACTCTCACATTCACACACCCACACCCCTCATTGAGTTAATAAATTATTGTTAACTGTCCTACTTGTGTCTGTTGTCTGTCTCCTGGGTCAAGAATCATGTCAGTACGAGTCCGTCAAGACAACCCAGCAGACAGCGCACTGACGCGCCGTCTTAACACCCTTAGCGCTTGAGTAGACCTAATTGCTCACCAACAGACAGTTATACTTAATCAATTAACTCAGATTAATAGCCGGCTGGATCGCTTGGAAGGAAACCAGGCGTTCCCCCCGGTCGCCGGGGCATCTCCTGCCCCCGCTAATCCTCCTGCTAGCCAGGTACACCAACTTCCCTTCCCTCGCCTCACCCCCGTGCCTACCCCCGCTCGCTTCAGCAGAAAACTCGGGGAGGCACGGGGTTTTCTGCTCCAGTGCGAGACGGTCTTTCACCGTGTCCCGGGAGATTTTCCCTCTGACCACAGCAAGATCGGATATATTTCCAACCTACTCAAGGGTAGAGCGCTAGCTTGGCCGTATGCAGTTATGGCTAAGCCCAGCTACGCCGCCTTAACCTACCAACAATTTGTAGCCGATTTTGCTGAGGTTTTTGATCACACCGATAGGGATGCGGTGTCAACTGACCGCTTGTTAAACCTTCGGCAGGACAGTAGATCTGCCGCCGATTATGCTGTGGACTTCCGGGTGTTAGCTGCAGAGGTGGGGTGGGGGGATCCTTCACTCTGTAGCATTTTTGTCCGTAGCCTCAGCTCAGAGTTACGAGACGAGCTAGCGACACAGGATAAGCCTGATTGTTTAAGTGAATTAATCTCACTCACCATTAGTTTAGACAACAGACTGAAGGAGCGGGCGGCCGAGCGAAGGGCTGCTGGCCGCTCAGGCAAGCCACGCCACCACTCCTCTCGTTCTCCCTTGTTGGCTCTGCCCCCATCAGAGGAACTACTGGGGCAGGAGGAGATGATTATTGGGTGATCAGGAGTTTCAGCGGCTGAGAGACAGCGCCGGAGGGATTTAGGGCTGTGTTTCTACTGCGGCAGTGAGTCGCACAAGGTAGCTGAGTGTACTAATCGGGTAAAAGGGGAGGTCCGTGGGTCACAGTAGGGGGACTCACGGACGTAGATCAGTCAAAACCCCTCACCAGTTGCCTTGTTCCCATCAGACTTATTTATAATCACAGAGAACATACCACACATGCCCTCATTGACTCTGGAGCTGAGCAAAGCTTCATTCCAGGAGACCTGGCAACCCGCCTGGGCCTCAGCTGTCAACCCCTTCGCCCTCCTGTCAATCTCATCACACTGTCAAAGGCCCCGCTAACCGCTGTCTCCCACCAGACGGCCCCCGTGTCAGTGATTGTTTCTGGGAATCATCTGGAGGACATTCGGTTTTTGGTGCTGCCCACCTCCACCTCTCTTGTTATCCTGGGGTACCCATGGCTACGGCTACATAATCCCACTTTTGACTGGCAGGCGGGGAATATCACCGCTTGGAGCTCCTTCTGCCTCAGCGCCTGCCTCCAGTCTGCAGTGTGTGCTCCCTCTGTGCCAATAACTCCTCCCACGTCACCGTCCCCGGATCTGTCCAGGGTACCAGAGATCTACCACGATCTGGGAGCAGTGTTCAGCAAGTCACGGGCGCTGTCCCCCCCCCCCCCCCCCACCGCCCTTATGACTGCGCAATCAATCTCCGGGCTGGGGCCCCGCTTCCGGCAAGCCGGCTATACAGTCTCTCAGCCCCTGAGCGTGAAGCCATGGACACTTATATAAAGGAGTCCCTCAGCTCCGGAATTATTCGGCCATCTTCCTCTGCGGTGGGGGCCGGATTCTTCTTCGTGGGGAAGAAGGATGGCTCTCTTCATCCCTGCATCGATTTCCGGGGGCTCAACGATATAACCATCAAGGACAAGTACAAGCTGCCCCTGATGAACTCGGCCTTCGACTCTCTCCGGGGGGCGTCTTGGTTTACAAAACTGGACCTTCGAAACGCCTATCATCTGGTGCGAATCAAGGAGGGCAACGAGTGGAAGACGAGCTTCCAGACCCCTAGCGGCCACTTTGAATACCTAGTGATGCCGTTTGGGTTAACCAACGCGCCGGCCGTCTTCCAGCACTTAATTAACGACGTCCTCCGAGATTTCCTGAATTCCTTCATGTTTGTATACCTGGATGACATTCTTATCTTCTCGCGGATGTTGGAAGAGCACCAGGTGCACGTCAGACGGGTCCTTCAACGCCTCCTGGAGAATCAGCTATTTGTCAAGGCCGAGAAGTATGAATTTCATACTAGGTCAACGTCATTCTTGGGATTTGCGATAGCACAAAATCAGGTGCTCCCTGACCCGGCCAAGGTTAAGGCGGTAGTGGACTGGCCCGCCCCCACTTCCAGGAAGCAGTTGCAGGGGTTTTTGGGTTTTGCCAACTTCTACTGTCGTTTTGTGCCCAATTTTGGGATTATTGCCCGACCCCTGACCAGCCTCACGTCCCCCAAGACCCCCTTCTGTTGGAGCGAGGAGGCTGCTGCGGCGTTTGGAAAATTGAAGGAGGAGTTTGCCTCATCCCGCGTCTTGACCCAGGTGGACCCAGACCTTCAGTGCTTAGTGGAAGTGGACGCCTTGGATTCTGGAGTCGGGGCTGTCCTGTCACAGCGCTCTCCTGTGGATGGAGTGATTCGCCCATGTGCCTTTTTCTCTCGCCGCCTGCAACCCGCCGAGAGGAACTACAGCACTGGCGACAGGGAGTTGTTGGCAGTCAAGCTCGCCCTAGAGGAGTGGAGACACTGGCTGGAGGGGGCTGCTCAGCCGTTTGTTGTCTGGACGGACCATAAGAACTTAGAATATCTCCGGACGGCTAAACGGCTGAACTCCCGCCAGGCCTGCTGGTCCCTTTTTTTTGGACGTTTCGATTTCACAATCACCTATCGACCTGGGAGTAAGAACGTGAAGCCGGACGCCCTCTCTAGGCAGTTCGAGGCGGAGACGTCCGAGGATCAGGAGGAAACCATCCTGCCTTCATCCTGTGTTGTGGGCGCGCTCATGTGGGAGATCCAGGATAGAGTCAGGAGGGCTCAGGAAGGCGAGCCCGACCCGGGGGGGGGGGGGCCTGGGCCGATTGTTCATTCCCACCTCTGCCAGGAGTGAGGTTATCCAGTGGGCCCACGCCTCCAAGCTGGCGTGCCATCCTGGGATCGCCCGTACCATTGCCTTGCTCCAGAGAGCCTTTTGGTGGCCAGGCTTGAGGAGGGATGTCACCAGCTACGTCCGGGCCTGCGCTCAGTGTGCCACCGGGAAATCTTCATCTTCCCCCCCAGCGGGTCTTCTCCATCCCCTGCCGCCCCTGGTCTCATGTGGCTTTGGACTTCGTGACGGGCCTGCCTCCTTCTGACCACTTCACCTCAATCCTGACTACAGTGGACCGCTTTTCCAAGGCAGCCCATTTTGTGCCCCTCCGCGGGTTGCCTTCGGCTCGGGAGACGGCTGATCTCCTGGTGCAGCATGTGGTCCGCCTTCATGGCATCCCGTCGGATATTGTGTCGGATCAGGGCCCCCAGTTCGTCTCCCAGGTCTGGAAGGCGTTTTGCTCGGTTCTGGGGGCCACGGCGAGCCTCTCCTCAGGATGCCACCCACAGAGCAATGGCCAGTGTGAGCGAGCCAATCAGGAGCTGGAGGCTGCGCTCCACTGCGTCATATCTTCACGCTCCTCTTCCTGGAGTACGTTCCTGCCTTGGATTGAGTATGCACATAACTCCACGGTGTCTTCAGCAATGGGGATGTCCCCCTTCAAGTCATCATTGGGATATGATCCACCATTGTTCCCGGAGGAGGAGAAGGAGGTGGCTGTTCCCTCGGTTCAGGCTCACGCCAGGCGTTGTCGCCAAATTTGGACCATCACCCGCAGAGTCCTTCTACGAACCACTGAACGTAACATCCAGGTAGCCAGCCGTCACAGGAAACCAGCCCCGGATTATAAGGTGGGTCAACGGGTCTGGCTTTCTACAAAGAATATTAATGTACCGGCTGAGAAGCGCAAATTAACCAAGCGCTTTATCGGTCCCTTTGTCATCTCTCGCACTGTTAACCCTGTGGCTGTGCGCCTAGCTCTCCCCCCTTCCATGCGCATCTGTCCCACTTTTTATGTCTCCCAGGTGAAGCCTTACATCTCTGACCCTCTGTGCCTGCCCCCCGCGGTGTCTCCCCCTCCGAGGTTGATCGACGACCACCCGGCTTGGGGGGGTTACCGCCATCTTGGATGTCCGCAGGCGGGGCTGGGGTCTTCAGTACCTGGTGGACTGGGAAGGATTCGGTCCTGAACACCGTTCCTGGATTCGCCCAGCGTTGATCCTCGACAAACAGCTCATCCGCGACTTCCATCGGGCGCATCCAGGTAGGATGGGACAGGTGCCTGGAGGCACCTCTAGAGGGGGGAGTACTGTCATGGCGGCCGCCGGGCCGTCATCAGCCCCGGCTGCACACACACCTGCTTCCAATCCTCAGCAGGCCATAAAAGCCAGATCCACTGACAGCTCAGCACGGAGTCGTCTGTCATCACCACTGTGCAACGCTCCATGCTCTCGACCTCGTACCAGAGCTCCAGTGCATCAAGCCTTGTTACGTAAGCCACGTTCATCCTTACCTTGCCAAAGTATTCTCCCCTGTGCACAGATGGACCTCCCTGGCGGCAGCGGACCAGTTCCCCAAAGCAGCAGGGCTTCGCCTCCTCCTCCACGGAACCTCTCCACCTCTCCACAACGCCGAGTCCCCCACTCACCCCCCAGCACTCGCTCCCGGAGCCAACAAGAGTCTCCTGGAGATACCTGCAAGTAAGCAGCAGTCATCATTACACCTCTCAGCTGCGAACAGTATTAACACCTGTGCTTTGTGTGTTCCTAGGGTTGCCAGGTAGCAGTGGGACTCGCTCAGCTCCAGCACTGCCCCAGCATCACACTCACTCTCACATTCACACACCCACACCACTCATTGAGTTAATAAATTATTGTTAACTGTCCTACTCGTGTCTGTTGTCTGTCTCCTGGGTCAAGAATCATGTCAGTTTTTGCTTATTGTATCACCTGTAGATCCTGTAATGGGTATTTCTCATGCCAAATTTGGACCAATGTTAACAAAAAATTTATTAAATTCATCTGCAGGTGAGACTGCATTCACACTCTGAGTCTTTTTTTGTTTTTGAAAGATTGGTTGGGTAGCTTGTATTTCTGTTTTTATTTCCAAGAATATTGTTAAGTATTGTCCATGTATTTTTAGTGTTATCTCTGTTTTTCTCCAGTTCTTTACTGTAATAGCCTCTTTTACTACATTGTGGAGAGTGTGGAAATGATGAGGCCAAGTTATGATCAGACGAAGTTTATTCACACTCTCACAACATCATACACAGAAAGCACCGAATAGCCAAACCAGGTTTCATCCCTTAAAACTCCACAGATCATCTCACATCTGCATGACATTTCACCTTCACCATACATTTTCCTTAAACCCCCAGCTCTCTCTTCCTGCCAACTCCCCATGAGATCCCTGCCTATTGTTCTCTTGTGTCTAACCACTGCCTCCTGACTGAGACGCTGTCTGCTGACACAACCACAATATACATTGCTATATCACCAATATGCATCGCCATAATCACACACACCCCCCCCAGACAGAGTTTCAGTCGGCACGTCTTTTGGGCTTCAGTCTCCTCCCATATCTGCTGTAACGGGGGTCTCTGTGCCGGCGGGGGGCTGCTGGACATGTGTCTGACTGCGAGTGGGCCGGGGGGGGGGGGGGGACTTCGCTCTGCCCGTGTGACTGTCCTGGTGAATCATTTGCCTGGGGAGCTCTCAGTGGGGATCTTCCACGCCGAGGGGTCCGAGCCAGCAGCACTTGCTCGTCCGCCACTACAAAGGCGGGCTTAAGTCTGTCTATGCATATTTTTTCCCGACGCCCCCCCAAGTCTAACAAAAAATGCTTGTCCCCTGTTTCCAGCACTCTGAACGGGCCATCATATGGTGGGCACAATGGTGGGCGGTGGGCATCGTGTCTGACGAACACGAACGCCGCGTTCTTCAAAGTTTTTGGCACAAAAGCGCGTGGGAAACAGTGGTGGGCTGGGCTGGGCAGCGTGCCTGTGTCTGCACTACGCTACAAACACTGAGATGTGCAGCTGTCCAGCGCGGGATTATCTGGCAAAAATTCCCCGGGCAGCCGCAGTGGCTGAGAAAAAACAAGCTCAGCCAGGGAAGCCTCCAAATCCTCTTTTGGTGCGGAACGCAACCCCAATAGAGCCCACGGGAACCAGTCAACCCAATTTGCATCCATCAACGAAGCCCTGAGTGCTGCTTTCAGTGACCTGTGAAAACGCTCGCATAACCCATTTGCCTGTGGGTTGTATGCGGTTGTGTGGTGAATTGCAACACCCAGGCTGCGGGCCATCGCGGACCAAATTTCGGAAACAAACTGAGGGCTCCTATCGGACGTGATGTCCGACGGGATTCCAAAACGCGCCACCCATGCTGTCAAAAAAGCGCGTGCCACGTCCGTGGACGTGGTTGCCGCCAGTGGGACTGCTTCTGGCCAGCGTGTGGTGCGGTCCACCACTGTCAGAAGGTGCGTGAACCCCTGCGACGGCAGGAGAGGGCCCACGAGGTCCACGTGAACATGGTCGAGTCTTTTAGCCGGTATCCTAAATGGCTCCAAAGAAGCCTTTGTGTGTCTGTGCACTTTGGCTCATTGGCCCGCTATGCAGGCTGCAGCCCACTCTTTCACTTGTTTGCGCAGGCCTGACCACATGAATTTCGCTCCCACCATTTTGACTGACGCGTACACTCCTGGGTGTGCCAAAGCGTGAACTGACTCAAACACACGGCGGCGCCACACGACCGGGACCACCGGGCGTGGGCGTCCTGTGGAGACGTCGCAGATTGGGGGGGGGCTGCTGTCTTGCAGCACTCTGCTCTCCAGCCTTAACCCTGTTGGTCCAGACTGGAGCGCGCGCACGTCCGTATCGCTAATCTGCTCTGCGGCCATGGCTGTATAATCTCTCCCTACACAGACCGGGGCCACTACCGCATGCGAGAGGCAGTCCGCCACCACATTCAGTTTACCCAACATATGTTGAATATCAGTCGTAAACTCCGAGATTGCGGCCAGCTGTCTCTGCTGCCGGCCCGACGATGGTTCCGAAACCTTGGCCATCGCGAACGTCAGCGGCTTGTGGTCCACGAGCATGGTGAAGCTGCGCCCTCCCAGCCAGAACTGGAAGTGGTGTATGGCCAGGTGGAGAGCCAGCAACTCTCTGTCGAATGCGCTGTATGTACGCTCACTGTCTCGCAAAGCCCTGCTGAAAAAAACGAGCGGCTGCCAAGAACCGGCGACACGTTGCTCCATGACGGCCCCTATGGCCACGTCCGAGGCGTCGGTAGTGAGCGCTATCCGGGCCGCCAGGTCTGGGTGCGCCAACAGTGCGGCGTTTGCCAGAGCTGCTTTCACCTCAGAGAATGCCTGCTCTCGCTCCGGAGTCCATTCAACTCCATCCGCGGGTTTCTGTCTCTTGAGCGCGGCATACAGTGGCTGCATGAGCTGAGCTGCGCGGGGGAGGAAACGGTTATAAAAATTAACCATCCCCAAAAATTCCTGCAGCGCCCTGACCGTCTGAGGCCGGGGAAAGTTCGTCACAGCGTGCACTTTGTCGGGCAAGGGTATCGCTCCCTCTGGTGAGACGTGGTGCCCCAAAAAATCAATCCCCGTCACGCTGAACTGGCACTTCGCCAGGTTGATTATTAACCCGTGCTCCTCCAACCTCTGGAAAACCGTCCTGAGGTGGGTTACGTGTTCGTCTTCGGACGCACCGGCTACCAGGATATCATCCAGGGAGACGAACACAAATGGGAGATCGCGCAGCACCGCGTCCATCATGCGCTGGAACGTCTGTGCCGCTTCTTTTAATCCGAAAGGCACGCGCAGAAACTCGAACAAGCCAAACAGAGTTATTACCGCTGTTTTGGGTATGTCCTCAGTGCGCACTGGGACTTGGTGGTAACCGCGGACCAGGTCTATTTTAGAAAAAAATGCGTGCTCCGGCGAGGTGAACGGAAAAATCCTGAATGTGGGGAATCAGGTAGTGGTTGTGTGCTGTGGCGTTATTCAACCTGTGGAAATCACCGCACGGTCGCCACGATCGCTCAGCCTTAGGGACCATGTGTAGCGGGGATGCCCATGGGCTGTTCGATCGCCTGATGATGCCCAACCTTTCCAGGTTGGCAAACTCCTCGCGCGCTATGGCCAGTTTAGCTGCGTCCAAGCGCCGAGGTCGTGCGAAAACAGGCGGCCTGGTGGTGGTGATAAAGTGCTCCACCCCGTGTTTAGCGATGGCCGCTGAAAACATCGGGACCGTGAGTGCTGGGAACTGAGTGAGCAGTGTGTGGAACTTACCGCCTGGAGCTGTGACGCTGGCTTGTGTTACTGGCCCGGCTCCTCGAGCTGTACAGGGGAGCGAGTCAAAGGACAGTGCATTAACCAGGCGCCTGTTAGCAACATCGACTAATAAACCATGCGCACACAGAAAATCAGCTCCCAGGATTGGGAACCTCAGTGCTGCTATGACAAAAGTCCACTCGTATGTGCGGCCGTGTAGAGATAAAGCCAGTGTTCTCTCACCAAAGGTCTTAATGTCCAAGCCTTTTACTGCTACCAGCCCGGGGCCGCTGGGTCCTGCCAGCCGGTCAGCGTAGGTCGGCAGGATGATGCTCTTCTGGGCTCCGGTGTCTACAAAGAAACGCCTCCCTGAGCACGAGTCTGTCACGTAGAGCAGCTTGTTCTCTTCGCCGGCGGTCGCAGCTGCTACCGACTGCCGGCTCTGGCATTTCCCGAGGGCTTGAATTGGGACGGTGGCGTACACCTGCATGCGTTCCCTCCAAAACGGCGGTGGTAGAAGCAGCGCGTGTCTCCCTGGCGCTCTTTGGCCCCCGCTGCCGCTACCGTCGGTGGCTTCTCGCCTCCTCTGGTCGTCTCGCTGGGTTCCGACGCCGCTGCGTTCACCGTGAGCGCTCTGGTGAGGATGATCCGGTCTGCCTCCTGGTCATGCGCACGGTAGTCACGTGCGGCCAGCAGCGGCGAATTGGCCAGGACCGCTCTCGCCTGTGTTGGAAAGTTCCGGAGGAAGAGGTGGGCAAACAGAAAATGCCCGTCGTTCGTGCCCATTAATGCCAACATCTTCTCCATCAGATCGATGGCCAAACCATTTCCTAACTCGGAACACCTCAGGAGCCTCTCTGCTCTCTCAAGTCCGAGAGCGTGTAGCGCCAAATCAGCGCAGCTTTGAGAACCTCATATCTGCCGTGGGCTGGGGGCTGGTCGAGCAGGCTCGCTACCTGCTGAGCTGTGCGAGCGTCCAGCGCTGCAACCACATGGAAAAACTTGGTGTCGTCTGTCATTATTCCCCGGAGGGCAAACTGGGCCTTGGTGTGGTGGAACCAAGAGCGCGGGTTGTGCTGCCAAAAGTCCGGTAGCTTGACTGCAACAGCACACGCGTTGCTGGGGGTTCCCATCCGGGCCGTCTGTGGGATGCCTGCCGCTTTGCTGGGGCTTCCCGTCTGGGCCGACTCCGGGGTTCTTGCCTCATGTTCCATAATACGTCCAGGGTCACCAGTGTGGAGAGTGTGGAAATGATGAGGCCAAGTTACGATCAGACGAAGTTTATTCACACTCTCACAACCTCATACACAGAAAGCACCGAATAGCCAAACCAGGTTTCATCCCTTAAAACTCCACAGATCATCTCACATCTGCATGACATTTCACCTCCACCATACCTTTTCCTTAAACCCCCAGCTCTCTCTTCCTGCCAACTCCCCATGAAGTCCCTGCCTATTGTTCTCTTGTGTCTAACCACTGCCTCCTGACTGAGACGCTGTCTGCTGACACAACCACAATATACATTGCTATATCACCAATATGCATCGCCATAACATCTCATTATATATATTAACTTATTTTTGTATGTTTTACACCGCTGCTCTGCTTCTTTTGTCCTTTTCTTTAGAAAAGCTTTATATAGTGAATTTTTTCTTTTTACACGCTTTTTGTAATCCTTTGGTTAACCATGGCTTGTCAACAAATTTCTGTTGAAGCTTTTTCTTTACTAATGGACAATTTTTTCATAAAGAGCGGTTACAATGTTCATGAATGTATCGTAGGCTTCATTTACATCTGATACATAGACTTTTGTCCAGTCTTGCTTCAGCAGGTCTTCTTTAAAAGAACTAAAAGAACAATGACAACAAATATAAAATCAACAATAAACAGTGTAAATATAAAATATATCTAACCCCCTATTGGCGGCCCCCACCCCAACACACCCACCACACACTTGGGCACGTCACATAAATCACCATGTTGGGCATAGCTTTCAGTTTTCAGCAAATCCTTATCAACAGTAATTTACAGGTCAAATCTCAAAACACCTACCAATAATACACCAAATACCCAGATATTATTCTCCTTCATATAATCAAACAACTCAGTGTTTCACTTTAAATTTACCTTTTCTCTTTTATATGTATAAACCAAATACACAATTCAATCAGCCCATACAAATCACCCAGTTTACCCAAAATTCCCACTTAAAGTATGTTAACCTAATACACACAAATGGTAACTTATAGTCCTTTACAATTTCTCTCTAAAGTTTCCAAACCTATAACATTCAATTATTAATATATTCCTCTCAGTTTTCACAAAATCTTCTCGGGGTACACACCAATAGGCTATAAAACTATTTACACCATGACATGAGGCAGTAAACACAGAACATACTACCAACCCCCCCCCCCCCCAAGTCATTTTACTCATCCTGTGGAGAGCCCTCCCCCTGGATTGCCATCTCGTGGTTCCCATCCAGAGCGCCTTCTCTTCCTAGCCTCTGGGGTTGAATTACAATGCCTCCTCTTCACCACTACGCGACGCAGTTCGTTGGGGTGCCTCCACGTCTTGTCTGACAGGCCCAAATGCCCGTCAGCCCAGGTAGCCATCACCTGGAGCTGCCCCTGGTCCTCGCATCGTTCACGGGCTCCGTGTGTCCCTCTCGGACGGGCTTCAACCCTTCGGCGGACGGTATCACCAGTCCGCAGGGGAGCTCTGTCGTGCTTCCTTGGGTCACCATAGTGTAAGCGAGCCTCCTCCTCAGAACCAGTCATCCGACAGGTCCGGTTCGAAGTCCTCTTGGAAGGCCGTCACTTGGAGCGCTTTAATACTGCACTCTGTGGCCTTGCCCCATTCTTCTCCAGCGCAGGCACCTCAAGCTTACAGGCCACCCCGGGGGTCCCGTTGTGCTGCCCGGCACCCACACCAAGGGTACCATGGACTCTGGCATCAGGTCCATCCCAGGGCAGCATCGCATGGGGATAGGTGTGCTCTCCTCCAGAGACGCCGAACCAATCAGGATCCCACACCTCCTCATCTTCCACACCCGGAGCAGGTCGGTTCCACAACCTGCAGCCCAACCACTCCTCTCCGGTGTCGTTGGCGATAGAAAAGCCTAAACCATAAAACATAATGCATCCCGTAATGTTGGCTCCAGTGGCGGTGATAATTACAGGAACATTCGGCAACGTCACGGATTTATATTTTGCCTCCATCTCCAAAAAACCCAGAACGGCCAACCTGTTCATGCCGTAGCCATAATAGGGTACAGTCTGTTTGATGATACGGTGGTGGGGAAACAGACTCCTTACAGTCGCCAGGTTCAAAAAGGAAATCACCACTCCAGTGTCCACCAAGAGCGGGACCTCGTCATCCAGCGAAACAGTACAGCTAATACGCCCACTTGTCTCCGGGGAAACAGTATGGACTGTCGCCGGAGTCTTCTGCGTCTCCGATCACGCTGTCGATCCCTCGGCTCAAAATTATTACAGGCCCTGGCAAAGTGGTTCAGTAAGCCACGCCTCCCACAACGCTTGCCTTTCACCAGACATTCCCTGGACTTATAGCGGTGTTTTGGGGACCCACAGCCATAACATTTCGGCATTCCTGGGGTGGACCTTATCTTGACCACGGAGGCGTATTCGTCATCCCCGCTGTCCTCATCCTTAGGGTCCAAATTCAGCGTCTTTAAGCGAGGCTCGTCCTGGGTCAGAGTGGCTCTCTCACTGAGGCCCTTCGCTATTGTCTCAGCTGCCTCAAACTGCTGAGCTAGCTCGATAGCAGAGGCCAATGTCAGCTCACCTGGGTGGGTCAAAAGTCTCGACTGAGCTGCGGGACAGTGAACATATTTCGCCAGCTGGTCCCGTATCATTTCTTCCTCCATGTGTCCAAACTTGCATTCTCTTGCCAGCTCACGGAGGTCTGCAATAAATCTTCTTACTGACTCTCCCGTCCGCTGGTGGCGCTGTCAAAACTGAATGCGGCGGACTGTGACATTCTCAGGCGCATGAAAATAACACGCCATTAGCTCCACGACCTCGTCAAAACTATCGGCTCCTCGTAGGTTCTCCAGAATCCTCTGTCCCTCCATGCCCAAATTTTGTACTAAAACCCACTCTTGTGTGAAGCTTCTCAAGTTCACCGAGGTTCAGGGCCACCAGATACAGTAGTTGGTAAATGTGGCGAACCATCTGGGCCAGGGCGTGGGCGGCTCGCCTGGTGCTTCCAAAAATGGCCAAAAATTGGCAACTGACCTTTCCATAACTGCTTTTATCTCGTTGCCAAATGTGTCCATAATTCAGGCAATAACGACAGAGTGAGAGTCCTATTAACAGAGCTTTATTAATAGAACTATTTAGAAGACCATGCAGACTTTCAGCACTCTCCAGCAAGCCAGGGCATCAACGGTGAAAGAGAACAAGCCCCTTCCGCCCGGGCGCTTTAGACCCTGGGTGGCGTCACTACGGGAAACGGCAGTTCGCCACCCCAGATCGTTCCCCAGCCAACCCGGCCGCCATCTTACTAATACTAACTATTTTCATATGTAACACTATCCACCTTATTCCTGGGGTGCCACTATAGGAACGATTATGGGCGGAGCTTCCGGTTTCGGCTGACGTAGTGTTAAATCAGTCAGTAAGAGTGGAGTGGCAGGGGCATTTAAAATAGCGTTTTTAAAAGTTTTTCAAATTAATTTTAATGTATAGTCCACATACTGTACATGTTTTGCACTCAAGTGGCAGCTAATTTCAGCTCTTCTAGTTTTTGTATTTTTTGAATGTTTTGGTTTCTTTCTGGCACTTGCTGGTGTTCATGGCTGTGCCAGACTGGATAAATGGAGGCTTCTCACCACACGGTGACAGACGACATCCAAGCACAGTGTTGTGGCGTACGTCTGCTCTAAGGTAAATCTGATTATGTCCAACGTATTTTAACAAAATGCTGCCAACTTTATTGCGATGGAGACGTGCTGGTTGGAATGCCCACCGCGTCATTATGAGTACAGGCAACGAGAAGTTATAAAGTAAGTAATGCATGCAGTTAGTGTGTTTAGGCATGTTGTCATAATAATAGTCCTAAATGAGTAAACTAAAATATCATACAATGCTTTAATCTTGCTATTAAGTGCTGCACCACCATGACCATTATGCATTGATGACCAGCATCACAAATAAATTAAGAGTTCACAGATATTTACACTGTATGATGACCAGCATCCTGATTAAATTAATTTATTCAGCAAGCTGGTCATCATATTTTGCAAATTAGATTAGGCCTAGGCACTTAATAGCAAGATTAAAGCACTGCATGATATTTTAATTTACTCCTATAGGACTATCATTAGGACTATTATTATGACGACATGCCTAAATACAAAAACTGCATGCCTTACTCACAGAACTACTAGGCTTGGCTTCCATCCATCCATCCATCTTCTTCCGCTTAATCCTTTTCGGGTCGCGGGGGGACTGGAGCCTATCCCAGCATCTTTGGGCAAGAGGCAGGGTACACCCTGGACAGATCGCCAGTCCATCGCAGGGCCAACACAGAGAGACAGGCTTGGCTTCACTTTTCCAATTATCCAGCTGTTCCACGGCCGCTAAACATAATGTCAACTCGATTTCTATAGTTCACCAGTTGCACAATATTTTAAGCTGTGTCCATACGAAGAAGTTCAAAATCTGTTAATTCTTTGGGAAATTACTGAGGTAAAAGTGGCACCATTTACTACTAAACCCATTCATTCTCCATTGACTCACTGAGTGTTTTGGGTGTACCAAAATGGCGGCGCGGTAGCTTCACTCGGCTCTGTACTCACTAAATAGGGCGTGCTCGAGCCAGTGTTTTCTATACAGATCAGCGGTTGTGACGCATGCAGACGCACACACTGCAGTCACCCAGTCTGTTTCTCTCAGGATGTCAGGAAGCTCCGAGCCTCTGCAGGTGATGATTAAAACAATCCCCACCAATAGAATCATCACACTCCATTGAATGCAGTCATACAGCGAGTGTGTTTACACGATTTCACACATTATTGTGTACCGCTGAAATTATGCGGATGTCATATTTTTGGAAGGGAATGTGCAATATCAAGCTTAACAATAGCCTCACAGCTTTGGCAAACAGCAATACAATCCACAAATGAATGTGTACTTTTAGTTTGTATAATTACAGTGGTTGGGCTATATCAGGAACAAGCAGGAATGTGAGTTTTGTTAAACATATTGAGTGGGAAGACGCTGAAATATTTGCAATAGAGCAGTGACGTGCGGTCAGGTGAGGTCATGAAAAAATAAAGAATTATAAATATATTATTATTTGTCCACTAATTTGTCTTGTAGGTCTAAATGTAATTTCTGAATGATTCCAATCATTTCAACATTTATATATTTTAAATCGCAGCATCTGTGCATTTCCTGTTCAAATACAAGGGACAGAGGCCAGGTGAAGCAGCAGCAAACATAGCCTTAAAAGGATTGCGCAATCCTTCACAGCCCGGTTAGAGCTTGTGCAAGATGCACGTTCCTGCTGACAGCTCTGTGTATGTCAAAATTGTATCTAATCTATGTAATGTACTTAATATGTGTGTATAACATATTTAGTCTTCTTAATCTGACATAAAACTTTAGTTAAAAATCACGGTCAGAGGCTGTGCAGTACCGCGGGGGGGGGGGGGGCATGCTTGAGCACCATAGGGGTTTGTGCTTGTTGCCCTTCTTCTACGCTGAGGTTAAATACCAAATTAGCTAAAGATAAAATCGGAAAGTCAAGTGTACTGAGGACTCCATTTGTGCTTCTATTTTATACAGACTGAAAATAGCAGAACTTATAGCTAAACTTAAAAAATTCTCAAAATTGACCTTTAAATCAAAACTGGCAGTAATCTCGATTGAGACAGACTTTCAAAACTAAAAGAAGGAGGACTTTTACAACAAAGTCATTGAGATTTTTTCCAGAGGGATAGGTGTATGGATTTCATATGCAAGTACAGTGGGGAAAAAAAGTATTTAGTCAGCCACCAATTGTGCAAGTTCTCTCACTTAAAAGATGAGAGAGGTCTCCAATTTTCATCATAGGTATACCTCAACTATGAGAGACAAAATGAGAAAACAAAAATCCAGAAAAATCACATCGTCTGATTTTTAAAGAATTTATTTGCAAATTATGGTATAAAATAAACATTTGGTCAATAACAAAAGTTCATCTCAATACTTTGTTATATACCCTTTGTTGGCAATGACAGAGGTCAAACGTTGTCTGTAAGTCTTAACAAGGTTTTCACACACTGTTGCTGGTATTTTGGCCCATTCATCCATGCAGATCTCCTCTACAGCAGTGATGTTTTGGGGCTGTCGCTGGGCAACACAGACTTTCAACTCATTCCAAAGATTTTCTATGGGGTTGAGATCTGGAGACTGGCTAGGCCACTCCAGGACCTTGAAATGCTTCTTACGAAGCCACTCCTTCATTGCCGGGGTGGTGTGTTTGGGATCATTGTCCTGCTGAAAGACCCAGCTACGTTTCATCTTCAATGCCCTTGCTGATGGAAGGAGGTTTTCATTCAAAATCTCACGATACATGGCCCCATTCATTCTTTCCTTTACACGGATCAGTTGTCCTGGTCCCTTTGCAGAAAAACAGCCCCAAAGTATGATGTTTCCAGCCCCATGCTTCACAGTAAGTATGGTGTTCTTCGGATGCAACTCAGCATTCTTTCTCCTCCAAACATGATAAGTTGAGTTTTTACCAAAAAGTTCTATTTTGGTTTCATCTGACCATATGACATTCTCCCAATCCTCTTCTGGATCATCCAAATGCTCTCTAGCAAACTTCAGACGGGCCTGGACATGTACTGGCTTAAGCAGGGGGACACGTCTGGCACTGCAGGATTTGAGTCCCTGGCGGCGTAGTGTGTTACTGATGTAGCCTTTGTTACTTTGGTCCCAGCTCTCTGCAGGTCATTCACTAGGTCCCCCTGTGTGGTTCTGGGATTTTTGCTCACTGTTCTCGTGATCATTTTGACCCCACGGGGTGAGATCTTGTGTGGAGCCCCAGATCGAGGGAGACTATCCATTTTCTAATAATTGCTCCCACAGTTGATTTCTTCACACCAAGCTGCTTACCTATTGCAGATTCAGTCTTCCCAGCCTGGTGCAGGTCTACAATTTTGTTTCTGGTGTCCTTTGACAGCTCTTTGGTCTTGGCCATAGTGGAGTTTGGAGTCTGACTGTTTGAGGTTGTGGACAGGTGTCTTTTATATTGATAACGAGTTCAAACAGGTGCCATTAATACAGGTAACGAGTGGAGGACAGAGGAGCCTCTTAAAGAAGAAGTTACAGGTCTGTGAGAGCCAGAAATCTTGCTTGTTTGTAGGTGACAAATACATATTTTTCACCATAATTTGCAAATAAATTCTTTAAAAATCAGACACTGTGATTTTCTGGATTTTTTTTTTTCTCATTTTGTCTCTCATAGCTGAGGTATACCTATGATGAAAATTGGAGACCTCTCTCATCTTTTAAGTGGGAGAACTTGCACAATTGGTGGCTGACTAAATACTTTTTTGCCCCACTGTAAAGGTAAGACCATGCATACTTGTTTTATAAACTTGAATTTTTATTTAATTGTGAAGCTACAGGGCGCACAGCAGATACACTCTCTGAGCCACTATAATTTCAGTTCTTCCTTGGCCTGAAACCAGTAATCTATAATCAATTTTGGGCCCCCAAAATTTGTCTGTAAAATAACTTAATACATTTTATTTGTGTGGCCAAGGGTCTTTGCACTTTGTTTATATTCAGGAGAGTTGAATGAAATGAAAACATGAAGGCATTGAGTTAGTCAGCAGAACTTTAACTGCCTTTCTACAAAACAAAAGCAACTGGAGTGTGCTACTATTTCTGCTTCTTCCCTTCACAATAAAAGCTCTAGATATGCATTGCAGAACTGAACTTAAATTCACTGCATTCTATCAAGAGGCAATTCAGTGAAATGCCTTAGTTGTTTTCTTAATAAATTATTTATATAAGCAGATTTTATAATGTACAATTAGCAGATCATAAAACATGCAAACTTTCAATTGAAATGAAATTCCACCTTATGCTATTCTGTTCATATATTTGTAAATCTGACTTTTTGTTTGTGGGTGCTTCACCACCCACAAACTTCACCGCACGTCACTGCTATAGTCATTTAGGGAGCAATAAGGTGTGTTTCTTTTCTGTCTTAGGTTGAAAACTATCTGACAAAATGAAGTTGTGTCTGAATCTGCAGCGTTCCATAACAGCAACCTAGAAAAACAAGATCATTTACAGGGGTTTGCGGGCAATTTTAACCAAGGTACATCATCATTTGGCTGCTCTAACCCAGTGTTAAAAAACGGATTTTAACTCTTCAGTTTTGTTTCATTGTAGGAGGTGGAGGAGCCAGTTAGCCATTGCTAGCAATAACCACTGATAACACTGTACATGGTAATTTGTGTAAAGGCCGTACTGTGTGCATAACTGACTAGTAGAGACATATCGAACAGCAGTGCTAATACAAGATGCATAGGCGTACCCATCTTAAATTCTTTAGTTTACCAACTTCCCAAGTGAAAAACTGACGTCATGGCTCAGAAATTTTTCTCGGGCTGCTCCAAATCTGGCTCCCTTAGAAAAAAAGAACGCACCAATATCTTACTGAGCTGTATTTTCAGATGAATGTGCAAATCATTATGCAAGATGCAGAAAGTCCACCCTTTAACTGTCACTGAGAAATGATGTTACAGTAAAGTGCCCGTAGAACCCTACACTCATTTCTGCAGTGGCATCAATCGTTTTGTGAAAAGTCTGAGCTTTATGAGCTTTTGTGTCCGTGTGCATGACTGTAGAGACAAGTGATGAGGACAAGAGACGCTGCTGTCTCAACTGTGCCTTCTGCTACTTTGAAGTTCATCCAGTATACAGTAAATAAAATCTCCAAACTAAAATACATATTAGAATCTGAAGAACATTGATTTATTGTTTACTGCAATAAAGACAGTAAAGTTACTGAACAAGAAATTATTACCATAATTTGATCATAAACACTGGATGTAATTTTTAATTTTCCTTTTAAACTTTTTATCATAAAATATAAAAAAGGGGGAGCCATTTAGCAACTTTGGGAGCAGACCAGTTTGAATTTATCATAAAGTACCATCTTGCCATTATCTGTGAATAATACTAGATGTCTGCACATGGCTGATAGTCTGCACTCCTTTTACCGACACGGTATTTGATGGCAAAAGAAAAAAAAAAAACTTCATCATTTGTAGAAGGAAAACATTATTTTTAAAGCAACTGTATGAAAATACAACGATCAGGCCCAACATTATGACCACCTGCTAATACTGTGTTGGTTCCGCTTTTGCTGCCAAAACATCCCTGACCATTGAGGCATGGACTCCTCTAGGCCCCTGAAGGTGTGCTGTGGTATCTATCTGGCACCAAGATGTTAGCAGGGGTCTGCTGAAGAGTACTGTGCAGTATTCCCTGATGGCTGTGGTCTCTTTCAGCAGGACAATGTGCCGTGCCACGAAGCAAAAGTGATCCAGGAATGGTTTGAGGAGCACAACAAGGTGTTGACTTGGCCTCCAAATTCCTCAGATCTCAATCCAACAGTGCATCTGTGGGATGTGCTGGACAAACAAATCCAAGGAGGCCCCACCACCTCACAACTTACAGATACTTAAATGATCCACTGCTAGCATCTTGGTGCCAGATACCACAGCACACCTGCAGGGGTCTACAGGAGTCCATGCTTCAACGGGTCAGAGGGACCAACACCATATTAGGCAGGCGGTCATAATGTTATGCCTGATCGGTGTATGACCTTGTGCAGTTACTTCTCTACGGAAAGGACAAATTTTACTTTTGTGGACACCAATTCTTCATGCTTTAACAACCAAAATGAATTGACAAATTCTGTAAATGCTCATCAATAAACAAATTCACATGTATTTCATTGTGTTCTCTGTTGCAGTTATCTCTGTAGCATTATCTCAACACGCAGTACTTCCATCACAGTGGAATGCACCATGTCTTGCAGTTAGCTGAGTATCAGGGCTATTATCCACAAGAGGGGGCTGTGGTCAAAAATATACATTTGACAAATGAACTTGAAGTGCAAGTTTAACTGCAGTGTTTGTGTTGTGCATGATTGCCTCAGTTTGTTTACCAGTGTTTTGTGTGTGACGGCTGTATATTTGTGCACTGAAATAAAGACACAGATTGTCCATTTATTCCAGATATGTCAAGGTTTCTTTCCGTTTTTTTTTTTTTTTCCAAAGAGGTGCATTTGTACAGATGTCATACATACACCAACAGGGTTTTTCTCCATTGCTATAGAGGAAAAGGGGGTGGGGGTGGTGAGACACAGGGACTTGGTGAGTACAATATAGTACAAACAGGCTGGCTGGGAACAGCTGAGGCCCCCTGCTGGCCAGACTGTCCATGCAGGTCTGTACTGACGTTTTAGTCTGCTGATACCGTCTCATCTGCCGGCAAGTCTCAGTTGAGGACTCGCAGGTTAGCAGAAGAACGTCCTGACAGACCGGTGGCCTCTCGGGGGTCGAGTGTTTGCCTCTTGCTGACGATAACTCCGCCTCCTTCCGTGGCAGTGGGCAGGGTCAGCCTGTCCCCCTGCTTAAGTGTTTGCCGCCTTGCACAGAGAGGCAGGCCGGGGGTGTTCAGTACACCAAAGAGTAATCCAGTCCATCTCCAGCATGATACAGAAAATATCATAATAATAATTTATAGTTAATTGTCAATAATGACACGTGTTAATCATCAAATCAATTCAAATATCAAATTATATGTAATACATTTACATATCTTATAACCCATATCAAAAAGCCCACTATGTAAATTGACTCGGGTCAAACTAAACATTTAAGTGGGCTTCTACATTTTTTTTTTTCTCTTTCTGCCTGAGTTGGTTATCCAGCGCTATGGACATTAACGAGACATCATAAAAAAAAAAAAGAAAATTATTCAAAAAAAAAAGTGGAATCCTTATTGAATTCTGTTCACTTTTAAAACACAACAAAGTGCCAAAAAAACATCCTTTTTGCAAAATGAAAGTACAAACATTAAGAAACAAAGAGCACGCATGCCATTTTTAAAAACTGATCTATAAGTCAAAGCTCACACACCAACATTCATTTTATTTGTCAAGTTGTGCAAGAAGCCAATTCTTTTGAAAAAGACGACATAAGCAGTGTTCCTCCAGTGAGGACGCTTGTCATGAAAAGTCAACGACACATTCTCTACATAGTTTTAAGTCCCCTGACATTATACTGAGTGCTACAAGGAGACCATAAACAGAAGGGGGGAAAAAGCTCCCGCACCAAAGATAATGCAAAGAAAGGTTTTTGACACCACACGTCCGAACCAAACTGTGCTGTCACCTCACAAACGGATCGGCTGCAATATGAACCAAACAGTACAGCCTGGTTAGTGTCAGGTGGAAACGGTGTCAGACAAACCTTAACGTGACATAAGGGGTTTTCCTAGTAGAAAAGAACCAAGGAATCACCTAACACCTCGGCTCGTTGGACCCAAGAACGCGCCGGGCGCCAAGTGAGGTGGAGCACAGACAGACAAAAAAATACAAGGTTACGGTGATGATGTGCAAAAAATGAAATCAAGCCATCTCTTTTTTCATGGATATCCACCCCATTTTTTTTCCCCATCCTCATTCTCTCTGTCTGTTTTGAATGAATGTTAACCCCAGGACGGGTCTCAGTCCAAGACAGAGGGGTTGGACTGGGCCCATCCTGGGTTTAGAAAGTGCTGAAACATTATCAAGTCTTTTTTTTTCTTTTTACATCTTCTTACATGTGCATCTCTCTTGGTTGGTTGTTTTTTTTTTAATCTTTTTTTTTTTCTTTTTCATTTTTTTCTTTTTTACAAAAAGTGGTCCCCACTAGCCATGAGGTTTTGTTTTCCTGTGGGTCTCACCGAGAACCACCGAGGGTCAGGGTTTATGATCTCACAGACAATTAGAGGAGAAAATGCTCCACTACACACACACATACACACACATGTTCAACACACACACACAGCACACGCGTACAAATTAAGGAAAGCCACAATGACAAGGAAAAAAAAAAAAGGATTGGGTTTCAGGGAAAACTCTTTGTTGGGTTTGTTTCTCTACACCAACATCCTGACTCAGACACACGAGAAAACACACAAGCCATCGACGAGGATGAGACGCAGGGGTCGGACTATGCTACATAAACTTGGCACAATAAGATGAGGGGTGGGGGGGGAGGACAAAATGTAAGTATTGCACATTGAGGTACATTTCAAGGAGATAAAAACGGGTCAAACTTGGGATCATCTTAACAAAATCAACATTACATTAACCCTTAAAAAATTTTAAACTATTCCATGACGCACTGCTCTCCCCCTGCGTTCATAAAGTGTCTATATGTCAAGAGTGAAGTGTGTTATAATCTGTAATAATAGAAGTGTGTATTCCCTATGAATTATAAAAATAAAGGCCGGTGTAAGCTAAATTGTGAACGGGAGATCAGATGAGGGGAACGGGCAGTCGGGTCTTGCTGCGAACAGCGACAGACTGCACCGGAAGGTAGCTAACGGTTGTTAAGAGTTAATCGATTGCTTCGCCTCAGGAGGATGTGCTTGTGAGGCTGGCTGGCTATGATTGGGTACCTGAAACAAAGCTAGCGAGGTCACTACTGGAGTCGTGGCAAAGAGGCAGAAGAGCCAGGAGGCGTCACCCGCTGGCTACTTCACTTCATGTGAAGAGAGGAGGTTTCAGGGGTCGTGTTCAGTTACTGCATATATGAAATACTTCCCTGAAAATCAGCAGCCAGTGCTGCAACTGCAGTTTCTACAGATTTGAATGTGTACTGTGTGAGAAGGGGGCTAGTGTTGTGTTCAGGTGTATTAGTTTCTCAAATATTTACGACAAAATCGTGTCCGGTTTTGTTCCCCCCCTCTTACGGGCACGAACTTGTTTTGGTTGTAGTGCTGGAGGGTTATTATCAAATGTTTATTGCATTGCCTGAATATGGTTTGAATATTGCTTTCTACATTTAACCTGATTAACCATAAATGTTCCGATGGGTAGGTGGCTGACAGGTTTGTTTAGATGTCTCCTTTTTAGTTTGTTGGGAAGGGAGTTGGACAAAAAAAAAACAACTTGACGTACATTTACAAATCTCACACACTTACACACGCTCTCAAACACATAACCTTACAGCTGTTTCTATGACTGATGGACAGGATGTTTCAACAGGTAAAGGAGGAAATGACATTGTATGACTGGTGACAGACTTGAACCCTGCGTTACTATAAAAATAAATCATTTTTTAAATCTCATCTTGGGTAACCTTATTCACCCACCATCACCATCCGTCACATATTCAACCACCTAACCACCTACTCCTCAACCATCGCATATAGGTATACATCCTGCCATCGCTCAGGTAAACTCTCACCCCCTGAAACATCGCTCCCCCTGCAGTTATATAGTCTGCGGGATGAAGCTACAACTCATCCGGCAGCAATGAAACAAAACCCAAATACACAGTAAAATAGATACACTCAACAGATGTGCCTGCGTGCACATGCCCTATGGTCTTGTTTTTCAACCAGGAGTTCTTGAGAGAACATTCAGGGGCCCTCGGTAAATTGTCTAATTTCACTTCTTAAATGGTCCAAAAAATTGGAAATAATTTGCAGCTGCTCTGCATGGGTGCCTGTAGTGGCTCTTTCATGTCAGTAGGTGGCAGTATGAATGCAATAATAATGGGTACCGTCGTTTTGGTTTTCTTCATGTCTTTTACGGAGGTTAATGACCTTGTTAAGGAGTGCTAGAGGTTGCAGTGACTAGATGACAAACAGCAATGGATAAATATTTGGGGAGGAAAGATTCAGACTCTGAATTGGGCCCTGTACTGATGGAGCAGCCGCCCCGGACGGGTGCAACAGAGGCTTCATTAGCAGAGTGAAAGAGAGACACCCAGATGGTGTGGTTATGCACTGTTTTTTTTGCATTGTGAGGCACTCGTTGCCAAGACTTTACCAGCATACCCAGCTCCTGTGTTGGATGATGTCATGTGGATGGGTAGACTTTGTAAAGACAAGACCTCTGAAAAGCCGCACATCTGCATCTTTTCATGAGAAAATGGGAGTGGAGCATAAAATCTTATTGCTCCATACTGAGGTCCGATGGTTGTCGCGGGGCAAAATGCTGGCCAGCGTGATGTTTTTAAAATTTTATAACAGTTTTGGTTGGTGGGGTTCCTCAAGACTTTTTTCAATGTGAAAAGGGTTCCTTGGCTCAAAAAAGATTGAAAAACACTGATCTATGGCACCCTCGCTGAAAAATAATCTGCACTTTTAATGGTTGACATTACGTTTGTCCAATTAAACTGCCAAACTGGTGCAGCTTCTCTGTTGATCTATTCTGTAAAACAAACCATCTAATTTTCTGCAACAAGCGCATCTGTTGAGGTAAATGTTGCTACACTGTGATGATACAGGGTAGTAATGGCTGTTCAAAACTGAAGCCTACCCCCCCCCCCCACACACACACACACTGGACTACACTGAGCACAACAGGAGAGAACAGGAGACAAGTTCAGAAACGGTTTGTCTTTAGTTAAACTCAGTAGGCAGGCACATTCAGATTCGGCTTCATAACTGTGTGTGTGTTTTATTATACATGAACACACTGGAATTTGACTTGAAACCCTGGTGTCCTCCAGTGTTTTATTTGATTTAGGGCTTGTTTCAGGGCAAAAAAAAAAAAGTTCCATCTCCACTTGATTCCCTCCTTATGATGTGCAAATTGCAAGAATCTCTTAAGTAAAGACTCCACGTAGAAACACTGAAAATTTAACATTGTCTATCTATCAAGTGACCATATCTTTTTCCTACACACACACACACACACACACACATTACAAATACATGATGACCTTCACAATCCTGTGGCTAAGCTCCCTAAGTCTAGGCCAGAGCATCAGTGTGATTTTTCCAAGCCTTATTCTTTGTAAATCTACAGCAAACTTTCCAGTCACATTCCAATGTCCTTCTTCTGTTACGGCTAATTGACACTGTTCCTTGTGCACATCCTGAAAACCAACATTCAGAATCTCAATCAGTCTTAATTCATCCAACGATTCATCATTCCCTGCTATGTGATTCCATGGCACATCTTCTCCACACACTACTAAACGACCACTTCACCTTTTCTAAAAGCTTCACCTTTTCAAAGTGCTGTTGCTACGTTCTACCATTAAGGGGAAAAAAATATTAGAAACATACAGTACTTTGTAAATAAAGAGCCGACAAACTTTGTGTTGGCTGTATGGCGAGGGAGACAGGCGTGTTAACTGCTTTGAAACATCCCGACCCTCTCAGCGTCTCTCATACAGATTCTCTGGACAAAAAAAAAGTGAAGTAATTAATTAAAGAAAGAAACAAAAAAAAATGAGTACTGTATACAACATTCCTGTTCACCAACCCAGTGTGTTCGCACTTGATATCTGGACAGGGCATCTAACAATTATACATGAACACTGACCCATCAAGGCTGAATTAATGATAAAGAGTTTGACAGTCATTTAAAAAAAAAAAAACAACAACTATGTTGTAAGGTGGGATATGAGGGATTTAAAAAATAAAAGACAAAAGTAAAGACTCCACTCTAGCCAAACTGAGTGAAGTTAAGCGTTGTTCCCTCTCTAATGTGTGACACACTGGCACCACCTGATGGCATACATCAGGGCTGGCACACTCTAGTGTACAGTAAATATTTATCGATACACAAAGCACATTAAAAATGATTTAGTAAGTGGATATTTATAATTATCCTAAAAATCCTTGATTTCCTGGATTGGCTAACATCCTGCTCTCAGGCAGTATAGTGTATATAAAAGATGGGCATAATCACTTTAGAGTCCTCCATTAGTGTGAAGAGCATTTTGGGCAGCGTCACCGTGTGATGACAGGTAGATGCTGTAGCGTTTGTTAATCACAGTGGTGAGCTGTCAGGCCCAGCAAGGCCTTCTCTGCTGGCCTAAACACTATCAGAATCACTGACATTTAAACCCCACATTCTCATACTTGTTCCATGAGGATACATTAAATTATTCCCAATGGTCTACTCTCTTCATTTCATAGCTTTTCTCTTGGTTGCACTGCTTCCAGTAGTGTAGTGTATGTTAGAGATTTTGTCCAATCATATTTCAGCCATCATGTGTTGCCGGGGTCAAAGAAATCTTCCTTGAGGCTTCAGGAATGAAACGTGCAGGGATCTGTAGTTTACAACACGTTGTAATGAATTGAGTTTGCCACACGGGGGCAGGCATAGAAGGCATTCATTAACGTTGGCATATTCACGTCCTTTGATTGGATGGTCATTAAACAAAAATTAAAAAAAAAAATAATAATCGCAGAACCAGTGCGTTTAGGTGGAGTCAGCGTCGGGTGGAGTGAAAATGATTAACAGTGTACAACCAACAGTGAAAGAGCCGCTGCTGAGAACACAAAGGCTGCACCTGATTGGTCGACACACTGTGGACGGTCTTTCACTGGATTTCAACTCCCAGAAAACATGATGGATCGCAAGTAAAATTTGTCTGATATCTTTACAACAAACCAGTGAAAAGTGTTTCGAACAACATTTGAGGCGAGAAATAGTAGGTGCAGTTTATAAATCCGCCGTTATTTCACAACAAACACTGCTGGTTTTAACATTCACATCCTAGATGTCACCAAGCCGGCAACCATGAGCAACTTCTCCAGCCCGCAGCCTGGCAAACTGCACCGCCAGGAGTGCAGCGTGACGCTATGGCAGCGGCCCTGAAACACGCCCCCAGGGAGCTCCACAACTGGAAAAATAAACCAGGAATCAGGAAAAATACAAAACATCCTGATTAATTCTACTGCTGAAGTGACTGTTGTACTGTACAACTGTACAATGACAATAAAGCTTATTCTATTCTATTGGAGAAGAGACAAAAAGTGTGATTCATAAAACATCCCCCCCATCGCTGCCACGATGGACAGACATGAGCAATGTAGACCGCACCAGACCCCCATGAGGAAAATGTATTTTATTTACTTATTTTTTATGTTTTTGTCATTTTATTGTGTGAATGTTGATGCTTCTGCTTTGGATGGCATGCGTGGTGCAGCTGCGGCTGTAGTAGAGGGAGACTAATGCCATGCAACGCCTCGGAATGTTATGCATTTTGTATAGTATTGATGGTTCTATAACCGGGGCGTGGTGATGATGGTACCGACAAGTGGATAAAGTCAGGAGGAATATCACTGCAGGCTCATGGGTTAATGCATGCCCCGCCACTGGTTAATCATAATGTAGGCCTGCCTTAAATCATGACTTTTAGTCTCTAAATGCGATTGTAATTTACTAAATTAACATTATATTGTAGTTAAAAAGACTTGAAGCTAATGACTGAGATTAGAACCAAATCAGGAACAAGTTTACAGAGGACATGAATCATGGTAATAGTAAAACTGGCTTCACTTTTTAGACAATACTATGCCCAACTTTTATATACAAATTTGTGATTACCTCACAGGTGCTGAAGTAATTGATGGGATGCATTACCGGAATCTGAAAAAAAAAAAAAATCTCTACTGAGTCACCAGCCCATGAAAAGTCATCCAGTTTTGTGCCTACGTGCCCCAGAGCATCAACAAACATTTCTTCTTCTTCTTTTTTTAGATTTGATTGGCGGTTGGCAACCAGCTCACAGGTGCATTACCGCCATGTACTTTGGTCATATCACTCTATATATCTCAACAAACATTTAGCACACGTCACAAATCTTATATCAGGAGTCATTTCATTAAAAAAAAAAAATTACCAAAGCGGCACCAATTGCTTGTGTGATATTAAATCTACCTATAAAAAAAGTGTCATAAACTACATGAACTTGTGTGAGGTGATGCTGTACCATGTATGTCAGTACACAGCACAGAATTTGAGATAGAGAAAAAAAAAAATCAAGACAAATTAAATATTAACATGGGTGTTTGTGGGGTTTTGTTGAACATTTTTATGTGTATTTTAAATCCCAAGTAACAGTCCTGTTAGCCTTCACTTGCCAATATTTGACCTTCCTTCAATGCTGACTTTCACCTCATGAGGGATAAAGGAAGGTTTGGGTAGGGTCAAAGGGGGCTCGTCCTCTGATTTTTCTACTTTTCGGCCCTCAGGTGCAGACCATCGCCGCTTCCTGCTTCCTGATGGCTTACTGGAGCCGCTGGCAGCCTGACCTTTGGAAACAGACCCTCTTTCTCCAAACAGGAGATCCTCGTTTTCCACACCGAAACCCCCTCCGCTTCCATTCCCACTTTCACCACTCCCTCGCAGGCTGATGCCATTCTCCCGCTCCCTGTGCCTGCAGCTTCCTCCACTGCAGCTCTGAGGAGCATCTGACACAGCTCTGGGGGATTTCAGGTGTCCGTGGCTGGAAATTGGAGCAGAGGCAAGGGTGGCTGGCTCCAGGGGCTGAGTCTTCTTCAGAGATCCATTCTTCAGGTTCTTGAGGGTCAGAGAAATACAGACATCGCCCACAGAAAGCTTGGTACAAGGCAGCTCCAGAAGCTGGGTGGTCCGGTCTGGGCAGCACGAAGACCAGCCTTGGCCGAAGACAAAGAAAGGATACTCCAGCAAGACCTCGACACTCACCTGGAAGAGTCAGAAAAACAGAAAAACATTAAGGGGCAGATTTACTAACATGCTGCGCCAATGCAAAACCCTGTTTTGGCATTAAAAAACTACTGTTGAGATATACTAAATGGCGCAGGGCAAAATTAGCGGTGGAAAGGCGTGGACTATGTTAATTTTGCACCTGGCCTCACTGCATATGTATTTGTGGGAGTTTTCATGTCAACGCGCAAATTTGAGGGAGGGGAGTATTTAAATGACTGGCGCAAGGTGATTTACTAAGGTCTGCGGTTGTCAGTCTCCTGCTAAATGCACCAGGACTTAACGCCCAAAAAAGCTTGTCTTAGTTCATCTGCGCCTGACACGACAACAATCGTTGCTGCCAGGAGACACCGGTAAGACCTGAGGGCGCATGGCCGAAGAGACAGAAGCTTCTCTCTGCGCGTGACTTTATTTGGCATGACAGAAGAACAGAATATACGGTCTCACAGAGATCGGTGTTATGCTGAACTGGACATCAGCCAGCAGTTTTTTTTATTTGTTTATATATAGCCTACTACATGAATTTGTATCCATAAAATAAGATATAGGAGCCCTTCCTACCTGCAGTGGACATACAAGTGGTGTCAGCGGACAGTGACTTTTTTTTTACCTCTTTCTGCGGAGGTTCAGACTCGGACTCTGGAGTTTCACTCCAGGATGCCTTGGCAGTCTTGAGACTTCACTGTGCCCTCAAGGTTCCCTGTGCCAGATGCAACAAAGCAGCCCCAAAACAAAACCAAGCCCTCACTTGTTTCACAGTAGGTATGGTGTTCTTTTCTTTTAAAGCTTCATTTTTCTTTTTGTAAACATAGAGCTGATGTGACCGGCCAAAAAGCTCCAGTTTTGTCTCATGCCGTTTTACTTTAATTATATAAAATATTCAGTCGAATCAATAATCACAAGCAATGTCTGATTTTTGTTAAATATGATATAAACAATAAGGGAGGTCATTAAACTTTCAATTTATTTCAGAGAACACAGTTGTGCTTTTTTGGATTTTTGTGGATACCAACAAATTTCTCCACATCTGTAAATCCAATAAAACAAGTGTGTGTAAACTAAAGTAAATAAATGCTTTTGGTATGGAAAATAAAGATTTTGCAGTTGTTTTGGTATCTGAGAATGTCAAAAACGACGTGTGAAATGTACAGACAAGCCTTTTTTTAAGGCATACAAGATTTTTTATTATTTATTTTCCCTCCTTGTACTATATACATTTTGACTTCTCTGAGTGAGTTTTCTGAGCTGAAATGCATCCCTCTCACAAGAAAAAAGTAAGCAGAGCCACTGAAGGAGTACAAGAGAGTGAGAGAAGTCTTTGAAAGATGGTCAGCTTTGTAGGGTACAGTATCAAAGAGCAGCTGGGGGCGGGAAAGATGGTTAGAGATGTGCTGTGTGGGCAGACGAGTTACAGCATGGACAGATGAAAAAGATTAACTGGCTTTAATGCACGCCCTCAAAGACAGCGAGAAGGTTGTATGAGAGTGCATGTGAGTGTGCAAGCGTATTTGAAGAAGTTGAAGAAAACCAGAGTAAGAAAATCAAAAGATGAATCACTGCACATGATGATGCGAGTAATAAAGGCTTCCATGGGACAAAGTATAAAGATGATCTAAAAGTAAAGCATGTAGCCTAATGTTACAATGTGAATAAGTAGCTATATGCAACAGAAACTGCTTAGTTTTTTGGGGTTTTTTTTTTTAACATACTGTATTTGAAGCAAGAGGCAACATGTGGAGCTGGAACTTTCAAGCTGTGAGGTAACAGTGCTAACCACTGGAGCACCGTGCCGCCAATAGTCACCTAGTCATTAATCATCTGCATATACAGTGCATCTGCAAAGTATTCACAGCGCTTCACTTTTTCCACATTTTGTTATATTACAGCCTTATTCCAAAATGGATTAAATTCATTTTTTCCCTCAAAATTCTACACACAATACCCCATAATGATAATGTGAATTTTTTTTTTTGAGATTTTGGCAAATTTATTAAAAATAAAAAGCTAAGAAATCACATGTACATAAGTATTCACAGCCTTTGCTCAATACTTTGCTGATGCACCTTTGACAGCAATTACAGCCTCAAGTCTTTTTGAATATGATGCCACAAGCTTGGCACACCTATCTTTGGGCAGTTTCGCCCATTCCTCTTTGCAGCACCTCTCAAGCTCCATTAGGTTGGATGGGAAGCGTCGGTGCACAGCCATTTTCAGATCTCTCCAGAGATGTTCAATTGGATTCAAGTCTGGGCTCTGGCTGGGCCACTCAAGGACATTCACAGAGTTGTCCTGAAGCCACTCCTTTGATATCTTGGCTGTGTAATTAGTCATTGTCCTGCTGAAAGATGAACCATCACCCCAGTCTGACGTCAAGAGCACTCCGGAGCAGGTTTAACTCCAGGATGTCTCTGTACATTGCTGCATTCATCTTTCCCTCTATTCTGACTAGTCTCCCAGTTCCTGCCGCTAAAAAACATCTCCACAGCATGATGCTGCTATCCCCATTGGCGTGGTTATGAACAGTGCTTGGTTGCCTCCAAACATGACGCCTGGCATTCACACCAAAGAGTTCAATCTTTGTCTCATCAGACCAGAGAATTTTGTTTCTCACAGTCTGAGAGTCCTTCAGGTGCCTTTTGGCAAACTCCAGGTGGGCTGCCATGTGTCTTTTACTAAGGAGTGGCTTCCGTCTGGCCACTCTACCATACAGGCCTGATTGGTGGATTGCTGCAGAGATGGTTGTCCTTCTGAAAGGTCCGCCTCTCTTCACAGAAGAAGGCTGGAGCTCTGACAGAGTAGCCATCGGGTTCTTGGTCACCTCCCCGACTAAGGCCCTTCTCCCCCGATTGCTCAGTTTAGATGGCCGGCCAGCTCTAGAAGAGTCCTGGTGGTTCTGAACTTCTTCCATTTACGGATGATGGAGGCCACTGTCCTCATTGGGACCTTCAAAGCAGCAGAAATTTTTCTGTACCCTTCTCCAGATTTGTGCCTCGAGACAATCCTGTCTCAGAGGTCTACAGACAATTCCTTTGACTTCATGCTTGGTTTGTGCTCTGATATGCACTGTCAACTGTGGGACCTTATATAGACAGGTGTGTGCCTTTCCAAATCATGTCCAATCAACTGAATTTACCACAGGTGGACTCCAATTATGCTGGAGAAACATCTCAAGGATGATCAGTGGAAACAGAATGTACCTGAGCTCAATTTTTGAGCTTCATGGCAAAGGCTGTGAATACTTATGTACATGTGATTTCTCAGTTTTTTATTTTTAATACATTTGCAAAAATCTAAAAAAAAAATTCACATTGTCATTATGGGGTATTGTGAGTAGAATTTTGAGGGAAAAAAATGAATTTAATCCCTTTTGGAATAAGGCTGTAACATAACAAAATGTAGAAAAAGTGAAGCGCTGTGAATACTTTCCGGATGCACTGTATCATATCTGGTACTCATGCTACATTCTAGAAATGTTGGACATCTGAACAAAGATGTGAGAATGACGTCACTTTCACATTAAATATGCTACAACCAACAAGTCAGAAAACACTGACTTGACTCTTGTTAGTCGGTTGCTAGCAACGCTGATCCAAGACAATACAGTATGCAGTAATGAAAAACCTTATCATGATATACTTTGCTGGAATGCCTATAACCCAAAGTGCTTGGATGTTCAACACTACTTGAAAGTTACATGAGAGTTGATGTAAATAATTAAAATGTCTTAAAAGGCCGCCCAGATGCAGACCCACCAGAGGATGATTGTGAGTGAGATTGGTGAGCACTGGTGCAAATGCCTAGGAGGAGTAGCAATTCCTATGAAAGATGGACAAACAAATGAACAAACGGACACAGTGCCATCACATCAGCTCCTTAACATAAGGGAAATTATCTACAAATATAACTGATGATGAATTTAATTTATTCCAGGACTTGTTACTCCAGGAATCCTCAAACCTGATGAACTGATACGCAAGTCCCTCTTGTTGGCTTTGGAGACGATAATTTCTAAAAGCAACACTATCCAAGATTTTCACCTTAAAATAATGTTTCCAAAATTATTTTGATGGTACTTCACCCTCTGGCTGGGTAAATGTCACTTACACCGTATCCTAACTGGGACAGCATTGCCTGCAACAGCTCTTTTTCTTGACAGGAAAACTGAAAGGCCTACAAATATGGCAACTATGACTTTACGATCTCCTAACTTTTAACAATGACCTTGACCTCGACATGGATGCAGACGTACCTAAGGGTCATTGTGAGTGAGTTTGATGAGAATCGAGGTAACTGCCAAGGAGGAGTAGCGATTTTTGTAAAATCATACAAATGTTCAGATCTCCTGACCCTGACCTTGAGCACAACCTGGATGCAAACCCACCTGAGGATCATTGTGAGAGAGTTTGGTGAGCATCGAGACAAATGCCTAGGAGAAGTAATGATTCTGTGAAATGTGGACAGACAGAGGGACAGATGACGGACGCTGCATCATTGCATTAGCTCCTTTCGGCTTTGCCAGAGTGAGCTAAAAAATAAGCATCCTGTGACTGACTGCCGGGATTGAGCCATAGTTGCCGTCTTTTCAGTGCTCCTACCTGGAAAAAGAAAGTTGCATAGTGCTGCTTTAAGACCTGGCAAAAATTCAATCTTCATGTAAAAAAAAAAAAAAAAGTAAAAATCCCAAAAGACCAAAAACCAAAGGCAGCTTTTCAGGGGAATTACCTTATACACAGTGAACCATGTAGATGGACAGGTTATGGCTTTGGATGCTGGATAGCTTACAGTCATTGATGCAACCATGTAATGTGGATCAGTGAATTAACTAGAACATGAAGAAGTGTAGAGTAATGGAGTTATCCAGAGATAACGTTTTAAATAGAATAATAGCCATTTTACACTTTTTATCTCCTTTTATCACAAAATACTAGATGTGCTGATATGTTGCTTGAATGAATATTTCAAGTTCAAGTACAACAGCTAAGTATATTTGTAGGCACTGTCAAAGAGGATCAAATGTTTACTTGTTCAATTATGGTAAAAAACAAACACTGCTGGATGTCTTGCCCACCCTTAAGCTGTAGTTATGAATCAGCACTTTAAACACAATCTATCACCACATGAGCGAATTAATGTTATTGGCTTTACTGAATGATTATGACACTCTTTGATCTTCCCTGAAACAGAATATAAATGATACATCACTGCCAGTGCAATGTATTGCACTCAGTTACCAAGTATAGCAACGTCCTGTGATATTTTTTGAAAATAATTAATTTCAGAGCCGCTCAACTCCCATCATTCCACATGAGCGCAAAAGAATATACTGAACATGATTAAAGTACTTTATGGTCACAGAAGAAGACAAGAACATTTCATTACTTTTCCAGTATGACTTTAAACCAAGACTTGTTGATTTAATAGCAGTCATATTTTTTCTGTTCTTTGATAATGCTTTTCTGCATATGCATATAGATCAGTGGAATAATAAGAAACTATTATTACTGTTGTTGTTGTTATTATTACTACATTAAACACCTCCTTTTTGCATTTTCCATACTGTTCCAACTTTTTTTTATGAGTTCAGGATTCTACTCTAGTTTTTCTCTAGTGCTGTGGATTGTAGGTACTATATTCCTCACCTGTGTACGGTGCTCACCAACTGCAAACTGAACCACCGCAAAGTTTGGCGAGGTGTGGCTCCCTTCGATGCGCTCCACTGTGGACGAGTCGATCTTCACCTCATCGCTGATCTCTGCGCTCTGGATGAAATCTTCTGTCTTCAGGTCCTCCACGCGTTTCAGTTCGCCATCAGCCAGCTGGATGATGGAACCCTTGATGAAATACGGGGGGAGTGATGGGGGCAGTGCAGTACTGGAGGGGGGAGGAGCAGTGGTCGCAATCAGCCCCGGCGGAGCAGAAACAATGGGGAGGTGAAGCTGAGCTTGGACCACTGCCCCTGAAGCATCCTGGTGGTAGGTGCTGCTGGGGGCATCCAGAGCTTCTCCTTTGGGGGCAGCGGCAGTGATGTATGTATGTGGGAGTGTAGTAGCAAAAGGTGAGGCTTGGGAGGATGAAGTGACTTGGGAGGTTACAGGTTCCAATGTGGTTACTCCTCCTCCACTAACGGGGATGATAACTGGTTGGGGGCCTGGAATGAGTAAGTGTTGCTGTAGGCTGGTGTGGTAGCTGCTCCCACTGCCCCCCGAAATGTAACCAATAATAGGTGACTGAGGGTAGATGCTGGCAGAAGGGAGCCCCATTGAGAGTGTCTCTGTTGCATTGTGGGTGGTCTGGATGATGGTCTGTGGCGGTAGTGTACTGACAGCAGATTTTAAACCATCTACACTTAGTGGGGGTGGAAAGGTGAAAGAGGAGGTGGTGCTTGACAAGGAGGAAGTGCGATTGACAGCCTTGCCCAAGATGATACCACCTTTCTCCAGGTGTGCGGGGGCAGAAGTTGCCAGCTTCTCAGGGCTGGCTCTGGGTGGAACCAGCTGGTGGTCCCCATGACTGTTGGGCATTAACATGACAGAGGTTCTCAGCCCTGAGGGATCATGAGTGGAGTAGTCTGATGGCAGAACCATCTGGCGGGCATCATAGTTAGACAAAGAGGAAGTGACGTCCCGTGATTTGCTTCCTGACTTGGAGAGGCTGGACTCGGGGGACGCACCATACCGCCGGCCCCTGTCCAGCTCTCCATTGTGGAGCTCTCTGTGTCTAGCGCTGCCTTCCTCTTTCCTGCTGGGTGCGTCTGTATACTGAACCACAACCTGGGACATCCCGTGTCTCAGTGTGTGATTTGAATGCAATGACTGGGACGGAAGGTGAGTGCCTCCGTGGTGATGAGGCGACGGCACAGTCCGAGGAGACGTAGATATCTGAACGTGGTGGGGGTCCGTAGGTGGAGGAGGCATGGCGGTTCGCCCCGAAGACGCTCGGTGTTGGTCCTGTTTGGACGCCTGCGAGTGGGCAGAAGATGTCTCTGTGTGTGAGGGTCTCTGCGCCGCCAACGTGGAGGGGGAGGAGAGCGGGGGAGGTGGGGGAGGTGGAAGCAGCTGAGAGGAGATGTAGCTGGTGTATGGGGCAGTGTAGGGGGAGGCTATAAACTGCAGATTGGGAGGCAGCTGGGTGTAATGGACAGTTCCCCCAATTGTGGACTGTGACAAAGGGGATGTGTACACGGTGGGCAGAGAGGAGACTAGCCTCAGTGAGGAAGAGGAGGACACACAGTCTGATAAGGAGGAGGGGGATTTGTAATGGGGGACGTCGGACTGATTAGAGCTATGGTGAGCACCCAAACTGGACTCATTCCCACTGGCCACACTGGCGAGCCAGGTCATGTTTTCTGTGCATTGGTTGTCACTGGCAGGTGGTATGATAGGCGAGCGATTATCTGATGGTAACGTGCTTGATGGGATCTCCCTCTTCTTTGGGGGCAGACATTCATTACTACGTTCCTGGGTGGACTTCATTCTGATTTCACCTCACGTCCCTCAACTTTTATTTAGGTTATCCTTAATTTTTTTGGCTGCAGTTTTCCTCTCCTTTTGTCTTCTTTCGTTCTCTGGCTTTTGTTTTTGCTGTCTTCTCCTCTCACTTTTGATGTTCTGCCCTTTGTTTCACATTAATTAGCTGAAAATTAACTTTTTAATCTTTTTCCCTCTTTCTTTCCAGGTCCCCCAAGGCCTTTGATTATCGGGTCTTTTTGTCTAATAGAGGGGAAAAAAAGGATCCAGAGCCTCAAAAGCAGACGAGGAAGGATTAAAGATGGAGATGAAGATATGGAGGGGTGGTTAGAGGGAAGGGGTGGGGCCGTTTGCTCCGTTGAGGGATCTTTAGTGGCTGAGGGGTGAGCTCAGTGTCTTAGCGGAGAGCGTTGCGACGTCACACCTGCTGCGACGGCAGAGGATGATGGGGGGGCGAATGCGCTGAACTTCATGTGGAATCATCTCCGTGCAGAAGAAAGTCTGCCCACATGCAGCACAATCCTGTAGGTAGAAGAGATGCAGACTGTAAAAAAAGATGTGCATCACAATCAAACTGAAAGGTAAGCACATACACTGTATATTTATGCACTTCAAATTTAGTCAGACAGAAGCATAAACAAACCTTAACAAAACAACCTGTACTGGTCTTCTATCTGCTATGTTGTTTTTTTTTCTTAAGTAAGCCCCACACAACAATGTAATCTGGCCAGTTTCTCTCCTTCCAACAATAACAGGGAATGTGTTGATCACTGTCAGATGATCTAGTGGTGTGAGGTTAAGTGAGCCAGTCTGCTCTGATCTCAAATCATAAAAATCCAACATGTTGAATGTTTACGATCAAATTTTCTGTTGTGTGGCAGGATCCCAGAGGACAGACAGGCGCACACTCTGTGGATTGTCAGAACTGACAGAAATGTTGTCCGCCATCTTTCTATTGACCATGTGATATTTTGCAAGATTTCCCAGACCAGACTTTGCCAGTTTCACAAGACTTTGGACTTATTTTTTTTTTTTTTTTGCTTAAAGTCACTTGAAAAATAAACTATCATATTTTGTAGGTTTTTATAATATGGGGCAAAAAAGTGGACATGAGCTAACCGAGTATTTTTCAACCAGGGGTTCTGTGAGAGAATGGAAAACTGTTCAACTTCACTTCTTAATTTGTTCAAAAAACTGCCAATGTCAGACTGACATGTCTCCCACGTCCGTAGGTGGCAGTATGAACGCAGTATGATTGCCGTCTTGTTCTTCATGTGTTTTATAGAGGTTAATGACTTTGTTAAGATGTGCTAGGTCATGGTGACTAGCTGAAAAACAGCGATGGCTAAATACTTGAAGAGGAAAGATTCAGACTCTGAACTGGGCCCTGGGCAAAATTGTGACCCAGGTGAAGGGCCCAGCTAAGACAGTGAAGACAAGACAGTACAGCAGAAGTTACCTTTCCTTTGGATTTACTTCCACTGGTGAGCCCACTGCACCAGGCTGTTATGCTTGGTGTGCAGTGCCACAGCTCCATGCAAGCATAAACGTCATCTCCAAACCAAACACCCATCACTTCAAGATAAGAACATGGACTATTTTGTTCATCTCTGTGAGCACACAGAGAAACAGGTAAATTAAATGAGAAAAACCTGGACCTTCCAAGTCTGACTGCTATAAAAACTAAAACAAGAGAGACTTTGAGAGCTGTGGGGGAAGGTTACACCTTTCTTCAGTTCCTGCCAGGATATCAGCTTTGTGTTCATATAAACAGGTCCAGGTTTCACACTGAGCACAAACTAATGACAAGACCAAACTGTCATTACATACAGTATGCTGTAATAGGTTACGATGTGTCACTGTGTAATATTTTGGTTGGTGGGGTGCTGTGAGATTTTTTTCAATGTAAAAAGGGTTCCTTGGCTCAAAAAGAGGTTGACAAACACTGAGCTAACCCAAAACGTGTGAAAGAGATAAAATTGATGCATGCAAGTCATATAATACAGATGCAACTTTTGGAAACCGTTTTTAGTGGTCATTGTATGAACTGCAGCCCCATTCACACATTTATACACTTCAGCTTAATTGGCAGGGAATCCATCCTGCCATCCTTCTCAGAAATGTATGGGGTAAATTGGGCTGCAGTTCACTAAGTTACTACAATGTGCCACTAAAATCCAAGTTTCCATAAGCACCATACAGTAGCTTTATGATACCTTTACAATACTATGCAGAGGAATATGTATTCTCAAATAATGTCAGTTACTTTAGCTTGGCAGCCTATAACTAACATCAACTTACTAACAGATGCTAAAAATAAAATCTCATATTTTTAGATGACTTAAGGCACTTTTGTTAGTGCTTCAGATATCAGCTGAATATTGCAGGAACAAGCGTTTCCCCTCCAGAGGGCATTGCTCTCAGACTATGATTTGTTGTGCCTCATCCCTGTAAAGTAACACTGCAGCAGTTATTCAGAGTGGATGAGGAACCGCTAAGAGCCGACAGTCTCCAAGGAAAAAACCGACATTGCCCTGTGAAAAGATATTCAGTAGCGAGGAAAAAAAGCACTTCGCTAACAAGGAACCAAAAGAATGAAAATGGTGTTGTGATATACATACTGTATATCATCACTGCATATTTGTGTGTACATGGTGCCGCACAAGTCAAATAAATGTAATGGTAGTTTATATAAATCAGGCTCTATGCATATAACAATAGCAACAATGATAATATAATTCAGTACCATGTGCAAATATTTCTGTGTGTACCATCTGTTAGTGAGGATCTCCTGCTGTGAAAGACTGAAAGCTCGATGTGAAACTCATAAATTATGTAGAGGAATTTCAAGAATATACCCCCCCCCCCCCCAACACACACACACACATTCGCCTAAACAGTGACACCTGGGTATAGCCCATTATGCTGACATGCACTTTTCTTAAAGCCCGGCATAACTTCACAGTCACACACAAAAAGTACTGACATGCACCGCATATTTGTTGAGCTAAAGGACTCTCTAAAGTGTCTCATGTATCAGCTGACTAACACACTATTAACTAACACACCTGCAGAGCATGGAAAGTTATTTACTTCTCTATTTTGCAAAGTCTGTGAGTTTAAAGTGTCACTTTTTTAATGTGACTGGGAGGTTTGCACAGTTACAAATATGGAAATATATGTGTATTTTCCTAACTACATAAATTTATCTAAATATATTAAGACTGCAGCTAACAAAGCTCATATCACGGTCTGGCTGAACACTGTTTTCCAATTGGCTGACAGGTGTGCACTAAAACTATGTAACACACATGTAGTCCAACTCTAACTGTAAACAGCACTGTTGGGGAAGTTTATTGAAAAATGAAAGCACCAAGGTGCTGTGCCTCAGTGCCTGTGGCATGGTAGCATGGGCGACTGTAAAAAAAGTGGCACTCCGACCTCTAATGGCCCGGGATAGTTATTAAAACACCTTTTTTCACTGCTTCATTGACAGAAATTGTCATAATTGGCCCTTTAGGGCAGAAATGAGGCACCATTCGCCTGCTGTGAGTTTGCTCATTTAATAAATAATAATCAGGAACACAAATGCTAGCCACGAAGGGTGAATTACAAAAGGCTATTTACAAAGACCATGAAGGGTGATTACAGAAAAATACAAATGATGAAAAACCATGAAAGGTTACTTACAATTAAAGTCACAAAGCAGAGAATAAGGCAGAGACTAAGACAGGAATCAGGCATAGGGATTCCTGTTTAAACATGGTGTGAGGTCGCAGCGAGGATCAGGTGTGGAAGCACAAGTGAAAATGTAATCACTGACACTTAACAGCTGAGACAGGGCGCAAACAGACTTGACAGGCGGAAGTCCTGTCACGACGCTGTCAAAGTAAAAGCACAAATAATAATGGCAGAAAAATCAGGCATAAATACATAAACAGAAAAAGGATAACAACCAAAAGACCCGAGCACGGTACAGACCCGCGCTTGGCATCATGACAGTGCCCCTCCCTTAAGAGGTGGATCCAAGGCACCCCGCAGTAACATCAAACGGAATGAAAATACCCACCCCCCACCCCCCAAACAGAAATAACTTCAAAAACCGACCCCGGGAGGGTGGTGGGGGGATCCAGGCCTGGAGGGAGAGACCCAAAAACAAAAACAACCCAAAAAACACATGATCCACACAATGACAAAACAAAGTACAAAGAAAACTAAGCAATAGAAGATAAATAAGAAAACTGTTCTGGTGGCCTGCGAGAGTCCCGGCTCCACCTGACCATCAGTTGGAAAAGGTCGGGCGGCCTACCAGGTCTCCAGAGCTCCCAACCATGATGAAAAAGTCCATCGGGTGGTCTACCAGGGTTTAGAAGCCACCCCAGTAAACGAGAGAGTTTGGGCGGTCTCCCCGCATCTCTGGGCCAACGGGTCGCAGTGCACCATACACCTCCCCCTGGAGGCGGCAGATGGAACCAGTGCTTACCGTGGCCCCTGGACCCAGGAGATGGATACCCGATGAAGGTGATGGCGGTGGGAGAAACACGACAGGCCCGGATGTAGACCAATGACCCGCCGCAGCCTTGGGCATAGGCGCAACAACCTCCGTGACCCCGGACTGGGGCGAAGCAGCACCCTCGATGGCCCCGGACTGAGGCGCCGCGGCACCCTCGGTGGCCCCAGACTGAGACATCACGGCACCCTCGGTAGCCCCGGACTGAGGCGTTACAGCACCCTCGGGGGCCCTGGACTGAGGCGTTGCGGCACCCTCGGTGGCCCCAGACTGAGGTGTAGCATCACCTTCAATGGCCCTGGACTGAGGTGTTGCAGCACCCTTGGTGGCCCCGGACTGGGACAGAGCTGCACCCATGATGGCCCCCAGAGCACCCACAGTGGGCACACACTGGAGCGCCGCACCCACGTGGGATTCAAGCTGGGACGCAGCACCCACGGAGACCCAGACTGAGGAGGAACTGCACCCTCGAAGGTCCTGGGCTGGGACGGCACCTCCACGACAACCTCAGCAGGAGGGGGAGCAGCACCCACGGAGGTCCCGGACTGGGACAGAGCCTCCATGACAACCTCGGCCGAAGGAGCTAGACCCACGAAGACCTCTGGCGTAGCTGGATGATTCTCGGTGACCCTGAGAGAAGACTCGGATAGAAGAGGGAGAGGAACAGGGTCAGGGTCACCGGCGGCAGTGGAACCCGGCAAGGCAAGCAGAGGTGCGCCCTGACTCTCCCTCCCAAGAGCCAGGCAAGATCTCTCCAACACAGAAACAACAAAAACAAAGGAGAGTACTCGCCTGAGCTCAAGTTCCACTGCCGTCAGGACTCCGTCGATCCAGCTGACGTTGTCTCAGGCCCAGCCCTCTGGTCACTGCAGTCCCGGAACCCCCTGGCGATGTGACCCATGCAGGTGGCTTGCCCGGCGTGGCGACAGGAGATCCACTTCCTGCTGGTGCTGAATACTGCACGGTTGAAGCCCAGGGACGCTTCCTCATTGGCTCAGGCTCCGGATTGCAGAAAGCCCTCTTCCTCTGTCCGGACCGTGGCTGCGGGGCTGGAACCAGGTTTTCCAGGGCTGCAGGCTCCTCCTCCGTCTGGCAGCTTAATCCCATAGCCGGCGGACACTCAGGGGGCGTAGGAGGAGACACAGAGTGGGCAGGAAAAGTTTTTGTGGCTGCAGCAGGTGGTGAGGACTCAGTGGACTGTACTAACTGAGCCTCACCCCCCCCCAGGAATAAGGCAAGGTAATCCATAAGATGGTGATATAGAGTGAAAAAGCACTTGCCTGCTTTCCCAGGGTACGGTGGTTCCTGCTGCAGCAAGCCTAGTTTCTTCCTTCTCCATGACTGCGGTGATTTGGGCCCCTCTGGAGAACATGGAGGAGCCACCCCTGCAGGCATGGTACCGGGCGAAGCCGGGGGAAAACCAGCTGAGCTCTCAGCAGTGAGAGGAGGCGCTGTGGAGGAGGGGGGAACAGCTGCGACAACCCGGGAAGAGAGAGCTGACGAGACAGCCAGCGAGGAAACCCCAGAGGCTGAAGCTGCTGTAGAACCTTCTTGACACGGCGAAAAAGAACCTGCTGGCTGAGAGATGGAGGATTTTCTACAATGGCCCATAGCTAGGCATTAGAGGGGGGGTTTGCGGTGTTTTCACCCGGTGACTCTCCTCCATCCGATTTGATACAGCTGTATTACGGGGAAGAGTGGAGGTCTGCGCCAGGAACCGGCGTCTTGGAGCAGGTGAAGCAGGAACTGGAGCCGGAGCAGCAACCTGGCGAGGAGTCTATTGGACCGAAGCCCAAGAGTGCCTCCCCATCGGCACCGATCTTGGCTTCCTGGTGGGATTCCTCTCCAACTCACGGTTCTGCTGTTGCAGAGCCACCATCAGGGATATCCTCTCCCTTCCCTCAGCATGCGCCGAGAGGCAAGGATGTCGCCGCACAGCCACCTCCGCGAAGTCCAGGTACCACAAAGCGTCTTTGTGAGTGGAATATTGTCGAGCTATGGCTAGGAGGTCATCAATCTCAATTACAGCCTGGCAGAGCTCAAACCCCAGGCTCATTGGGTACCCCCTCCCAAACGATGCCATTCCAAAAAAAAGCAGGCACCCAAAAAAAAGGGGGAAAAATAGAACAGAAGAAAAAGGGGAAAAGGCAGACTCACAGCCGCTGGCACCTACTGGCTGCGACCTACTGTCATAATTGGCCCTTTAGGGCAGAAATGAGGCACCATTCGCCTGCTGTGAGTTTGCTCATTTAATAAATAATAAGGAACACAAATGCTAGCCACAAATGGCAAATTACAAAAGGCTATTTACAAAGACCCCGAAGGGTGATTAAAAATACAAATGATGAAAAAACATAAAAGGTTACTTAAAATTAAAGTCACAAAGCAGAGAATAAGGCAGAAATTTAGACATGAATCAGGCGTAGGGATTCCAGTTTAAACACGGTGTGAGGTTGCAACGAGAAATACACCTCGCCAGTGAGCTTAAATAATACCAGAGAAAAAACAAAATGTGAATCAGGTGTGGAAGTATGAGTGAAAACATAATCAATGACACTTAACAGCTGTGACAGGCCACGAACAGACTTGGCAGGCGGAAGTCCTGTCACGACACTGTCAAAGTAAAAGCACAAATAATGGCAGAAAATTCAGGACTAAATACATAAACAGAAAAAGGATAATAACCAAAAGACCCAAGCATGGTACAGACCCGCGCTCGGCATCATGACAGAAATGGTGAGTTAAATTTGTGTTTATTTCAAAAACAAAGCGTTACTTCGAAATTCTGTCAAATTAAAAGTCGAGAAAATATGGTGATACAATGATACAAGCCTTTAGTTCCACTTAATTTTGACCGGGCGAGCTGAAACAGAGAGACGGATAGACAGATGAACAGACACACACAACCACAAACAGACACACTAACTGATTATTGTATGCCTCTGTTTCACCGAAGCATAATAACTGAGCAACAGGAGAAGAAAAACACACCAATGGTTGATTTTAACATTTCTTTCAACCTGTTTGGAGAGCACAATATTTTAGCTCATTCCAGTGAAGGTGAAATGACACCAAAGAAATTTAAAATGATAGAGGATGACTCAAGTTTCCACAAATTCAAATCTCTAAATTGAAAAGAATCTGAATACAGAAATGTAATCTACAGTAAATGCAGGTTCCAACCATATTTTTTGGAGCTAAATTTGCAAAACTGCTAAAGACTCCATTTTATGTTGATTCTACCTTTAGTCTTTAGATACTGGCTGAGATAGCACAAATGTATACACACTGTCCTTTATTAATAATTTCACTATAATTCTGCTTACCACCCTAATTCATTACTGAATGAATTATTGATATATGGATAATTTCTGTTGCCAGGATAGGATCAAGAACAGATTTAATCATTTAAGTACACTGACACTCAAAACCTTTTAGAATGATTATATTTTTATGTGTATTTATACCTTGAAATACAGTAGTGTGAAAAAGTGTTTGCCCCCTTCCTAATTTCTCATTTTTTTGTATGTTTGTCACACTTAAATGTTTCAGATCATCAAACAAATTTAAATATTTGACAAAGATAACACAAGTAAACACAAAATGCAGTTTTTAAATAAAGGTGTTTATGATTAAGGGGGGGAAAAGTCCAAACCTACACGGCCCTGTGTGAAAAAGTGATTGCCCCCTAAACCTAATAACTGGTTGGGCCACCCTTAGCAGCAAAAATTGCAATCAAGCATTTGTGATAACTGGCAATGAGTCTTTTACAGTGCTGTGGAGGAATTTTGGCCCACTCATCTTTGCAGAATTGTTGTAATTCAGTCGCACTGGAGGGTTTTCGAGCATGAACTGCCATTTTAAGGTCATGCCACAGCATTTCAATTGGATTCAGGTCAGGACTTTGATTACACCACTACAAAGTCTTCATTTTGTTTTTCTTAAGCTATTCAGAGGTGGACTTGCTGGTGTGTTTTGGATCATTGTCCTGCTGCAGAACCCAAGTGTGCTTCAGCTTGAGGTCACGATTTTTTGGTAGACAACAAAATTCATGGTTCCATTTACCACAGCAAGTCTTCCAGGTCCTGAAGCAGCAAAACAGCCCCAGACATTCACACTACCACCACCATATTTTACTGTTGGTATGATGTTCCTTTTCTGAAATGCTGTGTTACTTTTACCCCGGATGTAATGGGACACACACCTTCCAAAATGTTCAACTTTTGTCTCGTCAATCCACAGAGTACTTTCCCAAAAGTCTTGGGGATCATCAAGATGTTTCCTGGCAAAACTGAGACGAGCCTTTATGGTCTTTTTGCTCAGCAGTGGTTTTAATCTTGGAACTCTGCCATGCAGGCCATTTTTGCCCAGTCTCTTCCTCATGGTGGAGTCATGAACACTCACCTTAACTAAGGCAAGTGAGGCCTGCAGTTCTTTGGATGTTGTTGTGGGGTCTTTTGTGACCTCTTGGATGAGTTGTCACTGTGCTCTTGAGGTAATTTTGGTCAGTTGGCCACTCCTGGGAAGGTTCACCACTGTTCCATGCTTTTGCCATTTGTGGATAATGGCTCTCACTGTGGTTCACTGGAATCCCAAAGCTTTAGAAATGGCTAGAAAATTGAACTCAGCTTTCAAAGATGTGATAAACCACAGTTAATTTATATTTTAACTGGGGGGGGGGGGGATTCACTTTTTCACACAGGGCCATGTAGGTTTGGATTTTTTTTTTTACCCTTAATAATAAACACCTTCAATTAAAAACTGTATTTTGTGTTTACTTATGTTATCTTTGTTTAATATTTAAATTTGTTTGATGATCTGAAACATTTAATTGTGACAAACATACAAAAAAAATGAGTAATCAGGAAGGGGGCAAACACTTTTTCACACCACTGTATATACAGTACCATGTGTGAGCTTACTAGCATAAAGGACAGCTTTGCATCTCAAGCAGATTCCTGTAATCTAAGAAAAGTTTCCTTCTATTACAACACAACTGCAGAGACAGGCACAGGAGTAAACAATTTCCATTTCACATGCATACAGAGTACTTGGCAGGCTTTTACCAAAGTGAGCATGCACGTACTTGCTTAAGTACACGCCATTCGTTCAATCAAGCAGTTTCAGCCCTGAGATCCACTCTTTGTGTTTTTCTTTTATCGTCCCCAAACACTCCACCTCCACTTAACTCTCCTGTCCTTGCCTACCCACTATGCTAACCACAAAACTCCATTCTCCTCAAATGGCCTCTGGTTCTGGATCATGTCTCAGTATCTCCTTCTTGCGTGTTGACTTCCATCTTTTTTGCTGTAACATCATTCAACTAGAGGACACCTAGAGAGCACATGCTTCCACCAAGGCTCCGTCCCTCCCTCCCTTTGTCCTCGCCTCCGTCCCTTTGTCCGTCCATATCGCCATGCATCTGAACATTGCGAGATAGGACCTTGGTGGAGGTATGCACTCATGGATCACCTCCAACATCTAATGAGTTCATCTCTGGGCCAAGGACCACCTCTGGTGAAAATTTCATCCAAATCCACCCAGTAGCTTTGGAGTATTGTTGCTAACATCCTGTGAGAAGATAAGAGCCTTGGCGGAGGTATGCTATTTTGAGATCATCACCAAAATCTAATCATGTATTCAGTGTACCATTACACACCTTTCCTGAAAATTTGAATGAAAGGCGCTATATAAATGCAATCCATTATTACAGTATTATTATTATTATTGTGGTCTATATTAACCATATATTCCATAACCTACATATGTTGAAGCATGTGGAAATGTTTGGTAATACATATGTAAAGGACTTCACACCTCTGAAAGGACAAAGGGCTGTCACCCGCCGAGTGAAGAACAAAGACGTCCCCAGACGCGGCAGAGGAGACTGGAGGAGCCACCCTCACCCCCCAAGGCGAGGAGAGGAAATACCAAGACAATGGGGGGATTAAGATAATGAGGGATGTCAGCCTTTGTTATGCATGTCTTTTATTGTGTGCCAGTATAAAGTCAGTGAGCTGGAGACATTCTGCCTCTTTTCCCTTCTGCCACTCTCTGCACCTGATGAGACTTGTTAGAAGAGCTGAATATTAAACTTTGCTTATAAACCAAATCGCCTCTTCATTTCCAAGCTCCTCTACACTGGTGACCTTGACGCGAGTATGGACCGGAGTCGTTCCCCCGCAATCGACTCATCCGTGGCGACCCAGGCAGACACCAGCGGCCACGCAGACGAGGGAACAGATGGACAACTGTTCCCCCCGGCAGAAGAGATTGAGAGGGCTCAACCGAGCACCAGCACCGCCGTGAGAGCCGAGGCAGGGCACTCTCACCCGGCGGGCACAGCAGTGATGGTGTGCACGAATGCCGTCGCTGTCAAGCTGCCAGACTTCTGGCAAGAAGACCCCGCCTCTTGGTTTCAGCAGGCTGAAGCCCAGTTCGCACTGGCGGGCATCACGGCTGACGATACCAAATTTTATCATATCGTCTCCAAACTCGACGCCGCCACTTCGAAGTGTGTGCGGAGCATGATCTGGCGACCACCGGCCCGGGACAAATACGAGACGCTCAAAGCGACCATCGTGGCGAACTACGTCCCATCAGCGGAGGAGAGAGCCGAGAAGATCCTGGCGGTCTACGGCCACAGAGGGTGCAAACCAAAGGCCCTCATGGAGGATTTGCTACAGCTCAAAGAAGAGGACAATGACAACTTCCTCTTCCAGTTTATATTCCTCAGCACGCTGCCGCCACACATGAGAGGGACACTCGCCAGCATGAAATGCAGCAACCACCAAGACTTCCGCGCACTGGCCAGCGAAGCTCATCGGCTCATCAACGCCTGCAAAGAACTGACACCCACAGCAGCATCCGCAGACATCAAAGCTGACGCCCCGAGCCGCGAGGAGCCACAACCCACGGAGCAGACCCAGCCCACGGTGACAGCGACGCGGCTAAAACGTAACAGACAGAGCGACGTCTGTTATTATCACCACCGCTTCGCCGAGAAGGCCCGCAAATGCGTTCCCCCCTGCAAATTTGCGATTTCGGGAAACGCCAAAGCCGAGAGCCGTTAACAGCAGCGGTTCTCGGCGAGAAGAATAAGCTGTTGTACGTGACGGATGGACACACAGGCAAGCAGTTCCTCATCGACACAGGAGCCCAGCTGAGTTTCGTCATGCCCTCCCACGCAGATCGAGCCACGGGCACCCGGGGCAACGGAGCCGTGGCAGCCAACGGCTCTAGCATCGACACGTTCGGCGAGAAGAGCCTGCACCTCCTCATCCACGGCCGCAGCTACAGATGGACATTTGTTGTAGCGGCGGTGAGTTTTAACTTATTAGGCGCAGATTTTTTGTGTGCACATGGGTTATTAGTGGATCTAGCAAATAGGCGCCTGGTTAATGCACTGTCCTTTGCTTCTATTCCATGCTCAGCCCGGGTTTCTCCACCACCTGTGCAGGCCAACGTCACCACGGCAGGAGGTAAGTTTGAGCAACTCCTCACCCAATTTCCAGCACTCACAATCCCCAAATTCTCAGCCACTGTGGCTAAACACGGGGTTGAACACTTCATTCCCACAACGGGGCCTCCCGTTTTTGCCAAAGCTCGCCGCTTAGACGCGGCCAAGCTCAACATAGCACGGGACGAGTTTACAACTCTTGAAAAATTGGGCATTGTTAGATGCTCGAAAAGCCCCTGGGCCTCACCACTTCCCATGGTTCCGAAATCCGACGGTTCTTGGAGACCGTGCGGAGATTACCGCAGATTAAACAACGCTACAGCGCATGACCGTTACCCAATTCCTCACATTCAAGATTTTTCACTACATCTAGCGGGTGCGCGCATTTTTTCAAAAATAGACTTAGTCCGCGGTTATCACCAAGTCCCAGTCCGAGCAGAAGACATTCCTAAAACAGCGGTAATAACCCCTTTCGGCCTTTTTGAATTTCTGCGAATGCCTTTCGGCCTCAAAGGCGCTGCTCAAACTTTTCAACGAATGATGGACGCGGTCCTACGCGACCTTCCTTTTGTCTTCGTCTACCTCGACGACATGCTGGTAGCCAGCTCGTCTGAGGAGGAACACGGGCAGCACCTCACTGCGGTTTTTCAGAGGCTAGAAGAGCACGGGCTAATAATCAATCCAGCCAAATGCAAATTCGGCGTGTCACAAATTGATTTTTTAGGACACAAAGTCTCTCCGAAGGGGGCAGTTCCACTTCCAGACAAAGTTCACGCGATAGAAAGTTTCCCACGACCACAAACGGTCAAATCGCTACAGGAATTTTTAGGGATGGTTAATTTTTACAACCGTTTCCTCCCCCACGCAGCTCAGCTCATGCAGCCCCTATATGACGCGCTCAAAAAAAAGAAAGCTTCCAACGCGGTCGAATGGACCCCGGAGCGCGAACGCGCTTTCGCGGAAGTAAAAAGCGCCCTAGCTAACGCCACATTGTTAGTTCACCCAGATCCCTTGGTCCGCATCGCGCTAACCACAGATGCTTCAGACCTAGCTATAGGGGCAGTTGTAGAACAACTTGTCAGCGGGGTCTGGCAACCTTTAGCATTCTTTAGCAAATCGCTAAACCAAACTGAACGTAAATACAGCACTTTTGACAGAGAGCTGCTGGCGCTTCATTTATCCATCCGCCACTTCCAGTTCTGGTTAGAAGGGCGGAGTTTCACGGCTTTTATAGACCATAAACCGCTCACCTTTGCTATGGCTAAAATTTCAGAACCATGGTCAGGCAGGCAACAAAGACAACTAGCTGCGATTTCAGAGTTCACCACAGACATTCGACACGTGGCAGGCAAACTTAACGTAGTAGCAGACTGTCTCTCTCGCGCTGTGACACCACCAGAGCGCGGGGAGACAGATTATACTGCCTCAGCAGCAGAGCTCTTCACTAACGCAGACACATACGCAGCACCTGTCCATGCAGGGATAGATTATGCAGCCATGGCGGAGGAACAAAGCAGTGACGCGGACGTGCGCGCACTCCTGTCTGGACCAACAGGGTTAAGGCTGGAGAAAAAGGGTTTACGCGACAGCGTGGCCCCCCTAATATGCGATGTTTCAACCGGCCGACCTCGCCCATTAGTACCAGCTACATGGCGCCGCCATATTTTCGACGCAATTCACTCCCTCGCGCACCCAGGTGTGCGCGCCTTGGTTAAAATGGTCGCCGAAAAGTTTGTGTGGCCAGGCCTGCGCAAAAACGTAAAAGAATGGGCAAAAACTTGCATTTCTTGTCAACGCGCCAAAATACACAGACACACAAAAGCCCCTCTGGAGCCTTTTCCAATCCCTGCTAGAAGGTTCTACCACGTTCATGTCGACCTTGTGGGGCCACTACCTTCCTCCCAAGGTTTCACACACCTGTTAACAATGATAGACCGCACCACACGCTGGCCAGAGGCAGTCCCTCTGGCGTCAACTACAGCGGAGGAAGTCGCTCACGTTTTCTTGACAAACTGGGTGGCACGTTTCGGCGTCCCATCGGACATCACGTCCGATAGGGGGCCTCAATTTGTCTCAGAGCTCTGGTCAGCCATGTCCAACAGCTTAGGGGCAACAATTCATCGCACCACCGCTTATCACCCTCAGGCTAATGGGTTATGCGAGCGTTTTCACAGGTCTTTAAAGGCTGCCCTCAGAGCCTCACTAACGGACACAAATTGGGTAAATAAACTTCCCTTGGTTTTATTGGGGTTGCGTGCTGCACCTAAAGAGGATCTAGACGCCTCTCCCGCAGAATTAGTCTTTGCACAACCTCTCAGGCTCCCAGGTGAATTTTTACCAGAGAACCCAGAGCCAGGGCACCTTCCAGTCCCAAGGTTTTTAGGCAGCAACGGACCGGACTCTCTCCCCGGTCCAGCTCATCACTCCTTCCCACGGGTTTTTGTCCCTCAAGCTTTAAAAAACGCTGAGTTCGTTTTTGTTAAGCATGAAGCTTTAAAACCAACTTTCCGGCCAGCATACGATGGGCCATTCAGAGTGCTGGAAAATGGTGATAAACACTTTGTGCTTGATTTTGGGGATAGAAAAGAAACAGTCAGCATTGACAGACTTAAACCTGCCTTCTTGTTGAAAGACGAGTCTGCACAGTTGGCGAGAGCACCTCGGCGGGGTAGACCCCCCAAGAGAAAAGACTCAGCCCCCAGGCAGGGAACAAATAACCTCTCTCCTTCCCACACTGCAGATTCCTCACAAGAAGGTCCCAGCAGGGCGCCTAAACCAACCTACAGCAGCTTTGGGAGAAGATTAAAACCCAGACAGCACAGGGACTGATACAAACCACTCCACAATTATTCACTAATTGTGCTGCAACAGTTTAGGACTGACTTATGATTTTACTATCCTGTTATGTTTACCACTGAACTCTCTTAGGAGCATGGCTGCTGGAAAGTTTCTTCCGTGGCAACAGATGTAACACTTAGTATGTCATAATAACTATCTTAGACTGTGAACCTTTCTGTTGTCTTTTCTTAGTTGTTTGGGGGGCCTGTGGTCTATATTAACCATATATTCCATAACCTACATATGTTGAAGCATGTGGAAATGTTTGGTAATACATATGTTAAGGACTTCACACCTCTGAAAGGACAAAGGGCTGTCACCCGCCGAGTGAAGAACAAAGACGTTCCCGGATGCGGCGGAGGAGACTGGAGGAGCCACCCTCACCCCCCAAGGCGAGGAAAGTAAATATCAAGACAATGGGGGGATTAAGATAATGAGGGATGTCAGCCTTTGTTATGCATGTCTTTTATTGTGTGCCAGTATAAAGTCAGTGAGCTGGAGACATTCTGCCTCTTTTCCCTTCTGCCACTCTCTGCACCTGATGAGACTTGTTAGAAGAGCTGAATATTAAACTTTGCTTATAAACCAAATCGCCTCTTCATTTCCAAGCTCCTCTACAATTATTATTATTATTATTAGACAGAGAAACAACAGCAAAAACAATGTGACTACATAATAATAATAATAATAACAACAATAATAACAAGACCGTCATAATTGTATTGACCATACATTGGGGCCGGGCAATTCCACCTTAAATCAACATCATGGTTTATTGAATCTTTCAGGTCGGTTTTCTTTTTTTTTCCCTCCTCTCTTCTCCATTGCAGTTTACTGACAAGCTTCATAATTATTAAGCAATACTACACAACAGTGTGGTATCATACCATTTTTTGCAGTTATCAACTACAAATTCACATTGTTTGATGCAGCAAAGTTCAGCCTCCACCTCCTCCACCGTCACCTCCCGTTCTCGTCTTCCTGTACCGGCGTCCTATGTCCCAGCCTTCCTGAATTCTGATTGGCTGCTTAGAAAGGTCTGACATTGACAAGTGCAGCTGTACAGTAGTCTGACAAGCTGAACTTTTTTCAGCCTTAAGCACCATGACAAAAAGCGGCCATTGCTCAAAGTGTTTCAGCGCCGTAAACACTGGACTGCACAGAGAATGAATAGAAAACAGTCGCCCACAGCAGGAAAAATGGGTTTGGTGGACACACCCTCTAATACTTTTTCTGCAGTGTTTGGCTTCCGGGTTGCCAACACGTGTGGCCCTATGGTGTGACCACGCATGTAACTTGAGTGGACACATCTTAAAGTGGCAGTACATGAAAAGTGCCAGATTAATATATAAAATAACATTAAAAAAATTCCTGCATCCACATCGTAATCCGAATCACCACCAAAATCTAATCATTTGTGCCCCGTGGCATTACACACCTTTCCTGAACATTTCATCAAAATCCGTTCATAACTTTTGGAGTAATGCAGCTAATAGACAAACCAACCAACCAACCGCTACCGAAAACATTACCTCCGTCCTCCCTTGGTGGAGGTAAAAAACTGCTCAGCTTCTGTCATAAAATACTATGGACATACAGTAACACAGAAGGGACAAACTTCCTGTATCCAGCATTCTCTGGCTCAGATTAAAACTCGGCGATAAGAGGAATGTTATGAGTCTGAGAGAGATCTCAGATCAGAGACATTTCACATCAGCTGTCACATCAAACACTAACAGCAGCGGTACATCCAGCCAGCAATCTGTTCATGCTGCCATCTACCAGAGCTTTTATCACCGCAGAAAGGCACATCCTTTCAGACAGTTCATTCAACATGTGCGAAGCATTACACTACGTATATGCATGGTGTACGGTAATTAAATACATTATACAATTACATTCAACATGCATAACAAGTGTGCACTGGCAGAACAGCAAACAACAACTAACTAAACAACAATGCCTCATATTTCAAATATTAAAACGGAGAACAGACAGACATGTTAAGAATGAGAAGGAGGTGAAAGTTAAAAGAAAAACTCACAGTAACGTTCTTTTTTTTACCTTCCATGTGGGATACATTTGCATCGATTGTAAAAGAGAAAAGACAGAGTGAGTGAGAGAAAGTGAGAGATTGACCTACATTACTATAAGAGATTGAGTCCTCACTGAAACTGACACCCAAACACACATTTACTGAAAAGCTAAGTCACCTGAGTCTTGCTGAGCTTGCAGCTTGTACGTGTGTGTACGTGTGTGTGTGTGTGTGTGTGTGTGTGTGTGTGTGTGTGTGTGTGTGTGTGTGTGAATATCAGATGACCTGCAACCCAACCCGTCTGTCCTCCATGTGCACACACCTTCAAAAATACAAAGATACAGCTTTCTGAAATCCTGCATGTTCACACTGGAAAAAAAAAAACCTGCACATAAAAAGCAGAACTGTGTATTTCATCACACAATACTGTACATCTGAAGTCAAAAACAGCAGAGGTGGACATGTGCATGTTTGCACTTGCAGGACGTCAGTGGACTTACCCTAACTTTAAAGACAATCTATAATTTATAAACCTTTCACGTTTTACTCAAGCCGTAATGGAGTGCTTTGTGGTTATGGTGCCAGCGCTGCAATTATGTGGACACCAATATGACGGTTTAATACAAAATGTTTACGTAAAATGTTTACACTATATCATCTCCATTTATGATGATACATGATACACATTTGCCTGAATAAATATCTAAAAATGATGCTGGTACTTTACTATTTCATCAATGCAGTGATACACTCTTAAGTTTGTGTTAATGCTGTGAACTTCCCTGATGATCTTTAGTTAAATGCAGACATTCTGCTTGGGTTCTATGATTCACTTTCATACTGTAATAACTTCCAAGTTGTATCTGTTTATGATCTTTGGATGAGTTAAGTTTTGAAGCCACTTGCTTCATTCTGGAACTTGCAACTTCTCAAGTCATCGTTTAGCCTACTTTTACTCTTAACATAACTGGTGAGGTAAAAAATAACCATAGTGACGCCATGCCTCTGTGTAGAAGGACAACAATGCAGAGGATTAACAACCTATTGTCCAACACAATCCACTTGAACTCGAAGGCAATCAATAAAACAGTAATCACTGTATTTCAACACAATAAAATCAGGTGCTTTACATTGTAGTTCATCAAATTCACAGTGATTAAGTGCATTTATGTATGTTTCTTGGAACTCACAGCTGGTCCTGCAAATGATTTTTAAGTTTAAAAAAATGACAAAGGCTCAGCACAAAGGATTTTCGCAAATGTTACTGTAGAAAATCTTTTTGTCACTAAATAACACAACACAATAAAATAGACACAATCTAATACAGAAACCACTGAGCATCAAGTAAAAAGTTGGTATGCAACATAAAATGTAAACTAGAATGCACTCAACTGAGATGCAGACCCATGCTTTCAGCAGCCTTTTGCATGTCTTTTGAAGTTACTATGGGCCAAAATTGATTTTGACCTTTTGTGACCCTGTGTTCTAGACCTTTGACCTTTAGACCCCAAAAGTATAGCCACAGCTGCTAGTCCCAAGGTCAACCAGTGTAACAAGTTTGGTGGTCACAACCTCATTCCCTGTTGTGTTAGAGCATGGGCATAGCTGGATAGTCAGCTGGCCACAGGCGACACAGACCGCTCTACCCAGGCAACTCTTTGACATGGGTAATAAAGGCATCATGTAAAAAACCATAGACCCAGTTTTTAGATGAAATATATTCATTAGCGGCATAAGTAGTCTATTGAAAAAAACGATAATGGAGAAATTTACCAGATATTTTCAGAGTGGATGAGCAATGCTGCCTGAAAATGATCATGACTGAGAAATACAAACATCCTTTTTAATGAAGACCTGGATAATATTCTAGCCTCACTAAACTAGTTCACCAACTAATATGATGGACTCTTCCCCTATTTTAACTGAAAGTGTGGTTACCGACGTGTCCAGAGTTGCAGAAAATACAATGAAAGGTGAGTAACTACCAGTTTATGTTAACAATACAAATGTCATTATGACAACAGGGTGCCTTCATGACAGCAAGACGTAGGTGGATCACGTACAGTTGTTTAGTTTGCTTGGAAAAGGAGCAGTGTGAAACCAAACCCAACCGGACCAAATGTAGACAGTGTCACAAAAACGTAAACCTTGGTGCAGGCTTTCAGATGTGAAAGCACCTGAAGGGTTAAGCTGACCTGGCTGTGATCTAGAGCTGTCAGACAGTAAAAACCCTTGTGGCTCTGTGACACAAACAAACAAACAAGATGACAAAGAGGTACCTAAACTGGAAGCAGCCAAAATACAGTATTAAGCAAGAACAAATTTTTCAGTACTAATTCAATAACTCTAAACATGTTCTGTCGGTATTTTTTAATTAATGTATGACGATTATACTGTAGTTAAATACTGACTTAAAATGATGTGCAATACAGTTACGATACATTCTATTTTTTATTTACTGTGCACTGTAAACAGCACTGCAACTTTATTTTTTGGAAAAATGGGACACGGAGCACACTATATACTGGATGTGTGTGCATGATTGCCCAGTCATAGCCATAATCACGATCAAAGGGATAAGTCCAACGTGATGTGTTGTCTCACGGCTAAATATAGTCCAACTCAAACGGGCAGCGCTGCAGCAGCTTTTAGCTTCTCTCCCGCTACTTTCTACACGTATACCTCACTGAAGCTTTTTTTTTTTTTTTTGCGCCGTTTAATTTCTGAGTGTTGCTGTGTTTGCATATGTGTGCACAAGTGTGTGTGTGTGTGCACATCATAGGGAGCCCCCCTCCAGACTGGGAACTTTGACAAGGCTGCTACTTTATTCACTGTCATTCTGCGCAAGTGATTACACACAAAACAACAACAAACACCAACATGCCGGAGTGTGGTCAGATTGCGAGAGAGTGGCGGAGGATCTGCCAATGACAGATGGAGACGGAGATCCACAGAAACTCTAGAAAGGAGGGGGGAGCTGAGGAAAAAAAAGAGTGCCAACAGGGAGAGAAAGTGTGTGTGTGTGTGTGTGTGTGTGAGAGAGAGAGAGAGAGAGAGAGAGAGAGAGAGAGCATGTTACCCAAATGGAGTTGAGATGGAAAGAAACCAATGACTGTGAGAAAAAAAAGAGTCTCTTTCAGAAAACAAACACTCAGGCAGTGTTACATGACTTGCACTTTATCACCCCTCAACAGCCCCAAGCTTGGTGGTGGTGGTGGGGGGGTGACAGACAGGCAGTCACGGGGGGGCAGTGGAAGGAGGAAGAATGAGAAAAATGTGAGGAGAAGAGAAGAGAAAAGAAGAGGGTTCGGGATGACGACACAGTGGGAGAATGGTTTGTAGGGTAAAGTAGGGCAGACGCAGTACGCAGTTACAAACGACATACTGTGACACACAAGTGTTCACACACGCCAACTCCCTCCTGCTCCGAGACACATTTCATTCAGGGGTGAGCGAAACTGTGCGAAGTCTACTTACCGGGGCTGTGGGAGTAGCCCACTCCTGCAGCACGCTTCCGCTCATTCCTTAGCTCCTTTAACTCCTCTTTTCACCCGCTATGCTGCGTCCCTTGTAGAGCACCCCCGTGTTTCTCTCTCGTCTCCCTCCTCTCACCCCCCCCACCCCACCCACCACCTCACCACCCTGCCCCTGGAGCGGAAAATCCAAAGCGGTGAAGTTGTGCTACAAACTGCTCTCTGCCTCTCTCACCTCCCCCCCCCCCCAACCTACCCACCACTCCACCTCCTGAAATACAAACCGCAGACGCTCACACACAGCCAGGAGCCCTCTCTCCTAAATCTTGACAGTGAGGCAGGAGGCTCTCTCACTACCGCTGAAATACAGCACTCAGGTGATCGCACGCACTCACACACACACACACACACACACACAAAATTGGTAGCACACACTTACACACGCCCACAGGGAGGGAGTCCCGCATGCAGCGCTCCAACGTGTATTATGCAAGGGGCTGAATGTGAGCCAGAGCTCTCACACTGTCTGCCCTACACACACACACACACACACACACACACACATGCACGCACACACACACACACACACATGGGGCCCCTCCCACGCTCCATCCAACTTCATCAGGTATTCATTCAAAAAACACACACACGCCAGCTGGCTGTGTGCCCAGAGACCGCTTACAAGCAGAGAAAGAGGGAGAGAGAGAGAGGGAGAGGGAGAGAGGGAGAGGGAGAGAGGGAGAGGGAGAGAGGGAGGGTGTTACAGTGAGAAGGGCAGAGAGGGGGAGTGTGGGAGAGATAAATGGGGAGGGAGGGAGGGAGTGAGTAGTAGAGATTAGAGCGAGAGAAAGGCACAGACATGAAAGAGAGACACATGTAAAACTCATCTTGTATTTAAGGCGGCGCCTGTGATCTAAAGTTACGCATAGCATCACCTGCAGTTTTAAAATCACACATTTTTTTTAAAAAAAGCAATTATTTCAGCATTACTCTGCTATGGACAGAAATAGAGCAACTACAACCTAATTCAACACAGTGCTAAATAAATGCTCTCTATCACAGGCAAACACACTAATGCCTACCTATAAACTCCCAAGTGCTGAGTACAAAACAAATCTATACTAGACACATTAAAAATAAGATGCATCTTTTTTTTTTTTTTTTGCATATACAGTTGCTTTAATCAAGGCAGCACTTTACGTTTCCCACCACTAGATGGGGTGACTGATTACCAGTGCAGAGCAGTCTATTTCTGTTAGTTAGCTGACCTAGTTCAAACATCATTTGGAAGTAAATATAGTTGAAATTTGCTTCTCATCACTATCAGACGCAGCCCGCACAGAGGAGACCTGAACGCTAACTCGTGTGTTCAAACACGCAGTCACATAGGCATGTGGAATTATGGGGTTTTTCCCAGTTGGATTACTGGGTCTAAACCCACAGAAAAATACACGATCTTTGCATTGGTCTTCCTCTTGGGGTGAAATAAACTCAGTGTAATATAGAGTGCAATAGACAGAGTCAACTGAGTAATTTCAGAGTATTTTTTTTCTGTTTTTGCTTCATTTTTTATGATACTGAAGGTTATGTTTCCACTCTCAACTCCTTCATGTTAACAAATAGAAAATTTCCCAACTTCCTTCCTGTTTAAAAGACTGAACCACTCACTTCTTTAAAATATTTTTAACAAGACTGAAAGCTTTGTGAGTTACAATATCATCACCTTAACTGACCCATTCTTTACAAATGAGTCAGGAAGTAAAAGAAAAAATGGAGATCGACAGGAAACACAGCACTGCTGAGGGTTTGCCTCTCGGTCCATTTTGATTTGTCACGTGTCATCGACAGTGCAGCAACATCTGTCTGTTGACATGGCAGCTAATTGGAGCCTTTTTGCATTTAATCATAATTCATTTGAGTGGGTTTGTTTACAAGTGAAAGTGGCACAAATGACACAAAAGGGAAAGCAGCAGTAGAGAGTAAGCACACTAAGATATAATTATTATAAGAAATGTAAACTTCTTCTTGGTCATTTTTAGTCCTTTTTGTCTCCACAGCTCAGAAAAACAAATGATGGTAATGTTTTGGGAATAAATAAAAGTAGAGCCTTGTTAATGAAGATCTGATCTGTTGTGGCAGATCTGTCTTTACTACGGCTAAATGATCAAAGACTGTCAAGTGAAGTCCTTAAAGGTCCTTCAGGTTCTATGATGCATTTAATCTTATATACTGAGGTCTATAAGGTTTTTCAAACCAGTTTGTGGATAAGCGATTTCCTCGTGACAGCAGTGTAAGTATGCTAGCATTTATGCAGAAAAACAGGAAGAAAATACCTGTTGAGTTGAGCCAAATAGCTTTTCTGTGAAACTGGAGGAAGGAGGAGCTGCGACTGTGGTGAAAAGCGAGAGGAAAACTTCATATTCATGCTCTACTGTAGACAGTGCAGTCTTGGAGGAATGCTGGTCGTATGTTAGTCATTCTTGCTGGGCAAGAGGAAACACAAACGCCATTATTCAGTATTACTCCAGCGAGCAGGCCTGGTCTTGAAACATTGACCTGGATGGATGCTTTTAAAGACTTTTAAAAAGCTACTGAACTCACTTCATCAGAGATTAGTAATAACTTCTCAAGTATATACACTCTAATAACTTTTTCACACAACTGTACTTTACTGAGTCAGTTTATTGTGAGATATGTCCCACTCTTACTTGAATATATTTGTGAAGAAAAAAACCCTACTTTTACCGAAGTGCTTCGAGTCATACTTTTGATTTTACTGATTAAAATTCAGTGCGAGTCACCTTTTCTCTCTTCAGATTTAAAATCACATCACACCATCTATTCTGGTTCAGGGAATATTACAATTATTACTGCTATTTAAAATGTTTTAGAGTACATTCAAGGCCACATGTGGACAGCTTATATTTTATTTTATTTTCCTCAAACTAACACATCCAATGAAAAACCTCACACACTGTAAGATGTAACATCTCAAATTTACAAATGACATACCCCATGCATCCCCATATCAGAGTTCTTGTTGAAGAATGTAAAGCTGATGCAAATACAAACCTGGCATGGCAAACCTGGCAAAGGAATCAGTGTCTTTTTAAACAGAAAAGTTCATAAACAAGTCATTTTGTTGTTGGTTAACCTTGCAGGTACTGTATGTCAAAATCAAACTTGTCCACGGTATTGATGACTTAAAACTTCTGTATAAATTTGAAGCCAATCCAATCAAAAATGTAGAAATTCAGAGACTGCGTTAAGTTAACGTTGTCTCTTTGACAGATTTTTTTTAAAAGCAATGACAGAAAAATCTGAAAGATGTTATTTTGAGAGATTACACTGAAGGTAATCTATTGCACGTTTTACTTATAATTCCCACCTGTCCACTTTACAGCACAAATCAAATTATCTAGTATTGTTTCACCAGTTTCTGTTCATTGGAATCAAATAATAAATAAATACATACATACTGTACATAATATGCATGCTGTATCATTTATGCTCATGATTAAACAGAATATTCATTCATTCATCTTCAATCGTTTAATTCTTTTCGGGCCGCGGGGGAGCTGGAGTCTATCCCAGCATCTCTGGGCAAGCGGCAGGGTACACCCCTGACAGATCATCAGTTCAGTTCAGGCAGGGCCAGCACAGAGAGACAGACAACTATTCACTCTCACATTCATGCCTAAGGACAATTTAGAATCCCCAGTTGATGCCAGTTAACCTAACGTGCATGTCTTCAGCCTGTGGGAGGAAACCGGCGTACCCAGAGAAAACCCACGCAGACATGGGGAGAACATGCGAACTACACACAGAGGGTCACCAATGGTCAGAGGGTGGGATCGAACCCACGACCCTTTTGCTGTGCTGTCACAGTGCTAACCACTGCACCACCAAGCTGCCTGATTAAAAAGAATAAGTGAACAAAAAAGCAAAAGCTATTTAGCATTTTAATATATGAAAATTTAAAAACATGACTGGTGATAATAGATTATGACATAATTTTTTTACAACCCTGCATGTTAAAGTGAAAGAAAAGTATAAACCCCCCCACCCCCGGAAAAATGGAAGGCCTCATTAGATTGATCTCTAAATCAAACTCATCCAGGATATTGATGAGTTAAAGCTTCTGTATAAATTTGAAGTCAATCCAATCAGAAATGTAGAAGCTATAAAGGCAACAACAGAAAATGTCAAACAGACGGACAGACAAACGGACTTACTGACCAAAAACATTATACCTTCTGCAGCTTTGCTGCATGGGTTATAATAAAAATGTGATTGCACAAAAAAGTTTGAACATTAAAAGGAAAAAAGTCAAAAAATTATGAGTAAAAAAAGTGCAAATTTATTTTAAAAAGTACTAAATAATGCTTATTTAGGAGATAATATCATAATTTAAAGGGCTATATGGACCTAATCTTACTGGAAAAAAAAAAAAACTTCTTTCGGCTGCTCCCTTTAGGGGTCGCCACAGTGGATCATCTGCCTCCATCTCACCCTATCCCTTGCATCTTCCTCTGTAACACCAACCCTCTTCACGTCACCCTTTCACTACATCCATGAATCTTCTCTGTGGTCTCCCTCTTTTCCTTCTGCCTTGCAGCTCCATCTTCAACATTCTATGTCCAATACAGCCACTATCCCTCCTCTGCACATGTCCAAACCACCTCAGTCTTGCCTCTCTCACTTTGTCTCCAAACCACTCAACCTGAGCTGTCCCTCTGATATACTCATTTTTAATCTTGTCCCTCCTAGTTACTCCCAATGAAAATCTTAGCATCTTCAACTCTGCCACCTCCAGCTCCACCTCCTGTCTTTTTGTCAGTGCCACAGTCAACAAACCATACATCATAGAAGGTCTCACTACCATCTTGTAAATATTCCCTTTCACCCTTGCTGCTACCCTTCTGTCACAAATCACCCCTGACACTCTTCTCCACCCACTCCACCCTGCCTGCACTCTCTTCTTCACCTCTCTTGTGCATTTTCCATTGCTTTGGATGGTTGACCCCAGGTATTTAAACTCATTTACTTTCACTATCTCTACTCCTTCCATCTTCACCGTTACACCTGCCTCCCTCTCATTCACACTCATGTATTCTGTCTTACTTCTATTGACTTTCATTCCTCTTCTCTCCAGAGCATACCTCCACCTCTCCAGGTTCTCTTCCACCTGCTCCCTACTCTCACTGAAGATCACAATGCCATCTGCAAACATCATGGTCCATGTAGACTCCTGCCTGACCTCGTCTGTCAGCCTATCCATCACCATGGCAAACAAGAGGGGGCTCAGAGCCGATCCCTGATGTAATCCCACACCCACCTTGAATCCATCCGTCACTCCTACAGCACACTTCACCACCATCTCGCTGTCCTCATACATGTCCTACACCACCTTCACATACTTCTCTGCTACTCCTGACTTTCTCATACAGTGCCACACTTCCTCTCTTGGCACCGTATCATATGCTTTCTCTAGATCCACAAAGACACAGTGCAACTCCTTCTGACCTTCTCTATACTTCTCCATCAGCACTCTTAAGAGCAAACATTGCAACTGTAGTACTCTTTCTTGGCATGAAACTGTACTGCTGCTCCCTGATCGTCACCTCTCCTCTTAACCTGGCTTCAACAACTCTTTCCCATATCTTCATAATGTGGCTGATCAACTTTATGCCTCTGTAGTTACTACAGCTCTGAGCATCACCTTTGTTCTTGAAAACTGGTACCAAAACACTTCTTCTTCACTCCGCAGGCATCCTCTCATTCTCCAAGATTGTGTTAAACAGTCTGGTTACAAAGTCCACTGACATCTCTCCTGAACATCTCCATACCTCCACAGGCATGTCATCTGGACCAACTGCCTTTCCATTCTTCATCCTCTTCAAAGCTGCCCTCACTTCCGCTTTGGGACTTCCTTGTTCACTATCTTTCCTTCATCCATCCTCCTCTCTGTCTCATTTTCTTTATTCATCAGCTCTTCAAAGTACTCCTTCCACCTTCTCAACACACTCTCGTCATTTGTTAGTACATTACCATTTCTGTCCTTAATCAACCTAACCTGCAGTACATCCTTTCCAGCTTGATCTCTCGTCTAGCCAGTCAATACAAGTCCTTTTGTCCTTCTTTAGTGTCCAGCCTCTCATACAACTCACTATATGCCTTATCCTTTGCCTTTTCCACCTCTCTTAGCCATGCGCCTAGATTCCAAATACTCCTGTCTACTTTCATCATCTCCCTGACTATCCCACTTTTTCTTTGCTAACTTTTTCCTTTGAATACTTTCCTGTACCTCCTCATTCCACCACCAAGTCTCCTAGTCTTCCTTCCTCTGTCCACTGGATACACCACATACCTTTCTACCCATTTCCCTCAATACTTTTTCTGTACTTTCCCAGTCATCTGGTAATTCTTCCGTACCACCCAGAGCCTGCATCAACTCCTTCCTGAACTCTGTGTGACCTTCTTCCTTCTGTAACTTCCCCCACTTAATCTTTAGCTCTGCCTTCACTGTTTTCATCTTCTTGCTTTGCAAAGTCATCCTACAGACTATCATCCAATGCTGTCTAGCTACATTCTCCCCTGCCACCACCTTGCAGTCTCCTATCTGTTTCAAATTTCTCCTTCTGCATAAGATGTAGTCCACCTGTGTGCACCTTCCTCCACTCTTGTAAGTCACCCTATGTTCACCACATCCATTTCCATCCTTTTAGCAAAATCCACAACCATCAGTCCTTCCACATTTCTCTCCTTAAGACCATACCTACCCAGAATCTCCTCATCACCTCTGTTCCCTTCACCTACATGCCCATTAAAGTCTACTCCAATCACCATTCTCTCCCCCCTGGGAACACTCCCTACCACTTCATCCAACTTACTCCAGAATTCCTCTTTCTCTTCTACTTGGCATCCAACTTGTGGGGCATACGCAAACATGTGGATCATGACGAATGAGACTGATTTTTTTTTTAAATAATGCATCCACACACATACATCAATACATCCAAATTTCTGGCAGATGCAGAATGAGAGTATATATTTTCATGAAAATATATATTATAGTCAAGAAAACTTTTGTTAATGGGTTCAAATAGTAATGATATGTACATTCAAGGTGTTGGCTGACAGGAACTACGGTGGCAAGTAAGAATCTCAAAGCTAGCAGCATTGGCAAAGCCAGTGCTGATTCTCTTCCCAGCCACTTCACACTCAGTAGCAAACAACCCCAGCAAGACATGTAGGTCAGTGTTCAATGAAGCCAACAGGACAACATCATCTGCAAACAGCAGAGACGAGATCCTGCGGCTACCAAACATGACCCCGTCCATTCCTTAGAAAACGTTTAGTGTGTGTCTGTGTGTTTGTCTGTACCTGGCAACCAGTACAATATTACACTGGGGCAGGAATGAGTATGACACCTATTGACCATGAGGTAACAAAAATACCAAAAACCCTGGTAACAAAAACCCTGGACTCCGCCAGGGTTGCCCTTTGTCACCGATCCTGTTCATAATTTTTATGGACAGGATTTCTAGGTGCAGCCAGGGAATGGAGGGTGTCATGCTTGGTGACCACAGGATCTCATCTTTGTTGTTCGCAGATGATGTTGTCCTGTTGGCTTCATCCAGCAATGACCTACAGCTCTTGCTGGGACGGTTTGCCGCTGAGTGTGAAGCGGCTGGGATGAGAATCAGCACCTCCAAGTCCGAGTCCATGGTCCTCAGCCGGAAAAAGGTGGATTGTCCTCTCTGGGTTGGGGACAGGCTCCTGCCCCAAGTGGAGGAGTTTAAGTATCTTGGGGTCTTGTTCACGAGTGAGGGGAGAATGGAGCGAGAGATTGACAGACGGATTGGAGCAGCATTTGTAGTGATGCGGACGTTGTACCAGTCTGTTGTGGTGAAGAGGGAGCTTAGTTCTAAGGCAAAGCTGTCGATTTACCAGTCAATCTACGTTCCTACTCTCACCTATGGTCACAAGCTTTGGGTAATGACCAAAAGAACAAGATCGCGGATACAAGCGGCTGAAATGAGCTTTCTCCGTAGGATTGCTGGACTCACCCTAAGAGATAGAGCGAGGAGCTCAGTCATCCGAGAGAGGCTCAGAGTAGAACCGCTGCTCCTCCACATTGAAAGGAGTCAGTTGAGGTGGTATGGGCATCTGATTAGGATGCCTCCTGGACGCCTCCCACTTGAGGTGTTTCAGGCACGTCCCACTGGGAGGAGACCCCGGGGCAGACCCAGGACACGGTGGAGAGACTATGTCTCCCAGCTGGTCTGGGAACGCCTTGGTATCCTCTCTGAAGAGCTGGAGCAGGTGGCTGGGGAGAGGGAAGTCTGGGCTTCTCTGCTTGAACTGCTGCCTCCGCAACCCGGACCTTCGGAAAAGCGGTAGAAGATGGATGGATGGATGGTAACAAAAATATTAATTTATGACAAAATATTAAAAAACTGGTGACGAAATTGCAAAGTTATGAGAAAACGGTAATTTTTTTTTAAAAAAAGAAAAAGTAGGACATTTATAAAGAAGAATATGACAAATGCATACTTGCTGAAGGTGACTGTTCTTACCTTTACTTAATTAAATCAATAAACAGGAAACTGACTTTCAAATTGGTTTGCCACATAACATCAAAACTCTGTCAATTATCTCTACTCAACAAGAAACAATAAAATGTTAAGTTCACCAATAATTTCCTGAGCAAATATCCCTTTTTTTTGTCTAAGCCTTTCTGTGGAGCAGAGTACAGTCTCAGTCACAGCCAGTCACTAAGGAAACTAATGAAAAGCTTCTATATATACACACACACCCATATACATATCACAGCCTGCTCTGCTCTTTCCCCATACACATGCACAGACACTGTCTGTCTTGCTGTGCTCTCTCTCAGTCGCCCACGCAAACGTCACACACGCTGTGGTTATGACAACAGCATCCCTCGCCTTCCCACACTCTCTTTACCCATCAGTCCCCCCTCCGTCTCTGTTGGTGAAAGTCTCGGCTCCCTTGTTTATCAGTGTCTTTCCATCTGTCTGTGTGAGTATGTGTGACTGAGAGTGTGGAGGAGCTTGTGAGAGAGCAGGTGTAGAGCCGCCTAATGGGCACATATCAAAGCCTACTTAAGATATTTTATTAATATCATACTCATGTTCACCCCACAATTAAAGGTCCCATTCACTCAAACATGGGGTGAGTTTTAACCTTCTAACATGTTTACTTCCATCGAATGACTGCAGTAAAAATATTAAAATCTCTCTTCACTTAAAAATTATTACATTTTAACGTTTCGACAGTGTGGCCAGAAGGCGGGTTTGCTCTTCCGGGATTTTTGTCCCTACATCACTGATAAACAATCCAGTCTTGAGTTACAATCCATCACTGTGCTGTTGGCTATGGTGATTCAAACCCCATTCAGAGTGTGAGCCCAAGATTTTGTCTTCAGAGCTAACAGTTCAACTCTAAAGTTAGCTTACCAAGTGCAGGTTATGTTATTTACTATAAATTCCAGTTACCCTAATAAACATCCCTGTTTCCACCTGGTTCACTAATCCATACTTGATAATATCATAGTTGGCAAATTTCAGCTACAAGTTGGAGTGAGATTCCGATAAAGCATATGTGAACCAGCCGACACTGTGGAGATTGGGAGTTTTTTAATTATAAAATCATTTGATTAATCATACTCTGTACAGATCCGTAAAAGAGCATTTAAACATACAACAACATGAAAAAGTGACAGTGACTGTGGTTGCATATCATGATTATATCCTTAATTTTAACAAGAGGTAACATCTCTCTATAAATGCATGAAATCTCTGTCTGTGTGTCTGTCTATCTGTCTGTTCCATGCATATCTCTCGAACCATTTGTCAGGCTGGCCTCAGATTTTATATGTGCTTTGCCGAGGTGACGAGGGTGTGCATCCCCAAGTATGGAGTCGCTCAGTCAAAATATGCAATTTTTATCAATAAAAGTTTAACCACCACTCTGTCACCGCTCTGTCTCTTCAAGCCTTTCAGTGTGGGCGGAGTATGCTTCGCAAACAAAAAAAGGAAGTGGAAAGTGACAAATTTGACAAGAAAGAGAATAGTGAAGATGTAATGCTTAAAAAATTATGCTATAATGTTGCCATGATTGCGTAAGTCTAAAGGATAATCTTGGGAATGCCAGCGGGCACCCGGGGTCTGCCTAAAGAACACCAATGTTGGAGAAGCAGCAGGTGGAACGCAGTCCTTCACAGGGAAGCAAGCCCAGCCCGCCTGGTCAGCAGTAGACAGGAGTTCCTTTGCAGGGCCACGACTCACCGTCGCCGATGGCGCTCCTCTCAGTGTGCTCGCACGGCTATCTAAAAATTAAAAGTTCATAATAATACCACAGTGATTGTGGAGCAGAATGCCCAGAGCAAATGCATATCATATACGGCCACATGCACGGTTTGACTAAAAGACGACCGTCACCAAACTGGACACAAAAACGCTCAGATAACAAAATAAATAATTTTTATTTAAATATTTACTGATAAATGGGCAGCCACTGATGCAACAGTTGCAGCCAAACGGGTCATTCTGCCGTGTATAATATCGGTGTTTTGTACTCACAATATTGTTAAAATATTAAAGGTGTACGGCATGAGTTTAATGACGATAGACTATAAACTACACGTATAAACTAGAACAATTATAATGATGACTGAACAACTCCCATTCCCCAAAGTGCAAGATAAAACACTTATGAATATGTCATTAAAGATCAAACAAATAAGTGATGTGACAAAAAATAAACAAGGGTTCTTAAACAGTCACTAATACTGGATGTCCCATTCATTTTCAATAATTCTGTAATTAATATTCACACAATCAAACAAATCTTAGTGCCGTTCAATCCCTTTTATATTTGTCAAAGTCTAACGTGTGAGTGTCTCATAGAGGCTACACCTCTTTGTATTCCACTTTCAAACACTGCCTACATTTGGGCCTGGAAAGCCTGATTGGGATGCCTGTTCCAGACAAGAATACTTGCTTTCTATGGGCATGCACTAATAATTAAATAATAAACAAACAAATGTCTCCATATCCAGTGGTGGGTCAAAAAAAATTTCACAGGGGGAGGCAGGGTGGGGCACACTGAAATAGCATGAATCAAAAAGTCTACATTTCTGAAGTCTAAGTAATAATAAACTTTATTTTGTTTATGAAATAGCCTTTTTCCAGTTGGAATATCCTCGTCCTGCTATGAAGGGTGCTTCAGGAGCACTAGGAAAGGAAAACTGTCTGCAAGCAAAGCAGTATGCACTGTTCCATCTTTGTGAGTATTCAAGCCGTGGGTGCTGGGGATACCATGTTCTGTTGAAGGTCCTCTTCCTCTCACCTTAGATCGTTCCTGGACATGCATTCAGCTGTGGCTGCTCTGGTCCATCTGCTGGATACTGGGACATGTCTGAATGGAGAAAAAATGAATCACTTGTAAAGCTACACATGATACATCTGCTAATTTACAACAGTATTAGATCACAACACCAATGATGCTGAATTCTTCATCGATAACTACAGCTGGATAACATCCATCAATCCATCCATGGATTATTCATTTTTCATGACTTTCCTTGTCAGTTTCAATGAAAGACTAGGTTATAAAAATCTTAAATACCTTGTACTTGAGTCAGTATGGGATGTGAATAATGTGGAGCATCTTCTGTGTCTCTCCCACTGTAGTTTGAGGTGAAATGTGCAGACACTTCTTCAGTCACATCTTGTTCACACTGGTCACTACCAGGTTCAGCATCTGGTCACATAATGAAACATTCCATTATTGCATCAACAAGATAGCAGTAGTGTAAAACAGAAACATCAAATCACCCTGAAGAAAGAAAGACTATCTTAACTGCTGAGGCAGTTCTGCAAGAAATGTACTGTACTTTTACTTTACTGGAATCATTTTATCAAGAAGAAACTGTACTTTTACTAAAGTACATTTGGTGATACTCTGAGTCACTTTTGAGTTCACTGATTTGAAACTATAATAACAATTATCAGAAATAACTTTAGACATTTTAAGGAATTTATTTTTGTTCATTTAAATCTTTTATTCTGGATCAGTGAATATTTAATTTATTATGATCTATTGTTTGGTTATATAATACAATGCAAGTTATATTACAGAGTACATGCTTATAGTTTGCATTTTCAAGTGGTTAAGGTAAGCACATTTAAGAGAAAACCCTCAAAGGAAATAAACTGCAAATTTACATAAAACAAAAACCTGCAATGGAATGAGAAAAAAGGCCACAAATTCATAAACAGAAGAAGTTGCAAATTTATTATAAAAAGTCACATTTGTAAGAAAAAAGTAACATTTATTACATGTCACAAATTTATGAGGAAAAACTCATTTATGATTTAAAAATTCATAAATTTACAAGAAAAATGTCTCAAATTTAAAAGTAAGATCTGATAAAGTTATCAGAACAGTCTCAAATGTACAAGAAAACCAGCAGGCTTGACTTCTACTATGGGCTTTGTTGGGGTCTGTGATTATGGTTTGGCCACACATGACCCTGATAGCATGAAGCTTGGTTATACTGTAAATGTATACCCACAAATGTATATTTTACTGCTTTCTTGGGAGCTTAGATTATGTTTAAGGCAGCTCACCTCTCACTCTGCTCCACATGACTTGATCCCAGCACTGTAGTAATTTCTATCATACAATAAAACTACTTCTATTTGAATACAACTTCTTTTTCTTTCACAGTTTCCATGTTTACATTACCACTAGCATAGCTGCATGTCTCCAAAATTCTCCTAATCAAATTTTAAGTCACAGCAGATCTTAGCTTCCCATAACTTTCCACATTAACATCTATACAGTACACAAACACACAAATCATTTGTTTACTCACCAAAGTCAGTGTTCTTGCAACAGAAATTTGTTTCTTCTCATCAACTTTTGCTTCTAGCTCCGCTTCTGCTACAGTAGAAGCTCCTCCTCCAGTGGTGCAACCACAGCTCAACCAGTCAGAGGAGTGACTGCAGATGTTTATTAGCATTTTTATAAATAAGATAGCCTTCATTAAAGTGCTGTAATATTTTATTTTTCGTTAAAAAGCAAACTCATACAGCTACAAACTGCTTCATTTACGGGGGGAGCGGGCACGCCTAAGGAAAACAGCTGATAAACAACACGTCACAGCGATCAGCTGACACTTAGAAATTAGAAATTTAGGTATATTTAGGTATATTCATTTCACTTATGAAAAAGCTGAATAATAAAATAAAATATATTCATTTCACTTATGAAAAAGGTGAATAATAAAATGAAAACTTATGTCAGAGAAAATTCTTCATAACAATATGTAACTGAGCAAATTGTCTTTTTTTTCCTTTGTTTAACAGAACTCACATTATCAAGTAATCAAGTGTATCCACATGGGCAGAAATGTTTCAGTTTACCACACAGTTAATACTTGGTGGTCTAATAAGTGACAGAAGTATAATTTATTGCTTTTTTTTAAAAAAAATGTGTCTACATTCCATCAGTTGTTTATTTGGCGAGCCACTCGCTCTTATTTTGAAGGGTTGCAAGACTGCATGGGAGCTCTTATTTTGAAAGTTTTTTTACTAAGTTCATTCACTTAGTGAACAAATGTGCAGAGTTCAGACTTGAAATGTTTATCCTACCCCCACCCCCTCTCCTGTGCTTAAAGTGAGCCTAAGTTTATTCTGTTATCTTCCTTTTCATCTCTGCTCGCTGCAGTTTAGATTTCTCTGTGAGGATGCAGGGGGGCAGGACAGTCGTGGTGAGCTAGAGAGCTTCCACTTTCAGATTTCAGCAGCCAAGCTGCAGACAAATGTGTCTTGCAGCAGCAGCAGCTCATTTTAACGTGATAAATATTTGCGTATCCACGAGATAATGATTTATGTGGCCAAATGTACCAATACAACAAATATATTCGGTAAATTGCCCAGCCCTATTCGACTGTGACAGGAAGTCATCTGTGTGCTGTAAAAAAGTCGCAATGCTGCCTCTAGTGGCCCGGCATAGTTATTACAATACCTTTTTTCCCGGCTTCATTGACGGTAATGGTGAGCTAAGTTTGTGTTTATTTTGAAAACAAAGCCTTATCTGGAAATTCTGGCAAATTAAAAGTCAGGAAAATATGGCAATACAATGATACAAGCCTTTAGTTCCACTTAATTTTGACTGGACGAGCTAAAACAGACAGGTGGACAGATCCACACACAGACACATTGAGTGATTACCGTATGCCTCCATTCGCCAAGGCATAATTATTGGAAAAGAAGACAAAATAAACATACCTGAGTATTTACACGTAGCTTGCAGAGAATTAATACTGACATGCTCAACATGACCTATCACATTCCAACTCAGGTGGAGTGGCACTTAGGTTGGCCAATGAGATTGTAGTAGTGGCCGGTGGATATTTCCCATCACGCCAATTGTCATTAAACTTGTCAGAAAAAGCACCTTTTAGAACAGAAGAGATAATAAAAATACTTGCAGTTAAAATGTATTACATCCAAAAAACATTAAATGAAAGCACCAAGGTGCTGATGCCTCAGTGCCAGAGCCTTCGCAGAGGTATGCATTCTCAGATTATCACCAAAATGTTATGGGTTCCTCTCTAGCCCAAGGACCACTTCTGGTAAAAAAAAATTCATCCAAATCCATCCAATAGTTTCGGAATATTCTTGCTAACACACTGTGAGAAGATAAGAGCCTTGGTGGAGGTATGCATTCTGGTATTATCACCAAAATGTTATGGATTCCTCTAGAGCCCAAGGACCACTTCTGCTAAAAATTTCATCCATATTCATCCAGTAGTTTTGGAGTACACACATGCGCAGTTAAAATAATCTACAGTTCACATGCCTGTACTGTCAACGGCAGCCAAAAGCCATCAAACTGATTTGAACAGCTGAAATCCAAACAAAAGAAGAGCACGGTGGCAGACGTTTTCAATGGTGGAAGCGATGGAGGTACGTGAATACAATGACAATCAAGATGAACAGGAGCTTTTGCTGTTTATAGTGGCAGAGGAAGAAAACAGACGGGGAAAAAGACAGACATTTATTCAGCCAGTATTGGCAGATTGCTCAATACTTCCCTGTGGTGGGAGTTTCCAGGCACATGTGCAGTTCACTGCGACCATTTGCGGGTGAGGAATGTTGGAGTTTTTAGCGAGTTTTATCTCGTCCTTCCTCTGCAAAACTAAACAGCAAAACCAGTGTGAAAACAATCAATGTGATGAATAAATGGTGTAGTTGCTGAATACGTGTTTTTTTTTTCAATAACCTCTATTTTATAACAGCTCAGTTCCACGTGCTGTAAAAAAATGTGCTGTGTTGTGCTGTAAAAAAGTTGCACTGCCACCTCTAGTGGCCCGGCATAGTTATTACAATACCTTTTTCTCCGGCTTCATTGACATTAAAGGTGAGTTAAATTCATGTTTATTTCTAAAACAAAGCCTTATCTTGGAATTCTGGCAAATTAAAAGTTGAGAAAATATGGTGATACAATGATACAAGCCTTTAGTTCCACTTAATTTTGACCGGGCAAGCTGAAACAGAGAGGCGGACAGACGGACAGATACACACGTTCACAAGCAGACGCATTGACTGATTACTGTACGCCTCTCCGTTTCACCGAGGCATAATAAATACACTTAGCTTTCTCTCAAATAGACTTCAACACCATCACTGAGTATGTTACGGAGCTTGTAAAAGATCCCTAACTGCTCAGCAATCAGCATTGTACAATCCTCCTGAAAGCTTTATGAAAGCTGAGCTTTCAACATGGCTATCTTTGTGCAGTCATGTGGGGAGTGTCTGTAGTGCAAGTGCATGCACGAGCACAGGCACGTGCATGTACATGAGTTTGTGCGCCACACACATTCCCACATGTCTACACAAAGACAGCCATGCTGAAAGCTCAGTACAGGCATGTGCTTCTGCTAACAATGACACAAGAAGAGGCAGGTGTTCCTTCTGGGCTCTAATGTGAGTTTATGTGTGTCAGATATGGTAGGTACTTCAGAGTATTTGGCATGCTATTTGATTGTGTGGCAGGTTGGAGGGTGATAGATGCCAAGAGCGGGTGTAACCCGTCAGGGGTGTAATAGTTGGAGACCCTGTAATACAGTGGGGTAAAAAAGTATTTAGTCAGCCACCAATTGTGCAAGTTCTCCCACTTTAAAGATGAGGGAGGTCTCCAATTTTCATCATAGGTATACCTCAACTATTTTTTTATTTTTTTATTTTTTTTGTTAGTTATTTGTACCTGTAGGTAGATTTGGTTTGCAGTCTGGTGACAAGCCACTGGCTGCTGGTCGCTGCGTGCGCGAGCACCCTAAATCTACATGTTTTTGGTATGCGGGAGGAAACCGGAGAAATCCCGGAGTAAACCCACGCAACACGGGGAGAACATGCAAACTCCACAAAGTTCACTGTTGGTCGGGGGCTGGGATCGAACCCACGATCTCATGATCCCCGCGATCCCCCGGCCGAGGGTAAAACTGTGCTGCCACAGTGCTAAACCACTGCGCCACGAGAGACAAAATGAGAAAAAAAAATCCAGAAAATCACATTGTCTGATTTTTTTTTTGTAACTTAAGATTTTTATTCATTTTTCATTATATATATTGCATTCAGATCACAGTCTACATTTAAAAAAAAACAAAACAAAGGGGCTAGAGTAAAAAAGAAAAAGGAAAAAAAAAAAAATAGGGGGGGGGGGACAAATGTTGGAGCATCAAGTTTTTAGTTTCCATCTCTTAATTCTTCTGGTTTTTCCAGCGTCTTTGGTTATTCTTTCAATATCTGTCTCGTTGTTGCACTTTGTAGTGTGTCCATTTCCGCCATTTTTTTTCCCATAGTCCTTCTTGCATTCTTTGTCGATATGTTAGTTTTTCCATCATACGTATGTCCTCAATAATGTCAGTCCATTGCTCTTGGTCAGGAAGAACTTCTGATCGCCATTTTTTGTGATTGTTTTTTTACATGCAATCAACAAGATTTTAACTAGATATCTGTCCTCAGCCTGTATAACATTGTCTCTTTTAAGATCACATAGGTACATCAGGTTACAGTTCATTGGTATATTATATCCTAATATCCTCTGTATTGTCACATGTATAGATTTCCAGAATGATGAGATTTTGCAGCATTTCCAAAACATATGCGAGTGGTCTGCATTTTGAGCCCCACATCCCCTCCAGCATAAAGATTGGGTATTTGTATATTTTCCTTGAATCTGTGGTGTAATGAAAAAGCGAATCAGGTTTTTCCATCCAAATTCCCTCCATGTTCTTGAATTTGTTGACGTGTGTTGTGTTTTCCATATTTCCTGCCAGCTTTCTTCTGTTATGTTTAAATTGAGCTCTTTCTCCCATTTCTCCTTTATATAGTTACTTGAATGATTATTTGCCATAAGTTTCTGATATAGCTTTGAAATAATTCTTGTTTTATTTCCTGTATATGAGCTTAAAATGAATTGTATAATCTCGCTCACATCTGTTTGGAGGTTATGCCTAATCTTCTTCATATAATAGTCTCTCATCTGCAGATATCTGAAGAATTCCGATCTTTCTAGTTTAAATTTTCTCCTGATGTTTACAAAGCTCCCGAGATCTTTTTTTCCGATATTGCCCCATGCTGTGATTCCCTTGTTCACCAGATTTTTGTATCCCCTATCTTGTTTTGCCGGTTCAAACTGACTGTCAAATGCTACCCATTTCAATAGTTTTATGTCTTCCTTTATATTATACTTTTGTACTATTTTATACCACAGTTCTAAAGTAAATTTAGTGATTGGGTCTATTTGTTTGATTTGCTTATATGCATCTTTATCTCCTATTATGCTTTGTACTGGGAGTCCCTCAATTTCCTTTTCCATTTCTTTCCATTTTGCCTCATATCCCTCGTCGCACCAACATATGATATATCTTATTTGTGCTGAGTAGTAATATTCCTTTAGACTCGGTAGGCCCATGCCTCCTTTCTCTTTTGGTAACTGGAGAGTTTTATATTTCACTCTTGGCTTTTTACCTCCCCAAACAAATCTCGATATCATCCTGTCCCACTTTGAGAATTGGGCATCTGGAATCTCTGTTGGTATGGCCTGGAAGAGGTAAAGTAATCTAGGTTGTATGCTGATTTTGACTGTCTCAATTTTTGAATTCAGATCCATATTTAAGATTGACCATCTATCAATATCTTTTTTTATTTCTTGTTCCAACCTATCATAGTTTGCTTTATAGATTTTGCTTAGATCTTTAGGTATGTTCACTCCAAGGTATTTTATTTCTTTTTGTTTCCAGTTTAGTTTGATCTTATCAGTTATCTGGTTTAGAGGGTTATAGTGGAATGTCAGTATTTGTGTTTTTGTTATGTTTATCTTGTATCCTGATAATTTTCCAAAATTTTCTATCAAGTTCATCATTTCCATTATTGATTCATCTGGTTGTTCAAGGTAAACTATAATATCGTCTGCAAATAGCCCAATCTTGTGTTCCGCCCCCTTTATTGTTACACCTTTTAATTTCTTATTTTGTCTTATCGCTTGAGCCAGTGGCTCTATGAACAGAGCAAACAAGGTGGGCGATAAGCAGCATCCCTGCCTAGTTGATCTTTGTATATTTACTTTGTCTGTTAAGCTACCGTTTATCTTGATTCTTGCCACAGGTTCTTGATACAGCGTCCTTATGCATTGTACTGATTTTTCGTTAAATCCAAAGCGTTCCAGCACACTATATAGGAATTTCCAGTTAACCCTGTCAAATGCTTTTTCTGCGTCTAAACTCATTATTACTGCGCTTTTCTTTTCTTTATGTATTTGATTAATTATATGTATTGTTCTCCTGATATTGTCATGTGTTTGGCCTCCCTCTATGAAACCAGTTTGATCATCTTCTATCAATTCCGTCAAGAATGTCTTTATTCGTTTACATATAATTGTTGTATATATTTTATAATCCACATTTAATAAAGAGATTGGCCTATAGTTTCCGCATTGTTCTCTATCTTTCCCTGGCTTTAAAATGACTGAAATAATGGCTTCGTTCCATGATGGAGGTATTTTGTTGTTGTTCAACGTCCAATTAAATGACTTTAGAAGCTGTGGCGTGAGTTCTTCTATAAACAGTTTATAAAACTCAGATGGGTATCCATCACTACCTGGTGATTTACCGTTTTTAAGTGACTTAATCACATCTCTAATCTCTTGTGTTGTTATTTCTGCTGTTAGCTTTTCATTTTGTTGATTTCCTATTGATGGCAAGTCCAATGTGCATAGAAATTTTTTAATATCTTTAGTATTTGTTTCTTCAGGTTGCGAGTATAGTTCTTGGTAGAAATTATGGAATATTTCTTCGATGTTTTCTGGGTTAATTGTGGTTTTATTTGTGGTGGGGTCTTTAATCTTATATACATTATTCATTGTTTGTTGTTTTCTTAACCGTTTTGCCAGCAGTTTTGTGGCTTTTGGTCCCGTTTCATAATATTTTTGCTTTAGATATCTATTTTTCCTTTCAATTTCATCCATTTGTGTTTCTTTTATCTTTATTTTTTCTTCTTTAATTTCTTGATATATTTTTGGGTCATTTGTGCTTTGATGTTTATGTTCTAATTCCCTCAGTCTCTCACATCTTTGTTCATATGCTTCCAGTTTAGTCTTATTTGCTTTTCCTGTTTCAACAATTAATTTACCTCTTAACACGGCTTTTAGTGCATCCCATAGTATTGTTGGGTCTACTTCTTCATTGTCATTCTCTTGGATATATTCATTTATGTTTACTTTTATTCTTTCTTTCATTTTATCATCATTTAACAGTCCTACATTAAGTTTCCATGTTGTTTGTCGTTTCTATTGTTTAAATTTATTTCCATGTATATAGGATTATGATCTGATATTTCTGCCCCTCCAATCCAACAATTTCTCACCCTGTGTCTGTCACCTTCATTCATAAGGAAGTAATCTATTCTAGAGTGTACTTTATGGACTGCTGAATAATGTGTATAGTCTTTTTCGAGTGGGTGCAGGTCCCTCCAAATGTCTACCATACCCATTTCTGCCAGTGAGGTTCTTATGAATTTTGTTACATGTTTTTTTGTCTTCTTAACACTTGTTGTATCAATTTCATGATCCATGACAGCATTTAAGTCTCCTCCACAAATCAGGACTCCTTCACTGTGTGTTGCTATGAGATCAAACAGATGTTGAAAAAAACCCTTGTCACTTTCTGGTGGGGCATAGATGTTCACTAATGTGATCTGCATTCCATCTATGCTACCCTTTATTATTACATACCTGCCTTCTTTATCCTGGATTTCCTGTTCACATTCAAATTGTATTTTGTTTGAGATTAGTATCATGACCCCCCTTTTAGTTCCTCCCTTAAATGAACTGTAGTAGGAGTTCTTATAGCCAAATCTCTTTAGTTTCACATGTTCTGTCTTGCTCAAATGTGTCTCTTGCATAAATATAATTTCGGCTTTTTCTTTCTTGAATTTTCTTATTATTCTTTCCCTTTTAACAGGTGAGTTCAGACCATTCACGTTTAGTGTTATTATCTTAAGATTTTTACCCATAATCATGTTTTTCCATTTTTTTAACCTGTGCTCCTAGCCCCTTTAACAACAAAAATAACACATATTTATATAAAAACACATTAAAAAATCTCGACCTCCGTACTTTGGGCCTTTCTTCTGCCCAATGGTCCCTGTTGGTGGGTGGAGGGAATGTCCTCACCGAGTGTAGGGCCCTCCCTAGACCTGTATTTACTATCCAAGAAATAGTCATTAGTCTAGAAATGTCCAACAAATATCACTTAAACCTCTCCTAGCCGTCTGTTTCTCTTTTACCTTGTCTTCTTGGCCTTCATTTCTTCTGTGTCTTTCTTAATCTTTGTTATAATCTAGGCTTTCAGTTGAAAGCCTTGTAGTCTTTCCTGGGCCCGCTGCTCCACGTCTCCCCCCGCCTTTTGCCGTTCACTCGCCTCCACTCCGGCTGTCGTGATGCGTTCAGGGCCTCCGCTGCTCCTACCGTTTCCTCCGGCACGTACACCTCAAGGCCCCGCTCCATCATGTCCTGCGCTGCCTCTCTGGCTGTGTTGTAGGTTCTTACGCCGTTCTCCCAATGAATCCTCATCTTCGTTAGCGGCGTTTGGAATCTAATTTTTTTTTCTTTCAGCGTTTTTTTAATGTTGGCATATTTCTTCCGCTGCTGCACAATTTCTGCCGGGTAATCATGATCAAAGAATATCTGCTTGTCGCCGATTCGTATCTTTTTTTTCCACGCTCGTGTCAGGATTCTTTCCTTTACATCATATTTCAGAAAGTTTACCACAACTGACCTGGGTGTAGAGCGTGGGTTCGGGTTCTGTGCCGAGGCTCTGTGCGCTCGTTGAATCTGCAGATCCGCTTCGCTGGGCAGTTCCAGCTCTTTTTTTAAGAACTGATCCATGAATTTCGTCATCGAGTTGCCTTCAATGCCCTCCGGGATCCCGAAGATGCGTATATTGCCCCGTCTGGACCTGCTCTCCAAGTCGGTTACTTTCTCCTGCATCCTCTGCATTTGTGCCGTCAGGGTCTGCAGCTGTTCGCTTGCCTCGCTATTCCAATCTTCCAGCTCTGATATTCGGGCCTGCGCTTCTGTCATACACGCCCGCTGGGAGCGCAGCTCCTCCATGTTTTCTGCTAGCTTGCGCTCCATTTCTCTTCGGAGGCCCATAATTTCCTCCTTAATCTCTTTTTTCAGCTCCTCCTTAAGAGCCGCTAAATCCTGTTGTAGCTGCCGTTTGAAGTCTCTCAACTCTTTACCCAAACTGGCGATGCCAGTGTTCATGGTATCGAGTTTTGTGTCCTCCATTTTCTCTGCTGCAGTCACCTCGTTTTTTTGGGCCCCGTGTTCAGCGGTTTCTCCTGCGTTGTTGAAGAGGAATTCTTTAATTTTACTCTGCTTTTGTCCTTGTGCCCGGCTCCTTCGTGTTTTCATCCCTTAGTTTATTGATCCGCTTATGTCGAGTTGGCCATTTACCGATGATTTTTAATCCGGCTAGGGAGAGCTCTCTGTTTAAGCGTTATGTCTCTCCGCCATCTTCCCGGAAGTCCACATTGTCTGATTTTTAAAGAATTTATTTGCAAATTATGGTGGAAAATAAGTATTTGGTCAATAACAAAAGTTCATCTCAATACTTTGTTATATACCCTTTGTTGGCAATGACAGAGGGCAAACGTTTTCTGTAAGTCTTCACAAGGTTTTCACACACTGTTGCTGGTATTTTGGCCCATTCCTCCATGCAGATCTCCTATAGAGCAGTGATGTTTTGGGGCTGTCACTGGGCAACACGGACTTTCAACTCCCTCCAGAGATTTTCTATGGGGTTGAGATCTGGAGACTGGCTAGGCCACTCCAGGACCTTGAAATGCTTCTTACGAAGCCACTCCTTCGTTGCCCGGGCGGTGTGTTTGGGATCACTGTCATGCTGAAAGACCCAGCCACGTTTCATCTTCAATGCCCTTGCTGATGGAAGGAGGTTTTCACTCAAAATCTCACAATACATGGCCCCATTCATTCTTTCCTTTACACGGATCAGTCGTCCTGGTCCCTTTGCAGAAAAACGGCCTCAAAGCATGATGTTTCCACCCCCATGCTTCACAGTAGGTATGGTGTTCTTTCTCCTCCAAACACGACAAGTTGAGTTTTTACCAAAAAGTTCTATTTTGGTTTCATCTGACCATATGACATTCTCCCAATCCTCTTCTGGATCATCCAAATGCTCTCTAGCAAACTTCAGACGGGCCTGGACATGTACTGGCTTAAGCAGGGGGACACGTCTGGCACTGCAAGATTTGAGTCCCTGGCGGCGTAGTGTGTTACTGATGGTAGCCTTTGTTACTTTGGTCCCAGCTCTCTGCAGGTCATTCACTAGGTCCCCCCGTGTGGTTCTGGGATTTTTGCTCACCGTTCTCATGATCATTTTGACCCCATGGGGTGAGATCTTGCGTGGATCCCCAGATAGAGGGAGATTATCAGTGGCCTTGCATGTCTTCCATTTTCTAATAATTGCTCCCATAGTTGATTTCTTCACACCAAGCTGCTTACCTATTGCAGATTCAGTCTTCCCAGCCTGGTGCAGGTCTACAATTTTGTTTCTGGTGTCCTTTGACAGCTCTTTGGTCTTGGCCATAGTGGAGTTTGGAGTCTGACTGTTTGAGGTTGTGGACAGATGTCTTTTATACTGATAACGAGTTCAAACAGGTGCCATTAATACAGGTAATGAGTGGAGGACAGAGGAGCCGCTTAAAGAAGAAGTTACAGGTCTGTGAGAGCCAGAAAACTTGCTTGTTTGTAGGTGACCAAATACTTATTTTCCACCATAATTTGCAAATAAATTCTTTAAAAATCAGACAATGTGATTTTCTGGATTTTTTTTTTTCTTATTTTGTCTCTCATAGTTGAGGTATACCTATGATGAAAATTGGAGACCTCTCTCATCTTTTAAGTGGGAGAACTTGCACAATTGGTGGCTGACTAAATACTTTTTTGCCCCACTGTATATCTCACATCATTCTGGTTTATTTTGGTACATTTCTGCCACGATGGTAGATGAACTGCTAGCATTAGCTTGGATAGGTGGTCAGAGTCAGTCAGTCAATTGTTAGCTTAGCTGTTTGATGGCAGCCAGTTTGGGTCTCTATTTTCTACAAATTCTATCCATCCCCACTAGAATCCTTGTTCGTCTACCAAAACTTGACCATATATGTCATTCTTTAACATTATCATTAGCTTATTTTATCATTTTTGCCATATAGCAGTTTCCCTTTCACTCCTTCAGAGTTGTTTTTGAGCTTACCGTACTCCAGGGACTGGTCATATTCTATCAACCCCTGAAACCACACACCCTTATCTACCAGTAATGTTTTATGTCATTCTTTAAAAAAAAAAAAAAAAAAAAAAAAACAAGCTTACATTAGTTAGCTCAGGCTGTGTTAGCTACCTGAGCAAGGAGCTAGCCAGCTAATATTAGCCAGTGACATCAGCAACACCCTAAAATGTAAGAGGGAGGGCTGAGCTAACAGAGGCACAAGTACTTAAAGAGGTATGCACTGAAAGGAGCCATTCTGTGGGAGACTGCTAAAGATAATTCACAGTCATATCGCAATAATGAAATAAAGGCAATCTGAACAAAATTAAGACCTGTGGGACCTATCAACCTGTTGAAAAAGTGCACTAAATGGGTGCTGTAAAACTTTCTGTAATCGCGCCACAATCATGTTAAATCGTCGTATGAAAACTAAGCTCCTGCCCCACTAAGGAACACTTTTGTCTGGTTCACAAATGCTCTGCTAGGCTGTGTTAACTTGCTGGCAGTGTAGTGTGCTACTCTGGCCAGAGCTACATCCCATTCACAAACCCACTAATCCACACACTCTATTAGATCCCGGCTTGTCACACACACAAAAGAGTATGGATGTGTGTGTGAGCGGGATTAGGGAGGGACTGGAATGGATGGGCAAATCACTACTAAGCTCCTCTATTGCTGTATAATCCTGCTGCGTACACATGCGTACATGCAGACACACAAATGCATAAATGCGCAAACATGCCTTTAGATGTTCGCACATATGTGCGCACACACACACACACACACACACACACACACACACACACACACACAGAGTAATGCTTCCTTTCATTCACTTTCACAAGCATGTATTTGTGCACACCCACTCACACAAACAATAGCAGTCATCACTGGCATTCAGACACAAAAATATGTGGGCTAATGTCCAACACATTTATTCAAGAACAAACGCAGACAAACACCCAAATATCATTTCAAAGAGTAAATATATAATCTTGTTCAGGGGATGTGTGTAGCAGCACAAAGGGGAGTAAAGGAGGCAGGTGTAATAGGGACGTGTCTGGAGACAAAAAAATTGTTTTACTGTTTTTGTAGAAGACCTCACTGAAGAGGAAAAAAGTAAAGAACAGAAAAGAGAGAGCAGATAAACATAATCTAAACCCTATTCATCATTATGCTGGCTTTTCATTCAGTCTACTCATATGAACCTCACTTCTGTTCATCACTGAGGGATAACTTTGTAAATTTAATCAAGTCTTTCAGTAACTCCACATTTTTCAAAATAGATTTGATCTGTTCCTCCCTTTTTATCAGTGATTGTTATTCAGAAGGATAACATTTCAGCTTATTTCACTATGTAATTTAAAATCATGAATACACAGAGTCCTTAACTCAAGATAACTACCACTGTGTATGAACCAAACAAACTGAATATGACAAATAGAAGTGACCTTCACATCCAAACAGTGAAGCCAAAACAGAAGAGCCTCACATCTGCCAGCAGAGGTTTATGGGAAAATAACCCTACTGCTCACTTGAACCATGACCTCCTTCAACATTTTTTCTGATGAGTTTAGGGTCTCAATTTCATACAGCACATTGGTCATCTAGTTTTTAAGATATCAAGAAGAACACAACAGATAATAAAGCTGCCTATGGCATCCATGTTATTGATCGCTGCCATTGCAGTTGATCTTCCCACACGTGTCTGGCTAGAAATAAAAAAAAAAAAAAGCAACATGATGATAAAGCCACAAAATTTAGCAATAAAGTTTCAAATTTAAAATTACAAGAAAAAAATGCAAGTTTCATCCATCTTCTTCTGCTTAATCCTTTTCGGGTCACGGGGGGGCGCTGAAGCCTATCCCAGCATCTTTGGGCGAGAGGCAGGGTACACCCTGGACAGATCGCCAGTCCATCGCAGGGCCAACACAGAGAGACAGACAACCATTCACTCTCACAGGCATACCTAAGGACAATTTAGGAATCCCCAGTTTGATGCCAATTAACCTAACTTGCATGTTTTTGGCATGTGGGAGGAAACCGGAGAAATCCAGGAGTAAACCCATGCAGACACGGGGAAAACATGCAAACTCCACACAGATCACTGTTGGTTGGGGGCTGGGATCAAACCCAGGATTCCCCGGCCAAGGATGAGTTGCTGTGCTGCCGCAGTGCTAACCAGTTTATGAGATATAAATTTGCAATGAAAAAATATTTTGAATTTACAAGAAAAGCTGGAAGTTCATAATGGAAAAAAAAACTACAGGAAAAAGTTGCAGAATTACTAAAAAAAAGTTCCACATTCAATTAAAAAAAGTTGTATTTCTGAAAACAAAAAGCATTGATTCCGATTAGTCCACCGAGGGAGAAGAAAAAACTGTAGAGAATATTTGGGTATTCGATCTTGTTGCTCCCAAATATTTGGAGCCGAAAAACTGGTATTCAGAACAGTCTGACTGTTTGGCCATGAGAAAGTTTTATGAGTCTCCATTTTAACAATGCTAAACTCCAGACCTTTGGAATTTTATAACACGTAGCTTAATGTGACAAACATACAAAAATCTCTTTCACATAAAAAGTCAATTTTGGATGCTCATTTAAAACAAGTTCTCCTTAATGTTTGTAAGATCTCATTTTTTTGCTGCAGTGATCTGTTTCTGAGGGTTGAACATGATGAGAAATGCAAGCGGAATCTAAGCCGAGTAAGATATTTCTAAGCTGAAGTCAGGCCGAGGACCGGCTGATTCTAATGCTGCATTCACATGCTGATGCTACAAAGTAGATAGAAAAGCAGAAGTTCCAGTATGAAATTCCTCCTCTGCTATTGGTGAAGGTAAAAACAAACCAGACGTTGATACCCAGATCCAAAGATCTTAATGCAAGACCTTGGATTTGAGCATCATGGCATTCTTTGGTCAAATACCACAGGGTTTAAATGCTAAAACACCACTTTCCACCCACATTGAATGCCCCTTTTTACAACAACCCATCTAAAAAAACAGTAGTATAATAATGTGTAGGAAAGAGATATCGAGTATGGTCAAATGCTGGTAGATGATCCAGCTGGAATCATTGATGTTGGACTGGGTCAGTGAGTTATGTCAAAGGGAGCCAGAAGCAGCAGCTAAGCTAGGCTAGCTAGAGGTGTGATTACAGGGAAATCCTGACCAAAATGTTAAACAAGAGCACACCACACGGTACATTAAATGCCTGTCCATAGCCATTATTGATGCATACACTGATTGCATAGCTAGCACCCCAACGACCAGAAAATCAATTACAAATTCAGGATTTAATAGAGTGCAGATCAGTAATAAAATTAATAACCATTTAACTGTAAGGAGTTTAAGCAAACAATCAACAATTCACAGTCAAGCATAGTGGAAAAATCAGAAATTCATTTAACACCCTATAATACGCACATCTTCAATACATGTACAAACACTGTGTGAAAGGAAAATGTCCTAGCTCGAAAACTGTAGGAGTAGTGAGCCTGGCAAACCATGTACCCTGTATTGAAATTGCATTCAGAAAATGACAAAGTTCTAAAACCTGTAATTTTCATAAAAATGATCCAAAATGAAAATCCCTGTAATATGCACTTCTTCAATACTTGTACAAACACTGTGTGAAAAGAAAATGTTCTAGCTCAAAAGCCATGGGAGTCGGATGGACGGACTGATGGATGGACATCATCCTACCATAATAATACTGTACATCCCGTCTTTAGAGACGGGCATATAAAAATTAGCCAGAATGACCTCTGAAGTGAATTATAAAATCTACTGTAGAATAATGAACCAGCTGGGAACACAGATGCACAGTAGGGTGAGTAAAACCTATAGAAAACACCCATAACAATAGTTTTCATTCCACTACGCAAACTCAGGAATAGTAATGTCCCTGTACAGGTTAGGAAGCTCACTGGGTAACATCTACTATCAACATCAGTAAATGTGTGGAGATAAAGCTGGATGTGATATTATTCCACTGAGCTCCATTTGTCATGCCACTGCCGGAGCCAGTTGGAACAGCTAACTGAATGAGATGTAGTGAGACCAAGGACGACCCTAGCAAAGTAAAAGTTTTTTGCTTGTTTTTTTTTTTTATTATTATTTCCTTTGGCAGCCACTCCAGATGCCTTAAGTCATACTCAAAAGCACTGAAATGTGAAATTTTCATCATAAGAAAAAGTGTTGAAAAGATCAAAGCGTGACATTTTTAATTAAATATTTGCAAAATTACAAAAGGTTTTGGCATCTTCCGATATTCATAGCAGGTCCCAATCTGCCACTCTTGTCTACCATGTGGACGTCCACAGTGACGCAGCAGGATGAGGGGCTGCAAAGAGCTTTTTAATAAACAAAATGACCACTAATGCTTCTGGATTTGCTTCTTTTCTCTCAGATAACAGAGTATGGATGAAAAATAACACATACAAACACTGAGGACAGAGCACCAAACTGCTTTGTTCTCTAAAGGTGAACTGCCCCGCTGTAATGGGTATATGCAGGCAGACTGGCACTAATCGGCGTGAATGGGCATGGCAGTGGGCATTTTGTGGATGAAGGAGAGGTAAGCGGCTGCTCAGTGTGCGTCCTTGTCTGTGAATAATGTGTTCCACCTTTTCAAAGGCACACGGACAAAAATGTCAGACGGGCGGCAGCACTAGTTGAGCGCGCATTCATCAAAGTCCTCTGCTCTAAACAAACACTCACGCAAGGCCCCAGAGACTCAACAGGACACACGTGCAGCATACACCGGAGCCATACAGAACCCAGCCGTCATCCAAACAAAACACATTCCACTGGCACACATGCACAACACAATCCACACACTCCACAGGTGTCTACATGCTTCCCGGCAGCCTACTTGCGAGGCCAAAAAGCCAATGATGAGCAGTACAAAAGACTTTGATAAGATACTCAAATCCATATACACGCCCAATCATGCTATTCTATGCAGTTCTGTTGAATAGCCACGCTGATTACTGTCAGACTCCCAGAAGGGAAACGTGGTTATTGTTTTTGTGAGTAACAAAGGAATGGCAATCTTTCGTATTTCAAATCTCTGATCGTCTGTAAATACTGAGAAAATTAAGTGGCTTTGCTTTATATAAGAAAGCAAAAGACAGCTGTAATCTCTTAACCAAGATGCAGTAGTGTATTAAGTCTTATACAAATATTGAAATAATCCTTATAAAATAGTGCTTGCAACTAAGAGCATTAGTTTGATTAGCACTGATCAACACATAAGAACACAAACAAAACCCAAACTATTCAATTTTATTTATTCATTTTCAAGCGCTTAATCATTTTCGGGTTGCAGGACCCGGGTGTGTGTGTGTGCAGGGGGGCGCTGGAGCCTATCCTAGCATCTTTGGGCGAGCGGCAGGGTACACCCTGGACAGATTGCCAGTACATCATAGGGCCAGCAGAGAGAGACAGACAATCATTCACTCTCACATTCATACCTAAGGACAATTTATCCCCAGATGATGCCAATTAACCTGCATGTCTTTGGCCTGTGGGAGGAAACCCACGCAGACACGGGGAGAACGTGCAAACTCCACACAGAATGGTCAGTGCTGGCCATGGGGTGGGATCAAACCCACAACCTTCTCACTGTGCTGCCGCAGTGCTAACCACTGCTCCACCAAGTTACCCTGCTCAGTTTTAATAAAAGTTAAATTAAAAATTAACTTTGATCAAATTTACAAGACCCTCTGCAAATTTAGAAGAAAAATCTCAGAAATTCACAAGAAAAAAGTAGCAAGTAACTCACAAATCTACATGAATAAATTTGCAAATACACTACTCAAAAAACGTTAGGGATATTTGGCTTTCGGGTGAAATTTCAAGTTGCACCTAAAATGCACTATAGCCTTCACAGATGAATTTAATTTGAACTTATCTAACCTTTTGAATGCACATGTCCAACTGCTCAGTGTTTCAGCTGTGGTGTGGGCCCCGGTCTGTCCTGGTCAGGGTGGCCCCTGTGGCATGCCCTGTGGTCATGGGTTGTGTAGTCTCCTGGTGTGGGGGGCTCCACAAGATGGTGTTCCTTCACATGATGCCTCAGTGTCGAGCTATGTCTCTTCTTTTGACTTTATATGCGTGAGTGAAAAGTAGGGAGTGGTGCACATGCCTGTGTGTGTGTGTGTGTGTGTGTGTGTGTGTGTGTGTGTGTGTGTGTTGTGTGAGTGTGGGTGTGGGTGTGGGTTGGGAGGAGGGATGTATCGTGCAAATATATGTATTTAAATTTGCCTACTGCTTTTATCGATGTAAAGCACTTTGTGCAGGATTTAATGTTTTAAAAGTGTTATACAAATAAAGTTTGATTGATTGATTGATTGATTGATTTTTACGTAACTTGCTGTTCTCTAACAAGGTGCTTAACAGCAAAATTCACAACAGGTGTTTGATCCATGAATGGACCAATAACTTTTCCAGTTCAATTAGAATTGGTAATTAAACAGTCCTCTTCATCATGCTGTTCACATTTTGACATCATGAGACCAAGACAATGCCTAACAATTGATCAACAGTACCTCGCCATTGTGAGGCTTCAAACAGGATGTTCTCAGAGGGAAGTGGCCACTGAGCTTAGAGTGTCACAGGGCCTCTTTCCACCAAACCGGTTCCAGTGCTTAACTGGAGCCAGAGCGTCATCAGCATCAGTTCTTTGGTTTTCCACCGACTAAAGCACCAGTCCCGGGCTCCCAAAAGTGGGGCTATCGCGGCCCCAACTCCTAGCTGGGCCAACGGCAGCACCAGTTTACGCTGATTACGTCCACAGCCATGGGCGTGGTTAACTGACCAGCTTCAAAACATTACTGACCGCCATGTTGCTTTCCAAACAGCGGAGCACTCAACGGATTCCAAAACCAAACAGATTTAGAGCGAAGAGGAGACACATTTCTTGGCTCTATGGACATAAGCAGAAGTACAAGATCAGCTGGAGGGGGCCACTCATCTGAACTGTTTTGGAGGATCGGCCAGCCAGCCGGACCATTGTCACTGCCGTGGATTAGTCTGGACAACATACTGCTTAAAACACGCTGGTAAGTGTATTGTCTTTAAAATGCCAGACGTTAACCAATATATGTATACATATATATCCGCTTGTATTGATATGTAACGGCCAAAAAGCGGATATTTTTTTAGTCACTCTTGTGGCTATAGTATTTTCGGTTAGCTATGCTAACAAGCTAACAGTACTTTTACTACGACCAAACGTTTCTCCTCGCCATAAAGAAATGAACAGGTCGTCTCTGCTGACAAATGTATATCGCTTGTATTGATATGTAACGGCCAAAGTGCGGATTTTTTTTTTTTTTTAACTCACTCTTGTGGCCATAGTATTTTCGGTTAGCTATGCTAACAAGCTAACTGTTTTTAGCACGAACGCTTCCTCGCCATACAGAAATGCGCGTTTGAGAAACTAGAACAGAAATCTTAGCATCTTACAGAATACTTTTTTATAAAGACATCCAGCGCAAAATACATTTTTTGTGGTATGAATACTGTGTATGAATGGGTGCCTTGCGTTATGTTATGGGAGATTTTTCTACCAGACACTAGTAACGTCATCTTTTTTACTATTTTGGTAATATTTCCATAATCTTAGGCCATTTTTTTTTAAATTTCACTCGTGTTTAATTGTATGTTGTGTAGCCATATTTTATCTAATCCTTCTCTTACTTTATTGCGCAGTAGCCTGGTGGAACACCTACAGTTTCATTGTACTGTACAACTGTACAGTGACAATGAAGTTTCATCTATTCCTATTCTTCTATTCCATAATCAGACATGTAAGCTTTGCTAACATTGATATTGAATAAAATTGTCTTCTATGTCTGCACATTTAATGGAAGGCTTAAGTTGTTCACTGCACAAACACTTTTTTTTTTTATATTTACAGATTTATCACAGCTGGATGATGAGGGAGAACCAGCCAGACCTGTGGTGTCCAGCTCCAAGCTTGTCCTCCTCCTGCTCTTCTAATCAGACCAGATTAGGTAATTTATGTTAAGATCATTTTGATTTTGTGTACTTTATTGATCCCCATAGGGGAAATTGAGGGCATCCACCTGGATGGATCATGACCCATTCACACAAAGGAGGGAGTGAATTAAACCAATTATACACTTGAACTGAATGTTGTGATGCCACTAACAGTAAATGGATGTTGAATAGACACATTAAATCTTGGATTGACGATTCCTGCATTTTTCAGTAAGTGGTTATTTTATATTGCTTATTTTTGTACTTTAAAACAGGGAAACAGAAGTGGGACACAAACATGGACCTCCTTCTTGATTACGGTCCGATGAGACAGCAGGAGCAGAGCAGGAGGGAGGAGCAGCTGAACTTCGCTTTGCTGTAAAGCAGACCAACACCCTTGTTGGACTGATGGGACGTGTTGTGTCTGTGCTTGAGGGACTGTAAAAAAAGTAACTATCACAGCATTGATATTTTTGGCTGTGTGTACATAATATTTCATATGTAGCAGTCTGAAGTTTTTGCACATTTTGGAAATAAAAGCTTTCTTTCCTTAAGTGTTTTTCTGCTTCTACATTGTTATCCTCACACCAAACATATTCAGGTTCAGGTTCCTTTATTTGTACCCGTAGGTAGATTTGTTTTGCACTCAGGTGACATCCATATTTACAAACTACAGTTACATTCAACATGAACACAAACACAGGCACACATGAAGCTGACTATAGACATGATAAAAGTGCTCAAGGCTCCATCAATCAGGACATAAGACAAAGAGATAAGAGAAAAAACATAAGAGAGAAGGGTCATATTAAAAAGTTAAAGACTTTACATTTCATATGCATGAAATATAAAGTTATTTAGGACAATGCAAATCACTAACATTGTAGTGGTGGGAAGTGAAAGTGCAAGTACTGAATTACTGCACTTAAGCTCATTTTTCCAGGTATTGGACAATATATCAGGTATTTGTGGACTTACACATATTTTTGACAACTTTTTTCACATTTTTTAAAGAACAAGCAGCAACAAACTTTAAATCTATGTACTTTTTCTGTGGAAAATGTTCCAAGTTGCCAGCTTCAAAAATGATGAGTTTATCTTGTTTTGACAACGTCCCACATGACATTCTATCAGCTCTGGACAAGATCATTTCTGGGGAAAGAACTTTGAACTTGAACACTTTACAGTCTGTCTCTTGTTATCCCTACATGAATAAAAACTTGAATCAGTACTTTAACCAGAATAGATGACACAAGTACAGAAGGGTATACCTTTCACAACTCTGTAGTTTGGAGGTGCATAGAATATGCATTTAATACAGTATCTTCATGTATGCATTATGCAGTAAATCTATACATTTTTCCATGAAACCTTGTGACTGCATTATTTTAACTGCCTTTAATCCCAGATCAAGTTTGTTTAGGGTTCAAAATGCATCATAAGTGTTAAATATATCTTGTTATACATAACTAAGTACTGTTTATCTGTTGAAATATATATATTTACCGGCTAATATAAACCCATAACAATATGGCCCCTGGCGATCATTTTTTGGACAGCTGATCACTTTTTGGCATGACATGACCTCCGTCTCGTAATGTGCCGTAACACCACCTATTACAGAAATGACATAAATATTATGTTTAAAAGTGTAGTCAATGCTCGCGCTACAGACTTTATCTAACAACGGCTGATAACTGAAATATTGATGATTACCGGTGTCCTTAAACGTAGCCGCCGTTCTCTGCCATTAAGAATAAAACTGTTTTTGGATGGTAATACAGGTTTGGAATAAAAGCAGCGCTCCCAAAGACAACAAACTCCTACATGTTGACAAGCTAGCGCTGCTACTTCTTCTTCTTCTCTCGGTTACTGGCGGATAGCAAACAAGTGAGAGATGCATACCGCCACCTTCCGTCTTCTCTGGTATTCTGCGGGGGTTGGGCGCTTCACACTACGTAATGACGTAGCCCTGACATAATTCCCGACTAGCTCCATATTGGTGGAAAACCAACTGGTTCTTATGAGCCACTCCAGAAGAACTGGTTAAGCACTAGCACCAGCCCCAGAACCAAACTAGCACTGGAACTGGTTTGGTGGAAAGAGGCCCACAAAGTGTCATCAGCAGGTTGCAACAGAAATACAGAGAGACTGGAAGAGTCACAGAAAGGCATAGAAGTGGACGTCCTTTGGCCACATCCCACGCTCATGACCGCTTCATTATCAACAGTGCCCTGTGGAACCGGATGATGAATGCTACTCAATTCCAGGCACATTTATGTAAGGGAGGTGAGGGGCACCCAAGTGTCACATCAGACCATTCAAAACCGTTTACATCAACGTGGTCTGTGTGTTAGAGTCGACCTGCAAGGGTACCTGACCACACCACCAGGCACAGACGTCATAATTTTTCTTGGGCCAGGGAGCATTTATGCTGGACAAGGGACCAGTGGGCCTCAGTGCTGTTCTCTGATGAAAGTCGATTCACATTGTGCAGAAATGATGGCCACCAACGATGTTGGAGACGTCAAGGAGAGTGCTATGCATCAGCCACTGTTGTCACCAGACAAGCTTTTGGCGGTGGTGGTGGTGGTGTTACAGTCTGGTCAGGTGTGTCTAGTCAATACACAACTGCTCTATGCCTTGTGAATGGTACAGTGACAAGCCAATACTACCTCAATAACATCAATAATCCAGTCATTGTGCCCCTGCATGAACAACACAAGCCTAATTTCATGTTCATGGATGACAATGTTCCAGCTCATCGAGGTTGCATCATTAGGGAATGGCTGCTGGAGGCTGGGGTACCTCAAATGGAGTGGCCTGCACTTTCTCCAGATCTGAATCCCATAGAAAACCTATTGTATCAGCTGAGTCATTGTGTAGAGGCTCGTAACCCTGCACCCCATAACTTCAATGACCTGAGGGCTGCCCTTCAAGAACAGTGGAATGCCATGCCTCAGCAGACAATAAGTCGACTTAGAAACAGCATGAGATGTCGTTGCCAAGCTGTAATTGATGCACAAGGGCACATGACAAGTTATTGACACACTGACATTTTTTGTTGTGGTATACCCACCACTATTGTTAGCATTTGTTTCAATAAATTGAGATGAGGAAATCACCATTGCATGCTTCTACATAAATGCCCTACTTTCATGATATAATATCACTGTAGCATGAACTTTTTACATTTTCCATAAATTTCACCTGAAAGCCAAATATCCCTAACTTTTTAGGTAGCACAAGAAAAAAAAGTAGCATGAGAAAAAAAAATCCAAAAAATTCCAAGAAAAGCTTAAGGGGAAAAAAACCCCTGAAATTTACAAAGCAAAGGTTGCATTAAAAAGTAAATTTACCAGAATTTAAAAGAAAAGCTGCAAATTTATGCAAAAAGTTGAAAGTTTGCAATAAAAAAATTCTTATTTAGAAGAAAAGTCATATTTTTGCAAAACATTGATGCTGATGGAGTCTGCTGAGGGAGAAAAAAGACTGCATAGAATATTCAGATATTCACTCTGGATTGTTTCCCAACATTCAAAGCCCCCAAACTCATGAGACTCCGTGAATTTTAATTTCATTTGTCACCCATATCCATATATTACACCATATTTTTGGACAATACAGAATAGTCACCCCTTAGCATTCCAACTAGCCTGTAAAGTTTTCTTCAACATTAATTTTTGTACCAAATCCATAGACTTAACTGTCTTTCATCACCACATGTATCCTTTATTCCCTTATCCTGCCCTTAAAAATCACTGTTGTATATATAATCCTAACCCTAACCCTATATAGGATATCAACACCATCCAACCGATGATCCTGAAGGACAAGCTGCTGTGCGCAGGGGTGGACCAGCACCTGTCATCATGGATCCTGGACTACCTCGCTAACCGGCCACAGTTTGTGAGAACCTGGGACTGTGTGTCTGACACAATCATCGGTAGCACGGGGGCCCCCCAGGGAACAGTTTTGGCTCCCTTCCTGTTCACCCTTTATACTGCGGACTTTTCACACAACACAACACACTGCCATCTACAGAAGTTCTCTGACCACTCTGCGATCGTCAGCCTCATCTCTAACGGAGATGAAGCTGAGTACAGAGGACTTATCCAGGACTTCGTGGACTGGTGCCATCGGAACTGCCTCCAGATCAACGCGAGGAAAACTAAGGAGCTGGTGGTGGACTGCCGCACGCAAGGACAACCCCTCACAGCACCAGTAAACATCCAGGGAACAGACATTGAGATGGTGACATCCTACAAGTACCTGGGTGTTCATTTGAACAATAAACTAGACTGGTCACACATTACCGACGCACTCTACAAGAAGGGACAGCGCAGGCTGTTCCTACGGAGGAGACTCAGGTCTTTTGGTGTACAAGGGGCACTGCTGAAGACATTCTACGACATGGTGGTGGCACCAGCCATCACTTTTGGAGTGGTCTGCTGGGGCAGTGGCATTACAGCAGCCGATAGGAAGAGACTGAACAAACTGATTAAGAAAGCTAGCTCTGTCCTGGGGCAGCGCCTTGACCCAGTGGAGGAGATGGGAGAGAGAAGGATGGTGGCTAAACTGTCATCTCTGCTGGAGTCTGAGTCCCACCCTATACAGGACATACAGAACACACTGAGGAGCTCATTTAGCAGCAGACTACATCATCCTAGGTGCGCAACCGAGAGGTTTCGCAGGTCCTTCCTACCTACGGCTGTCAGACTGTATAACCTAAGCAGGGCTGCTCGCAGAGATAGCAAAAAAACGTGACAACATAATAGTATTGAATGCAAAAGACACAATAGACTTACACAATGGTCCCCTCCAGTATATACAATTAGGACAATATCGGTCGCTCCAGAGGGTGACAATATGTATGGGTACATATTCATACTATGTAGGATAACTAAGTAGACGGTTATGCTGTTTATTCCATCTTGCTACAATGCTCCGTACTTTGTATATATATTTATATATTTATGTGTATGTATGTATATCCACTGCTCTTATTTATATCTTCCGTATCTTCTTAATTATTGCTCTGAGTGCTGCTATCTCTGTGCTGTTGCAATCCTGGAATTTCCCCATTGTGGGACTAATAAAGGCTTATCTTATCTCATAGTCACACATAAATACAGACAACTATCTTGAGTAGGGTCATATGTATCATTAAGAGCCATGAAACCCTATGGAAATGCTAAATCCAATATTTGCCAACACCATTAAGTTTAACTTCACTTGTGTAACCATTAAGAGTGGTAGACACAAAGAATTCTGGACAAATGAAAACACGACAGGTGAGGACAACACAGTGCACAAAAGGGAATGAAGACCAGTACAAATTGCAAACAGGAGAAGCAAAGAGAAGATGCAACAGTAATATTGACTTTTCACTGCAGAGTAGTGAGGAGGACAAAGAGAGCAGCTGAAAGACAGGAGAAAAAGGTTAAACGACACTGAGGGAAAGACTTAAGAGATCTATTAGCTGATAGTAGTCATGCAGACAACCTTCAGCTCCTTAGGCAATTTATTCAAGGATGAATGCTGTGTGTGTGTGTCTGTCTACCGGTGTCTGTGAGGAGGTGAGACACAGTGAATCTCTAGCTTAGGGCCTCATTACACAAAGTAATAGGACTCTTTTGTTTACCTCCCAGTATGTTTGTGGTCTTTCAGGGGACAAGTAACAGTTTATTGCTATATATGTAGAAAGGAAAAATCAATGGGAAATAAAAAACGTGTTTTGCATGTTGCATATTTCTGTTTTTCAACATGTTCTTTAACAGGTTTGACTCTTCTCCGCCTGCCCACTAACCCCTGCTGGCTCCACCTTCATCTAGCCCTGCTGTCCACTGCCTTCCCTCCACCCGCCCCGCCTTACATCCCCCAGCTCTGAGTGCACATCCCCTGCTGTTTTTCCCCTCACAGACCCAACACCCCCTCCTTCCAGCATACAGCCCCCCTGATCCAGTCTGTCCCTCGCTCAGACCCAGGTGAGAGCTGAGCTGAAGAAGATCAAGGTGAGGAAGGCTGCAGGTCTGGATGGCATAGGCTCGAGACTCCTCAAGTCCTGTGCAGACCAGCTGTGTGGGATCGTGGAGCATATCTTCAGCCTGAGCCTGAAGCTAGGGAGGGTACCACAGCTGTGGAAAACATCCTCCATGGTGCCTGTGCCAAAGACGCCGCACCCCAAGGACCTTAACAGCTACAAACCAGTGGCCCTCACATCACACTTAATGAAGACCCTGGAGAGGCTGCTCCTTGCCCACCTCCACCCCCTGGCGAGACCAGCGATGGGCCTACCAGCATGGCATCGGGGTGGAGGATGCAGTGATTTTCCTCCTACAGTGTTCCTTGTCCCACCTGGAGAAGCCTGGGAGCACTGTGAGGATCATGTTCTTTGATTTCTCCAGTGCTTTCATCACCATCCAAACAGTGATCCTGAGTGACAAGCTGCTGTGAGCAGGGGTGGACCACCACATGTCATTGTAAATCCTGGACTACCTCACAGACCGACCACAGTTTGTGAGAACCCAGGACTGTGTGTCTGACACCATCATCTGCAGTACGGGGATCCCCCAGGGAACAGTTCTGGCTCCCTTCCTGTTCACCCTCTACACTGCTGACTTTTCACACAACACACCATACTGCTATCTATGGAAGTTCTCTGATGACTCTGTGATTGTCGGCCTCATCTCCGATGGAGATGAAATGGAGTACACAGGACTTATCCAGAACTTCGTAGACTGGTGCCTGCAGAACTGCCTCCATATCAATGTGAGGAAAACCAAGGAACTGGTGGTGGACAGCCGCAGACATAGACAAGCCCCCACAGCACCGGTAAACATTCACGGAACAGACATTGAGATGGTGACATCTTACAAGTACCTGGGTGTTCACCAGAACAATAAACTGGACTGGTCACACAACACAAACACACTCTACAAGAAGGGGCAGTGCAGGCTGTACCTTCTGAGGAGGCTCAGGTCTTTTGGTGTGCGGGGACACTCCTGAAGACCTTCTACAACTCTGTGGTGGCATCAGCCATTATGTTTGGAGTGGTCTGCTCGGGCAGCGGCATCACGGCAGCCGACAGGAAGAGACTGAGCAGGCTGATCAAAAAAGCTAGCTCCGCTCTGGAGCGCTGCCTCGACCCAGTGGAGGAGAAAGGAGAGAGGAGGATGATGGCTAAGCTGTCATCGCTGCTGGAGCCCAAGTCCCACCCCACGTGGGACACATTGAACGCACTGAGGAGCTCATTTAGCGGTAGGCTGAGCCATCCTAGGTGCACAACGGAGAGGTTCCGCAGGTCCTTCCTACCTATGGCTGTCAGACTTTATAATCTAACTTATGCTCCTCATAGAGGCCATATTAAACATCACAACTGTGCACAATAGAGATTATTGTCACGGTGGCCCTCGTGAGCCACCATAAGATGCCAACAGTCACCGGTAAGTTTGCAAAGGTGTTTATTATTAAAGGTAAGGGAACAGGGGATAACACACACTAACAAAGAAAAGCGCCACGGTGGGCTAAAACACACTACAACGAGGATAGGATAACAACACGATAACTTACAATAGAGGAAGAAGAGAAGACGGCGTCTGAGCCGGGGGATGCCCGATGCTACAGACAGCGAGGAGTCTTCACGGAGCTTTGGTAGGGAGATAAACAGAGACTGCTGCATCGGGGTGCATTCGGCGTCCGCTTTTAACGCATGCAGCACAGCTGTTTCGGCCTTGACAGCAGGAAGCTCCACCGGGCGCTGTCACAATAAGAGCCCGGGGAGCCAGAAGGGAAACACTGCTGTCAAAGCCTGAAAAAGATGATGTATGACCCGAGCGCGGATGAGATCGGCGCTCGGGTTATGACAGTACTTCCCCCTCGAGGCCGGGCTCAGAACGGCTAATAACACCCAAGGCCTCCCCCACCCCACCCCTAGGGTGGGCGGATGGGGCGCAGGCCAGGAGGGAGCGAAAAAGGAGAAGAAAAAAAACCCCATGACATTAACAGGGGACAAACGAAGCAATCACAGAGTACGGTGGGGAAGAGAGACACAAAAAAAAAACCAACACAATACTCCGTAAATGCAGACAATATATGGACCAAGCCCTAAAGAGAAAGGAATGCAACAACAGGAGGGGGCCTAGAAAGAAAACAAGGGCATACCAACAGAGATGAGGTGCACAAAACACAAACATACGCTAACAGCGATGAGATAACATGAAATCATAATGACATACCCGTACATCCACAAAATTACCAAGGAACAGAGGGGAGAAACACAGGGATGACAGGCACAATTACACAGTTCGGGGGGCCTCCCCACACCCAGCGTCCAAGCCACCAACAGGGGTAACGGGAAGAGTTCAGGTGGCCTACCCGAATCCCAGGCCAGAAAAAAAACAATGCTTCAGGTGGCCGGACCAGGCCGCCGAATAGAGAGTCCAGTGGGTCGGGTGGCCGGTCCAGAGAGCCAAATGGGCACGGCAGTCCTTCTGGCGGCCGACCCCCATCGCTCAGCCGGCAGGACCGCAGGGGAGAGAGAGGCAACGGCTTCCCTGTACAGGGGAATAGCGAGGGCGAGCCGGGCCGAAAGTGAGGGGTCCATACGGCACCTGGTGGAGAAGGCTTGGGAGAATGATGAGGGTGAAGAAGAAGGTGAGCCGGTCCAGTGTCCGGTGGCAGGTGATCTGCAGCTCCCTCACCGAATTTGGATTCTGCTGGTGCTGCACCCTCGTCGGACCCCGACTGGGTCACGGTTGCACCCGCGTCGGACCCCGATTGGGTCACAGCCGCACCAGAACCGACCTCCAACCCAGAACCCAGAACCTCTGGCACTGCGGGCGAAAGCAGCTCCTCGCTGGCGACCCTGGAAGAAGGCTCGGGAAAGAGAAAAGAACTGGGATCAGGATCACCTGCAGCGCCAGAACCCGGCAAGACAAGCTCGGACTCAGCGGGCAGCTGCACCCGGCTCGCCTCCCCGAGAGACAGGCAAAAATGCTCTAAAATGGAAAGTAGAAAGACAACACAGAGCACTTGCCTGATCTTGGGTTCTGACGCCATCCAGGACTCCGAAGATCCGGGCTCAAGACGGCAGGAGGTCGTCGTCAGGCTCCCACTCAGCTGCGTCGGGCTCCGCAGCTGGCATGATGGTGTCCGCAGCCTCTGGATCCTCCGGCACCGATGCCCACGCTGACGGCCCGCACGGCGTGGTGGCAGGGGACCCTTGACCCACTGGACCCGACCGCTCGTCCGTGGAGACCCGGGGACGCTTCCTCGTTGGCGCAGGTTCCACACTGCACTCCGCTCTCCTCCTCCGCCCACCACGTGGCTGCGGGACCGGAACCAGGCTCTCCAGAACCGCAGGCCCCCTCCTCATCCGGCGACGTTGGCCTGGCGTCGAGGACCGCTCAGCGGAGGGAGACACAAAAGATGCGGGATCAAAAACTAAAGCCACAGCAGGTGGTGGGAGCTTGGGGGAATGCGAACCCCGAACTCCACCCTCAGGTGTCTGACAAGGCAAATCACAATAATGAGAATATGGATGAGTTTGGACTTGCCTGTCTCCTGGAGGCTGGAGGCTGGATGGTGCCTGCTGCGGCGGATGTTGCTCCTCCCTTTCCCCGCCGGACGGTGACAGCGGGCCCCCTGGGAGGACGAGAGGGAGCTGCTCGAGAAGGTTCCGGGACAGGGCTCGCCGAAACAGGACTCCAGAGACACACAGCAGCCGGGATAGGCAACGAGGAGGAGGGGGCGACAGCAGAGACGAGCCGGGCACGGAGCGCTGACAGGACAGCAGGCGAAGATGACCCGGGAGATGAGGCTGCGGGGATTCCCCTCTGACGAGGCGCAAAAGTGACAGCTGTGTGGGGGTTTGAGCCCTTGCGGCGGCCCGGAACTGGATCTGGACGGGATTCACACTGAGGAGGGTTGTGGAGGTGACAACGGTTTCTGGCAGAGAGCGAGGCGAAGGTGAGGTCCGGGAATCGCCGCTCCTGTGCGGAGACAGAGGCAAGGAGGTCGGCGAACTCAGGAAAGTCACTTAGCCCGGGATTCCTCTCCACCAGTCTGACTGCCGCCGCCACATGCTTCATAATTACAGATGGATGAACAGCGGAGGGAGCAGCAGCCACTCGGTCCCAGATGCTAATTGCAGTCAGCTGCAGTTCCTCTGGGGGGATCCCGACTGACGTCATGCTCGATGGGGAAAGACCTCTGGATGGTGCGAACTCCCGGGCCGGAGCGGAGGCAGGAGCAGGATCCCGAAGCGAGGGGCGACGATTCCTCCTCTTTGGGTCCCTGCCGGGATTTCCCTCCAGCCCACGGAGTGTCTCGCGCTGGGCAGCGATGTCATTTCTCCTCGCGCTGACTTCTGGGTGGTCGGCATAGCGACGAAGATTGTCCAGGAGAACCTCAGTGTAGTCTAGGCGCCAGCGCATGTCGTTGGGGTTGTCGTCCAAGGTAGCGGCGAGGAGCGTCCCATCAACATACTCCAGAATACTCGCTAGCTCATTACCCAGGTGCCAAACGCGGCTCCTGGGAGACGGCATTCTCCCAGAGTGGACACCCAGACAGGGAAGAACAAAGTCCAATTCATGCAAAAACTCCCGGTGAATGGCGTCTCGGTGTGACACCTCTCTCTAGACGTTCTGGCAGCAGTCTACTGTCACGGTGGCCCTCGCGAGCCACCATAAGACGCCAACAGTCACCGGTGAGTTTGTAAAGGTGTTTATTATTAAAGGTAAGGGAACAGGGGATAACACACACTAACAAAGGAAAGAGCCACGGTGGGCTAAAACACACTACAACGAGGATAGGATAACAACGGGATAACTTACAATTGAGGAAGAAGAGAAGACGGCGTCTGAGCCGGGGGATGCCCGATGCTACAGACAGCGAGGAGTCTTCACGGAGCTTTGGTAGGGAGATAAACAGAGACTGCTGCATCAGGGTGCATTCAGCGTCCGCTTTTAACGCCGGTCACTAATGACCCCGAATGCAGCACAGCTGTTTCAGCCTTGACAGCAGGAAGCTCCACCAGGCGCTGTCACAATAAGAGCCCAGGGAGCCAGAAGGGAGACACTGCTGTCAAAGCCTGAAAAAGATGATGTATGACCTGGGCGCCGATCTCGTCCGCGCTCGGGTCATGACAATTATTATCAAGGGTGGCAACAACACTGTTCATTCAAATGTGAAATATACTGTCTGGGTTAATATTTATATTTTGTTGGATAATTTAACTAACTGTTATGCTGTTGATACCATCTAACTGCAATGCTCCTGCACTGTGTATATATTACTGTGTACATATGTATATTTATTTACTTCTTTGGCTAACCAATTCTTATCTTATTATCTTATTTAGTCTTGCTCTGAGTGCTGCTGTCATGATGCGGAGCACGGTGTACGCACTGTGCTCTTGCTTTCAGTTCTTTCCTGATTATTTTTCTATATTTTTTCACCTCAGTGTTATTATTTGACTTCATGTTTGGGTTTGGATGTTTTTGTGATTTAAGTTTGCCAGTTGTTCCGTTTATGAAAGAATATAATTTCCTGTTAGACATGAGCCTACCCTCATCATTATTCTTTGTTCCTCTCCAGTATTTTGAGATTAGAATTCCAGTACTGTATATTTATTTCCTTGGTTTCCTTTTTTTAGGTTGTGCTTGTATTTTGACAGCACCGCGTGCTTACAACCTCCTGCTACTCAAGTTTGCGGTTCAGCACAGCTGTCGTTTTTTGGGGATTATTACCCCTTGCTCCTGTTCCCAGTTGTGGGAACAGGAGCAAGGGGTAATCTCGCCTTATTTCTCGCCTTATTTAAGGGGCTGTTGCACGGTTGTCCGGCGCAGCACCCTTCTTTCTACCTCAACGGTCGAACGTAAGTTCATGTTTTTCATCCTGTTGTCTGATTTAATTTCCTTGTTGGTTCTCTGGATTTTCCCTGCTTGTGTTTATTGCCGGTCCTCTGGTTCCAGACGAGTGTTCCTCGTCTTATTAATCCGAAGCCTTTGTATTGAGCCTTTGTCCAATCTAAGCAGTTAGCTCTTGTGTTATTTTTGTGCTTTTGTGTTCTGTTATAATTAAACCTGCAAACTCACAGCCGGCGTTTAGTGCCTTTTATCCTGCCCTGAAAAGGTTGATTGATGACAGCTGCGTTTGACGTTGACAGCTGCGTCTGACACTCACTCGCGTCAGACTGCTTTTTTCTCCATTTTAGTTTGTTTTTATTGATTGTTTTTATCGATTTTATTTATTTATTTATTTATTATCCCTGTTTGTTGTTATCAGTTTTTATTTACTGTTATCTTGGTATTGGCCTCGCCTAAAAGTCCGTCCTGACACACGAGTAGCTGTTTTTGGCTAGCTGCGGGCTACCCATCTCAGCGCCTGGAACACCATGGCTCCTTCTCCGTCATGTTCCCGCTGTTCATCGCTCCTCAATAAGGTCTCTGAGCTGGAAGCGAGGCTCTCCAATCTTTACAAGATTCAGGAGGCCGAAGACCTTATCAACACCATCATTCTCAGGTGATCATCGGCCCCAGCCACCGCCTCGCAGCTGGCGGAAACTGCTACTTATTTGGGTGAGCTCAGCGCGTCTCCACCTACCTCCACACCTGCTCCAGCACCTGCTCCAGCCTCCACAGCCTCCGCAGACGTCCATGACCTCAGCAGCAATCACTGGTTTCGTCTCGGGGCTAAACCAAAAGCTTTGCTTGGTCCCTCTCATCCTCAATCTGCGCCCTGGACCTTGGTTCGACCAGCTAATGGCCATCGTCGATCGACCGGAACGGGCCACGCCTCTTCTCTTCCGGTGTCCTTGGAAAACAGATTTGATATCCTTTCCCTGGAGGATTTTCCCCACCTGGACGCTGGCCATCCGCCCGTGGATGCCCCTCATCTTCCCTCCCCTCCTTCAGCGGCGGCTGAACTGGTCCTTGGACTCTTTTAGGCCACCCAGACTGCCTTATTGTGTACTTTCGCCCTAGTGTTTTGTTATTTTCTATTTTGGTTTGTGTTGTGGGTCAGGGGCATTTTTGTTTCGGTGCCCCCAAGCCTGGCTTTCCCCCACCACCCTCCCGGGGTTGTTCATTTCATTCTGGTTGGGGGGGGCATTCCTTTTATGCTTTCTTGTCCCTTTTTTGTTGTTATGTTGGGGTGTCTGGAATCCACCCCTTGGGGAGGGGGCCCTGTCATGACATGGAGCATGGTGTATGCACTGTGCTCTTTCTTTCAGTTCTTTCCTGATTATTTTTCTGTATTTTCTCGCCTCAGTGTTAGTATTTGACTTCATGTATGGGTTTGGATGTTTTTGTGATTTAAGTTTGCCAGTTGTTCCGTTTATGAAAGAATATTATTTCCTGTTAGACATGAGCCTACCCTCGTTGTTATCCTTTGTTCCTGTCCAGTATTTTGAGATTAGAATTCCAGTACTGTATAGTTATTTCCTTGGTTTCCTTTTTTCCGGTTGTGCTTTTATTTTGACAGCACCGCGTGCTTACAACCTCCTGCTGCTCAAGTTCACAGTTCAGCACAGCTGTCGTTTTTTTGGGATTATTACCCCTTGCTCCTGTTCCCTGTTGTGGTAATTCCTCCTTGCCTTATTTAAGGGGCTGTTGCATAGTTGTTTGGTGCAGCACCCTTCTTTCCACCTCAACGGTCGAACATAAGTTCATGTTTTTCATCCTGTTGTCTGATTTAATTTCCTTGTTGGTTCTCTGGATTTTCCCTGCTTGTGTTTATTGCCAGTCTTCTGGTTCCAGACGAGTGCTCCTCGTCTTACTAATCCAAAGTGTTTGTATTGAGCCTTTGTCCAAGCTGAGCAGTTAGCTCTTGTGTTATTTTTGTGCTTTTGTGTTCTGTTATAATTAAACCTGCAAACTCATAGCCGGCATTTGGTGCCTTTTATCCTGCCCTGAAAAGGGAGTTTATGACAGCTGCTATCCCTGTGCTGCTGCAATCCTGGAATTTCCCCATTGTGGGACTAATAAACGCTTATCTTATTTTACCAGAACTAAAAATGAATAAAATGCTAATAACAGCAAATAAACTGTACAGTACAAATGCCCATTAAGAGGGAGAAAAGCATGCTATTTCCTATACTTTACACTTTAAGCACAATGTGATAGAGAGAAAATGATCCACAAATATCCAGATAAACTTGGATATATTTAGATGCTATACCGTGTTAATTTGTTAGTTCAGACTTTTTGGGGGGGACACTACTGCATGTTATACAAGGGGATAAAAGAGGTGCAATCAGATAAGATCATCTGACAGTTTTTCCTGATGCAGTGCAGCAAAGTAAAAACTTTTTTATTAGTATGTTGAGATCCTGCAGAGATGGTTGTGTTTGGTAATTGCTGAGAGGAACAGAGCTGCTCTGTCCCCAGCTGGGCGTGTCCACTGAACTGCCTCTCCACTGTGCTCTATGCTGCCCCGGTGCATGTATGGTTGTATGTGATATACAACTGATCTGGTCGTTCCTCTAAACAGCTATGGTGGTGTTAACTTTTAAAGTTTTGGATACTATAGGCACACAAGCACCAGTGGGGACTCACAGTCTGCTGTTGGGCAGCTTTATGTAGCTCACGTCATGGCAGAGGATAGCAGTGGCAGCTGGTGTGTGCACCGAGCCACTTTGCTGCGGTGCTTGTGTGCTCCGAAGTGCCAAGTGGTTGTTTGGACCTTCCACAGCCAAGGCAGCATTGTATTGTAATTTTTTTAAACATCAGATCTTCAATACTACCATCTTCTGGTCAAATTTGCCAGCTTGCAGACTTGTGTGTGCTGTGGTCTTCGAGGAGAGGCAACGAGTCAGCATCTTCATGGGCAAGATGTGGGTGGGCCTAATTAGAATATTCACGGAGCCCAGCATTTGAAAGAGGAGGAAAAAGGAAAATATTTTCACAAGCCATTGAAAGGCAATAAAAGGGTTTTTTGTGAGGAAAAAGGGAATAAGACACAATTTTAGACAATGTAGATTTGTTTTAAGGGGATTTATATCCACTGCAGTGCATCTTTAAAAGTAATTGTAAGGTTGAGGATTCAGCCATACCACTGTAACCTACAACTGTTTATTGTGTTGTTTTGTATAGTTTGTTCAAAATAAACTTGATGGTGAATTAGATGGTAGTCATAGGCCCAGTGAATATGACGTTTTCGTTAAGACCCATAGAGAAATATCTGCGTGCACATGACACATCACAGAAGCAACCACACATGGAAGTTTTACTTTGGATTAGAAAACCACATCTATAAACGCTCCTTAGTGGGTGGACTGGCTGAAATCTACTGTAAATTGGGGCTGTAACATACCATTGCATTTAATTTCAATGCACAAGGGTGCAGAGAAATGGTGCCAATAAAGCCTCCACTCTGGAGACTGGTTTTAAATTTCTACACTTTCACATGCATGGACAGCTAAACTGTAGACAAACTTCCCCAGTTTGGGGTAAAAACGCTGTTGTGTGCAAATCCCCATAGTATCTCAGATGTCGTGGTTTTACTGGTGCGCATGTTGGCAAGTAAACAACACAAAATATGCCCACTGTGATCAAAATTAAGATGCAAAATGCAAAAAAAACTAAGACAAGCATGTGCGCACATACGATCTCATGTGGAGACGAATAAAAACAATAGCTGCCATTTGTACCCTTAGTGTTAATGCTAAAAAACATCAACAAACACAAATATTAAATAATGCTGCATGCAGCCACTTTTAGGTTTCACAATAGTACATTCCGTACTTTGAGTCATTTCAACTTTTGTTTACTGAGCAAACTATAAAAATGATCATCACAAAATGTGAAAATTCTTCAACGGCAGAACCCAGTGTTCATTCCCTTCAACAGTAATAATTAATACTGTGAATAAAAGTGTTAATTTCTGTTTAGTTACTGAGTGAAAAACTGCTGCAGTGAAGAACACAAAGAGAATAAATACAGACAAAAACTCAAAAATGACTAACTACATTTTGCGTAACTGTAGGTTAAAGACACTTGTGTGCATCTATTCATGTTGCGGGTACCATTCAAAAATGTAAATGTAAGGGTTACATTTAACATGCAGCGATTATGGTTAAGTCTTCGAAGAATAAATGTAAGTCAGTGCAATGTCATTTTAAGAGGCAAAAACAAGTTTGTATGTCTGTGTGTTTCAAGAGGACAGCATAATGGAATGCCTCGGTTCAAGACTTGCCAAGAGCACTTTTCCCATACGCCAGGGAGCCAAGACTTCCCCAACCAGCCAAGAATAGCACCGACTCTCTCTCTCTCTTTTTAAACTCACTCTCATCCACACTCACACAAACACACAGGCCCTAACACTTTTTAATGCTGGACTGAGAAAAAGGGCGATAGTGGGAAGGAGGGAGAAAAGCCTTAGCACACCTAAATCAGCACAGAGAAAGAGAGATATGATAGGATAGGAATATTTAGCAAAATAACAAGCTTTGGCAGCATGTTATTGATGCATACAGCATACTAATACAGCTACACAGTGATTGAATAAAGACTTCATACTGTAAGGAGAGCGAGAAAAGAAGACCACAAGCCAGAATCTGAAACACTCTCCAAACTAGTTGCTCCCTGTGGGGTAAATGCACTGCACTCTCTCTAAATGCGTACTTTCAGTATATATGAATGTCAGTATATTGGACCGAGCATTGTTTTGAGAGAGAAAACGATAAATTAGCAGATGAAGAGGAGGACGGGAGTGCACTCCCCCACCCACTTGATCACACCGAATTACTTGCACCAAATGTTGAGGAAACAAAACGGGCAGCAGCTTGTTTTCTAATCCAAAAGCAAGAACACACAGTACTGGATGAGAACAACCTCAATGAAAGCAGGTTATCACATATTCTGGCTTCACAGTGAGTATAAAAGTGAGGAAAAAGGTTGTCTGCAAAAACTGTTTTACGTGCTGCTTATTGAAATGAATGGAATGTGTGTGGCCAAGGACCAGGCCAGAGCAGCAGTCACCAGGCAGCAACCTGTAGCAACATCAGGGAAGGACTTAACTACCCAGCTAGCAGCTAGCATGCACAGGGATGGGGCTTGAAAGGTGGCTCCATCACCAGCAGCTGCCTGTAGCTACACAAAAGACAGACTAAACAGCGGCTACAATGGGCCCGCCAAGAAAACGCAGAGAAAACAGAGATAAAGCAACAGTTCCTTTGTGACGCCTTTGATCATTACAGCCATGTTTATCTGAAGTAGTGAATTTATGTTTACTTAAGTTTTTAATTCTTTTTCGGTTTGTATGTGCTAGCTGTGGCCTGCCAGCTGTTCACCACTGTTATTAGTTACATTTAACGAAAGTTAGCAACATTCACTCAAATTTTTGCAAAAATGCTTGCAAAAGACAGTTACCAAACATTAGAGACTGTTAGTAAATGTTATCAACAGTGTTTGTGACAATTAGCAACTATCTGCCACTGTTTTGCCACTGATTGGAAATGTTTGGGACCTTTTGCCAACTCCAGGTAAAATACCAGGTGGGTGTCAGGCGAATCTTGGACCCAACCCTATAAAAACGGTGAGCAAACCCTCCCCAGTATTCAGATTTAGACAAAGGTTCTTAAAAAGGTTCCTAGTGTTCACTACATGGCAAATCAAAAAGAACTTCAGCGACATGTGTTACAACCATTTGGAAATGCTTACAACTATTTTGCAGAACGTTTATCGAAAAATAAATTCAAGAAAAACTGTTTGCAAACTGTTTTGCAACTTTTCATGAATCACAAAAAGCACAAGGTTCATCAGCATTCGCCGCTCCATGAGAAACTAGCTTACGGGTTGTTAGATAATACGAGCTCAGGCATTCACCCATGCATTGTCAGGTTTGTTGTTATAGATGGTGGAGTTGTGGGAAATGTTAAGGTCCAGGTTAAAGTTTTTATAGACCCACACCTGTGTTGGTATGCTGTGCTACCATCTCTGGTTTAATATACATTGATTTATTTCATGTCACACAATACACTAGGAATTTGCACAAATGCAAAAACTTTTTACTTACACATGGAATAAAGAAGTATTTCTGGAACAAAATGATAGCATTTTTTTTGCTTCTTAAAACCCCTTACTGTTCCTGTAATATTTATCTAAAATGCCTTTGAATGGACCAGAAACTATGACCAAAAGCAGCATGTTCCGAACCATGAGCTCAATGCACCACTGCATCCCTATCAACCAGAGGTACTGGTTATCACTGCTCTTCAAATCCTTTACTCACCGAAAATGCCTGTGCGCAATATAATAGCTAAAAACACCAAAAATGCTATGCTGGACATACCTCTGTGATCTTTCTCTCCTGTGAAAGAAAATTTTAAAATGTACGGATCAATATAACCACAAAAAAGCAGCATTTTTAAAAAATGTTATTTTCGCGGTTAGAACAAAATGAAAAATCCGAAATTTATAAAGCCACACCGATGAGGACAATGCACATAAAAAAAGACCAAACCACACTTACAGAAAATGCAGCAAATATCTTTTAGATATCAGCTATAAACCATGTTGCACTCATCTGTCCTTGGGTTGTACACAGACTTTATTTATAGGCTGTTTTGTACTCTATTAGCATTGCCAACAATTGTTCCATTTTTGCAGGAAGACTCACCACTCACTAGCTCCTGAAGGTTATGCATTAAATATACTGCTGCCTGCCACAAATAAAGACCTCAGATGCACCCTGATAAACACAACATCACATGTCAGATTAGATTTCTCTTACCGTAAAAATCAATTTTACTGTGAGCTTAAAAAAAAGTGGATAGAAAGGCATACCAAAGGTCATCAGGAGTCCTTAAAAACTTTAACCTGGAGCTTAACATTTCCTGCAACTAAAACAGCTACTACAATGAAAACGATGACACTAAGGCGAACACACAAGTAAGCCAGAGATGGGGCTGGGGGATTAACCAAAGTAAAACCGAGACAGATGTTCAGGTGTAAAACCAACCTTCCTCATGTCAGTTTTTTTGTTTTTTCCCCTGTCCTTGTTGTGCGCATGGGGTTATAGAGCTTTTCATGTACTGCCCCTTTAAGACGTACACTGAATTACATGCCCGCACCCTGGAAGCAGTGCAGTTAGCGCTATCTGGAAGCAGCAGAACACTGCAAAAAAAAAAAAAATGACGTGTAACGAAAAGAAACGTGGTCTTCGTCCACACAGTTTGTGATGAGTGACTCTTTATTTCCTGCAGATGCCAAGAAACAGCAAGTGATGTGCGTGGAAACCAACACGTAGAAATACCTGAAGCTAAGAAGCTAAAACAATTTTTTTCTAAATATTATATCAAAAATGTTTGGAAAGGTACAGAATTAATGTCTTTGTGTTCTTCAAAAAAATAATATTGATGAAAAAATATTTTAATCATTTTTACAGGACTGAAATAATCATAATATTTACACCTGAGCAGTTGTATGATGACACTGTTGTGGCCGGTAACATAGATGGAACATGGCTAACATTTTCACAGCAAAGAGAGGGGCCATATTCTGTAGGTAATTATAATGGTTGACAGCATCTGCAGCATTGTGATAACAGGATACACAAACAATTGTTCATTGTATTTATTGTAATCATAAGCTATGTATATTAAATGTGACCAGCCTTAAACCAGGGAGAGCGGACGCTGTATTTAAAGTATGGAATTTAAAAGGGATACAAAAGATTCAGGATTTATATTTGCCATGTGCAGACAACATAATGTCTTTTGAAGAGCTGAGGATCAAATTTAATCTCAATAGAACACATTTTTTTAAATATCTTCAACTTAGAAACTTTATTCGATCAAATCAAAATAAAGCTCTCACTCGACCTATTTATTCATCCTTGGAAAAAATGATGATGAAAGATAGTAAAAGAAAGGGTATTATTTCAGAGTTTTATAACTCATTGACACTATCTTCAAGTGAAAATTCACTGAAAAGATTAAACTACTGGAAAGAAGATCTGCAAATTGAAATTTCAGAGGAACAATGGGAATTGGCTTTTACAGAAGCTCAAAACCAAATCAATAAATGCACGCCTTAAATTGATACATTTCAAATGGTTAATGCGGATGTATGTTACACCGGAGGAGTTAAATAGATACAACAAAAATATACCAGATACATGCACAAAATGCATGGAAAGTAAAGGAACCCTATTCATTGTTTATGGGAATGTAGATTAATAAGAATGTTTTGGGAAGAGGTGAGGGTAACAATTGAAAAAATAATCTCAAAACAAATCATATTGAATCCTAAACTGTTTTTGTTGGGTCTGTACCCAGAAAAGCATAATTTTAATAAAAGTGAAAGAACATTCATAGACCTCAGTTTGCTTAATGCCAAAAAATGTATTGCACTATTATGGAAAAAAGACTCATAGACCAGATGTGACTCAGTGGTTAAGACAGATGTTAACAAACCTTCCATTAGAAAGAATAACATATATACTAAAATCAAAGGAAATGTGTTTGAGAATATATGGAGACCTTTTATTGATTATGTAAAAAATTTAAACATAACTCTTGAAGAAGAAGGTGAATGATGTGTGTGGACCTTGTAAATTCCAAACTGGTGAACATAATATGTATACTTATGTATTGGATTGTCTAGACTAAACAGAGGAGCATTGTTGAAGATTTGATTTTGTTGGTGGTTGTTGGTGTTTTTAGTGCATTTTTTTTTTTTTTTTGTGTAGTACTTAAGTGTTAGTGTTTGATTGTTTGTTAAAAAAAAAAAAAAAAAAAGTTCAATAAAGATATTGTGGAAAAAAATGTGACCAGCCTAGCAGCTAGCCATGTTCTATCTAATGTTTAATCTATGGCTGGTAAAGATGTCACAGCCTGTCACAGCCTATAGCATGACTGGGTTGGCGTCTTGTGTCTCTACCAACCAGTTAGTGCAAGAGTAAGTGCAACACCTACTGGCCAGGAAGTCAGAAGCTTATCTTTAACACCTTTAAGAACCTGATAAGAGACTCATAATCACTATGTGTAACACGACTACATAAAGGACTCACCCAATGCACCTGACAAGCTAAGTAGCTGCCATCAGGAGTCACATGACCCACAAACCTTCAAGAGGTATGTAAACAAACACTGACTTCTGCACTGGACTGGGCTGCACGGTGGCGCAGTGGTTAGCACTGCGGCAGCACAGTTTACCCTTGGCCAGGGGATTGTGGGGATCGTGGGATCGTGGGTTCGATCCCAGCCCCCGACCAACAGTGATCTGTGTGGAGTTTGCATGTTCTCCCCGTGTTGCGTGGGTTTACTCAGGGATTTCTCCGGTTTCCTCCCACATGCCAAAAACATGCATGTTAGGTTAATTGGCTGTTCTAAATTGTCCCTAGATATCTGTTTCCTATAGGCCCTTAGAATAGAGGGTTAGTATTAATGAAAGCGCTTTGAGTGGTCTTTGTGACTAGAAAAGCGCTATATAAGTGCAGGTTAGTTAGTTAGTTAGTGTGTGAAATGATAAGATGCCTGTTCTTTATTATATTATGCTCATTTACTACCACACAGCAGTGATGATACCACAATCTTGCGTAATATTGCTTAATTATAAGCCTTACCAGTGAACTATACGGGAGAAGAAAGGAGGGAGAGAAAAGGGGAAAAAATGCTGATACCGACATGAAAGGGTCAATTGACTGTGATGCTGATTTAAGGTGAAATTACCCAGCTCTAACCAGAGGTAGTAAAAAAAATACATCAAGAGTCATCTGGGAAAAGCCTGAATCATAAGTGACAGCTAAATAAATATGTAATAAACTAAACTGTTTAATCAACTTACAGTATTAAAGGCAGTGTATATAATAAAAGTAGTACAGAGTAGAAACAACTTCAACCAAACAGTTCTTGTGATCTGCTGTGGTTCAAAGCTACCGCAGTGGTCACAATGACAGTTTATCAGCCAAATCAAGGCTCTTGGCCATGGAGAAAACAGAGGGCTAGAAAGTCCTTGATGCCGCAACTAATTACATCAAATTAAACATGACAGAGTAACAGCTTTTAGATTGGAACGGCAGTGTGACAAGAGTCTGTCAGTAATAATTCAGCAGTGAACCAGTTTCCATACAGGGCAAAACACAATATGTGTCATGAGGCTGAGCGCGGTGTTTCACCGGGCTCATGCTCTCACTTTATTCCTGGTTATTTTTCTCAGTCTTGTGTGATTATTTTACTGTGTATTGTTTCTGGATGGATTATGCATTTTTGCATTGCCTGTTTATGTAATTTTAGTTCTCAGTGTTATTCTGCTAGTTTCTTTAGGCGCCTTTGTTTGCCCAGGTCTTACTTTAGTATTGTTTATATTTTGTCTCCGTTTGACACGAGCTCCCCACCTTGTTCTCCAGACACTCCCACCTTGTTATCATCTTGTATGTGTTGCTCAGCTTTTTCATGCCTAGTAATGAGGTCAACCTGCCCGCTCATGTGTTCCACACCTGCTGCCATTTGTCTTGATCACTTGCTTGTCCTATTTATAGTCTGGCTTTGCTGTCACTCCTTGTCAGAGCCTCACCTAGCATCTCCTCATCCCCACCAGAACCCTCACCCTGTTCTGGTGCGTTTTCCTGTCTTTTCGTCTCGCCGACTACATGTTCACCTTGCTGTAAGTTTATTTTTTGTGCACTTTTGGACCGTGTTTTCCTTGAATAAATATCACAAACTGCAGTTCAGCGCTTGGGTTTTTCCACTCTGCCCCAAGCGGCAAATTGTGACAGAAGGCTCTGACGAGTTGCAGACCCAGCTGCTGCAGTTTGTAGTTCTTTTTGTTTTTTCACCTGGGGTTTGCCATGTCTGTCACCCCAGATTTTTCAACTCTTGGACTGAGCGAAGTGGAGCGGTGGACAGTATGTGTTTTAGAAGACATTCTCTCGCAGGCTCGGGCCTCCCGTACTCCCGAGGCAGCCCAAGAGTGTCTGGAGGGTGTGGCACAGGTACTCGAGGCATGCCCCAGCCTGTGAGATCACCTGGAGCTTGCAAATCTACTCCTCTACATAATCGCCCCACAATCCATGAGTCACAGGCTGGGGGAGATCACATCGATGTCCGTGCCTGCACCAACAAAGAGCAAGCGTCCGCGTACACGGAAGCCTTCAGTCTCTCAGAATCAGAATCAGAATGAACTTTATTGCCAAGCATGTTTACACACACGAGGAATTTGACCTGTCATTAGGCGCGCTTAATAAGCGCTTCCTAATGACGCGGCAGCCATACAAGGCGCCTGTCAGCAGTGGGGGGTAAAGAGGGGAAGGGGGAAGGGGAGGGAACACATTGGGCAGACAGACAAAAATAAAGTTTTCAAAATAGTGCTCGAATGAGCAAAATTGTGATCACATAGAAAAAAAACCCTCAGTTGCACAATTAGCAGACAAAATATCACACATTAACAAAACAAAAGCAAGAGAGAGACCAGTGTGTGTAGTCAGTCATGTAATCAGTATGAATGCAGTGTGGATGCATCATTTGCTGGTGCACAACAAAGGAGCATCTCCTAGGCAACGAATGGATGTTATGTTCATGTATTCTAAACATAGATAAGCATGTCCAGAGTCCATCTCTCTTCGTGCATGCCAGATGGTAGAGTTCTGTATTAGACACATGATAACGCTGTCCTTGAAGAGATCAGTTGATGAACAACAGCAATTGTTTGTTAATTGTTTGGGTTAAAGAGAAGCCAAAACTCCCTTCCTGCATAATCTCTGCACCTGGAGGAATGAGTTCCCAAGGACGCCGAATCAAGGCCTGATGAGCACAGTCACTTAGAGCATAGTAATTTCCACTCTCATGCGATTCTGTGCATCACAATTAATTCAATTCACAAGCTTAAAAACATTCCCTGGAGAGCACCCAGCGGCTCAAGATGTTACCAACCTCCTGATTCAGTTCGACAATCAGTTCACCATTTGCCGCTATCAGAGCCCTCCCATGCTGGTCAAATTGTTGAAGGAGCTTCGCTGGGATCCGCATTTTGACCAGCTCTTCCAACTTCTTTAATTTCCGATACACCAGGAAACTCCGGAGCCAAACAGTAGAAATCCTGTGATCATAAGCCAAACAGATAGATGTCTTCCGCATCTTCAATCAAATCACACAGACACATGAGTTCCAATTGCCCCATGAGTCACACATTTGGGCTCCCCCGGGCCTGATTTTCTGTTTGAAAAGGTGGTGTCAATTGCATTTAAAGCCCGAAATTCCATTTTTTCCATTTTTCCATTTGGATTGAGATCCGCGAGAAGGAGAGCGAGACATAGACATAGACAAGACGCAGCAAGCTGGGATCAGTCAGGGAGACGGAGGAGGAGAGGAGGAGAAAATGTGACTGCTCTCTCTGAAAGCCGGAAGAAGAAGGCGCTCGCCTTCTCGCCGCTCTCCGGTGGCAGCTCCGCCTCATCCTCTCAAACACTGGCCCACACCATTGGCCGAAGAGTTGGAGGAGCGCAGGCAGGTCACATTTGTGGAGACAGAGCTTCTGCTAGAATATAAGCCGTGGCTCCTCCCGGATCTCGCCCATGAGCTGGAGGAGGTTTCACCGGGCCCTCTTCCACCTCACCATAAGCCGACGTCTTCGCCTCCCGCTCCCCACCGTCGCCCAGGAAAATCTCACCGGAGGAACACCTCCACCTCTCAGGCAGCAGTTTCTTCCCCGCTGAGTCAGACAATTCCTGCAGCAGTTCCTCTTCCTAGTTCTCCTTCGCCAGCTGTCCCATCAGCCTCCTCTTCCTCCATTGCTGCTGCAAGCCCCATCTCCTTGACGAGTCCTCCCGCTGCTGAGGGTTCAGTCGTTTCTTCCCCAGCTCTGCCCGTCGCTGTACCAGCAGGGGCGGCTCCTCCATGTTTCTTTGAGGGGCCCACATCCACTGAAGTCACGGAGAGGGCTGATTTCCAACCAGCTGCAGCAGAAGACATCACACCCCGGGAATTCAGGCAAGTGTTTTTTTTTCACACCCATTCAATTGAACATGCATTATCTTGCCTGATTCCTGGCGGTGAGACTCAAACTAGGCAGTCCTCTGAGTCCTCACCGTCTGCTGCAGCCATAGACTGTTCACCTGCTCTCTCCGTGTCTCCTCCTCTTCCCCTTGCATGTCCACCGGCCCCATGACTGAGCCATCTGAAGATGGAGGAGCCTGTGGCCCTGGAGGACATGGTTCCAGCCCCGCAGCCATGGTCTGGACGGAGGGAGAGCACTGTGACCGAGTTGATGCCTGTGCCAACATTGGAGCATCCCCTGGCCTCAGCAGAGCAGGTTCCATTGCCAACGGGGAACCGACTTCCCATATCCATGCTGGACGAGCCACCTGCATGGGTCACTTTGCTGGAGGATCCCGGGACTGCATCGACCACCATGCCTGCTGCTGGGGCTGCCACAGCAGAGTCTGAGCTGGACCTCCAGAGAGCTGGGTCCGAGACATCATCGCATACATCAACGGAGTCCTGGACGGCGGTGCTGCTTTGCTCCAGCCTGGAGCTGCTGCGGGTGCTGCTTTGCTCCAGCCCGGAGCCACCGCAGGTGCTGCTTTGCTCCAGGCCAGAGCCACTGCAGGTGCTGCGATGTCCCAGTCCAGGGCCACCAAGGGTGCTACAGGCCAGTCTGAGGGTGTCGTGGTTCTCACTCCTCTGCCTGATGCCATCGTGGTCCCCTCTCCTCTGCCAGATGCCGTCATGGTTCCCTCTCTTCTGCCAGATGCCATCATGGTTCCCTCTCCTCTGCCAGACGCCGTCGTGGTTCCCTCTCCTCTATCTGACATCGTCATGACTCCCCCAACTCCTCTGTCCCCTCCGTCATTGAGCTTTCCCGTGGGCCAGCCGCCTCCTGGGCCACCCCTTCTCTTTAGGTGGCTGAAGAACCCTGGCCGAACACCATTGGGTTGGGTGGCTCATATTCTCAGGCAGGTCACCCGACTCTTACCACCTTGCCGGCTGCCAGGTCTGGGACTTTGGCCGGGCACCTGAACTGTCTAACTCTTTGGTCTAGGGGGCCTAGGTGCCTGGTTTTTGCTTCGGTGTGGGCCCCGAGCAGGTTTTTTTTTTGTTGTTGTTTTCGTTCCCACCTAGCCTGGCTCCCCCACCGCCCTCCCGGGTGGTTTATTGTTGTTTTCTTGTTGGGGGGTGAGGGTATCATTCTTTTCCTATTGATGTTACCCTGGGGTGTCTGGATTCCACCCCTTAAAGGGGGGGAGTGCTGTCATGAGGCTGAGCGCGGTGTTTCACCGGGTCATGCTCTCACTTTATTCCTGGTTATTTCTTGTATTTTCTCAGTCTTGTGTGATTATTTTACTGTGTATCGTTTCTGGACGGATTATGCATTTTTGCGTTGCCTGTTTATGTAATTTTAGTTCTCAGTGTTATTCTGTTAGTTTCTTTAGGCACCTTTGTTTGTCCAGGTCTTACTTTAGTATTGTGTTTATATTTTGTCTCCGTTTGACACGAGCTCCCCACCTTGTTCTCCAGACACTCCCACCTTGTTATCATCTTGTATGTGTTGCTCAGCTTTTTCATGCCTAATAATGAGGTCAACCTGCTCACTCATGTGTTCCACACCTGCTGCCATTTGTCTTGATCACTTGCTTGTCCTATTTATAGTCTGGCTTTGCCGTCACTCCTTGTCAGAACCTCACCTAGAATCTCCTCATCCCCACCAGAACCCTCACCCTGTTCTGGTGTATTTTCCTGTCTTTTTCATCTCGCTGACTACATGTTCACCTTGCTGTAAGTTTATTTTTTGTGCACTTTTGGACATTTGTGTTTTCCTTGAATAAAGATATCACAAACATGCAGTACCTGGTTTGTCCCTCCTCTGCCCCGAGGGGCAAATCGTGACAATATGCAGAAGATTGTTGGTCACTAATGAAATACATAAAGAAAACAAATGAGTTAAAACTTTCAATTCTCACCTAATTCAAGCGCAGCTGCTCCAGAACCACCCTGGGTTTTCAGCAGGTTGGTACAGCCCATGGAGAGCGTTCCAGACAATCCCAGAATGCAGTGCGCTGATTGAGACTCAGCACTCCCTACATTCAGGTGAAAGAAAAACAAAGGTGAATTAAGCTAGTAAAAACCACAATGGTATAGATATGAATACATGAAATATTGCTGTTTAAAACACCTCACGTGTGTTCTGTCGATCAAGCATTCACAGCAGATTTTGAATACAGGTCATCTTAATTTTATCATAGATGCACAAAAAATAATCTAACACACACTTTTTCCACATTTCCTCAGTCTTCTCATTTGTATTTAAACCTACTTTGTAAATAAAAAAAAAAACAAACAAAAAAACACTGGTAAAAGCAAAATCATTGCATATATACGTATACTATAGACAAGAAAGTGAAAGGATCTTTAAATTAATAGGTACCACCCTGTATATCTGTGAAGAGTTTCACTGGTTGAAAAATAACATTTCTGGTCATTATCAACAAGACCTGTCATACACACACACACACACACAAACAACAACCACAAACTCCACAGCATCTTTTAAGGCATCAAATGTGCAACAAGCTGACTTGAGCACCAACACACTGGCGTAAGAGACAGACTTGCTGATTGTTGGCAGTGTGTATCCACTCTGTGGACTAATTTAGTAGTGGAATGATGGGTATGCTACGGAGATAGAAGGCACATGTGTCCTAGCTGTTATCAGCTGTAGCGCGTGCGTGTGTCTATATGGATGTTTATGGGGTTTGTGTGGGATGCCAACCATCCTACTGACCTACTTCTCATGTGTGTAAGGACAAGAGGAAAAAAAGAGTAGAGGTGTGGGAGGAAGTGTGTGCAGCTGTCTAGCTGTGGGAAAGTGTTTTATTGTATCTTACAATAAACTGGATTTACAGTATGTGGCTGGTTTCGCCTAATGCATTCTTGTCAGAAAAATGCTCTATATCATTGTCACATCATACTATGTTACAAATGATTATTTACAGGAGACCAGTGGTATGGAAGTTTACATATGTGGGTAATGTTTTGTTTGACTTACATACTGCATGCTCGTTATGCAGCTAAGAAAGGAGACAGAGGAAGAAGCAAAAAATACTAAGTACTAAGTCCATGGATTATCAAATGCCAAGAAGAGGAGACAGAAAAAGAAAGCTCCAGCAACAAGAAAAAATTGCAAAAGTGTAAGAGACAACCCAGAGGTGATGAAAACGGAAGACAGATGGAGAGAACAGAGAGGAAAGAAGAGTTGAGGCAGACATAGAAGAAGAGAGGCAACAGAGACCCAGAGACAGAGAAACAGATGGTAAAAAAAGAAGAGACAGATAGAAACTCAATGGGATGACAACACTGGCACCGCCAGCAAGGCACAGCAGGGAGTTCGGAAAGCTGAAAAATGTCAGCTGAAAGGAAGGAGGATTATGAGAGGCAGGGCAATGCAGGACAGAGTGAGGGTGTTCATCTCAAAACTCCACAAACTTCTTAGTAAAAACTACCTAGAGACTGGTCATGTTTAGACTGCAATGGTGCTCATGAGTTATTTTCTTTGTTTTAAAAGAAACACTCTCATGTACTACATATAAATTATCATTCCAGTGCAGCAAACTGCAATATAAATGCTACGTAAACCAGACAACCCTGAGTAGCTCCCTATCTTTTTTCCTCTTTCATAAAATATGAGCAGACATACATAATGCATGGATATGCAATCATTCACATACTGCATGTCAATCTTTTCCAGGCTCATGACCTTGTGGTCTTACTTTGAACCTTCTGACGCCAAAACCATAGCCACAGGTGGGGTCCCAAGATCAATCTGTGTACTAAGTTTGGTGACCATACCTTATGGGGGTATATTGATACTTTATTAAAAATGATTAATAAATGTGGCAAATGCAAACTTACCTCTTTAGGTACCAGAATAATAAAAATCAGTTGACTTTATCAGTTCATTACACACACGTTTCAGTTGCTCCCTACTCAGAGTAACCAACTTTCCTTTCCATCATTCCATTTATGCTGAGCACCAAGCTAGGAGGCAGAAAGTACCATTTTTATGGCTTTGGTATGAGCCGGCTGGGGCCTGAACCATAAAACCTCTCCGCTGTGGGGTGGATGCTCTACCACAAGGCCATTAGATGCTCGACCATCTGTGAGGTCAGGCACAGCAAAGGATTGGCTCCTGAGACCTAGCCGGGGAGTTGAACAAGACAAAGATTGGGATGGGAAATAGCAATATATGATATCGCGACACTCAATGCACTCACAAGATTGTGATAATATGCATAGTGGCTCAAGTATTGTGATAATATCATATTGTGCGGCCTCTAGTGATTCCAACTCACTAAATAAATTAAATTAAATCACCCCTTATTGTCATTCAACCGTACAACCAATCATGTACAGCAGAACGAGAATTGTGCTTTAACCTATCTACAGTGTAAAATCACAACACACCCCAAGTGCAGGAATCAGAGGGCCGCTGCCATGCAAGGCGCCCACCACAGAGTTCCCTCCTCCATTCCATTATTGCTGAGCACCAAGCTGGACGCAGGAAGTTCCACTTTTATATGGGTCTTCGGAATGACCCGGCCGGGATTGAACCCCTGCCTCCCGGGTGTGGGGGCGGACGCTCTACCAACTGAGCCACCACATCCGGTAATAATATCTTGCATAATAAATAGACTATAGCTAAAAAATGACCCCTCTGTGGCTCACTACCTTATCGTGGGTGGAAGAGTTTAAGCACCCGAATGATCCCAGGAACTATGTTGTTGTGGGCAACTTACTCCTGGTAGGGGTCTCTCAAGGCAAGCTGGTCCTGAGTGTGTCATGAGCCGAGAGCTGGAGGTTTCCGCCAGTCTCGGTCTCATGGCTTTTTCATTAGATAGATAGATAGATAGATAGATAGATAGATAGATAGATAGATAGATACTTTATTTCGAACAAAAACGTATAACAAAAACAAAACAAATGACAAATGCAATAAAAGAACAGTATACCGTGTTTTCGAAAGGGAGAAGGAAGAAGTTAAACACTTATTAATTCCATCTCCTCTTTTCCATAAATACACACCCATGTGAATTATATACAAATTACCACATTTAAGAACCCCAAGGTAAACAATTAATTGTATTTGTACATAACATTAACACCCAATCCATCCTAACATACATTGATGTCCATACATCAAAACCAGCCTCAAACAACACAGATATACACAGAGCTGTCCCACCCACAATTCCATAGTGTCCCATAGTGTCCCAGAGTGAGCATAGTGAATCGTACATATAAATACTACCCTTCTAACATATATTCTTTCAGTAAATAATGTTTATACCTCTTTTTGAATTGATTCTGTTTGTACACAGTTTCAGTTCCGGCTCCAGACTGTTTCCACAAATCCACCCCACAGACAGCATGCACATACTTTTCTTGGTTGTTCGTATCTTGGTTTTGTAAAGTTTAAGTCTCCTCACAAATTATGATCAATGTCTCTTTTTTTTAAATATTTTTTGTATATTAGTTGGGAGTTATTATTAATTTGCCCTGTACATTACTTGTGCTGTCTTAAAATTAACTAAATCGATGAACTTTATGATATGTGACTTTAAAAACAACGAATTGGTATGGTCTCTATATCCTACATATTTATTATCCTTATAGCTCTTTTTTGTAATGTGCATATTGACTGTAGGTTGGTCTTGTAGTGTTTTCCCAGACTTCTACACAGTAGTTAAGATAAGGTAGAAACAGTGAATTGTACAGTAAGACCAATGATTTATAGTCCAAGATGTGTCTTGTCCTTCCCCAGTATGCCTATACATTTTGCTAACTTGGCCCGGATGTAAACTGATGTGAGGTTTCCAGCAGATTTATATTGTCTAGCGTCACCCCCAGAAACTTATTTTCCCTGTACTGTTTCTATTCTGGTATCATCTATCGTTACCATTATTTCATGATTTATTTATAATTTCCAAACAACATAATGTTTGCTTTTTTAGTTTAGAGATAATTTATTTTTGTTGAACCACTGCGTTAACTTTTTCATTCAGTTGTGACCACCTCTAAAACCTGCTGCAAATTTTCAACCAGTGCAAAGGATATTTGTGTCATCCGCAAACAAAATAAATTTCAGAATTTTTGATACTTGGCATATGTCATTTATATACAAAATAAAGAGTTTTGGGACCCAAAATTGACCCCTGAGGGCACACCACAAGTGATGTCCATGAAGGGTGATTTGTGCTCACCAATTTGTACAAATTGTTGTCTGTTACTTAAATAACTTTCCACCCACTCACTCCGACCCCTCTTATCCCATACCCTTTCCCAGTTTCCTAGTAGTATTCTGTGGTCAATGGTGTCAAAAGCTTTCTTTAAATCTATAAATACTCCTACAGCAACTTTTTTGTTTTTATCTATACAACTAGTAATTTCTTCATAATTCGATCAGTGCCAAAGATGTAGATTTGTCCTGCTCTAAAAACCATACTGGCTGTCTGTAAGGAGGTTGTGTTTTTCAATGAAATCATCCAGTCTCTTAGTGAAGATTTTTTTCAAGGTATTTTGGAGAATTGTGAGAGTAAAAGAGACTGGCCTGTAATTTGTGAAACAATGACTGTCCTCCTGTTTTGTATAGAGGTAGTACTTTTGCTATTTTCATTTTGTTTGGAAATTTACCAGTTTGAAATGACAGGTTACAGATGTGGGTGGAGTGGCTTAACAATTCCTTCAATTACTTTTTTCACTATTGTCATGTCCAAATTTTCATTCCAGTCCGTTGATTTTTTGTTCTTAAATTTACTCACAGTCTCGATAATTATCCTTTTCAGTAACTGCACCCAAAAAGATTGTGTTTGGATTTCTATCTTCTATTTCACTTACAGAACCACTGTTGTTTTGTTTCTGTTGTCACTACTGAATTGCTAATCAGGACCAAACGTTTACAAAAAATTATATTGAAACCACTGACCACATCCTCCATATTATTATCAAATTGCCATATTCAATAAAATATTCTGGATAATTAGCATTCTTAGGTCGATTACTAATAATCCCATTGAGTACTTGCCATTATTCCTCTTAAGTTATTTTTATTATCCTCTAATATTCTGTTGTAATATTCTTTCTTACAGGTCCTCAATTATATTAGTAAGCTTATTTTTATATCTTTTATATATGATCTCAGCCTCCACAGTTCTGCACTTAATGAATTGTTTATATATGTATTCTTCTTTTACATGCATTTATTAACCCCTTGGTGACCCAAGGATATATTTTTTTGTTGTTTGTTGTCTGTCACTGTATTGTTATTATAGGACAGTTTTTATTGTACAATGATTGAAATATTTGTAAAAATTTATCATATGCTTTATTTATATCATTTTCATCATAAACTATCTTCCAATCTTGTATTAATAATTCCTTTGTCAGTAAATACATCAATTCTTCGGTTCTTATTCTTTTATATTTAATGTTTTTGGTATATTTTTTCTTCCTATAATCACATTGATAGACAACAAAAATTGGCAGGTGGTCACTGATATTATTCAATAAAAGCCCACTCATGATATTATTTTCCATAATGTTTGTGAATATGTTATCTATTAGTGTGGCACTGTGTGACGTGATTCTGCTAGGTCCGGTAATTGTTGGATGTAAGCCCATACTGTACATTGTGTTGATAAATTCTTCTGTCAAACTATGTTGTTTTGAATTCATCAGATCTATATTGAAATCCCCACAGATGAACATAACTTTATGAGTTAGTTTTGCATACATTTTTTCCATCCAGTCCTTAAATAAGTCAATGTTTGATCCAGGTGTTCTATATACACAGCTCACTACTATATTCTTCACATTGTCCAGACAGATTTCTATTGTAATACATTCAAATAAATCATCCACAGTTACTGACAGATTTTCAACAACCTTGTATTTCAAGAACTTGTCAACATAACTTGCAACTCCTCCTCTTTTTTTCACTTTTCTATTTATATAATTTAATTCATAGCCATCCATGGTAAAATCCACTCCTTTCTCTTTACTGAGCCACGTCTCTGATATTGCCACAATATTGAATGGCTCTTTAAACTGATGTAAATAATCTTTAATGTTATTAAAGTTGGCATAGAGACTTCTGCTGTTGAAGTGGATCATAGAAATATTGAAATCAGATGTGACCATTGTGTTAAACTGTTCATCCATGTAGTAACTACAGTTATTATTGATGGAGCTAAATAAATTATTATCAGGGTCTATGTTATATTCTACGTCCTGTGGATTGTGATCTGTATATTCAAAAACTTTCAGTTCCTGTTGTTCCTGTTTGTTAATCTTTTGTTTCATGTTGTTAAATGTCTTGTAGCAGATGAGTATATCCCTTCAGTGTCCTACAATTGTCTCTCGTTGCTGTGACTCCAGTTCATAACATTCACTGATATTTGTCCAGTTCCATAATATTACGGATGTTAATAACCTTGGCTTCTTCAGGTGATCCGTTTAATTTGATGTATATTTTACAGTTTGATGTCCAGGTGTTTTGAATCTTTTTCTACTTTCTCAGGTATCTTGCTTTTCCGGCTATTTCTGCGTTTTCTTTTGTAAGGTGCTCGTTTATGTAAATGTTCGCTCCTTTCAGTTTCCTACCTTGTTTTAACAGCGCAGTCTTGTGTTTTCTGTTGACAAACCTCATGATCACAGCCGGTTTGTTGCCGTTTTTCCTGGGCAGAGGGTGGCAGGTCTCAATGGTGTTACAGTCCAGCTGGATTCCTTTGGACTGCATGAAGGCTGCCACTTGTTGTTCCGTGGATTCGTCTTCCAGCGCATCGAGCCTCCCTCCGCTGTCTGCGGCCACCGCACGCGCGTACAATCGGGGTTTAATGTGGAGCCCCGTGATGATCATGTCGTTCACCCGAGTGTTCTGCTCCGACACTCTGCTCTCCAGATACGCCAGCCTCTTGTCCTTCTTGGCGTTCTGGATCCGCAGCGCTTTCACCTCCTCGACCAGGTCCAGAATGTTTTTTTGCTGCAGCTTAACAGCAGAAATCTCTTCAGCCAAGAAGTCCAGCGATCTTTTGATGTCGTCCACCTCCTCAGTCTGCTGAGCTTTCTTGGGACCCATGATCCCAGCCGATGTTCGTTTATTGTGATCGTAAAAAACAACAACAAAAAAAAACACGTGGGAGAAATCCCTTTGTTCTCCCGGAGTGTGAGGGGACTGATTGCTTCACCAGCCACTACAATATTAAGTTACGAGACTGGCAATTTCTCTTTTTTCGCACGAGCAGGTTTATTCTCCAGCGGTAGTGACAAAGCAACAGCTCAAAACACTAGCTCTAAACTGAGTTTTAAGCAAGAAACGAACTGGGAGCCTTTACCTGTGCGTCCTCACCTTACATGTCACAACCGAAAATTCACACATTATATTTACATGTTTGTTGTATTTTATGCTTTTTGGGTTTCTGTATTTGTGTACTGTTTGCCACTTTCCTGTTTGTGTTCTAGTTCTGTTACACTTTTATTTTGTCTTAATTTATATTTATATTTTTAGTCTGCTTGGATTGACATTTTATTCTTTATATCTTCACTGTTGTTCTGTTGCTGGTTGTCTTCACCTGGTCTCCACCAGAGCCCCGCCCTGCTCTGGTGCACTTTATCTGTAAGTTTTCTCCCTCGTTTGTATTTTGTGCACCATTCTGAACTTTATGTTTGTTGCCTTTTTCTCAATAAATTGCCCAAACTCACAGTTCAGCGCGTGGGTCTCACCTTCCTGCCCCATAGGGCAATTCATGACAGGGTGAAGGGCCAGACTAAGAGCAGTCCAGTGGATCTCCATGAAAACGTTACATCAAGGACCCAGTGTACCTAAAAAAGGCACACGGATCCACCCTCCAGTGGGCTCACCACCTGCAGGAGGGGATCACTGGGATCATAGTGCTATGTGAACCAGGCAGAAGTCTGGGCTACTCTGATGGGACTGATGCAGATCCATGACCCAGATCCCCGGATATGCAGGAGAAGATGGATGGATGGATGCATGGATGGATGGATGGATAGATAGATAAAAACTGATTTTGAAACTCTGTCACCCTGTGGCTATGTTTTGAGGGTCAAAAGGTCAAAGTCACAGGGTCCTAAACACAACCTGCATGCCAAGTTTAGTTAATTTCTTCTTAAGTCAGAGAGAAGCAACAGCCCCTACGCACACCTCAAATCCACTGATGAAATATTCAGCGAAAAGTTTTTATTCCTAATTTGCTGTGTGATTTGACTGCTCATGAAGACAGTGACATAAACTGAAATTGAAATAAAAACCGCAATGGATGCAATATAAATGCTTTCCAACTTCTCATTTAATACCCACATGAACACACACACTTAGACACACATCCTGTCAACTAAAGAGACTGCTGTGATCCATCATGTCCCAAAATCAGGCAGGCTAATTTGGTCAGGAATAGTTCAGTGTAAATCACATTAGTCGAACGACTGATTTGGCTGACTGAATTGCCAAAGCACGCTAAGCAGATATTTCAGAGTGAGAGAGAGAAACAGTGTGAGTGTAAAAGCAGCTCGATGGCTTGTTTATGTTATCGAGGGTATTGTTCAAATCCAATGTGCTTTGAGGTTTTCCCATTCAGCTGAACCAGAACTACTCTGCATTGCTTTAACACAGCAGGTGCTATCCATAGAGACATGCAATAAGTGCGTTCAAGTAGACTGCAAGAGGGAAAAATAATCAGAACTACTTTACCATATTTGTTCATTTGTTTAAAACAGCTATCTTGAAAGATACTGCGTGGTTGCTGAAAGGTTCGCTTGCCATGGCAAGCGCTGGATTCAGTGATCAAGTGAACAAATGAGTAGTTTGTACATTTAACAAGGACAAAGCTGCAGTATTTTGTCCCACGGTTGTTGCAGGTAAACAGGTTCACAGTTACGCACACAACTACGCACAGTGATCTAGATCAAAGTAGATGACATTCAGACGTTTAAAAAAACACATTGTATGAATGTTTCAACGTACTTGACAACACGGCAGCATGATCATACCATAAATGCTTCTGTCCACTCAACCATCATTTCATCAGTTCAAGTGCTCACATTCTTCATCAAGTGTATCCAATGAAACATCCACCCACAGTAGCCCTGCCTGGATCCAGCTCTTTTTTTCTGACATTAAAAATTTGTTAAACTGTGGAATCCATTTGTTAGGAAAAAATTAGCATTACATTGCAGTACTTCTGACGGTTACATTGCCCAGTTTAATGTTTTAACTGGGTACTAATGATAAAAAAAACATAATTCACAAGAACAATTAGATTCCTTTTTTCAAGGCTAAATACCTCCCCCTACGATTTGTGTAAATAGTCAAGCTTTACAGAGCTGGAACACCTCAAAGACCCAGGCATCCAGTTTGTCTTTCCACTCACTAAGACCAATTACACTTGCACAGGGCCATCATTGTCATAAAGGAGAGAGACAATCACAATCACAGGAACACAAACACACATAGATGAAATACTTCAGGGGCTGACGTAGTGTCTGACAGCTGTTCAGTTGCTTGGAGCAGAAGAATGTTGTGTGTATGTGTGTGTGTGTGGGGGGGGGGGGGTGCGGGTGGGTGGGTGTGAGAGAGAGAGAGAGAGACAGATTGACCATCACTGTAATTTAGGAGAAATGCCTTTCTCAACCACAGCCCCATTTCCTGAGATTCCAACAATCTTGCCACACCGCAAGTGAAGCATCAGCCCTGTGAACATTTAAGGTGCTCAGAGTAGGAATGTTATCTTGGGAGCACACATGTCTGGAAAGACCAGTAGCCACCGGTAATTACCGCACTTTTGTTACCATTTGTGGTATTAGTGGGAGAGTGTACGTGGCAGCTGTGTGCTTGACTTGTTCCTTTAGATCTAATAAATGTATATAATTATTCATATCTCTGTATTCTTCCAAAATTAGATTCCGTGCATTAACACATTTATGTATTGCTATTGGGAGTGCTGATAAAGGAAAGCGCAGAAGATAAATACAATTACACATCAGAGGAAGGTGTTTGTATGTGTACTGTTATTCATTCTAATCCCTTGTCATCTCATTTACAGCATTTCCTGAAAGCTGTTCTAAAATTTACAAATGCTACAAAATATAACAAAATCAATAGATTTTCAAGCCTTCATTGCAAAGTAATTTCTGAGTCAAATGGAGAAAATATTATAGTATAAACATAGGTCATACTTCATTTAAGACCTACAACTAAATTTTGCACTTCATTAAAAAAAAATCTGTCACAATAGACCGACTAGAAAAGGGCTCTGCAACCTGTGACTCCAGAACCATATACGGCTCTTTTGCCCATAACCAGCAGCTTTCTATGGTTTTCAGAACTGACTTATTGCTATTGGCTGGGAATTGATTTTAAAATTGTAACTAATTAATTGCACATTTTCTATAATTGTAATTAATTGTGACCAATTGCTACAATTATAATGAAGAAAACGGTGAAAAAGAAGTTTTTATAAGCAACTTTTTCTTGCATTTTTTTTCCTAAAATATACCTGTGAACCTCATATTCAACAAAAATACAGCTAGAGTATTTGAATTTGAGACCATCAAAGACCATAATAAAGTGCCACCATCTTATATGCACCAACAAACAGAGCTTAGTTTGACCAGTCTGTCACGTATTATGACATTAGTGAATTTCCAAAGTCACAGTCGTGGCAGCCATGGCTATCGGTTAGCACTGTAGCAGTTAGTAATTAGCAGGCTGCAGTCAGTACAACGTCACACTGTGGTTGGATGGATGGATGGATGGATGGATGTTATTCTCAGCTTTACTTCTGCTCTACTGGCCAAAACTTGCACAAAACAGTCCTTTCTGAACTACAGAAGGACTAGACAAAGGTCAGTCACTGATAACATCAGAAAAAGAACTAATAAGAAATTTTGAGATAATATTTCACAGCAATCTCACTTTATTATACTTGTACTTTTTATATAGCGCCTTTTCTTTCAGTTAGCAAGTTACATCGATTGTTCAGTCATTGGTTTCATACAATTATGCGATCTCTAAGATCCGTTCCTTTCTGTCCCCCAAAAATCTGGAAATTGTCTTTCATGTTTTCATTATTACTTCTCGTCTGGATTACTGCAATTCTCCGTATTTGTGTTTAAATAAACACAATATCTCTAGACTTCAGTTAATTCAAAATTCCACAGACAGTGATCTGTGTGGAGTTTGCATGTTCTCCCCGTGTCTGCGTGAGTTTACTCCGGGATTTCTCTGGTTTCCTCCCACATGCCAAAAACATGTACATTAGGTTAATTGGCATCAAACTGGGGATTCTAAATTGTCCTTAGGTATGACTGTGAGAGTGAATGGTTGTCTGACTCTCTGTGTTGGCTCTGCGGTGGACTGGCGATCTGTCCAGGGTGTACCCTGCCTCTCGCCCAAAGATGCTGGGATAGGCTCCAGCCCCCCCATGACCCAAAAAGGACTAAGCAGAAGAAGATGGATGGATGGACTTATCACAAATCCCCGTAGAAGAGAACACATATCCCCAATTTTAACATCATTACACTGGCTGCCTGTGCATTTTACAATTAACTTTAAAATTTTAATAACCACTTTTAAAGCTCAGAATGGACGGGCCCCTGAGTAAATCCCAAAACATAACCTAAGATCCTCCGATAGATCCCTCTTAGTAATACCCAGAACCAATTTCAAAACCAAGGGTGACGGGGCCTTTGCTGTTAGGGCCCCAGCTCTTTGGAATGACCTTCCTGAGGAGATCAGGCAAACCAAATCTTTGTTAGCTTTTCAGTCACTTTTACAAACTCACTTTTGCAAATGTGCGTTTACTTAATTTTCGCTGTGTATGTATATTTTCATCTATTTTATTGCTTGTTTTTATTCTAACTGTATCTTATTTAAATCTATTGGCATCTTGTTTGTTGTTTTTATTATTCTCTCTTGTGAAGCACTTTCCAACCCTGTTTTGAAAGGTGCTATATAAATAATGTTTATTATTATTACTATTATTATTATAAGCCCATAAACTTATAAACTCTGATATACAGAAGCATTATCATTATATAATTGATTACAATTTATAAATTTGTCAGAAAAGGGTGCAGATAAAAGCTACATGCTCCATATTCTACGCTGTGTGCATACCGTCTGTCATTACTTCACATGAAATTTAATTCCATAAAAAAACTCTTTCAGAAACTGTCACTGTCCATGGCAGAGGGATGAAATGTTTTTGAGGAGTTTGATAAAACTCTCAAACTTTTTGAATAAAAGAAATCACTTAAAATCCCGGAGGCAGCAGTTCAAGCAGTTCACGGAGGCAGCAGTTCAAGCAGAGAGGCCCAGACTTCCCTCTCCCCAGCCACCTGCTCCAGCTCTTCAGAGAGGATACCAAGGCGTTCCCTGACCAGCTGGGAGACACAGTCTCTCCAGCGAGTCCTGGGTCTGCCCCGGGTCTCCTCCCAGTGGGACGTGCCCGAAAACACCTCAAATGGGAGGTGTCCAGGAGGCATCCTGATCAGATGCCCCATACCACCTCAACTGGCTCCTTTCAATGTGGAAGAGCAGCGGTTTCTACTCTGAGCCTCTCCGGATGACTGAGTCCTCACCCTATCTCTGAGGGTGAGTCCAGCGATCGACAAAGAAAGTCATTTCAGCCACATGTATCTGCGATCTCATCCGCCATTTTTTTTCCCTTTTACCATATTTGCTGTATACATAATTTTTTGCACATAGCATTTTTTAGTATATTGCTATATACAGTGGGGCAAAAAAGTATTTAGTCAGCCACCAATTGTGCAAGTTCTCCCACTTAAAAGATGAGAGAGGTCTCCAATTTTCATCATAGGTATACCTCAACTATGAGAGACAAAATGAGAAAAAAAAATCCAGAAAATCACATTGAAGGATTTTTAATGAATTAATTGGTAAATTCCTCGGTAAAATAAGTATTTGGTTACCTACAAACAAGCAAGATTTCTGACTCTCACAGACCTGTAATTTCTTCTTTAAGAGGCTCCTCTGTCCTCCACTCGTTACCTGTATTAATGGTACCTGTTTGAACTTGTTATCAGTATAACAAGTGGCTCAGGTGGCTCAGGGGCGGCAGTGGCTCAGGAGGTAGAGCAGGTCGTCTAATAACCCGATGGTTGGCGGTTCGAATCCCGCTCTCCCCAGATATCCTGCCGTTGTGTCCCTGGGCAAGACACTTCACCCGCATTGCCTCCAGTGCCCATAACACTGGGTATGAATGTGTATAAATGCATAAAATGTTCGGTGGTGGCCGGAAAGGCCGTTGGCGCAGATTGGCTGCCACGTTTCCGTCAGCCTGCCCCAGGGCAGCTGTGGCTGCAGAAGTAGCTCGCCACTACCATTTGTCTGTCTGGAGTGAATGAATAATGTACCTAATTGTAAAGCGTCTTTGAGTATATATGATAAAGCGCTATATAAAACCGATGCATTATTATTATTATTATTATAAAAGACACCTGTCCACAACCTCAAACAGTCAGACTCCAAACTCCACTATGGCCAAGACCAAAGAGCTGTCAAAGGACACCAGAAACAAAATTGTAGACCTGCAACAGGCTGGGAAGACTGAATCTGCAATAGGTAAGCAGCTTGGTGTGAAGAAATCTGTCATATTGGCCTATGCGCCGGTGCCACCCACGCTCAGGCCATATTCCTCCTCAGCCCAGCTCTTATTGTGACAGCGTCTCAGCGGGCTCCCGGCTGTCAAGCTCTACGGGACGGCTGGAGCCCAATTACCTCTCATCAGCTGAGGCGCTGTCAACCATTATAAAAGGGAGCAGCTCTGATCACTCGGGGTGGTGACCTCGCGTATATTATCCACGCTCTTCTCCAGTGTGGGTAAGGCTGGAACCCCTACGTCCGGCTCCAGTCCCCCTCTCATCATCATCATTTGTAAGTGTACCTCTGTATTATTGTGTTTTGCCCCACGAGGCTATTTTCCTTTGTTCCTTTCCTTATTGTCAATAAACAACGCAAACTCACCGGTCAGCCCTTAGCTCTTATTTATGGCTCGCAAGAGCCATACGTAACAAAATCAACTGTGGGAGCAATTATTAGAAAATGGAAGGCATACAAGACCACTGATAATCTCCCTCAATCTGGGGCTCCACGCAAGATCTCACCCCGTGGGGTCAAAATGATCACGAGAACAGTGAGCAAAAATCCCAGAACCACACGGGGGGAGCGACTGAATGACCTGCAGAGAGCTGGGACCAAAGTAACAAAGGCTACCATCAGTAACACTATGCCGCCAGGGACTCAAATCCTGCAGTGTCAGACGTGTCCCCCTGCTTAAGCCAGTACATGTCCAGGCCCGTCTGAAGTTTGCTAGAGGGCATTTGGATGATCCAGAAGAGGACTGGGAGAATGTCATATGGTCAGATGAAACCAAAATAGAACTTTTTGGTAAAAACTCAACTTGTCGTGTTTGGAGGAGAAAGAACACCATACCTAATGTGAAGCATGGGGGTGGAAACATCATGCTTTGGGGCTGTTTTTCTGCAAAGGGACCAGGACGACTGATCAGTGTAAAGGAAAGAATGAATGGGGCCATGTAGAGTGAGATTTTGAGTGAAAACCTCCTTCCATCAGCAAGGGCATTGAAGATGAAACGTGGCTGGATCTTTCAGCATGACAATGATCCCAAACACACCGCCCGGGCAATGAAGGAGTGGCTTCATAAGAAGCATTTCAAGGTCCTGGAGTGGCCTAGCCAGTCTCCAGATCTCAACCCCATAGAAAATCTTTGGAGGGAGTTGAAAGTCCATGTTGCCCAGTGACAGCCCCAAAACATCATTGCTCTAGAGGAGATCTGCATGGAGGAATGGGCCAAAATACCAGCAACAGTGTGTGAAAACCTTGTGAAGACTTACAGAAAACGTTTGCCCTCTGTCATTGCCAACAAAGGGTACATAACAAAGTATTGAGATGAACTTCTGTTATTGACCAAATACTTATTTTACCGAGGAATTTACCAATTAATTCATTAAAAATCCTTCAATGTGATTTTCTGGATTTTTTTTTCTCATTTTGTCTCTCATAGTTGAGGTATACCTATGATGAAAATTGGAGACCTCTCTCATCTTTTAAGTGGGAGAACTTGCACAATTGGTGGCTGACTAAATACTTTTTTGCCCCACTGTAGCTTTTACACATTCTTTGGATGTTTTTGCTCTCTGCTCTAACCCCTCTAGCTGTAACTATTCGAGTTTCTCCTCTGTGGGGCGAATAGGGCCGTTTCATATTTGTTTTATGTTCAGTGGTCTGTGATGTGTCAATGGTTTTCAATATCATGTAACATAAGAGAAAGCAAGACAAAATTCACCTTGCTTAAAATATCAATTTTAAACACATTTTGCATTTAAAGCAGTGTGTCCAAAAGGCAAAAAAGGGAAACATAACAAATCAGTAATCAGCTGTTAGTGGGTTGCAGTCGCATCTTTGCGCTTCTCACGGTAAATTTACCGACGACGTGCGATGAGTAAAATGAGAGGCTGCAGCTCAGTTTCTACTTCTGTCACACAGACAGGGTATTATGTCTTAGCACTACTTTGTACACACACACACACACACACACACACACACAGAGGCCAAGCATTCATTTGGCCTAAATAAAGACAATGGACAAATCTATAGCACCTCTCCTTACCCCAGTAAGCTTCTGCCTAAGAGGGCATGCTGAGAGAATAGGAAGCATGAATTCGGTGCCAACCCCTTCCTTGGCAGTCAAACAAGGACACGCAAAAAACCCACATATGCACCCCCCTCATACACACACAGTGCTGAGCATTTTTAATTGGCCTCTGATTTGTCAGTTAGTGTTCTTGTCACTCTCGTCACCTCCCATGCTGGCCTCCTGCCCCACACCCTGGCACAGGCACAGCTGGATCTAAAGAATTTACTGCATGTTTTAGTCTGCAGTAAGTGAGTGTGTCATTCTGGAGTAATTAATTTCCCGAGGGCTGGTGTCTTTTTCTACGCGTAAGTACACAAAGCCTTAACACTTCGTATTTCAAGGAAGCTTACTTTCAGAATGTGATTGCTCAAAGGTATCTGCACTGCCTCCCAAAGTACAGGGCCATTTCTTTAGTCCAGAACACCCAACAATTCTGGATTTTTTTTTTTTTTTTGGCGGGGGGGGGGGCAGGGAGCCACAGGCAGGTGGTAAAAAGAAAAACATATACAGTATATAGCAGCAAAATGTCCTGCAGAGTTGAGCGGGGTACTAGTAACATGAGATCAAAATTGGGTCCAACAAGTACAAGATGAAGCAAAAGAAAGCAAAAGCACAAGACAGCCGCACAGGAAGAAAAACAGTGAAGAAACACAAAAGACAAGAGCTAGGTCCTTTGATGAACTTACAAATGGAGAGGAAGAAAGGATTGAAAATAAAACAAACAGGTGAAACTAATTTGAGTGGCAGAGCATTTCAGAAAAAAAGCAGAAGAAATTTTTAAAAACACAGACAGCCTTGACTTTAATTATACTTCAAAAAAAATACAACATCCGCTTTTTGTAACCTGTGGTTGTGTAATGCACAAGGCACATATCAGATTTATGTGCCTGATATTAGAGGAAGATTGCATCCTTCACTGCAATATTCTGAACAGCTCTGCTCTTGCTCTCCACACATTCACACAAACCACAGGCACACACGGCTACACGCAAACCAAGGTTAAAGCTAAGACAGTGAGAGAAGTGCGGTGAGTGGTCTGTGTGTACGCGTGTCTGTCTGAGTGTGATGACATCATTACTATAGGAGAGCACTCTATAGCTGATTGATGGAGAAAAGGTTGTTATGGTCGACTGCTGTGCGCTCATTGCCCAGCAGCCAGACAACTGGACCTTGCCACTGTGGGCTGCCAGTGTTTTTGTGCTTGTATGCGTGTGTAATATCACTCTGGGGCTTCACAGTAAGAAGCATTAAACAGGAAGAGATGCATTGGTCATTTATTGCAAAAACATGTTTGCAACATAATTAGCTGTAGTCAAAACATTAATTATGACTAAGCAGTAACAGCAGTGACTCAAATGAAAAATGCCTACAAATCTACATATGCATATGTGCTAATGTAGATACACATGCAAACACATCCATATGCAAGTACCGCATGTAATACAAGCTGTGTATCAAATTAGATGGAGAATAAGGATAGAATCTGCAGATATGCGTTTCTATAATTTTGCTCCATACAGACTGATTGACATAATCAGAATATAATTTCATGTTCTACTGAATCTTTGGCATTGCGATTTCAGTAACACTTTACAGTAGGGGTGGGAATCACCAGAGGCTGCTCGATACGATATTATCATGATACTTGGGCCACGATGCAATATTATCATGATCTTGCGATATGCTGAGTATTGCAAATACCATCCATTGCAATATCCCATCCTGACCTCTGTCTTGTTCAACTCCCTGCTAGATCTCAGGAGTCACTCCTTTGATGTGCTGACCTAACCAGACAGTGAGCATTTAGCACCATCTAGTGGACTGAAAAGCCAATAGGTTTTTATTATGCCTCGGTGAAAACGGAGGCATATGGTAATCACTCAATGCGTCTTTGTGTATGTGTGTCCGTCTGTCCACCTGTCTGTTTCAGCTCACCCAGTCAAAATTAAGTGCAACTAAAGGCTTGTATCGCAATATTTTCTTGACTTTTAATTTGCCAGAATTCCAAGATAAGGCTTTGTTTTCAAAATAAACACAAATTTAACTCACGTTTACCATCAGTGGAGCTGGGAAAAAAGGTATTGTAATAACTATGCCGGGCAACTAGAGGCAGCAGTGCGACTTTTTTACAGCACAACACAGCACATTTTTTTTTTACAGTACATGAAGCTGAACTGTTATAAAATAGTGGTTACTGGGAAAAAACCCCACATATTCAGCAATTACACCATTTATTCATCACATCGATTGTTTTGACACTGGGTTTGCTGTTTAGTTTTGCAGAGGAAGGACAAGGTTTTCAGTTCATCGCTAAAAACTACAAGTCCCAGCATTCCTTGCCCGCAAATGGTCGCAGTGAACTGTGCATGTGCCTGGAAGCTCCTGCCTAAGCGAAGTACTGAGCAATCAGTCAATACTGGGTGAACAAATGTCCATCTTTTTGACTGTTTTCTTCCTTTGCCACTCAACAACTAAACAGCAAAAGCTCCTGTTGGTCTTGATTGTCACTGTATTCATGTACCTCCATCGCTTCTGCCATTTAAAATGTCTGCCACCGTGCTCTTCTTTTGTGTTTTGATTGCAGCTGTTCAAATCAGTGAACTGCCACTGACAGTATGGGCATGTGAACTACAGATTATTTTCACTGCACATGCGTGTACTCCAAAACTACTGGATGGATTTGGATGAAATTTTTACTGAGGTGGTCCTTGGGCTAGAGAGGAGCCCATAACATTTTGGTAATGATCCCAGAATGCATACCTCCGCTAAGGCTCTGGCACCGAGGCATCAGCACCTTGGTGCTTTCATTACTCTGGTACCTAAATAGGTAAGTATGCATTTGCAATATGTTTTTAAAATTTTTATAATAAAGTATCACTATACTGATGTCTCGGAATCGAAACAGTATTGCTACCACAAAGTATCGCAATATTACTCGGTATATTATAATTACTTATTTTATAGATAAAGTCAAATAGACAAGATAAAGTAAGTGGAGCAGCCTGTAAAATCTGAGATTAAACAGAATAGACAAAATGTGGCACTCAATCTTGCTAAATAGTGAGACTATACTGATGTGTGAAATATGTCTTAAAGCCCACTTATAACTACTTATTCAAGATTTATAAAGCATTTATAACCATTTTCAAATATTTCTAATTCCTTTACAAGGGAATCCTTATTGTAAACTGTATGGTGATTCCATATACTAACAGAAGTCAAAAAGACTGGCGCTCATTTGCTATCGTAGACACTGTATTTCTCTTTCGAGGGAGCACACTGACTTTGACTTGTAAGCGGATAGTCCATTCAACCTCTCATATGTGCCCCATCAGGTTACCAGTCACACACACACACATACACACACACATCACTATGTGTCTCAGATAACCCCCCATTGAGAAGCAAACAAAAGGAGACTCTACACTACTGTAGAGTCTCACATAAACCATCAACCGATCGTGACTCGTCCTTCTCTGATGTCACCTCTGCACACCCACAACTAATCAGGTTGTGTTTCTCTTTTAGAAAAACGACACACAAATGCATACAAATCGTCGTTTTTCAAGTACATTACATAGTTCTGACTTGTGCTAAAGAACAACTAATTATATACAGTATAGTTGAAGTATAAATTTTAACTCTGTACAACTGCACTGACTAAACCATGTCAATAACAAGGTGAGGGTGGCTTAATTCTTCTGTGATCAATCAATACAAAATACAATATCTAGCAGCTTAATGAAGCAGAGCAGATTCACTGTTAGACTATCTCATAAATGAGGGTCACAGGTTAATGCAAGTCATTTATCCTGTAATAAAAGAGCAGTCACATGTGTAACTGTGTGCCTTTTACGTCAGGGTTGCTGGATATGTGGTTTCTTCACATTTTTTATCAATGAGTGTTCAATAATGAAGATGGAAACCCAACTCATTTTCAGTCTGCAGTGGAAGCAGAACAATCAAAAGAAGCTAAATGGAGACACAGAAACACTGCGCCACTGCAGAATGAAAACAGAGCATCTTTGAACCAGAAGTAGACAAAAATAAAGACTGAAACAACAAAAAAAATGCAATGACAGACAGAGTGGGGCGATAACAAAAGAACTGAATAAAAAAGAAAACAAAATTGAAGAAATATAGAAATCAATTTGAAACTGAAGATGATAAAAGGAAAAAAAAAAAAAAAATGAATCTTGTCTGAGTCTCTTTTATTCCAAGATCTTCAAAGAGTAATGCAGCACTCCTGAGACGCGGCAACCAATTCTGGTGAGACACACACACACATACACACATGTATACACAAATACACTGAAGACGGGCTCTGCGTTACCCTCCTCTGAACTAGAGTAATGATACACCAGAATATCAGACAGACAGATGAAGGGGAGAAAGCAGCTGAGTCAGACTGAGAAGAACTTATGGCATAGAAGAGAAGAGGAAGAAATCAGACGGTATTAAAGATATGCTTTTGCAGAATTACTTCATAGGAGCACTCTGTCTCAAATAAATGCAGATTATCATACACTAAGAAAAATTGCTTTAGTCCAGCTTGATATTTTTCCCCTTTAATTCACAGGTTTCCATACGCCCCATCATGCATTAGTGAAGCATAACAGATATAAATACACAATAAACATACACACCTCCTCCAGTCATCTGACAAATATTTCTGCCTTGGGAGAAAACCTACACAATCAATCCTAACATTACTGTAGCTCTTCTCACAGCTTAGAAAACTGGTTTCACTCAGCAGCATGAAAATGTGAGCTGCCGAAACTACACGGCCTCATTACTTATCTGCTCGGCTGATAAAGTTGGACTCATTATTAGCTGTGACTGTAAGAGCGACTGCTTGGTCTGGAGAAATAATATTCTTACATGCCTTGTTAACCAATTTTATTTTCACCGGTCTGATTTATTTTTTCCTGGTGCGTTCTCTTCACAATCCACCTTCTTGAGGCTCTTTGTTTTTTTTCAACATTGCCATTTAAACTCAATTTGTCCTTCACTGTAGACTGCATTTTGCTTTTTCTTACTTTGACCTTCCCAGAGTCAGTTTACTCATGCATTTGTCTTAAAACAGGATCCATCTAAAAAATATTTGAATATCATGATTCAGTAATTTAATTCAAAGAGCTAAGTCATAATCACCAAAATTTAAACAAAAAAGGCTTGAAACAGCTTGTTTTATGTGTGATAAATATATAAAGTATGAAAATTGTACTTTCTGAATTACTGAATAAACTTTTTTTTACAATATTTGATTTTCTTTAGATGCAGTACTATGAGTCTTACAATAAAGGGGAAACAGTCACATTTAGAAAAGTATATAAATTCCACTGTAACATTAACAAAGTTTGTTTTCTATCAGTTAGAAATGCATCTTTTGTCTAATAAATGTGCAAACATTTTCTCATGAACTTACATGCAAATATGAGACTTTTTTCCTCTAATACATCTGTGACATTTCTACATAATTTTGCAACATTACTCTCATAAATTTGTGACTTTTCCTAAATGTACTATTTTTCTCATAAATTTGTCATTTTCACATAAAATTGTGATGTTTCTCTCTTCAAGTGGCACTCTGCCAAAAATCAAGTTTTTTTTTCTTGTTAACATGTCTGTAACATGTTTTATGACTTACAAGATCTATCATGAGCAAAATCATTCAAATTTGTCATCTCCCTGTTTTTTGCTGTGAAATTTCAACATTACGTCAACATTAAGTCCCGCCCCCTAAAAAAGGCAAGTTTAGATGGAGCATTTTTGGTGACGTAACTATAGCAGATCCATAGTGCTGATCCATTCAGGACTGTGGGCTAACTGAAGTTACCCTCCAGGGCAAATTAGCATTTCTGGACAGCTTCTTTGAAAGCCTGATCCAAATTTAGATGGATTTTACCTTTAAACTGCTTTTAAGGACAATGCAGTTTCAGTCCCTTATCCTGGTTAACTGTGCATACAACTGGGCATGTCCTTCAACTGATAAGTCTTTTTATTGCAAGACTTATTCTGTTTAATGCAGCGCTAGCCACTATTAGCCTTATGGAATGTGAGTGTATTATTCACAGAACCTGGCATTTGAAGGAGGAGGAAAAGTGAAAAGATTTTGACTTAAACTATAAGACAATGAAATGTGTTTTTGTAGAAAAAAGGGTATAAGATACCATTTTAGACAATGGACATTTGTTTTTAAAGGGGATTTATATCTACTGGAGTGCGTCTTTAAAATAGTGGGTTTTTTTCTCTTAAATTGACATCTTTTTTGTGTTAAGGACCCACTGTTATGATCCGGGGTAAAGAGCACAGTTTTCGCTCACCCTCTGCAGTCTGTCACACTCCTGATTACAGGCAGCTGTGCTGATTGATCACCTGCGCCTCATCACCACCTCAGTTTTAAAAGGCTGGAGAAGCTGCTCACAACTTGTGGGATTGTTAGACTACTGCCCTGTGTGCTCATCCTTGTTCTCCATGTGCCTCTCTTCCCCTAAGTTCCCTTCTGTGGGACCCCTCCAAGTAAGGAATCAATTCAGTCTAATTTTCTCTCATGACTAGTTACAACAGGGCTCTATTCCTGGACTTCTCGCCTTGGCAGATTTCCCTCCCCCTGGATCTCACCCACTTGGTGCCATCACTCCTTTCTGGTTCTCCAATCTCTCAATCTAAACATTCTAGTAAGCCAATACAATCGAATCCCTAACTAACCCTTCATCAGAGGACAGCCCCGGCAAACACTGGTTGCAGTCCTACCTCTCATCCTTCACCATGCCTAACATTTTCACGGCTCCTTCTACATCTGTAAAGGGCAACCTACCTCCCTGCAGATACTCACCACTTCTCCCTGCACAGCTAACAGAAAGAAACAGCTCCTTGTCAAACATTATTCACTCCTACCTGAAGATATACTCATCATCTCCTTCCCACAGAGTTGCCAGCACCTTCTCAATCAAGCCAAACTTTCACAATAAATACTTATATTTGCATCCTAATCTGGTCTCATCTCTGTGTCTCCCTCTGGGTCCATTATTAGCAAATTATGTCACCTATGCTTTTCTAAGCACAACTATTTCACTTACAGGAAGAGAGCAGCTGCAGACATTTTGTTACGCAGAATATTTGATGGAGACACCACAACACATATCCAAAGTCCAGAAATGAATAACTAAAAAAAGGTAGGGGAAGTAATTGTGCACAATCAAAGACAAACACATACTGATATTCCCTTCATCCATGTGAATATTAGTGTTTTAGAAAATATGTTTTAACTGACCAGCATCTTTAAATTCATGATTTATTGATATTTTCAAATTGGTAACTTTGATCAAACACTGGCAGGAGAATCTATTTAAAGCACCAATCCACTGCCATAAGATTAAATCAGATTCCCTTACCTGCATACTGATAATCATCCAGTTTTCTATATTTTGTCCCACATGTCAATATGAAGCTTGAAAAATTGATTATCTGTAAGTGTAAAACTCAAGAGCACACACATAGCGTTAAAGCTAAATGAAAGCAGACAAAACGAACATTAATGAGAGTCAAATTCACTCAACACTGTTTTTTCCCAGCAGTCACACACTGAGCCACACCTATTAATAACCCTTCTGTTTTTAAGTGCTACATTTACATCTAATCTGAATGAACACGAACACACACACACACACACACACACACACACACACACACACACACACACACACACACACACACACACACACACACACATATGTCCACTGTCATAGACACATTTGCATACAGCCACTCACACTTCCTGATGGTACTCATGGGTGTGTGTGACTTGACATTATCGCTGACTGTGAATGTATGTTTTCCCAATATTACAGGACAACCCAGTTCAGAGACGATGTGGAGGTTTGTGTGTAATTACACACTGCTGGCGCAAGACCATTTTGTCCCGACAGAGGGTAAAGAACAGGTAACGAACAAAATAAAGGCCTAATTGGTCATTTCACAGCACAGAATATGACTTTCAAAGGACAAATACAATTTAGAAATAACATTAATATGGTTTGTACAGTTTTTGGGGTTCCATCTGTGACAGTAAGCTATAATGGGGAATAACAAGATTTTGGGACTGATGGAATAAATATGAAGTCAAGAATAAGTTTTCTTTTAATGCATACATATACTTTCCCTGCTATGACCAGTCAAAATATCCACAATTTCAAATATGTCAAGCAACTGTTTTATAATTTCTTGTGATACATAGACAAAAAAAGTTAGAATAAAAATAATTAAAATAAAAATATTCAAATATTTCAATTTTATTCTTCAACAACAAGATGCATGTTAGATTAATTTGTTTTAAGTTAATGGGACAGAAATCTGTTTTGGTGTGCGTGATCGTCCTGCTGTCACAGTGTGGTAAATTGGACCAAATGCTGCACGTGAGTTTTTACAGTGTTTATTGTGAGCTGGTCGTCCAGACGCAACTTGAGGGCTTACAACAGAAAATAATATGCGGCTCGGAAGCTGCAACAAAAAGCTGAAGCAAAAACAGGCTAGGCAAGGCAGGATACAGACAAGAACATGAAGCATGTTGTTCACGCCGATATGACAAAAGGAACCCGAGCAGAACAGAGGTGAAACAGAACTTAAATAACCAAGGGTGCAATCAAGACAACAGGTGGAGAGACCAATCATGACTGAGAGCTAACACATGAGGAAACAGAGGTGACAGGATGGCGCGGGGCTGCACACACAACCACAGATGGAAGACACACAGAACATGAACAGAGGATCAGGGAGACAAGACCATGACAATAACAATGCTAATAAAAACCGGACTAAACCCATAATAATAATAATAATAATAATAATAATAATAATAATAATAACAATAATAATAATAATAATATTATTATTATTATTATTATTATTATTATTATTATTATTATTATCAAAGCCCAAGGCGAAGCAGGAGAGAAGATAAAACAAGAACAGAATCAAGACTATAAAAAGAAATAATAATAAACGCAGAAAATCCTAAGATGCAAACTCAAAGCAAGGTCATGGCCTGGGATCCCAAGTTCAGGCGACAAAGAGAATGAATAATAAATCAAATTGAGGAACTGGGGCCCAGTCCACATCCTGACACCTGCAACATAGCAACCCTGATAACATGTCACCATCAATGTTAAGTGTCGCTGAAATATGCATGTTGTGTCACGTATTCCCACACTACAATGTGGTCCTACACAAAAGAGCACACACAATGGTTGTCTAATACCATTGTAACTTTTACTTGTAACACCCATCTGTCTACTTTATATTGGATATTAAACAGTGATTATCCAGTTTTGTCTCACAGTCTTTGGTCATCAATTTAATTTTAAAAAAAAGAAGCAAAATCTGCATGCTGTATCCTGTAGGTTCATAATTAAAACTGAACATGAGAACAAAAACAAAAGCTAAGCCAATAAGCTAAGTGTCTTATTATGTGAGAACTGAAATAATTGGTAATAATAGGTTATGGCAGAATGTTTACAGTTGTGTCTGTCAAAATGACAGATCACAAGAAAGAGTAGACCAACCATTATCATAATGACACCACTTCTGCTTTGGCCACATTCCAGCAAAAAGTTAGAAAATCTTGGCTCTCTAGCAAGCCACTGTTAGCAACGCCAACTACAAACAATACGTGGAATATTTACAAACTGTTCAGAAATAGAAATTCTACTGTCATGAACTGAGCCGGTTTGTCCTTCGGGCTCGGTTCTGACCTTTCTGTGTCTCAGGTTTATCTGTGTATTTGTGTATTGTTTTATCTTTTGAGTTTTCTTGTAGTTTCTATGTTTCCTAGTTTGATTTCCGTAGCTGTTGACACTGGTTTCTGACCGGCAGCTGTGAGGCAGCCTTCTTTGACCTGCACGTGTGTGGGCGCTGCTTGACTGCCTGCCAGTCCGACCACGCCCTCTCTCTCGACAGCCAGCTGATTCCACTCCCTGTAATTACCTTTATCGCTCCTCACTCAGGCGTACCCTATCTCCCAGTCATCAGTTCCTGTATTTAAGTTGCTCGTCTCCAGCCTAGGATCGCTGGATTATTGTTTCTGTCACGGCCGCGTTACGTTGTGGTTTGCTCAAGTGCATTGCCTCAGCCATGTCATGCCATGGTTTGCTAAAGTTCTAGTTTCACCACGTTACGCTGTGGAACTAAGTCTAGCTGTCATTGGATTTTTGTACGTCTGCACTTTTTTTTGGAACTGTCAGTCTTTACTTTAATAAATGTGTTTGTGGTGTAACCCTGCACGTAAATCCGTCTCTCTCCTCAATGCGCTTCTGTGCACAGGGAATCATGACATCCACAGTATTGTGTGCATGACCAACTACACATTTCACACTGTTGTTGATGCATGGCACATGGGCAGCCATCTTGCATACTGAGGCCAGGAATGGTGAGGGTTTCTCAACTCTACCAGTTAGAAATCTGACTTCAGGGGGCACTCCAGGAAAAACTTCCAGTCAGGAACTCTCAACTTCAGGCAAGTTCTGGAATACAGTATAACTGTTGCAGTTATACTGCATTCCAGTATAACTGTTGCAGTATGAGGCTGATGTTGCAACTGCAATTTTTGCACACAACTTTCAGTGAGAGGCAGCTCGGTGGAGCTGTGGTTAACACAGTCCCTTCACAGCAAGAAAGTTGTGGGTTCAAAGCCACCCCTTGGCCAGTGGCGACCTGCGTGCATTTTCGCCAGGTACTCCGGTTTCCTCCCACAGCTCAAAGACATCACATTAGTTTAATCTACATCAACTGGGGATACACGGTCCATTGGTATGAATGTGAGAGTGAATGGTTGTCTCTCTCTGTGTTGGCCCTGCGATAAACTGGCAATCTGTCCAGAATGTACTCTGCCTCTCGCCCAAAGACATCATGACCCGAAAATTCAATTCAAATCAACCTTATTTATATAGCACCTATTCACAACAATAGTTGTCTCATAGCACTTTCAACAGGATTAAGAAGCTAAGAACATAGAGAGATGGAGCTTTCATTGAAAAAATGAACACGATACCAAGTGTGTAAAAGAGTGATTGAATAAAGGATGTATCCACAGTGGGTTCATTGGTAGCAATTATGCCATCAGACTTATAAATAGTCTAACAGCAGTGAAAGTTAGATATGCAAAAGAGTTGGATATAAGCAAAGCTCTAGCAAAGAAAATGTGCTTTGAAAAGGCCTTTCTAGCTAATAGTATGTGTAATGGTTTCAAAGTGTTTATGATAGTCTAAGACAAAGAGAGGGGATGACACCATTTCTATGACTGGGCGCTGGCTGATGGAAGGTCATCATGGCTTCCTCCCACAAGGTCTTAATTTATGAGCATATGAGACTGTGAACACCACTGTGGGTGAGCTTGTGCATTGCTTGGTTTTGACAGGATAGTGGAAATATTTTATTGAGTTCATAAATATAATGTACACCCACAGAACTTCTCACTTTCTCCACATGAAAGTGAACATATCATTAAAGTCCTCACTTCTTTTCATTTATTCATTATCTATACAGCTCCCTTTTCTCTTAAATGTCTTTATACAGTAACACACTGAGCAAATCACACAAAAAGATACATTCATATGTCATGGTTTCCTTATTGGCTTTTAATCTATAAGATTTCTTTTCCACGTCTCTCCCTCATCCATTTAGCCATTTTCATTCAGTACACCCCCCACCACCACCTTAACCAGCACCCTTTTATTTGTGTTTTCATCACTCACTGCCCTTCCCCTCCTTCTATCAGCACAGCACGCCTTCAATCCAATTTGACTTTGTCCACTGTCTGCTGTTCAGTAGTGAGGTGGGGGCAATGGATCAGCGTTCTCGTCGCGCCCTCCGCCAGTACCCGGGCTCGCCTGGGGAAGCTAATGATCCTACCAGCAGACTAAATTCGAAGAGACGACGCCTCTGTGCCAAGTCAAAGAAGAATCCTAGTCACAGTCCTAAAGCCGAAAGCAAACAGCCCCAAGAGCACTTTGTGGTAGGATCTGCCCTTCGCATATTACAACTAAACGTTGAAGGCCTATCTGCAGCCAAGCGAAGCCTTATCGAAGTCCTCGCCTTCCAACATTCGACTGATGTAATCTGCCTCCAAGAGACTCATATTGGCACAGAGGAAGCTGGCCACTTCACCATCAAAGGCTTTGACCTCCTGTGCTATGTTCTACATGCTAAACATGGACGTGCCACCTATGTGCGTTCTGACATAGTTGAAGCAAATCACCTGATAACAACACATTTCTCAGACACCATAATCATTGGTGGCTTCCATATTGTCAATGTGTACAAGCTCCCTAATGCCAACTGGGATCTGCAGGTCTTACCCACCCTACCCCACCCTGCCATCTATGTGGGGGACTTTAACAGCCATCACCCTGACTGGGGGTACCCAGCAGTGGACAGTGATGGGGAGGCACTTGCAGACTGGGCATCCAGAAATGACCTCGCTTTGATATACGACCCCAAACAAAGAGGAACCTTCCACTCTGCTAGGTGGAAGAAGGACTATTCTCCTGACCTGTGTTGGGTCAGCTCTTTGAATGGGGAGCCATATCCTACACAGATCCTCATTCTTGATGATTTTCCACACAGCCAACACCGGCCCCTGCTTGTACACATTGGCCTACAACTTCCAGTCATATACAGCCCAAGGAAGATGCGCTGGAACTTCCGCAAAGCCAACTGGAAGAAATTCAGTGAAACTCTGGACCGGAGCGTTGTTACCATCCCACTCCACACCATCACTGTAGATGAAGCATACAACCGCTTCTGCAGCGCAATCTTCAAGGCTGCCCATACTGCAATCCACGAGGCTACCGACCCCTCTATGTCCCATGTTTGGACGGAGAAAGTGCTGCCCTCCTACAATCCTATCAAACATCAGGGGACCCAGAGATAGCAGACCATCTCATTGAATCGCTAAATACAGCCCGGCGAAAGAAATGGGAGGAGACAGTTGCTGACCGGAGCTTTACCCACTCTAGCAGGAAATGTTGGAGCCTCATCCGTTGCCTAGGAGCTGCACAGAAGCCCCCTAGCCAAAGCCGAGCATCCGTCACACCCAACCAAGTTGCATCCCACCTACTGACTATCGCCAAAGCACCCCAAGACAAAGACACCAGAAGAGCAGTTACAACTGAGCTAAAAAAAACACCAAAAAATGCCTGTAGAGGAAACGAACCCTGAACCCTTCGAGGCTGCTGAACTGGAGAAAGTCCTACAGGGCCTGAAATGTGGAAAGGCAGCAGGATACGATAACATCTTCCCAGAATTCATGAAAAATCTTGGCCCCCGAGCCCTATCCTGGTTGACACAATTCTACACAAGGATCACACAAACAAACTCGATCCCAAAGAAATGGCGGACAGCAAAGGTCATTGCCATCCCAAAACCTGGCAAAGACCACAAACTACCAGCAAGCTACCGCCCAATCTCCCTACTCAGCGTTCCTTACAAAATCATGGAGCGCCTAATACTGCAACGCATTTCCCCAGAAATAGAGGATATTCTAAGTGTGGATCAAGCAGGTTTCCGCAAGGACCGCAGTACAGGAGAACAAGTACTGGCCCTAACCACCTTCATCGAAAATGGCTTCGAGAGCAGACTGAAGACAGGGGCTGTGTTTCTCGATCTTACAGCCGCCTATGATACGGTCTGGCACAAAGGCCTCCTCCTGAAACTTATAAAGACGATCCCTGCTTGGGCAACAGCAATTATAAAAACCCTGCTGACCAACCGAAGGTTCAGAGTCCACCTCAGTCAGAACACAAGTGCATGGAGAATGCAGAAAAACGGACTCCCACAAGGCTCAGTTCTAGCTCCAACTCTGTTCAACCTCTACATAAACGACCTGCCTACTACAAAATCCCGTAAATTCATCTATGCAGACGACATCTGTTTGGCATTCCAAGCACCAGACTTTGAACCGCTGGAACGGGTGCTCACGGAAGATCTTGCCAAACTGGACCAGTTCTGCAAAATCTGGCGCCTAAAACCAAGCCCAGCAAAAACCATCTCCAGTGTATTCCATCTCCACAATGCAAAAGCTGCCAGAGAACTAAACATCCACCTGAGCGGACTCAAGCTTAAGCATGCCCCAAATCCAACTTATCTTGGAGTGACCCTTGATAGGACCTTATCCTTCAAGGAACATCTAAAGGGGACGGCTGCTAAGGTGAAGGTACGAAACAACCTGCTCTGCAAGCTCGCTGGTGCAAAATGGGGGGCGGCAGTCTCCACCCTGCACACCTCAGCACTGGCCCTTTCATACTCTGTAGCAGAATATTGTGCCCCTGTCTGGTCCAGGTCATCTTACACACACCATGTAGACACCCAGCTCAACTCAACCATGAGAACTATAACTGGAACAATCCGCTCAACACCACTCCCCTGGCTCTCTGTACTGTCAAACATAGCCCCTCCACACATCCGGCGAGCAGCATTAACTCAAAGGATGCTCCAAAAAGTTAAAGATTTTCCTCACTTACCAATCCATGCAGATATCTACACCCCACCCACTGCCCGACTTTCATCCAGACGGCCGATTTGGAAAAACCCTCCCCCAGCTGACTTTACCATCCAGACAGCTTGGCAAGAGGAATGGGAGACCAAGGAGGTCCCAAACAAACAGCTGGTGATAAACCCCAACCAACAGGTACCGGGCACCAACCTTCCAAGGAGACAGTGGTCTACACTCAATCGCTTCAGGACTGGACATGGCCCCTGCTTGGCCAGCCTTCACAGATGGGGCAGTAGCCCTAGCCCACTGTGCGCATGTGGAGAGGAGCAAACAATGGAACACATCATAGAGGCTTGCCCGCTCCAAAGACTGGAAAGAGGATTACACACCCTCCATACAGCAAACCAGGAGGCAACTGCTTGGCTTAAGGACTTTGCATTCGCTAAATAAATTGGCTTTTAATCTATAAGATTTCTTTTCCACGTCTCTCCCTCATCCATTTAGCCATTTTCATTCAGTACACCCCCCCACCACCTTAACCAGCACCCTTTTATTTGTGTTTTCATCACTCACTGCCCTTCCCCTCCTTCTATCAGCACAGCACGCCTTCAATCCAATTTGACTTTGTCCACTGTCTGCTGTTCAGTAGTGAGGTGGTCCCAGTTGTGGTCGTAAAATCTCCCTCAGAGCATACACACACACACACACACTCTCTCTCTCACACACACACACACACACACCCTCTGAGCATAAACAGCGTGATCATAAAGCTGACACTGCTGTCATTCAGACTTATAGTGCAGGGCAGGAAAAACACCCCGAGATAAAGCAAGGAGAGTTACCAGTGTGTGTGTGTGTGTGTGTGTGTGTGTGTGTGTGTGTGTGTGTGTGTGTGTGTGTGTGTGAGGGGGAGGGCTGAAGGTGAGAGCACAGAGGGGAGCCACTAGAACAATTTATTGCAGGAGATTCAATGGAGAAAAAACTCAAATGTTTGGACTACAGGGAATTTTCTATATGCTCCATTCACCTCAGCACAACAAGCTCAGCATATATATACTGTGTGTGTGTGTGTGTGTGTGTGCGCGCATGTGTGTGTGTGTCTGTGTCCATGTGCGTTCAGGGGATTCCACTGTTTGCTCTGCGTCTCATTACATCATCACATGGTGCTGTCGGCTTGCTCACAAACAATATGCGTGCGCATGCGCATGCACGCGCGCCCCCCCCCCACACACTGTACCCACACAGTCACAATGCACATTTTTTATTGATCTGTATTTAAGACTTAAGAAAGAAAGAAAGAAAGAAAGAAAGAAAAGCCAAAGTAGAAAAGACGTAGTGGGGGGAACAGGAGGAAAATGACTGCTAAGGTAAAGTAACTACAGCCCATTGCACAACATGAAAAAATATTCATCACAAAGTAGCACAGCTCCAGCAGTAATGATTCAACACATCCCACTACAGATTGTTACACTGCAGTTAAATTAGCATAACAAACTTATAACATGTTTTTATGTAAAACTGAATGTAGAAAAAATTAGTGCTGTCAAAGGAAACGTGTATGCGGAGATGTGTTTTTGATCCTGACGGCTTTCCATACTGAAGGCCCGTCGCCCACAAAACAGTTCAGGAAATCAGGAGGCAATGCAACATGCCGTGGAGAGTAACCTGGGAGGAATGCCTCCATATGCCAAAATAGACAAAGAAAAGGTCATTTTGAATACCAAGTTCAGCTTTACAGTTACATTATAACAGACAAAAAAAAATGTGTGATTAAAGTGTGATTAATCAAGCGTTAACTATGGCCATCATTAATCATGGTTAGAAATTATAAAGGACTGACAGCACTAAGTAAAATACATACAGTCAGAATGAATATTAGAATTATTTTGATTGATAATTCATAATTTTAATCCAAATCATTCCAGCCCCATTAAGGTGAACCCATGTCTTTGATTCACCTCAAATTTTCAAAGGCTTTATTATCATGTGCACAGTTAAGAAATGCTACATTTCCTGAGTAATGAAATTCTTACTTTGCACTCGGAATGAATGCCAAGGTTAACAGGTACACAATGATACTAATAAGGTAATAACACAATAACTCAACCCTAATACTAATAAATGCTAATAACACACACACCAAAACACAGTTAGGCAATTAGGACTCTTAAGCATGCTTTGATACTAACTAGTAATACTAATGAGTACTATTAACACACATTAGGCAATTTGGACAGCTAAAGCAGTTGATGCAGTCAAACAAGAGGAATGAAATTGGAAATTCACTGAATGACTATAGTGGTAGTGGTATATTGACATCAGAGATGATGTGAACTTGAGATGGCATAAACCTATGTACAGTGTGCAGATGAGCATTGTGCAGCAAGCAGTATATAATTATAAATTACAAATTAGCACCCGGTGCTAATTTCTCTGTAACAGTAGTACCAGTAGACTGTACAAGATAAATAGCAGCAGAGGTGATATGGACATCAGACAGGTGAGACTATATACATTGTACAGGTGAGCAATGTGCAAATTTAGCGGCCGGTGTGTGAGTTCCTATATGCAAAGCTGTGTTACGTAGTTTTGGGAGTTGTTATTTGTTCAGGAGTCTGATGGCAGTGGGAAAGAAGGAGTTTTTTAGTCTGGTTGTCCTGCATTTCACAATTCTGTACCTCCGGCCAGAGGGTAGAAGTGTGAACAGTCTGTGCTGGGGGTGGGTGGGGTCCCAGAGGATGGCGTCAGCTCTCCTTTGGACTCTGCAGTGGTAGATCCTCTGCAGAGAGGGGAGTGGAGTCCTTATGATCTTCTCCGCTGTCTTCACCACTCTCTGCAGGCGTTTGTAGTCCAGGGTAGTGGTGCTGCTGTACCACGCAGTGATGCAGTTGGTCAGGATGCTCTCGATGATGCAGCTGTAGAAATTGCTGAGGATCCTGGAGGACATGCCAAACTTCTTCAGCCTCCTCAGGAAGTACAGCCGTTGTTGAGCTCTCTTAACCAGCTCTGTGGTGTTGTGTGTCCACTTAAGGTCCTTGCTGATGTGGATGCCCAGGTATTTAAAGCTGCTCACCCTATCCACCTCAAGCTTCTGGATGAACAATGACTGATGGGGTCTCCTCCTCCCTTTCCTCATGTCCACTATCATCTGCTTTGTCTTGTCCGTGTTGAGGGTGAGGTTGTTGTCCTCACACCATGACACCAGGTTGGCCACCTCCCTCCTGTAGGATGCTTCGTCATCACCAGTGATGCGTCCAATCACTGCTGTGTCATCCGCGAACTTTAGGATGATATTGTCCTTGTGGGAGGCAACACAGTCATGGGTGAAGAGGCTGTAGAGGATGGGGCTGAGAACCTGTGTTTGTGATGATGCTGGCTGAGGTCCTGTTACCCATCCTGACAGGCTGGGGCCTGCCAGTTAGAAAGTCCAGTAGCAAGTCACAGAGGGTGAGGTGCAGGCCAAGTGAAGACAGTTTGTCAGTGAGTGTGTGGGGGATGACCGTGTTGACGGCGGAGCTGTAGTCGATAAAGAGCATTCTGATGTAGAAGTCTTTATCTTCCAGGTGGGAAAGAGAATAATGGAGTGCTGCAGCAATGGCATCTGAGGTGGACCTGTTGGGCTGGTAGGTGTACTGCAGAGAGTCCAGGGTACCTGGTATGCTGTCCTGAATGAGGGGCAGCACCACTCTCTCAAAGCACTTCATGATGATTGGAGTGAGTGCTACCAGTCTATAATCATTCAGACAGGTTGGCAGGCTCCTTTTGGGGAGGGGGATGATGGTTGTCGTTTTGAAGCAGGAGGAGACAATGTTCTGGTTGAAGAAGAGGTTGAAGATTGACATGAGGACATCAGCTAGCTAGGCAGCGCATGCTCTGAGGGCCCGTCCAGGTATGTTGTCTGGTCCTGCTGCCTTGCGGGGGTTGATATTCCTCAGTGCTTTGTTTACCTGGCCTGGTGAGACTTTTAGTGGGGGGGGGGGGTGAGTGTGTGTCTCTTCTTTGCACTGTAGTTGGTGGTCTCAAAGTAGGTGTAAAAGATGTTGAGATCATCTGGCAGGCTGTCTGTGGAGCTAGTGGTGCTGCTGTTGGTCCTCTTGTAGTCTGTGATGTGTTGCAGGCCTTGCCACATGTGCCCCAGGTCAGGAGTGGACTGGAGGCTGTCCAGCTTTTCTCTGTACTGCCTCTTGGCTGTTGTTATAGCTTTTCTCAGTCCATACTTTGCAGCTTTGTACTCAACCTCACTGCCTGATTTAAATGCAAGAGAGCGAGCATGCAGCATCTGACATACCTGACTCTTGATCCAGGGCTTCTGGTTGGGGAACTTCCTAACTTGTGTGGTGGGTACGATGGTATCAACACACATGCTGATGTACCCAGTCATATATTCAGCATATTCCTGTATGTTTACAGAATAGTTCTCTTGGGTGGCTGCAGCTTTAAACACATCCCAGTCTGTGCAGGCAAAACAGTCTTGCAGGGTGCTCTCAGCCTCTGGAGTCCAGCGCATAATTTGCTTAATAACAGCATTTGTTGTTCCTCTAGTGGGGAAGGAGCCTGAGCTGGTGTACGAGGTTGAGAGATACTGGCTAGATATAGTCGGCCTCACCTCAACACACAGCTCCAGTTCCGGAACCAGTCTCCTGAAGAGGGGCTGGAGCTTGGCCTTTTCTGGAGTTGCCCCGGGCGAGAGGCGACGAGCAGGGGTGGGTATTCTTGTATCCCTCCACCTTGCTGCCTCTATATTGGAGCTTTCCCCGGTGGACGAAAAGGTTGCTTCCCTGCACCTTCGGGTTGGGAAACGGGTCCTGACCATCATTTGTGCCTATGCACCAAATGATGTTTCAGAGTACCCACCCTTTTTGGAGTCTCTGACTGGGGTGCTGGAGGGTGATCCTCTTGGAGACTCCATTGTCCTACTGGGAGACTTCAATGCGCACGTGGGCAATGACAGTGAAACCTGGAGAGGGGTGATTGGGAAGAACGGCCTGCCCGATCTGAACCCCAGTGGTGTTCAGTTATTGGACTTCTTTGCTAACCACAGTTTGTCCATAATGAACACCATGTTCAAGCATAAGGGTGTCCATATGTGCACCTGGCACCAGGACACCCTAGGTCGCAGGTCGATGATCGATTTTGTTATCGTGTCATCAGACCTGCGACCATATGTCTTGGACACTCAGGTAAAGAGAGGTGCAGAGCTGTCAACTGATCACCACCTGGTGGTGAGTTGGATCCGATGGCAGGGGAGGATGCCATTCAGACCTGGTAGACCGAAACATATAGTGAGGGTGTGCTGGGAACATCTGGCTGAGGCTCCTGTCCAGGAGGTCTTCAACTCCCACCTCCGGAAGAACTTCAACCACATTCCGAGGGAGTCTGGAGACATGGAGTCTGAATGGGCCATGTTCTCCACCTCTATTGTTGAAGCGGTGGCCCAGAGCTGCGGCCACAAGGTGGTCGGTGCATCTTGTGGTGGCAACCCCCGAACCAAGTGGTCGACACCAGTGGTGAGGGGGGCCATTAAGCTGAAGAAGGAGTCCTATTGGGCTCGGTTGGCTTGTGGGACTCCCGAAGCAGCTGAGGTGTACCGGCAGGCCAAGCATAGTGCAGCTCGGGTGGTTGCTGAAGCAAAAACCCAGGTATGGGAGGAGTTCAGTGAAGCCATGGAACAAGACTTTCGGTCGGCCTCGAAGAGATTCTGGCAAACTGTCCGGCAGCTCAGGAGGGGGAAACAGCTCCCTGTCCACACTGTGTATGGTGTGGATGGGGCGCTGTTGACTTCGACTGGGGATATCGTTGGGCGGTGGAAGGAATACTTCGAGGATCTCCTCAATCCCACTGATACGCCTTCCATAGAGGAAGCAGGGCTTGTGGACGAGGGGGTGGCTCGCCTATCACAGGGGCTGAGGTCACCAAGGTGGTTAAAAATCTCCTTGGTGGCCGGGCCCCGGGGGTGGACGAGATTCGCCCTGAGTACCTCAAGGCCCTGGATGTTGTAGGGATGTCAGGGTTGACACGCCTCTGCAACTTTGCGTGGAGGTCGAGGGCAGTGCCTTTGGCATGGCAAACCGGGCCAGTAGTTCCTCTCTTCAAAAAAGGGGACCAGGGGTGTGCTCCAACTTTAGAGGGATCACACTTTTCAGCCTCCCTGGGAAGGTCTATGCCAAGGTACTGGAGAGGAGAGTCCGGCCGTTGGTCGAACCTCGGATTCAGGAGGAGCAATGTGGCTTTCGTCTTGGCCATGGCACATCGGACCAGCTGTTTCTCGAGGGTTTGCCCAACCAGTTTACATGTGTTTTGTGGACTTGGAGAAGGCATTTGACCGCGTCCCTCGTGGTTTTTTGTGGGGGGTGCTTCGGGAGTACAGGGTATCGGGCTTGTTGTTACGAGCTATTCGGTCTCTGTACGACCGTTGTGAGAGTTTGGTTCGTATTGCCAACACTCCGTCGGACTCAGTCCCAGTGAGAGTTGGACTCCGCCAGGGCTGCCCTTTGTCACCGATCCTGTTCATAATTTTTATGGACAGGATTTCTAGGCGCAGCCAGGGAACGGAGGGTGTCATGCTTGGTGACCACAGGATCTCATCTCTGTTGTTTGCAGATGATGTTGTCCTGTTGGCTTCATCCAGCAATGACCTACAGCTCTTGCTGGGATGGTTTGCCGCTGAGTGTGAAGCGGCTGGGATGAGAATCACCACCTCCAAGTCCGAGTCCATGGCCCTCAGCCGGAAAAAGGTGGCTTGTCCTCACCGGGTTGAGGACAGGCTCCTGCCCCAAGTGGAGGAGTTTAAGTATCTTGGGGTCTTATTCACGAGTGAGGGGAGAATGGAGTGAGAGACTGACAGACGGATCGGAGCAGCATCTGCAGTGATGCGGACGTTGTACCAGTCTGTTGTGGTGAAGAGGGATCTGAGTTCTAAGGCAAAGCTGTCGATTTACCAGTCAATCTACGTTCCTACTCTCACCTATGGTCATGAGCTTTGGGTAATGACCAAGAGAACGAGATCGCGGATACAAGCGGCTGAAATGAGCTTTCTCCGTAGGAGACTCACCCTCAGAGATAGGGTGAGGAGCTCAGTCATCCGGGAGAGGGTCAGAGTAGAACTGCAGCTCCTCCACATTGAAAGGAGTCAGTTGAGGTGGTATGGGCATCTGATTAAGATGCCTCCTGGACGCCTCCCACTTGAGGTGTTTCGGGCACGTCCCACTGGGAGGAGACCCCGGGGCAGACCCAGAACTCGGTGAAGAGCCTATGTCTCCCAGCTGGTCTGGGAACGCCTTGGTACCCTCTCTGAAGAGCTGGAGCAGGTGGCTGGGGAGAGGGAAGTCTGGGCTTCTCTGCTTGAACTGCTGCCTCCGCGACCCAGACCTCCGGAAAAGCGATAGAAAATGGATGGATGGATGGATGGATGGATGGAACAGGGTTTGTTTGTTTCAGCTTTTGTCTGTAGGCTGGGTACATAAACAGTGAGATGTGATCTGACTGTCTGAAGTGGGGGTGGGGTGCCACTCTGTAAGCACCATGTATATTGGAGTAAACATGATCAAATGTGCTTTTATCGCGGGTGGGATTGCCCACATGCTGGTAATGTTTGGGGAGTACAGTCCGTAAATTGCACTGGTTGAAGTCACCAGCGACAATAAATACAGCATCGGAATGCTTAGTCTCTACTGCGCTGATGACTTCATGGAGTTTGTTTAGCGCTACTGTGTAGTTGCTTTGTGGACAGATGTAAACAACAGCTAAAGACATGACATGACACATTTTGGATAATGAGCTCAAGTTTATGTTTTCAGACATGAAACTTTGGGATAGGAGAAGTTGTGATGCCACTTAATAACAGGGAAGTTGCCACCATTTTTAATAAGACAAAACGGTTTCTGTTCAACACTGATACAGATACAAATTCAACAGCAAGTGGTCTGTGTCTAACTGCATCTCCATCTATTTGAATAACAGTTCTGAAGGCTGTATTGGGGAAGAAATACGTACATCCTAGTCCATCATCAACAGAAATAATCATCTACCTGTAGGAAGTGTGTTTGGATGTTTGCAGATGACACTGTGACCTCTAGTGAGAGTAGGGAGCAAGCTGAAGAGAACCTGAAGAGGTGGAGTTATGCACTAGAGAGAAGAGGAATGAAAGTTGGCAGAAGCGAAACAGTGTATGTGTACGAACAAGAAGGAGGCAGGCGTAACAGTAAAGATGCCAGTGAAGGTAGATGAGTTTAAATGCCAAGGGTCAGCCATTCAATGGACAGTGCACAAGACAGGAAGAAGGAAAGAGCAGGCAGGGTGGAGTGGGTAGAGACGAGTGTCAGGGATGATTTGTGACAGAAGGATACCTGATAGAGTGAAAGAGAAGGTTTACAAGACGATATTGAGACCTGCTATGATGTTTGGATGTTTGTTGATTTAGAGATGGTGGCACTAGCAAAAAGACAGGAGGTAGAGCTGGAAGTGGCAGAGTTGAAGATGCTAAGATTCTCATTGAGATGGACTAGGAGGGACAGGATTAGAAAAACTAGAAAAGCACTCAGAGAGTGCATACCTCTACCAAGGCTCCTTCTGGCTGTCATGGATCACCTCCAAAATGTAATAGGCTTGTGTGTAGGCCTAGAGCCACTTCTGGTGGAAATTGCATCGTCTGTCCATTAGTTTTGGAGTACTGTTGCCAACACACCGTGAGAAGATAAGAGCCTTGGCTGAGGTATACATTCTCAGATCCTCACCAAAATGTAATGGGTTCATCTGTAGCCCAAGAAGCACCTCTGTTGAAAATTTCATCCAAATCCATCCAGTAGTTTTTGTGTAATCCTGTTGCACAAATACAAATAAAGCCCTTGGTGGAGGTATGCACTTTCAGATCATCACCAAAATCTAATCATCTGTTCCAGATGCCATTACACACCTTTCCTGAAAATGTCATCAAAATCTGTTCATAACTTTTTGAGTTATGTTGGTAACAAGCAAACCAACCAACCAATCAACCAACGCTACTGAAAACATTACCTCCTCCCATGGCAGAGGTAAAAATGAGTATGTGAGAGGGACAGCTCAAGTTGAATGGTTTGGAAAAGAAGTATGAGAGGCAAGGCTGAGATGGTTTGGACATGTGCAGAGGAGAGATAAGGGCTGTTCAGAGGCCCTCCGAGGGGATAACGTTTGCATTCTGTAGACTGCGTTTGCATACAGGGCAATATTCAAAGTTGTTTTTGAGCCACTGAAACTACCGTTCAGCAGCCGTGTTTTGCACATGCGCAATGAAAATAAATTTAAACATTTTAACAGCTGCAATCAAAATACAAAAGAAGAGCTCAGTGGCAGAGTTCTTTTTTTTAACCTTTAGTAATCTGTGGATTAAATGTCTTAGATATACAGTATATTTACCATAAAGTGACTGAAACTATTTTCCCCAGCCTCAAACCACACATGTAACAGCTGCTGTCACAAAATATGGAGAAACACAAAGCAACGAAAACAGGTGATGGCAAAGAGTTTCCTGGCACATGTGCAGTTCACTGCGACCGCTACGTTCTTGTACGCGCGGTCACTTTTTGGGACTTGTATGTGCTTGGTCAGCTTGCTCACCCTCTGCGTAGGATTTGCGCACAAATGCATCCACTGCGCTCGCTCGTGTACTAGTGCATTTTTGCCACTATGAATTGGGCTTTAGTGGATATACTGGACAAAGGATGCTGAAGATGGAGCTGCCAGGTGGGAGGAAAAGATGAAGACACAGAAGTTAATGGCTGTAGTGAAGAAGGACATGGAGAGGGTTGGCGTTACAGAGAAACATGCAAGGAATAGGTGAGATGGAGGCAGATGATCTGCTGTGGTGACCCCTCTGTGCCATGTTCCACAGAGGAAAGAAATGTATACAAAGATTAAAAAAAAAAAAAGCAGTTGAATGCATCTTAATATGTGTTACTACAGTTAAATAACATACAGTCACTTACAGCTGTGGACAAAATTGTTGGTACCCCTCTGTTAATGAAAGAAAAACCCACAACAGTCACAGAAATAACTTGAATCTGACAAAAGTGGTAATAAATAAAAATTCTATGAGAATTAGCCAATGAAAATCAGACAGTGCTTTTGAATTGTGGTTCAACAGAATTATTTTAAAAAACAAACTCATGAAACAGGCCTGGACAAAAATGATAGTACCCTTAACTTAATATTTTGTTGCACAACCTTTTGAGGCAATCACTGCAATCAAACAATTTCTGTAGCTGCCAATGAGACTTCTGCACCTCTCAGCAGGTATTTTGGCCCACTCCTCATGAGCAAACTGCTCCAGTTGTCTCAGGTTTGAAGGGTGCCTTCTCCAGACAGCATGTTTCAGCTCCTTCCACAGATGTTCAATAGGATTTAGATCAGGGCTCATAGAAGGCCACTTTAGAATAGTCCAATGTTTTGCTCTTAGCCATTCTTGGGTGTTTTTAGCTGTGTGTTTTGGGTCATTATCCTGTTGCAAGACTCATGACCTGCAACTGAGATCAAGCTGTCTGACACTGGGCAGCACATTTCTCTCTAGAAAACCTTGATAGTCTTGAGATTTCATTGTACCCTGCACAGATTCAAGACACCCTGTGCCAGTTGCAGCAAAGCAGCCCCAGAACATAACAGAACCTCCTCCATGTTTCACAGTAGGGACAGTGTTCTTTTCCTGGTATGCTTCATTTTTGCGTCTGTGAACATAGAGTTGATGTGGCCTTGCCAAAAAGTTCCAGTTTTGTCTCGTCTGGTCCATAGGACATTCTCCAGAAGCTTTGTGGCATTGTCAACATGCAGTTTGGCAAATTCCAGTCCGGCTTTTTTATGATTTGTTTTCAAACAGTGGTGTCCCCCTTGGTCATCTGCCCATGAAGTTCACTTTGGCTCAAACAACAACGGATGGTGCGATCTGACACTGATGTAACTTGACCTTGGAGTTCACCATGAATGTGTTTAGAGGTTGTTCTGGCCTCTTTTGTTACCATTCTTCATCAAGTGTCCTCCTGCGGCCACGTCCAGGGAGGTTGGCTACAGTCCCGTGGATCTTAAATTTCTGAATAATATGTGCAACTGTAGTCACAGGAACATCCAAGCTGCTTGGAGATGGTCTTATAGCCTTTACCTTTAACATGCTTGTCTATAATATTCTTTCTAATCTCCTGAGACAACTCTCTCCTTTGCTTCCTCTGGTCCATGTTTAGTGTAGTAAACATCATGTCACCAAACAGCACAGTGACTACTTGTCACCCTTTAAATAGGCCGACTGACTGATTACAAGTTTGTAGACACCTGTGATGTTATTAGAAGACCACATCTTGTTTGAACATGTCCCCTATGGTCATATTATTTTCAGTCCTTTTCTAGGGGGACCATCATTTTTGTCCAGGCCTGTTTCATGAGTTTGTTTTTTAAAATAAATTCTGTTGAACCACAATTCAAAAGCATTGTCTGATTTTCATTGGTTAATTTTCATAGAATTTTTATTTATTACCACTTTTGTCAGATTCAAGTTATTTCTGTGACCATTGCGGGTTTTTCTTTCATTAACAGAGGGGCACCAACCAATTTTGTCCACATGTGTAAAAGTAACTCACTGGATATTAGTTGTCCCCATGTTTACCAGCTAAGTAACCAGCGCAGCTCTCATTACTGCACAGCTGTCTGAATGGCTAACAGCCTATAGTAAACAGCTGTGAGAGTACAGCTGTATGAGGGACTAGCAGACAAATTTATTATCTGTCTCACTGCCTGGCTCCCTGGCCAGCCAGCTGCTGTATACACTGATCAAGGTGTATAACTGGCAGACTGGAAGTTTGCTGACTATATAGCAGAGGGAAGCCCGCTGAAGTCTCTGATAAAGAACCAACTGTACAGATGTATCATTAAGCTAGACAAAACATTTCAAAATGTTGTTAAGTGAATGCGTGTTTGCAAAGAATGTCCACATCTGTGTGTCCGTACCTGTATGAGAATTAGTGAATGCCAGTGTTGGTGTGTGCTCTTTCAGGGAGGTGGCCTGTTGCTCTCTGTAGTTATACAATGCATATTGTATAACAACTGGCAGTGTGTGGGCGGCTCCCGCCATCTGGAGAAATGCAACCCCATATTGTGCCTGATCCTGCACGGTCTCTGTGTTTATGTGCGCGTGCTTGTGTGTGCATGTTTCTGAGTGTTTGTGTCCACCCAGAAGCTACAAATAGATCCAGCAGTAGTGGTCTTCCTGGGTTCATAAACATGATGAATTAGAGGAAGGTAACTGAGTGCAATACAGCATGTGCTTATGGGTTGCATTTTCAGAGCAAAACTACTTGTGATTCACATTTGTTAATTCTCATTAAGGCAATGCATGTCTTATTGTAGAACTAGATGCATAAATAACTTTGTTCAGCCACTTCATTAAACCTTCATGATGATATCCTCTAGGGGTTTTACAGTTGACAGGAGACAGTGACAACTTCATTTTCCACCTTAGCAGGAGACAAAATCTCACTGTTTCATAGTTCTGCGTTTCCACAGAGATGGACTCAGTCAAAGAAACAACATCTTGTCTAGTCGTAGTCCACAAATAAACAATCAGACAGTCAAATGATGACTTACAGGGTGAATGTAGTGCTGAGAGAATCTACTTCATCAAGTCCAAGTCAGTGCCTAGCTGTTGCTATGGAGAGGAAAAACATGGCTTTATAGTCTATTTTAAGGTAACTGGTGTTGCTTCTTTTTTTCGCTGCATAAATCAGAGTCAAACAAACTGTGGTAGAAGTATTGCTGCTACAAGCTATGACAATTATGAGATACATATACAGTAAATGGCCAGTTTATCATGTCCCCTCTGACTGCACAGGGGATTAAAAGCTCCAAAAAGTCCAGTTTATGAGCTGAATTATTATTATTATGGTCTAATATGACAACATTTGCTTCAACAGCAGACACATTGGTGCCTACAGTAGATTTAATTTTTTTTTTATATATATAAGAGCATGAACTGAGGTCAAAACACTGTATTCTAACATTTTTAATTTTTAGTTTGTTTCCTTTACTAGAAGTGACTGTGTGGGATAATTCTTCCTGTGAAACGTGTACATTAGTGTGTGTAATCCTTGATTTATCATCACAAGCGGTGAATGTGTAAGATGCACATGGTTAGCGAGGTGCTACATTGCCTCTCTTTTTAGCCCACGGCTTCACACGTCTAGAGGAAATCAGTAGAATTCACATCCTGCTCAGTGCAGCAGTGAATCCCAGAAACTTTTTTCTTGCATCTGTCACATAAAATTTCATCTTAAGTTCTTACAAATGGAATAATGCCATGTGTTATGAAACATAAAGGAGAAATGAAGAAACTGGTAATTATTTTAGGAATTATCTTGACACTTTTTCGCTTATATAATTTAACAAAAAGTTATATCTAAGGTTGAGATATTAATTATGCTAATTTTATTCTTTCTGCTTATCGACTAAGAACCATCCATGGTGTTCAAATGCAGGAAATGTATAAATACAGTCATGTGAAAAAATTAGGACACCTTGTATAAGTCTGTGTTTTTTTAACATATTTGTACATATGTATATTCAATATCAATGTTAAAAATACTGGGAGATTCACGTAATACAACTAAACAATTAAAAATGAATTAAAGACCTTTTTCAAATTTTCTGTAAAATTTAATTCTAAACAAATAGTGAGGAATAAATTGGGACACCCCCCATCTTTTTTAGGACACTCCCACATTCATTCCCACTTACAATGGCTAAAATAAATTTTAAAAAAATGCAAGAAAACAAAAACAAGGTTGAGACCATAGATATGTGAACATTTCTTAATTCAATTCATTCAACTTTATTTATATAGCGCCATTTCCACAACAAACAGTCATCTCATAGCACTTTCAACTGAAGGGGGAACCCCCCACAATTGCAGAAAGACCCCAGCAATCAGGCAATCCCCTATGAGCAAGTGCTTGGTGACGGTGGAGAGGAAAAACTCCCTTTTAACAGGAAGAAACCTCCAGCAGAACCAGGCTCAGGGAGGGGCAGTCATCTGCTGTGACTGGTTGGGGGGTGAGGGGATAGAGAAGAAGAAGAAAAAAATAGACATGAAGAGAGCAAACAGCACGATGGGGACTCAATCTATGGGAGAGAACAAACAGATGTTAATGACCAGCAAAAAAAAAAAAATTAATGGAGAGTGAAGAAAGAAGTAAAGCCCAGTGCAATTATTGGAGGTTCCCCGGCTGTCTAAACGTAGTAGCAGCATAACTAAGGGAGGGTTCAGAAACACATGATCACATGATCCCTCCCTAATTGTAGGCTATATCAAAAAGGAAGGTTTTAACCCTATTCTTAAAAACAGAGATCGAGTCTGACTCCCGAATCCAGATTGGCAGCTGGTTCCACAAGAGAGGAGCTTGATAACTGAAGGCTCTGCACCCCATTGTACTTTTGGAGATTCTAGGTATTACAAGTAATCCAGCATTTTGGGAGCGTAGTGCTCTGTTAGGATAATAGGGTAATATCAGATCTTTTAAGTAAAAAGGAGCCTGATTGTTTAGAGCTTTAAAAGTGAAAAGAAGGATTTTATTTCTTAATAAAAAACTGAATATTCAAAGGGGTGTCCAAATTTTTTCACATGACTGTATAAGATCCAGCCTCTCATTCATGATGTGGCGCTACCAACACAGCATACAAAGTCACAGTAAATGAAGAAGAGGAAAACAAAAATGAAGATGCAGAAGCACACTATTATACCTTCTCTTTCTTTTTTTTTAGCTTCTTCTTGCTCCTAAGGTGGTAAACACAGGCGCTCCTCCTCTCACCTGCATGAAGTCACCATTGTTGTTGATAATGTGTGTGGGTCTTCTTCTTCTTCTTTTAAATTTGATTGGTGGTTGGCAACCAGCTTACAGGTGCATTACCACCATTGACTTGACTATCATCACTCCTCATCCACCACACACTCTATCCCGTGCGTGGGTCTTGCTCTTCTTCTGTTTTGTATAGCCGGTGAACAAACTAGTGCATCAGCACATTTGCGCTACCTATCAGGCTGGCATGAAACTGCAGATGACGCTTAGCCTAGCAGATGAAAAAAATCAAACACATATACAGCTTTTTGCTCACTGGCCTTGTCTCAAGCGTACACACACCACAGATGTGCAGAGCGGACGTGGAGCATAAACAAGGCTTTACCCTGCAGAAACTAGGACTGGGCAATTAACCAAAATAAAATCAAAACCATGTTCAGGATGTAAAACCAACGTAATCTTACTCATGTCAGTTTTTTGTTTGTTTTTTTTCCCCTCTTCCTGTGCGTGTGTGTATGAGAGCTTTCATGTCCTGCCCCTTGAAAGTGTGCCCAGAAGCTGTGCAGTTAGCGCTGTTTGGAAGCAGCAGAACATGGCGGAAAAATTAAAACAGCCTGCATCAAAAAGAAATGTGTTATCTGTCCACATAGTATATGAATTGAATGAATGAATTGAATGAATGAATTTATTTATTTATTTCGGATAGTACATTACAGGTTAAAAGAAACTGTATAATATAACAACAAGGTCAAATTAGACAAAGACTCCTTCTACTATACAATTCCACGTGAGTTATCCGAAATGGGTGATGGCTGAAGCCGCAGCTTATATTGCCCACCCATATTCCATCCAAGAATTCAAAGGAGAAAAAAGAGAAAACAAGACAAGAGCGATTACAATTTAAAACAAGGCTAAGACAAAATATGACTGAGAGAAAAAGAAAACTGAGCTAGTCTAAGTTAAGCGGTTACTATTCAAAAACAAATCTAAGACATAGTGTCACAGAGAAAAAAGAAAAACTAAGCTATAACACAACACAGGCTGGAAAATGTCAATCCTTATGTGAGTTTACATGTCGTCTTGTAAATATGTTTGGAGTATTTCTTCCTTTAGTTTTTGTTTAAATTGTCCAAGCTTTGTACATGATTTTAATTCAGGTCCAAAATCGTTCCATAATCTGACACCTTGCACTGAAATACAGTGTTGCTTGGTAGTTGTTCTCACTGTAGGCTTTTGAAATATACATGTTCCTCTGAAGTGATATCGTTTCTCCCTTGTTTGGAACAACTTTTGGATATTTGCGGGCAGTGAGGAGATTCTTCACTTTGAACATTATTATTGCGGTTTTAAAGTCGATCAGATCTTTCAACTTGAGAGTTTTTTGTTTAAGAAAAAGTGGGTTTGTTGGTTCCCTGTAAGCTGCTTTGTTGATTATTCTAATAGCTCTCTTTTGAAGCATAAAGAGTGGATATATGTTTGTTTTATATGTATTTCCCCATACTTCATTACAATATGTCATGTATGGGAGTATTAATGAATGATACAAGGTGTATAGTGTGGGTTGATTCAGCAAATTTTTCACTCTGTGTAATATTGCAATTGATTTGGATACTTTACCTTTTATATAATTAATATGTGGCTTCCAACACAGTTTGTTATCAATTATTACTCCAAGGAATTTAGTTTCGGATACTCTTTCAATCTCTACACCATTTACACTGAGTTTGGGGTACTGGGTAGTTGTGATGGTTGTTAAAGACTATAAATTTTGTCTTGCTTAAATTGAGCGTTAATTTGTTTGAATCAAACCACAGTTTCAGCTTTCCTAATTCCTTTCCGAAGTGTATCCAGAAGTTGTTCCAAATTGTTTCCACTGCATAGCAGGTTAGTGTCATCAGCAAACAATATTAAGTCCATTTTTTCTGAAACTTTACATATATCATTTATATACATATTGAATAATAATGGTCCCAAAACTGAACCCTGTGGGACTCCACAGGTGACCTTCAGTAGCTCTGAGTTTTTGTTGTTAACACATACAAACTGATATCTATTCTTTAAGTAACTTCTTAACCAGGACAGTGCTACCCCTCTAATACCACAATTTTGTAGTTTCTTTAATAATAGATTGTGATCTACTGTATCAAATGCTTTTTTAAGATCCAGGAATACTCCAACTGAATACTCTTTATTTTCAATGGCTGTTGATATTTTTTCTGTAAATTTCATCAACACTAGAAGACCCAGACATTAGCCCTCTTGTGGCCACTTGATGGTCCCCCTATGGGTTTTCTAGCCAAAAAGGCCAAATGGCCCCTCTCTGGGTCTTCTAGTGTTAAGGCATATGCTGTTGTCCTTTTGTGTCTGAACCCATATTGCTGCTCACACAATAAATCATTCTTCAGTATGAAGTTGTCAATTCTCTCATAGAATATTTTTTCAAGTATCTTGGAAAATTGCGGTAATAGTGAAATTGGTCTGTAGTTGGAGAGTTCCCCTCTGTCGCCTGTCTTGTAAATCGGAATTACTTTAGCTATTTTCATTGCATTGGGAAATATACCTGATTGGAGAGACAGGTTACAGATATACGTCAGTGGTTTCACTATGCATTCGATAACAGTTTTGACTAGTAGCATATCAATACCATCGCAGTCAGTAGATGTTTTACTTTTGAACGATTTAACAATTTCAATGACCTCTCTTTCGTCTGTGTTCTTTATGAAGATGGTGTCTTTTACAGCAGTGTTATTGCATATTGAATCACCTGTTGGCACCGTAGTGGGTATTTCTCGGGCCAGTTTAGGTCCAATGTTAACAAAAAAATTATTAAATTCATCTGCAGGTGAAGCTATATTCACATTCGGAGTCGATTTATGTGATTTATATATGTATTTATATATAGTCGATTTATATATGTATGATGACTGACTATTTCAGCTGCAGTTGCCAAGAAAAAGTGAATGAAGTGTGCTTAAACTAACACGGAAATGCCCCGAAGCTAAATTACCATTAGCCGCTAATTGCTATCCATGTTAGCTCAACCATTTTACAGTGAGAATGGATGACAAAATGGACAAGCTGAAGTTGGATTTAAGAATCCCAGCTGTGTAAAGGACTCCCCTAATGCAGCTAACACACTAATTAGCTGCCGCTGAGAGTCACATGACCCACAAACCCTCTAGAAGTATGTATATAAACACTGACTTCTGCACTGGACAATATTTAATTTTGGTTACATGTGTGAGAAATTATTATATTATGCTCACTTACTACTGATCACTGCAGTGATATATTCATTGATACCACACTCTTGTGCAGTATTGTGAATTATGAGTCTTGTCAGTGAACTGACAAGATGCTCTTCTCCTCATCTCAGGCGATTTCAACCACGTTTCACTGTCTCCCATTCTGCCCACTTTCACCCAGTATGTCACATGCCACACTAGAGACAATAAAACACTGGATTTGTTCTACGCAAACACTAAGGAGGCGTACACCTCATCACAACTCCCCCCACTTGGGAGATCGGATCACAACTTGGTTCATCTCCGGCCGGTGTATAAACCCCTAGTGCACAGACAACCTCCGGCCATGCACACTGTGGAGTTATGGTCTGAGGAGACAATGGACACTCTAAAGGACTGTTTTGAAGCCACTGCCTGGAAGCAGCTCTGCGATCCACATGGTGAGGACATCGATGGCCTCATTCACACCTTCACGGGCTACCTCAGCTTCTGTGTGGACAAATCCGTTCCCACCAAGACCATACGGCGTCACTCAAACAACAAACCCTGGATCAACCCTGAGATAAAAACACTTCTGAGAGAGAAGAAGAGGATCTTCAGGTCGGGGAACAGGGAGATGCTGAAGTCCGTACAGAGGGAGCTGAGGAGAAAGATCAGAGAAGGCAAGGACAGCTTCAGGAAGAAGATGGAGGACAAGCTGCAACAGAGCGACATCAGCGGGGTCTGGAGAAACCTCAAAACCATCTCGGGGCTCCAGAATACCTCCCCCCAGGCCACGGGGGGCAGGGAGTGGGCGAACAACCTGAATCTGTTTTTCAATAGATTTGACCAACCGCCCTCCCCCCCTGTCTGCACAACAACCACTGCTGCCTCTAAGAAATCAAGTCCTGCTGCCCACTCCCCACTCCACCGACACCCCCCCCACTCCCAACACACAGCCCCCCATCCTGACCCTGACCAAGACCCAGGTGAGGACGGAGCTGAGGAAGATCAAGGCGAGGAAGGGGGTCGGGACCGGACGGCATCAGCGCAAAGCTCCTCAAGTCCTGTGCAGACCAGCTGTGTGGGATTGTGACGTATATCTTCAACATGAGCCTGAAACTGGGAGGGTACCACAGCTGTGGAAAACATCTTGTGTGGTACCTGTACCAAAAACTTCCCACCCCAAAGACCTGAACAGCTACAGACCGGTGGCCTTGACGTCCCACTTGATGAAGACCCTGGAGAGACTGCTCCTTGCTCATCTCCGCCCCCTGGTGGAACCAGCGATGGATCCACTCCAGTTCGCCTACCAGCATGGCATTGGGGTGGAGATGAGCTGATCTTCCTCCTTCACCGTTTCTCTGTCCCACCTGGAGAAGCCCGGGAATATGGTGAGGATCATGTTCTTTGACTTCTCCAGTGCTTTCAACACCATCCAACCGATGATCCTGAAGGACAAGCTGCTGCGCGCAGGGGTGGACCAGCACCTGTCATCATGGATCCTGGACTACCTCACGAACCGGCCTCAGTTTCTGAGAACCCGGGACTGTGTTTCCGACACGATCATCAGTAGCACGGGGGCCCCCCAGGGAACGGTGCTGGCTCCCTTCCTGTTCACTCTTTATACTGCGGACTTCTCACACAACACAACACATTGCCATCTACAGAAGTTCTCTGATGACTCTGCGATCGTTGGTCTCATCTCCAACGGAGATGAAGCTGAGTACAGAGGGCTTATCCAGGACTTTGTGGACTGGTGCCATCGGAACTGCCTCCAGATCAACGCGAGGAAAACTAAGGAGCTGGTGGTGGACTGCCGCAGGCATGGGCAGCCCCTCACAGCACCAGTAAATATACAGGGAACAGACATCGAGATGGTGACATCCTATAAGTACCTGGGTATTCATCTGAACAATAAACTAGACTGGTCACACAATACTGACACACTCTACAAGAAGGGACAGCGCAGGCTGTTCCTGCTGAGGAGACTCAGGTCTTTTGGTGTACAAGGGGCGCTGCTGAAGTCATTCTATGACACGGTGGTGGCATCAGCCATCACTTTTGGAGTGGTCTGCTGGGGCAGTGGCATTACTGCAGCCGATAGGAAGAGACTGTACAAACTGATTAAGAAAGCTAGCTCTGTCCTGGGGCAGCGCCTTGATCCGATGGAGGAGATAGGAGAGAGAAGGACGGTGGCTAAACTGTCATCTCTGCTGGAGTCCGAGTTCCACCCTATGCAGGACATACTGGATGCACTGAGGAGCTCATTTAGCAGCAGACTACATCATCCCAGGTGCACAACCGAGAGGTTTCGTAGGTCCTTCCTACCAACGGCTGTCAGACTGTACAACCTAAGCAGGGCTGCTCGCAGAGATAGCAAAAAGACGTAACAAACTAATAGTTTTTTTGAATGCAAAAGATGCAATAGACTTACACAATGGTCCTCTCCGGCATACAACTAGGAACATACCGGTCGCTATGGAGGGTGAGAATATGTATGGGCACATAATCATACCATGTAGGATAACTAAATAGACGGTTATGCTGTTTCATCCCACCAAGCAACAATGCTCTGCACTGTGTGTGTTTATATATTTACATATTTATTCCATCTAGCTACAATGCTCAGCACTGGGTGTGTTTATATTTATATATCTATATATTTATACGTATAGTGAGGGTGTGCTGGGAGCGTCTGGCTGAGGCCCCTGTCTGGGAGGTCTTCAACTCCTACCTCCGGAAGAACTTCAACCACATCCCGAGGGAGTCTGGAGACATGGAGTCTGAATGGGCCATGTTCTCCACCTCTGTTGTTGAAGCGGCGGCCCAGAGCTGCGGCCGCAAGGTGGTCGGTGCATCTCGTGGTGGCAACCCCCGAACCAAGTGGTGGACACCAGTGGTGAGGGGGGCCATTAAGCTGAAGAAGGAGTCCTATCAAGCTTGGTTGGCTTGTGGGACTCCCGAAGCAGCTGAGGTGTACCGGCAGGCCAAGCGGAGTGCAGCTCGGGTGGTTGCTGAAGCAAAAACCCGGGTATGGGAGGAGTTCGGTGAGGCCATGGAACAAGACTTTCGGTTGGCCTCGAAGAGATTCTGGCAAACTGTTCGGCGGCTCAGAAGGGGAAAGCAGCTCCCCGTCCACACTGTGTATGGTGCGGATGGGACACTGTTGACTTCAACTGGGGATATCGTTGGGCGGTGGAAGGAATACTTTGAGGATCTTCTCAATCCCACTGATACGCCTTCCACAGAGGAAGCAGGGTTTGGGGACGAGGGGGATGACTCGCCTATCACAGGGGCTGAGGTCGCCAAGGTGGTTAAAAATCTCCTTGGTGGCCGGGCCCCGGGGGTGGACGAGATTCGCCCTGAGTACCTCAAGGCCCTGGATGTTGTTGGGTTGTCATGGTTGACACGCCTCTGCAACATTGCGTGGAGGTCGGGGGCAGTTCCTTTGGCATGGCAAACCGGGGTGGTGGTTCCTCTCTTCAAAAAAGGGGACCGGAGGGTGTGCTCCAACTTTAGAGGGATCACACTCCTCAGCCTCCCTGGGAAGGTCTATGCCAAGGTACTGGAGAGGAGAGTCCGGCCGTTGGTCGAACCTCGGATTCAGGAGGAGCAATGTGGTTTTCGTCCTGGCCGTGGCACATCGGACCAGCTCTTTACCCTCTCGAGAATTCTTGAGGGTTCGTGGGAGTTTGCCCAACCAGTTTACATGTGTTTTGTGGACTTGGAGAAGGCATTTGACTGCGTCCCTCGTGGATTTTTGTGGGGGGTGCTTCGGGAGTATGGGGTATCGGGCTTGTTGTTACGAGCTATTCGGTCTCTGTACGACCGTTGTGAGAGTTTGGTTCGTATTGCCAACACTCGGTCGGAGTCATTCCCAGTGAGAGTTGGACTCCGCCAGGGCTGCCCTTTGTCACCGATCCTGTTCATAATTTTTATGGACAGGATTTCTAGGCGCAGCCAGGGAATGGAGGGGTGTCATGCTTGGTGACCACAGGATCTCATCTCTGTTGTTTGCAGATGATGTTGTCCTGTTGGCTTCATCCAGCAATGACCTACAGCTCTTGCTGGGACGGTTTGCCGCTGAGTGTGAAGCGGCTGGGATGAGAATCAGCACCTCCAAGTCCGAGTCCATGGTCCTCAGCCGGAAAAAGGTGGATTGTCCTCTCCGGGTTGGGACAGGCTCCTGCCCCAAGTGGAGGAGTTTAAGTATCTTGGGGTTTTGTTCACGAGTGAGGGGGAAAATGGAGCGAGAGATCGACAGACGGATTGGAGCAGCATCTGCAGTGATGCGGACATTGTACCGGTCTGTTGTGGTGAAGAGGGAGCTTAGTTCTAAGGCAAAGCTGTCGATTTACCAGTCAATCTATGTTCCTACTCTCACCTATGGTCACGAGCTTTGGGTAATGACCAAAAGAACGAGATCGCGGATACAAGCGGCTGAAATGAGCTTTCTCCGTAGGATTGCTGGACTCACCCTCAGAGATAGGGTGAGGAGCTCAGTCATCCGGGAGAGGCTCAGAGTAGAACCGCTGCTCCTCCACATTGAAAGGAGTCAGTTGAGGTGGTATGGGCATCTGATTAGGATGCCTCCTGGACGCCTTCCACTTGAGGTGTTTCAGGCACGTCCCACTGGGAGGAGACCCCGGGGCAGACCCAGGACTCGGTGGAGAGACTATGTCTCCCAGCTGGTCTGGGAACGCCTTGGTGTCCCCTCTGAAGAGCTGGAGCAGGTGGCTGGGGAGAGGGAAGTCTGGGCTTCTCTGCTTGAACTGCTGCCTCCGCAACCCGGACCTCCGGAAAAGCGGTAGAAGATGGATGGATGGATGGATGGATATCTATATATTTATTCCATCTAGCTACAATGCTCCGCACTGTGTTTTTATATATCTACATATTATTCCATCTAGCTACATTGCTCCGCACTGTGTGTGTTTATATACTTGCATATTTATTCCACCTAGCTGCAATGCTCCGTACTGTGGGTGTTTATATATTTACATATTTATTCCATCTAGCTACAATGCTCTGCACTGTGTGTTCATATATTCATATATTTATTCCATCCAGCTACAATGCTCTGCACTGTGTGTCTGTGTGTGTGTGTGTATATATATATATTTTATAGTAATATGTACATATGTATATTAGCTGCTCTTGCTTGCTTGTTTTTTTTCTTGCCTTCTGATTGTTGCTCTGAGTGTTGCTATCCCTGTGCTGTTGCAATCCTGGAATTTCCCCGTTGTGGGACTAATAAAGGCTTATCTTATCTTATCTTATCTTATCTTAACTATAGGGGAGAAAGAGGAGAAAAAAATGACCAAAAAATACAACACGAAACTGACTTAAAAGGTTCAATTAACCATGATGCTGATTTAAGGTCAAATTGTCCAGCCCTAGTAGAAACACTGAATATAATTTCATAAAATTTCAAGCATCATATTGACAATCTGAATTATAAGAAGCCCTCTTCTCACACTTACTGAAAAGTTCAGTCAACAAAAACCCATGCTAGTGATCTCCGTATGAGTGACAGTGATTAAGCGACCAAAATTTCCTTCTCTGCCTGAGAATTTCTGACTTCACTATGGAGATGACAGCTCTACACATGCAATGACCTTGAAAAACTCATATGTGGGAAACACCCAGGTTCTCGCGGAGCCCACAGGAAGACCACCGCTGCTGCTACGTCATATTTCATCCTCACTATTTCCCTTCGCTCCCTAATCCCAGGCAGGAAATAGCTTCTACATAATTCCCTGGAGACCATGTGATGAGGCCTGTATAGGACATATGTGAGTGCGTGAGTGTGTATGCAGAGCTTGCATGTCTTTCAAGCAGTCTCTTATTTAAAATTTCTGTGCAAACTTACAGGCATTTTAAAGGTTATCAGAAAGAGCGTCTATTTGTTGGTGGAAAACAGGGAGTGAGAATTAAGAAAAAAAGAAACAGTAAAATGTCTACATATGCATAGAAACCGAAAGCATTAGCTAAAATGAAAAGTGGTATACAAATAAAGTTTGATTGATAGATTGACTGATTGAAAATACAGCTTCTGGCTCTGTTAGGCTGTCAAACATGTAAAATACTGCATAGACTGCTGTGGATTACATTTGACTAGATGACAATTTTACTGTAGAGCCAGAGCCAATGGAAAAATACCAGAGAGGGGACACATAAATAACTGGACCAATGACAGCTCATATCAATACTGAATAGCAGAGAGGACAGAGGAAACAGTAGTAGAATAGAAAACAAGGGTATAGTATAAGAAGGGAAAGCCGCAAAATTAAATTCACCTAAAATCTGCAATGCAATTGGGATAATAATTACTATAATGAGGGAAAGATTTGATCTGAAAATAGTAGTATGCAAAAATACTGATTTATAGAAAGTATACAGTATATACCATCAAGCATTTATAAACCAATCCACCATTTTTTCAGGCAAGGCCGTTTCATGTACAGAGTTGTTGCTATGTGACATAAATTACCTCTGAAGCCATAAAGGCACCATTTATGACATATAAAATGGTAAGAAATACCTACAGTATTCCACTGTCAACACTATACATCTACAGTTATGTGAAAAAATTAGGACACCCTGTATAAGCCTGTGTGTTTTTTTAACATATTTGGACACATGGATATTTAATATCAATGTTAAAAATACTAGGACATTTATGTAATACAACTAAACAATTAAAAATGAATTAAAGACTTTTTTCTAATTTTCTGTAAAATGTAATTCTAAACAAATAGTGAGGAATAAATTAGGACACCCCCCATCTTTTTTAGGACACCCCCACATTCATTCACACTTACAGTAGCTAAAATAAATTTTAAAAAATGCAAGTAAAAATAAAAACAAGGCTAGACATAGATACGTGAACATTTCTTAATAAAGAACTGAATATTTAAAGGGGTGTCCAAATTTTTTCACAACTGTATGTCATGCACAAGTATGACTTGACTCTAATTCTATAGAAACAGAAATCTGCTCATCGTGCTGAGTTTTCATCCTGAAGTCTGTGGGGCACAGAGAAAAGAACACAGAGGGCACAACAGCTGTCAGCGATAAGCACTGGTTGATAAATGAGGGAGGGAAATAAGTATTTTCCTAGCTGTTCTTACCCTACATTGAATGCTGATCAATTTATCAGTGGGCGGTAAAATGTTTAGCGACACTGTGTTTGCACTGACACTAGATGGTACAGTATGCACGCCCGTGTGTGTGACTTTTTAAGAGCATATTTTTCAATAAATGGAGTAAGCACTATAACAGGTACAATGTATGCAAGTGCAGTTTTTAAATCTCACCCTCTGACACTGTATTTGCTTAGGAGTAAGGTGGAGAAAATGCTAGAAAGGGAGTTGGGACGATGAGGGGTAGCAAATAATGACTGTCTCAATGCACAGGAGATTTTTAGACGCAGTAATAGCGGGCTGTAATATGGGCCAAATATGTCCCTGAGGACACTACTGGATTAACCAACATCACTCAACTCACACAAATGCACATAGTAAACTGCTGGTCCACAAATCAATCACAGCTTCCTTCCTGCTTATTTAATAGGTGATAATAAAACAGAAAAAAAGGAAGGAAGGGCAAAGCAGATAAGAGTGTGTGTGAGAGGAAGAACACAGATAAAAAAGATCTAAAGGGGGAAGAGGAGCGAGATGGAGATGAAGTAGAGAAAAGAAGACAAGCGTTTCAATAATTTACTATCTCTTGCTTCATTTAGAATAGAATCAGTGCCCAAACTAGACCTGTGTGTCCTCCATACATGACACATCATCCACAGGATCTTCTGCTTGAGTATACAGCATCTACAGTATGTGAGATCATGCAGGAGCTTGCACGATGGCGTTAAGGCATACAGTACAACAGTGTAATTGTGTGTGTACGGCTGTCTAAATGCAGCTTTACTGTCAAGCAGACAAGGATTTCCCTTAAATGAGTAATGCAGATTTATGAGTAGATCTGGTGCAGTGAAAGGGAAGAAAAGAAAGAGATGACACTACAATAAGGCTTTTTAACTGCGGAGAGCTGCTGTTCATGTGGAGGAAAGCACGGTCCTGAATTCAATCTGTCTCACAGCATGAGTGTTAAAGAACTAGAATTAGTAAAGCTGTTGAGTCACTGTGGGATTCACTGTGTACAACAGATGCATTTTTGCTAATGGCCAGCAGGGGGCAATTCAACCATGCTATCATCTTTCATCTTCTTCCGCTTCATCCTTTTCGGGTCGCGGGGGTGCTGGAGCCTATCCCAGTACTTTTGGGCGATAGGCAGGGTACACCCTGGACAGATCGCCAGTACATCGCAGGGCCAACACAGAGAGACAGACAACCTTTCACTCTCACAGTCATACCTAAGGACAATTTAGAATCCCCAGTTTTGATGCCAATTAACCTAACTTGCATGTTTTTGGCATGCTAGTGCCAATAAAAATTAAAGGTCACATGACTAGCAAAAAAGATGTTTTTGTGGGCTTTACCTTTCTAATATATATATTCATCGGTCACATTTACCATATTAATCACTTCACACAAATACCTATATTTTTAAATATTCTCTGGGAGGTACTGTGTTTCTGCAACATCATTAAAAGAAAGTTCTGGCTTCAGTTACCCTCCAATCACAGTACTATTGGCTGTAAGAACTGAGGACCTAAGTAGCCGGTTAGCATCAGAGATAACAATAGCACCAAAAGCTTAACTAAAAGAAAGTTTGGGTTTCACCATTAAGCTACTTCTTAGGGATGCTCCTTTCTACACATTGTTGCACCATACTTCAGACCCCCAGTCAGTAATTGAATATTATAATATTGTATCAGTCAAGGTAGTATCTCGCTGGGCTGCAAAAGCTCATGACTAGCTGGAGAAGGGCATTTGGAAGGGAGTTTCAAAAATCTCTCCAAATGTTGGTGGGGGTTCACAATTTCCACTTGTGAGTCGCAGGGCCTTGCTCTCGTGTCACAGGAATGTTCAGCATGTTAAAAAAAAAACGGTGCGACACATTTTCTCATCAAATAGTCACAGAGGCATCACAGGTGTCGCAAACCCACCTCGAACCCTTCTCAATTTAGTTTCAGCGTCAGAAAGTGCGATAAAAGTAAGACAGCTATGCAAGGGGTTGGGGAACTATGAACCTAAATTGTGACTGACTGGAGACAAAAAAGAAAAAACATTCTGTATGCAGGGCATGTGCGAACAGCTCGGTCATTTTCTAGCACATGCTGACACACAGCTGCAACTGACAGTGTCACCATGCCACCCAAGGGCAGAGTCCATGTGTTATTTTTTTTTCCACAATATCTTTATTGAACCTTTTTTTTTTTTTAAACAAACATGATACAAACAATCAAACACTAACACTAAAGTACTACAAAAAAAAAGAAAAAAAAAAAAAGGATGCACTAAAAACACCAACAACCACCAGCAAAATCAAATCTTCAACAATGCTCCTCTGTTTAGTCTAGACAATCCAATACATAAGTATACATAATATGTTCACCAGTTTGGAATTTACAAGGTCCACACACATCATTCACCTTCTTCTTCAAAAGTTATGTTTAAATTTTTTACATAATCAATAAAAGGTCTCCATATATTCTCAAACACAATTTCCTTTGATTTCAGTATATATGTTATTCTTTCTAATGGAAGGTTTGTTAACATCTGTCTTAACCACTGAGTCACATCTGGTCTATGAGTCTTTTTCCATAATAGTGCAATAGTGTAACCTCACTGACGACACGTTGACAACTGTTAAAGATGGCTGACATTGAGGAAGCGTGGTCTGGTTTGAACTGAGCGGCGTCGCTCTGCTGTAGCATGACTAGCTTACGACAGACGTCCAGTTTAATTATCGTTTCAGTGTAAATTCACTAGGCCTCTAAGGATAATTAATATATCAACTTATCATATGAAAATTATTTTTTACACTTGTACAAAATGAGGAGGAAGAATATGAAGGCAGCTCATTTCAGTGTAAACAGCATTATATCATAAGTTCATTTTTTAAAATTATACTTAACACACTGATTTATCGAGGTAATTTTTATAACGTTTGTATACCACTGTTAATAGTCTCTCGGCGCCACACCAGTCGGCTGCCTTTTGCAACAGCGGCTCGATTCCGAGTTTTTTTTTCCCCTTCCTCTCTCTTTTGATGCTCTGAGTGTTGCTATCCCTGTGCTGTTGCAATCCTGGAATTTCCCAGTTGTGGGACTAATAAAGGCTTATCTTATCTTATCTTATCTTATCTTATCTTATCTTAATACATTTTTTGGCATTAAGCAAACTGAGGTCTATGAATGTTCTTTCACTTTTATTAAAATTATGCTTTTCTGGGTACAGACCCAACAAAAACAATTTAGGATTCAATATGATTTGTTTTGAGATTATTTTTTCAATTGTTACCCTCACCTCTTCCCAAAACATTCTTATTAATCTACATTCCCATACACAATGAAATAGAGTTCCTTTACTTTCCATGCATTTTGTGCATGTATCTGGTATATTTTTGTTATATTTATTTAACTCCTCCGGTGTAACATACATCCGCATTAACCATTTGAAATGTATCAATTTAAGGCGTACATTTATTGATTTTGTTTGAGCTTCTGTACAAGCCAATTCCCATTGTTCCTCTGAAATTTCAGTTTGCAGATCTTCTTTCCAGTAGTTTAGTCCATGTGTTATTTAAGATAAGATAAGCCTTTATGAGTCCCACAATGGGGAAATTCCAGGATTGCAACAGCATAGGGATAGCAATACTCAGAGCAATAATTTAGAAGATAAGATAATAATAATAATCAGAATCAGAATCAGAATGAGATTTATTGCCATTGTTCATGTAGTACACAAACTAGGAATTTGTCTCGGTGCAATGCTGCAACATTAAACATGGAGTAGCACTAAAGATAAAAAACTATGCATGCAATAAAAGGTAGAATATGAATAAGTAATACTAATCTATGCAATTTTTAAATATATTAACAAGCAGCAGATATTGTGGAGTTCCACATAGTGCAGTCGGTAGTCCAAAAAGAAAACAGTGATAATTGTCATGAGTCCAGTTGAGCTGATGTATGTAGTGCACGAGAGTCTAATAAGTCACTTAGTGTTCAGCAGTCTGATGGCAGAGGGGAAGAAGCTGTTCATGTAGCGGGAGGTTTTAGTCTGAATGGACCGAAGTCTTCTGCCTGAGGGGAGGGGGGCAAACAGTGCGTGTCCAGGGTGTGAAGAATCGGCTATGATCCGACCTGCACGCCTCCGGATCCTGGAGATGTACAGGTCCTGGAGGGATGGGAGCTTGCAGCCGATCACCTTCTCAGCAGCGCGCACAACGCGCTGCAGTCTTAGTCTGTCCCTGGCAGTGGCTCCTGCGTACCACACGGTGATGGAGGTGGTGAGGATGGACTCGATGATGGCCGTGTAGAACTGCACCAACATCTTGATGGGTAGCTTGAGTTTCCTCAGCTGCCGCAGGAAGAACATCCTCTGCTGGGCCTTTTTGATGAGGGAGCTGATGGTCGGCTCCCACCTGAGGTCCCGGGTGATGGTGGTGTCCAGAAAGCGGAAGGAATCCGCAGTGGTGATGGGAGAGTCTGTGAGGGTAAGGGGGAGCAGAGGGGCTGTGACTTTTCTGAAGTCCACGATCATCTCCACTGTCTTCAGAGCGTTCAGCTGCAGGTTGTTGTGGCTGCACCAGGATGCCAGCCGGGCCACCTCTCTCCTGTAGACGGACTCGTCGCCGTTGGAGATGAGCCCGATGAGGGTGGTGTCATCCGCAAACTTGATCAGCTTAACAGACTGGTGGTTGGAGGTGCAGGAGTTGGTGTACAGGGAGAAGAGCAGGGGGAAAGTACACAGCCCTGGGATGATCCGGTGCTGATGCTAACAGAGTCTGAGACAGTCTTTCCCTGCTCCACCTGCAGAGGGAGTCAGGCACGTTGAGCAGGGCCAGCTTGTCCTGGAGCAGAGCGGGGTGGATGGTATTGAATGCAGAGCCGAAGTCCACAAACAGGATCCTGACGTAGGTTCCCGGGGAGTCCAGGTGCTGCAGGATGGAGTGGAGGGCCAGGTTGACTGCGTTGTCCACAGACCTGTTGGCTCTGTAGGCGAACTGCAGCGGGTCCAGGAGGGGAGTTGTGATGGTCTTGAGGTGGGGCAGGACCAGGCGCTCAAAGGACTTCATGACTACAGAGGTGAGCGCTACAGGTCTGTAGTCGTTAAGTCCAGTGATCCATGGCTTCTTGGGGACAGGGACGATGGTAGAGGTAATGTCAGTATAATATCAGTGAATATACATATGTACACATAAATATACAGTGGGGTAAAAAAGTATTTGGTCAGCCACCAATTGTGCAAGTTCTCCCACTTAAAAGATGAGAGAGGTCTCCAATTTTCATCATAGGTATACCTCAACTATGAGAGACAAAATGAGACAAAAAAATCCAGAAAATCACAATGAAGGATTTTTAATGAATTAATTGGTAAATTCCTCAGTAAAATAAGTATTCGGTCACCTACAAACAAGATTTCTGGCTCTCACAGACATGTAACTTCTTCTTTAAGAGGCTCCTCTGTCCTCCACTCGTTACCTGTATTAATGGCACCTGTTTGAACTCGTTATCAGTATAAAAGACACCTGTCCACAACCTCAAACAGTCAGACTCCAAACTCCACTATGGCCAAGACCAAAGAGCTGTCAAAGGACACCAGAAACAAAATTGTAGACCTGCACCAGGCTGGGAAGACTGAATCTGCAATAGGTAAGCAGCTTGGTGTGAAGAAATCAACTGTGGGAACAATTATTAGAAAACGGAAGACATACAAGACCACTGATAATCTCCCTCGATCTGGGGCTCCACACAAGATCTCACCCCGTGGGGTCAAAATTATCACAAGAACGGTGAGCAAAAATCCCAGAACCACATGGGGGGACCTAGTGAATGACCTGCAGAGAGCTGGGACCAAAGTAACAAAGGCTACATCAGAAACACACTACGCCGCCAGAGACTCAAATCCTGCAGTGCCAGACGTGTCCCCCTGCTTAAGCCAGTACATGTCCAGGCCCGTCTGAAGTTTGCTAGAGAGCATTTGGATGATCCAGAAGAGGATTGGGAGAAAGTCATATGGTCAGATGAAACCAAAATAGAACTTTTTGGTAAAAACTCAACTTGTCGTGTTTGGAGGAGAAAGAACACCATACCTACTGTGAAGCATGGGGGTGGAAACATCATACTTTGGGGCTGTTTTTCTGCAAAGGGACCAGGGCGACTGATCTGTGTAAAGGAAAGAATTTAATGGGGCCATGTATCGTGAGATTTTGAGTGAAAACCTCTTTCCACCAGCAAGGGCATTGAAGATGAAACATGGCTGGGTCTTTCAGCATGACAATGATCCCAAACACACCGCCCGGGCAACGAAGGAGTGGCTTCGTAAGAAGCATTTCAAGGTCCTAGAGTGGCCTAGCCAGTCTCCTGATCTCAACCCCATAGAAAATCTTTGGAGGGAGTTGAAAGTCTGTGTTGCCCAGCGACAGCCCCAAAATATCACTGCTCTAGAGGAGATCTGCATGGAGGACTGGGCCAAAATACCAGCAACAGTGTGTGAAAACCTTGTGAAAACTTACAGAAAACGTTTGACCTCTGTCATTGCCAACAAAGGGTATATAACAAAGTATTGAGATGAACTTTTGTTATTGATCAAATACTTATTTTACCGAGGAATTTACCAATTAATTCATTAAAAATCCTTCAATGTGATTTTCTGGATTTTTTTTTCTTATTTTGTCTCTCATAGTTGAAGTATACCTATGATGAAAATTGGAGACCTCTCTCATCTTTTAAGTGGGAGAACTCGCACAATTGGTGGCTGACTAAATACTTTTTTACCCCACTGTATATGCACAGCGCGGAGCATTGTAGCTAGATGGAAAAAACAGCATAACGGTCTGTTCAGTTACCCCACATAATATGAATATGTACCCATACAGCATATTTTTGTATTTGAATCAGCCTAATTGTCACCCTCTGTAGCGACTGATATTGTCCTAGTTGTATAATGGAGAGGACCATTATTGTGCAAGTTTGTTGCGTCTATTTATTTATTTAATATTTACTGCATGAATATTTGTGCAATATTTATGTGACAGTGTGATTCCAAGTGAAAATTGTTGCTAATTTGCATGTTTCGTGCAAATTTTTCTATCGCCAACAAGTCACGACCTGTCAAAGCCCAGTGATATACTAACTTAAGGGTAAGTAAGCAGAGGTTGTGGCTGCTGCTAGCCTAGGTTTGATGTTGAAAGAAGAGAAGACATACTTTGCTATTTACAACTGTATCAATTGCACTGGTGGAGGTATTGTTGGCACTGTTGGAATTGTTCTTCTCCTGCTTATTGTACAAATGCAAGCTGTGGTGACATGGCACATTTAAGTATAAATCTGAAGTCAGGGTTAGCAGCAGCTTAGTAGCTGGCTCTTACTTATGACTGTCCTTACTGTGCCTCACCCAGAAAAAACTTTGCCCAATCAGGTAAGGAACTCAAGGGTATTAATGAGTGGGCAGAAAACAGAGCATCTGAGCCTGAAGGACAAAGACGCCACATTTTATGAGCTTGAAAGCAACACAGGTCTTGGTCTTTAAAACTACATATATGTCCTTGAGAACATCAAAACCTAAAATTAATCCCTGGGAATGGCAGAAAAGGGGACCTTTAAGATTATTTAATTTTAAGCGAACCCGTCTTCCTGTTTCAGTGTCCAGCCCAACTCTTTTTCCAAAACAGCAAGAAGATATTTCTGTATATTATGGTCCCCTTCAGGATAAAATGGAAAAAAGTATTATGAAAGTGTGGCTACTACCTTTACAGTTCTTCCAAAATACTTTTAAACAGTAGACACAAGCCAGTAGATGGCATTACAGTTGCTGCATCCATCTTTTATACAGTCTGTGACAAGAATAGATTTAATCCAAAATTATTATAAAAAATGTCACTGGATAGTGATGATATAGAGTGAAGTACATGGCGGTAATGCACCTGTAAGCTGGTTGCCAACCGCCAATCAAATCTAAAAGAAGAAGAAGAAGAAAAATGTCACTGGATTATGTTAAGAGGCATCTACACTTATAATAGTGTGCATCTTTTTTGTTCAGCTGTGTATACATACAGCAAGATGAGACAACAGCTTAGAGGACAGAAACAACAAAGACAAACAAATTCTTGTGTGATTGCAAAGGTGCATATGTTGTAGTTGTTGCATTTTCTTAACATGCATTTTCATTTCCACCCTAAACACTTTTCCAGATAATGAGCTGTTTAATGCTGCAAATACAGGAAAGTAAGAAAGATACAGATACTTCTACCCCTACAAGTGATTACCACTACTTATAAAAATGTCAACCACAAGGAAGAGAGATGTTACTATTTGGCACATAAAGATTTCATCATATACCTTTTGTTCATCTGGCAGCAGATCAAACAGACCAGATGGTGGTATGTGAGAAAGAGAAGAGACAAAAGGTTTACAGTAGACAGAGTGCAAGTGTGTGTGTGTGTGTGTGTGTGTGTGTGTGTGTGTACATGTGGATATTTGTAATGATTTACATGCATAAGCGCATGTCTGATCTTGTCGTTCCCAGTGACCTGCAGCTGCAGCAGCAGCACACATCTCTATTATGTAATCCGTGCTGCTGTCAAACCCATTCACACACACCTACGCACATGCAGACACACACGTACTATATACACACTACCGTCAAACAACTCTGAGGTTATCCTTCAGTCGTGTTAAGGAAAGCCTGCAGTGGAGCCTCAGCACAGCCAACACGGAGCCTTTTCTTTCAAGTCAATAAATGAATAGAGTGTATTTTATAGTTCAGATCGGACTCTGCTGTGTTCTTTTCACCATTTATACCAATATATTTACATCAGTCCTTTTCAAAATGAAGATGTTACTAAAGAACAACAATCATCTTTTTTTCTCCTTTTCCACTGATATTTGAATGTAACATGACACTTCTTTCCCTCCTCACTGTTTATATTCATATAACTTCCCACACAGTTGTCAACACAACCTGCAGCTATGTACAGTGGCAGACTCAAAGTACTGTGCTGTTCTCTGATGTGTGCACCATGCTCCCTATCTAGGACTATCACATTACTGTAAGTCCCATCAGAGTGCAGTGCAGCGGCACTCAATTATTGCTGAGAGAGGCTCTGTTGTAAAAACGCACTTGTGAAATGATTCCAGATACAAGTTACAACAAAGAACTTTTATTTGGAGGAATAAAATATACTGCATGCTGAGTGGGAATATTTAGAGTACTTTATCTACTGCTGTTATAGAATGTACAGGCTATCTGAGACAAGACAAAACAAGATAAGCTTTTATTAGTCCCACAATGGGAAAATTACAGGATTGCAGCAGCAAAGGGATAGCAGCACTCAGAGCAATAGTAAATAAGATAATAAGATAAGAACTAGTGCATACCTGTGCATACCCATGGATGCCCATAGAAACCAAGTATAAGCAAGTATTTCTGCATGCCTGTAGAAAGCAAGTGTAAGCAAGCATTTCTGCATTCTTGCCTTTGAGCGTTGACATGGTTACCATGGCAACAGTAACCATGGTGATGCCTGCCTTTGAACTTTGACATGGTTACCATGGCAACAGTAACTCTGGTGAAACGTGCCTTCGATTTTTGATGTCACCACTCATTCAGTGATGCCTGCCTTTGATCTCTGATGTCATAGCGAGTCCTATGATCGTGAGTGATGCCAGCCTTGGATCTTTGATGATGTCATAGCAAGTCCTATGATCATGAGTGACGCCTGCCTTTGAGCATTACAGTTAGTTAAATTATCGGCGATATATCATCACTCTATATATAATTCAAGAAATCTGTGTGTGTGTGTCATGGCCATGGGACTCACTGAAAGATCCTAGGACCGCCTATGATGTTCCTATGATCTCTACATGATGTCCTATGATGTTCCTATGTATAAACAACTCCTTATGTGTGAATCATAGGACTCGCTATGACATCATCAGAGATCAAAGGCAGGCATCACTCACGCTCACTCACGATCATAGGACATCAAAGATCAAAGGCAGGTATCACTTACGATCATAGGACTCACTATGACATCATCAAAAATCAAATGCAGGCATCACTTATGATCACAGAACTCACCTATGACATCAGCAAAGATCATAAGACTCACTATGACATCATCAAAGATCAAAGGTAGGCATCATAGGCGTCATTATGACATCATCAATGATCATAGGACTCACTATGACATCATCAAAGATCAAAGGCAGTCATCACTCACGATCATAGGACTCGCTATGACATCATAAAAGATCATAGGAATCGCTATGACACAATCAAAGATCACAGGCAGGCATCACTGAACGAGTGCTGATGTGCTTGCTTACACCTGCTTTCTATGGGCATGCAGAAATACTTGCTTACACTTGGTTTCTACGGGCATGCACGGGTATGCACTGGCATGCACTAGTAAGTATGAGTAAAGACCCAGACAATATATTTCACATTTGAATGAACAGTGTTGTTGCCACCGTCAGTAATAATTGTAATGGTCTTAGTTGTGTATTGGAGGGGACGATCTTTATTGTGCAAAGTTGTGTTTAATATGGCCTCTATGAGCCGTGCCGGTTAGATTTTAAAGTCTGACAGTCGTAGGTAGGAAGGACCTGCGGAACCTCTCCCTTGAGCACCTAGGATGACACAGCCTACCGCTAAATGAGCTCCTCAGTGCGTTCAGCGTGTCCCGCATGGAGTGGGACTTGGATTCCAGCAGAGATGACACCTTAGCCACCATCCTCCTCTCTTCTATCTCCTCCACTGGGTTGAGGTGGCGCCCCAGAACAAAGCTGGCTTTTTGATCAGTCTGTTCAGTCTCTTCCTGTCAGCTGCCATGATGCTGCTGCCCCAGCAGACCACTCCACATGTGATGGCTGATGTCACCACTGAATCGTAGAAGGTCTTCAGGAGCTCCCCTTGCACTCCAAAAGACCTGAGTCTCCTCAGGAGGAACAGCCTGCACTGCCTCTTCTTGTAGAGTGTGTTGGTGTTGTGTGACCAGTCCAGTTTACTGTTCAGTTGAATACCCAGGTACTTGTAAGATGTCACAATCTCAATGTCTGTTCCCTGGATGCTTACCGGTGCTGTGGGGAGTTGTCCACGCCTGCAGCAGTCCAGGACCAGTTCCCTGGTTTTCCTCGCATTGATCTGGAGGCAGTTCCGCAGGCACCAGTCCACGAAGTCATGGATAAGTCCTCTGTATTCCGCATCATCCCCATCAGAGATGAGGCTGATAATTGCAGCGTCATCAGAGAACTTCTGTAGATGGCAGTGGGGTGTGTTGGGTGAAAAGTCAGCAGTGTAGACGGTGAATGGGAAAGGAGCCAGAACTGTTCCCTGGGAAGCCCCCATATGTTTATCTCTTGATGAAGTCCATCAGAATAAATAAAAGGCTAGGTACCATTATAGCTTAAGGGCATCCTGATTACCAAATGGTTACCATACGATTCACACGGAATCACAAGTACATATTGCTCAAATCTAATGATCATCGGTTCAATTCCCAGCCAGCACAATCTTTTGTTTGCATGTTTCTGTCCTGCTCCTGATTATTTCCCCTCTCTCTCTTCACTGTATCTGTACAATAAAGGCAATAAAAACCTTGCTACTGTCAACAGAGTGGATGTATATAAAACAAGAGCACTCTGAGGGTAGTGCAGTATCCCTTACCTTCATTTACTTTGAAGATCCCAATGTTCAACATTTCCATATAATTACTGGGGCAGAACCAAATTATGACAAGCCTATCTTCCATGAATATACAACAAAATAGTTGTATACAACCCATAGTTGTTGGTCAAGATCCCAAGGTGAACTTGTGTAACAAGTTTGGTGACCCTAGAGAGCTTCTATTATAAGAGAGCATAGGGAATGCTAACCTTGATCTTTTGACCCCTAACCCATAGTGAGAGGTCATGGTCTCAGGATGAAACTGTGTACCAAATTTGGTGACTGTAGCTGTATAGTAATAGTGCAAAGGGAGTGTTAACAACATTGACCTTTGACCTTTTGACCACAAACCCATAGTAAGAGGTCAGGATTAGCAAGTTTGGTGACCCTAGCTTTCTTTGTTGTTGAGATATAGCTTATAAGCCATTTTGATGTTGACCACTGACCTCACAATCCCAAAACCATAGTCACACTTCAGGGTCACAAGGTGAACCTGTGTATTGAGTTTGGTGACCCTAGCTTTACTCATTGAACAGTAAATGGTAAATGGCGTTCACTTAGTGCTTTTTCTCATTTCTAGATGACCAAAGCACTTTACAGATCCTGCTATCCACCCATTCACACACTGATGGTGGCAGAGCTGCCATGCACCGGCACTGGCCTGACCCACCAGGAGCAATTGGAGGTTCAGTGTCTTGCTCAAGGACACTTCAACATGCAGACTGCAGACAGAGCGAGAATCGAACCCCTAACCCTCTGATCAGCAGTCGACCACACTACACCTGCGCCACAGCCACCCCCTGTGTAGCAGTAATAAGGCATAGGGAATGTTAACCTTGACTTTTGACCTTTTGACCCCAAACCTATAGTCAGAGGTCAGGATCCCAAGGTGAACCTGTATAACAAGTTTGGTGGCCCTACCTTTACTCATTTTATAGTAATGGTAAATTTACCATTTACCATAGTGCAAATGGAATGTTAACTTTGACCTTCGACCTTTTGATCCCAAACCCATAGTTGGGTCAGGGTGTAAGCCATCCAAGATTTTGTCTTAGATACAAGTACTGTAGTGATTTGAAAAGCCTACATTATTTCTTTCAGTAGTTATTGCGTTTACAAGATTTAGGGAAAATGTGACCTCTGACCTTGACCTCAAGGTCATCCAATGAGAGTCAAATTGCAATTTGAGCATTATCAATGTATATCAAACCCTGGTATCAAGTTTCAAAACAATTGGAACAAAATTGTAGGAGGAACTGATTTCACAGAAGTGGGACAGATGGACAGACAGAATATCCCATAACATAACCCCCCTTCAGTCTTCGTCCAAAGGGCTCTTTGACCAGCGGGACATAAAAAAGTGCTTGCAAGGTAAAAAAAAAAAAAAAAAAAAAGTTAAGTTAGTGGGAAGAGACTTCAGCCTAAAATCATTCTTAATGCTGTATGTTATTAAATATAATATCATAATAATTCAACCACAAGTTATAAATGTGTGCTGCAACCTTTAAAGTAATTTACCTATATGAAAATATTTTTTTACTTTTATTTTACTAGGTAAAATGTTTGAGAACCAGTTCTCATTTACAAACATGACCTGGCCATGAGGCCACAGCATAAAAAGAATACATAAACACATACATATACTGTAAACATATCAAGCATAAAAAAATACACAGGTCCTTATGGAACAAGTATGTCAACCAAAGAACAGAATAAATGGCTGGAGAAGAAGAATAAGTCAGCTAACATTAACAGGAGAGAGGGGAGGTGTGTGTGTGTGTATGTGTGTGTGTGTGTGTGTGCGTGCGTGCGTGCGTGCGCGCGCGTGCATGCACACATGCACACAAATGTGATCCAGGGTGATCAGCAAGAGCAATGATCAATTATAATCTGTTGGAGTTTAAGTTTGAAAGTAGTAAGACACATCAAAGTTGTGAGTTTGAGGGTATATTGTAAATTTGCTACAATCTGCTGTAAACTTGTCTGGTTATAAGGATGGGTGTGTTGGGGTTTTCGGTTTTGTTTTTTCTTGTGTGTTTCTGTTTGCTGTTCTGTTTGAAAATGCCAATAAAAAAAGAAAAAAAAACATACTTCATGGTGGCAGCTTGCATGGCAGCAGCTATTCCAATTCTAGGTGTGATTGAAATTGTAGATAGGAGAAAAATAATTCTGCTGTACGTGCTTTGCTGTATTGAGACTGAATGACAATAAAGTTGTCTTTTCTTTCTTTGGGGAGTGATGGATCCCCAAAGAAAGAAAAGACTTGCTATAAATGGCGCTACACAAAATAATGGCATGATTGATAGAAATACCAGTGAAAACTTGTCTTTGGTATGATCCGATGGAGGCTTGAACCCAAAACAGATACTGTACCCTTGCAACTAATGCAGATATCAAAATAGCTATGAAGCATCTGAAGCATTAGGATTAAAAATATGACTCCAAACAACACAGAAATCAAAAATAATCAAAATTGAATGCTTATCTCTACAGATCCACTGAACTGTATTAACTTGTCAATCAATTTCCCCATACAGTAGTATTTTTCAGTTTCTTCTAAGCCACGTTCACAAATGACAAATACAAAAAAGAAAATAAAAAATGTAGAAAAAAAAGGAGGTAATAGATGATGTTTCTAGAGATAAAAAGAGAGTGGAATAAGGGGACAAAAAGAAGATGTCGTGTGTGGCAAAGTCAAGGAGGGAGTAACAGAAGATGAAGAAAACACGGGAAAACTGAAAAGAGAAGAGGACACTTTTCAAGATAAAGAGGAGGAAAAATGAAAGAATTGTTGACAAAGAGGTTAAAAATGAACACGATAACAAAGGCAATAAGGCTCAGAGTCAGAGTAACACACAGACAGTGAGATATGCAGAGAAAATGGTGGGTAGGAGTGCGAGCGCGGTGAGTAAGACGCCACTTCATCATACAGCCCTGTTGTAAAAGCAGTAAACTCTCTATAGGTCTCAGCATTAAGGACTTCCCAGGCACCACAAAGGCCATCCCCATTTATCTTTCTAAAAGCTGAAGTTGCCAGACTGAGTTCAGCTCCTCTTGTGGAAAAGTGTTTGTCATCATGAACGTTCAACCATTTCAGCCAAATTATTCATAAAAATGGCTGTGAACGCCAACCATACCCGTCCCTTGGCTTTCTTTACGTCAAGGTACTATTTCACGTATCTGTGAGCATTTTATCCTGTTAAATATCAAAACACACACAATAGCTCAAGTAGGTTAATTTTGTCTTCTTTTAATTATTTATCTTTTGCTCTTATTAAAGACAAAGATAGAAAGGAGATGTTTTTACGTTCTTTACATATTTCGACTGTTCACTGCAGCCTTCGTCAGACGAAGACCTGACAAAGGCCTGACATGTCGAAGCATGTAAAGAAGGTAAAAACATCTCCTTTCTAATTTTGTCTTTAATAAGAACAAAAGGTAAATAAAACACACACAAGTTTGATGTGGTGTTCAACAGAGCTGTTCTCTAGTCTAAGGGAGACCCATTTTATCACATCCAGTTGCTCTTTGATGCCAAGATGTGACCTTAAAGGTACTATGAATGTTTTGCACCACTCCTAAATTACTACACTGCACTGGATCAGTAAAGGTCTATCATGGTGAGTATTTGCAGAGATTCTATACATGACATGGGATTTTAAACTATCCCAATCAAAACACCATAAAAGCTGCAGGATATGAGCAGCTTCATGATTGTACAGATGACATTTGCACCGCAAAACTCTACACCTACTGCGACTGACAGTAAAAACCTGTAAATTAACTAATCTGCATGACTCCTCATTGCTGTCTGCGGGTAATTATCATTCTGTGATGTGATCACTCTTGCCAGTTGCCACCCACCTGTATCTCTTTCTCTCTCGTCTCAATTTTCTGCTCCTCTCATAGAGCACTTATACTGAAGGTGTGATTGCATTAAGGCACAACAGGAGAGGGTATCCCGGGGGCCGCGCTAATGTACAGAACAGAATGTACAGAGTAGCGGCGGTGAAGGAGAGCAAGAGATAGGGTGGATGGTGAGGGGAGGACATCCATTACTATAATCATTTTATCTCACTTGAAAAGGTGTTTCTTAGAGCAGGTTGCGTGAAAGAGAGGAGACAGAGTAATCCAGAGTGGTGAAAAGAGGAAAAAGCCTCTTATGACTGGGAGTAAATTGCACAACTTCATTTTTCAACTGTGACTGCTTACTCGCGAGGGCACGCGGGACATCCATACAACAAACAAAGATGCTTCAGAAGTGTGTTAGCATACCTAAAGCATATTTATAATATTCTTGAGGCATCTTAAAACATTCATTCAATACGACAGCAATTAACAAGACACTACAGGAGTCACAGTTTCTAATGATATTCAGGTTTCAGGTTAAAACACACAAACCATAAATCAAACGAGCTAATTCCACAACCTGCTTACAACCAATGCAGTTTGTTTCAACCTACTATGAATATAATAAAGAAAAAAAAAACAAGTACTCCACAAAAGCAATAAGTTACTCCATGCAAACAATGAGGGATATGTTTCAAAGCAGAGGCGGAGGACAGGAATACCCTGAAGGAATAACATCTAATGCAATCAGATCGCTCTGGACAATTAGTCAGCACTAGCCTAGCCAGAGATGATGTCAGCCATCATTACTCACTGCTTAATGCTATAAAGCAGAGAGGAATCAAGAGAAAACAAAGAAAAGAGCAACAAGAGTGGATCTGAGGCGGGAAGAAGCCACTTAACACTGAACAACTGTATCAGCACATACACACTAATTTCCTAAAGCCTGTATCACATGGTTGACTGTTGCGCAACCTTTTACAGACCCCGACAAAACCACAAAAATCCTAACATCAGCAGCAGTCACCACTCCGTGAGATACATGCTTAAATGTTGTACATTCTTAGTAACTACCCATGAGCATTAGAAGCACCTATCTTTGATGTGATTCGATTCACAATTGCCCTGTAGCAATTCTAATGCAAAATGATTTGTAGTGATTGAGCAATTCAATTGCCATGAAAAACAATTCTCAATGAATCTCAGTCTTCTGTATTACTGCGTCATCAGTTTTATCTTCGGCTTTTATCAACTATTCAGGTTCAGGTTCAGGTTACTTTATTTGTACCCGTAGGTAGATTTGTTTTGCAGTCAGGTGACATCCATATTTACAAACCACAATTACATTCAACATGAACACAAACACAGGCACACATGTAGCTGACTATAAACATGATAAAGTACTCAAGGCTCCACCAATCAGAACATAGGACAAAGAGATAAGAGAAAAAACAAAGAGAGAAGAGAGAAGGGTCATATTAAAAAGTTAAAGACTAGTCAAAGAGGTTAAAAACTCAAAAGTCTAAAACCCAATAAAAGATTTAGAACCCAAATAAAAAAAACTACAAAAATAAGTAAATATAAAATAAAATTAATAAATAGGTAACTAAATTATGTGAAATATATTGTTACATCTTGTTCAACTCTTTAACAGCAGCAGGAACAAAGCTGCTTTTGTAGCGCTGGGTTTTACTTTTTGGGACAGCAAACCTCCGTCTGGAGGGAAGAAGCTGAAAGTGGCAGTGCAAAGGGTGGGAGTCATCATTTAAAATGGAGGTAGCAATCATCTGTACCTGTCTGGTGTACAGGGATGTCAGGCTCAGCTGGGACTCACCAAGAAAACGACTGGACCGTCTAACTACCTGATCCAAGGATTTTCTCTGTTTCAGTTTTATCTGACCAAACCATGACACTAAAGAAAAGGATAAAACAGATTCAATAAAAGCCCAATAAAACACTGTCATTATGGTTCGGTCAATTTGGAAGCGTGCAAGTTTCCTTAAACAATGCAAATGTTGCTGACCCTTTTTGCACACCCTTTCACAGTTCTCTTCAAAGTTTAAATTACTATCAATAATCGTCCCAAGATATTTGTAGGATTGTACACATTCAGTGGTCTGGCCTTTTAGTACAGTGACTTCGTGCCTGGGAGTTTTCCTCCTAAAGTCAATAATCATATCTTTAGTTTTTGTCGTATTCAGCTGCAGGTAGGAATCCTCACACCAGTGAACAAAATCATCAACTACTGGGCCGTGGCCACTCTCACCATCCTGGAGGAGACTGACAACAACTGAATCATCAGCATACTTTATAATGTGTCTGTTGTCATGTCTGCTCCGACACATGTTTGTGTATAGGATGAAGAGTAGTGGTGACAACACACACCCCTGCGGAGAGCCAGTAGAAGAACACTTTTGGTCAGACAATGTACCATTGACCCTTACTCTCTGTGTCCTGTTGGTTAAAAAATCCAGAATCCGGACTTCCGGGGAGATGGCGGAGAGGCATAACGCTTAAACAGAGAGCTCTCCCTAGTCGGATTAAAAATCTTTGGTAAATGGCCAACTCGACATAAATAGGTCAATAAACCAAGGGATGAAAACACGAAGAAGCCAGGCACACGGACAAAAGCAGGGTAAAACTAAAGAATCCCTCTTCAACAACACTGGAGAAATCGCTGAACACGAGGCCAACAAAAACGAGGAGACTTCAAAGAAAATGGAAGACGCCAACCTCGATGTTATGAACACTGGCTTCGCCAATATAAGTAAGGACATAAAAGACCTCAAGTGACAACTCCAACAGGATTTAACGGCTCTTAAGGAAGAACTGAAAAAAGAGATGAAGGAGGAAATTATGGGTCTCCGAAAAGAAATGGACCGCAAGCTAGCAGAAAACATGGAGGAGCTGCGCACTCAACGGGCGTGCATGGTAGAAGCACAAGCTCGAATATCAGAGTTGGAAGACTGGAAGACCGAGTCAAGTGAGCTGCTACAGACCCTGACGGCACAAACACAGAGGATGCAGGAAAAAATAACCGATCTGGAGAGCAGGTCCAGGCGGAGCAATATACGCATCTTCGGGATTCCGGAGGGCACTGAAGGCAACTCGATGATGAAACTCATAGATCAATTCTTAAAAAAAGAGCTTGAGCTGCCCAATGAAACAGACCTGCAGATCCAACGAGCGCACAGAGCCTTGGCACAGAACCCGAACTCAAACTCTACACCCAGGTCAGTTGTGGTAAACTTTTTAAAATACGACGTAAAGGAAAGAATCCTGACACAAGCGTGGAAAAAAAAGATACGAGTTGGCGACAAACAGATATTCTTTGACCATGACTACCCGACAGAAATTGTGCAGCAGCGAAAGAAATATGTCAACATTAAAAAAATGCTGAAAGAGAAAAAAATTAGATTCCAAACGGCACTAACGAAGATGAGAATTCATTGGGATGACGGCGTGAAAACCTACAACATGGCCAGAGAGGCAGCGCGGGACATGACGGAGCAAGGCTTTGTGGTGAGCGTACCGGAGGAAGCGGCTGGAGCAGCGGCGGCACAGAGCGCACCGAGACGACTGGAGTGGAGGCGAGTGAGCGGCAGAGGACGGGAGACGGACGTGTTGCACCGAGCCCAAGAAAAACTGCAAGGCTTTCAACGGAAAGCCTAGATTATAACAAAGATTAAGAAGGGCACAGAAGAAATGAAGGCCAAGAAGACAAGGTAAAATAGAAACAAACAGCTAGGAGAGGTTAAAGTGATTTTTGTTGGACATTTCTAGACTAATGACTATTACTTGGATAGTAACTACAGGTCTACGGAGGGCCCCTCACTCGGTGAGGATATTCCCTCCACCCTCCAACAGGGACCAGTGGGCAGAAGAAAGGCCCAAAGTGCGGAGGTCGAGGTTCGTTAATGTGTTTTTGTACATATATGTGTTAGTTTTGTTGTTAAAGGGGCTAGGAGCACAAGTTAAAAAAAATGGAAAAACATGAATATGGTTAAAAATCTTAAGATAATGACATTAAACGTGAATGGTCTGAACTCACCCGTTAAAAGGGAAAGAATAATAAGAAAATTCAAGAAGGAAAAAGCCAAAATTATATTTATGCAAGAGACACATTTGAACAAGACAGAACATGAGAAACTAGAAAAGCACTCGGAGAGCGCAGACCTCCGCCAAGCGCCACAGTTCCCCCCATACAGTGTTTGTGTGTACGTTTTCAGATTCCTTGACCATGAAAACATATGACTAGCAATTGGATTCACAATGATAGGATTAGTGGTTGAGTAGTTATTCACGAAAATGGCATTTTCCATAATGGCGGTTTTCTTCTGGACGGTGATCCAGATCACCACCAAAATCTAATCATCTGTAGGATACCCCATTTCTGACAATCTCTGAAAATTTCATGAAAATCCGTCCATAACTTTTTGAGTTTTTTTTTTTTTGTTACTTATTTGTACCCGTAGGTAGATTTGGTTTGCAGTCTGGTGACAAGCCACCGGCTGCCGGTCGCTGCGTGCGCGAGCGCCCTAAACCTACATGTTTTTGGTATGCGGGAGGAAACCGGAGAAATCCCGGAGTAAACCCACGCAACATGGGGAGAACATGCAAACTCCACACATCTCACTGTTGGTTGGGGGCTGGGATTGAACCCACGATCTCATGATCCCCGCGATCCCCCGGCCGAGGGTAAACTGTGCTGCCGCAGTGCTAAACCACTGCGCCACCGTGCAGCCCCACGGTTATCTTGCTAACAAACAAACAAACAGACAGACAAACTAACGCCGATGAAAACATAACCTCCTTGGGGGAGGTAACTAAAGAGATTTGGCTATAAGAACTCCTACTACAGTTCATTTAAGGGAGGAACTAAAAGGGGGGTTATGATACTAATTTCAAATAAAATACAATTTGAATGTGAACAAGAAATCCAGGATAAAGAAGGCAGATATGTAATAGTAAAGGGAAGAATAGATGGTATGCAGATCACATTAGTGAACATCTATGCCCCACCAGAAAGTGACAAGGGCTTTTTTCAACATCTGTTTGATCTCATAGCAACACACAGTGAAGGAGTCCTAATTTGTGGAGGAGACTTAAATGCTGTCATGGATCATGAAGTTGATACAACAAGTGTTAAGAAGACAAAAAAACATGTAACAAAGTTCATAAGAACTTCACTGGCAGAAATGGGTATGGTAGACATATGGAGGGACCTGCACCCACTCGAAAAAGACTATACACATTATTCAGCAGTCCATAAAGTACACTCTAGAATAGATTACTTCCTTATGAATGAAGGTGACAGACACAGGGTGAGAAATTGTCGGATTGGAGGGGCAGAAATATCAGATCATAATCCTATATACATGGAAATATATTTAAACAATAGAAAACGACAAACAACATGGAAACTTAATGTAGGACTATTAAATGATGAGAAAATGAAAGAAAGAATAAAGTTAAACATAAATGAGTATATCGAGGAGAATGATAATGGAGAAGTGGACCCAACAATACTATGGGACGCACTAAAAGCCGTGTTAAAAGGAAAATTAATTGTTGAATCAGGAAAAGCAAAAAAGTCTAAACTGGAATCATATGAACAAAGATGTGAGAGACTGAGGGAATTAGAACGTAAACATCAAAACACAAATGACCCAAAAATATATCAAGAAATTAAGGAAGAAAAAATAAAGATAAAAGAAATACAAATAGATGAAATTGAAAGGAAAAATAGATACTTAAAACAAAAATATTATGAAACGGGGCCAAAGGCCACAAAACTGCTGGCAAAACGGTTAAGAAAACAACAAACAGTGAATAATGTATATAAGATTAAGGACCCCATCACAAATAAAACCACAGTTACCCCAGAAAACATCGAAGAAATATTCCATAAATTCTATCAAGAACTATACTCACAACCTGAAGAGACAAATGTTAAGGATATTAAAAAATTTCTAAACACATTGGACTTGCCATCAATAGGAAACCAACAAAATGAAAAGCTAACAGCAGAAATAACAACACAAGAGATTAAAGATGTGATTAAGTCACTAAAAAATGGTAAATCACCAGGTAGGTGCCCTGGACTTAGAATCCCGGTCGAGATGGAACAATCTGAGGCTGGTGGGCCTCCCGGAGGGAACGGAGGGACGGGACCCATGTTCCTTTTTGGAAAAGTGGATTCCAGAAGCGCTGAACAACGCGGAGCTGCAGTCATCAGTCGTCTTAGAGAGCGCCCACCGAATCGGCCCACTGAGAGATAATAAGGCACCACCGAGGACGCTGATTATGAAGTTCCTCAGCTATAGAGACAAGATGACGATCTCCAACGCGGCGCGAGCTAAAGGAGAAATTAAATACCAGGATCAACAGGTGCGGTTTTACCCAGATTTGGCCACAGGAATCCAACAATTAAGGAAACAGTATGACCCCGCCCGTAGAGAGCTGCGCAACCTCGGGATTCGTCATGGAGTGATTCATCCGGCAAGACTGCTGGTCACATATAAAGGGAGAACCCACACCTTCAAGACCCCTGAGGAGGCGCAGGTGCTTATCAAGCAGATCCAAGAAGAGACTGGTGGGAGCTAAGCATGAAGCATGAACAAGATATAAAGGTAGAATATTTAAGCATTTGCACAGGCATCTGACTGATCTGAAGCATATAGCAAGTTTACAAAATATAGATTGTATTATATAAAAAAAAACAAAAAAAAACTATGATGTACAAAGTTGCTATAAAATTTTGGAGTTAAGTTGGAAAACTACAGAAGAGAGTTAATGTTATGTCATTAAAAGCAGTAGAGTCAGGGTGATTGAGAGGAGAAAGAAAGAGTGGTTTTGACTGATCCTCGCGGGTGTGGAGCAGTCAATGGCTATAGCGGGAGACGGAATTTTTTTTTTGATTTTGGGGGGATTACCACGAATGTGGGAAGGGGGAATTTGTTTGTGTGTAGTTTGTAGGATGAATGTTCAACCACTCATGTTTTTGCTTCTCTGTATGAGCATATTTACATTGCGAGGTAATCTCAAACTCCTTATTGATCATAGACCAAAGCGTTAATCTTAATTTAACTTCATGGAATTGCAGAGGTCTACAAAATTTAAAAAAACTTAAACAAGTTATGAATAAAATAAAAGACATAGGTTCAAAAATTGTGTTTTTACAAGAAACTCATCTAATAGAGGAGGATGTAAAAAGAATTAGGAGAAGATGGCAGGGAAGTGTGTTCACCTCATCATTTTCATCTCGAGCCAGGGGAGTTATGACTCTCATAAATAAATCAGTCCCATTTCAAGTGAAAAATGTAATTGGAGACAAATTAGGAAGATATCTAATCATCCAAGGATCTTTGTTATTAGAAAATATAAATTTGGTGAACTTATACGGTCACAATATAGATGATCAAAACTTCTTTTGTGGCACATATGTTGAGTACATATTTTCCACAAATGTATTGCTGTATGTTTATTGTGTGCTTCACGTCTCGAGGGACAAAAGGACTGAGTCTGCAGGAGGTATCGAGAAGGTGCGAGATTTGGCCTTTGTCTCAGAGAGAAGCCCTGGAGGGATTTCCGGACCATCGAAGGCTAAGAGACAATGGTGGAAGATCAAAAGGGTTACAGTGTGACTGTATGTTTGCTAAGACACCATGTGACTTGAGTTTTGTTGTTCCGGAGTATAAAAGAGAGATGTGATATTGATCTGTCTCTTTTCTTGCTTGGAGATTGTTAGAGTATGTGTTCTGTTAATAAAGCTGAACCTGAGAAATAAACTCAGCCTCATCCTCTACACTGGTGACCCTAAGATGAATTATGGCCGGTGGCGATTCCCCTGCACCGGACTCATCAGGAGCCAGCCAGGCTAATGCAGCTACCACAGTCCAGCTATCTGATTTCTTGCAGCATAGCCCGCGCTCCTGGTTTAACACAGTCGAGGCACAGGTCCATCTTCGGGGAATTTTGGCAGACGCCACGAAATTCTACCATGTGGTTGCGAAGCTGGACAGCCACACAGCCCAGCGGGTAGAGAGCCTGATTAACCACCCGCCACACGACGACAAGTATGGCGCATTGAAAGCTGCTCTCATCTGTTGTTTCACCCCCTCGCTGGGAGAGCGAGCAGAGAAGCTCCTGGCGTTGACTGAGGGCGAGGTCAAGAGATCTGCAGACCTGATGGCGAGGATGCTGAGTCTGAGAGACTCCGAAGATGATGGTTTTATCTTCGCCCACCTTTTCCTCAGAGCACTACCGTCAGCAGTGAGAGTTACCCTGGCCAATTCACAGCTGCTGGCCCACCGAGACTACCACGAGCTGGGCCAGGAGGCGCAGCGACTCGTCGACGGCCATAGACGACACACGGCCACGACTGCAGCAGCGGAGCTGAGCACAACATCTGGAGATGGCAGGGGGCCAGAGGCTGCAGCACCAGACTCACTGACGACAGCAGCGGCGGAGGCCAGGAGACGCGGAGCGGACGACGTCCTTTGCTTTTACCATCGCCGTTTCGCCGAGAGGGCACGCAAGTGCATTCCACCGTGCCAGTTCAAGCGCTCGGGAAACGCCAAGACCGGGAGTCAGTAGCAGCTGCGACTCTTGGTGAAAAGAGCAAGCTGCTCTACCTGACAGACGCGCGATCTGGGAGGCACTTCCTTGTGGACACAGGCTCCCAGCTGAGTTTCATCACACCTTCCTACACTGACCGGCTGGCGCCTTCCAGTGGTCCCGTGGTGTCGGCAGCGAACGGCTCGGCGATTAAGACCTTCGGGGAGAAGACTCTGCTTCTGTCTCTACACGGCCGAACATTCGAGTGGACCTTCGTCATAGCGGCAGTCAATTTCAACATGTTAGGTGCTGATTTTTTGTGCTCACATGGTTTATTGGTTGATCTTGCTAATAGACGTCTGGTTAATGCACTGTCTTTTCACTCTATTCCCTGCACAGCCCGGGTGGCCCCGCCGACTGCACAGGCCAACGTCACAGCTGCGGGTGGTAAGTTCCACGCACTACTCACTCAGTTCCCAGCACTCACAGTCCCAACGTTTTCGCGACAGTGGCTAAACATGGAGTGGAACATTTTATCACTACCACCGGGCCGCCTGTTTTTGCAAAAGCTCGGCGCTTGGACTCAGCTAAACTGACCATAGCGCGCGAGGAGTTTGCCAACTTGGAAAAACTGGGCATCATTAGACGTTCTAAAAGCCCCTGGGCTTCACCGCTACACATGGTCACAATGGCTGATGGTTCGTGGCGACCTTGCGGTGATTTCCGCAGGTTGAATAACGCCTCAGCACACGACCGCTACCCGATTCCGCACATCCAAGATTTTTCGGTTCATTTGGCGGGGGCGTGCATTTTTTCTAAAATAGACTTGGTGCGTGGTTACCATCAGGTCCCAGTGCGCGCTCAGGATATACCCAAAACAGCGGTAATAACTCCTTTTGGGCTTTTTGAGTTTTTGCACATGCCTTTTGGACTCAAGGTTGCCGCGCAGACGTTCCAGCGTATGATGGACGCGGTTCTACGCGACCTCACTTTCGTGTTCGTCTACTTGGATGACATTTTGGTAGCCAGCACGTCCGAAGACGAACACGAAAGCCACCTTACAGAGGTTTTTCGGAGGCTGGTAGAGCACGGGTTGATAATTAACCCAGCGAAGTGCCAGTTTGGGGTGGTGCAAATTGATTTTTTGGGGCATCGCGTTTCGCCAGAAGGGGCGGTCCCTCTGCCCGATAAAGTCCGCGCAATAACAGATTTCCCCCGACCTCAAACGGTCAAAGCGTTACAGGAGTTTTTGGGAATGGTTATTTTTTATAACCGTTTCCTCCCAAGCGCAGCGCAGCTCATGCAACCATTGTATGCTGCACTAAAGAAGCAAAAACCCACAAATAAAATCAAATGGTCTCCGGAGCGGGAGCGCACATTCTCCCAAGTCAAATCAGCCCTGGCAAATGCGGTTTTGTTGGCACACCCAGTCCCAACGGCCCGCATGGCACTCACCACTGACGCTTCCAATTTAGCAGTGGGGGTGGTCATTGAACAGTTTGTTGCAGGGACCTGGCAGCCGCTCGCGTTTTTCAGCAAAACCTTGCGTGATAGCAAGCGAAAATACAGCGCGTTCTACAGGGAGCTGTTGGCCCTACACTTGGCCATCCGCCATTTCCAGTTCTGGCTGGAAGGGTGCCGTTTCACCGCGTTTGTGGACCACAAGCCGCTAACGTTTGCGATGGCCAAGATTTCAGAACCTTGGTCGGGCCGGCAGCAAAGACAGCTGGCCGCGATATCAGAGTTCACCACCGATATCCAGCATGTCACAGGTAAACATAATGTAGTGGCAGACTGTCTCTCGCGTGCTGTAACGGTGCCAGGCCCCGTGGGGGCAGACTCAGCAGCCGTGGCCGTGGGCCAGGGTAGCGGCGCGGTCCGCGTAGGATTAGATTATGCAGCCATGGCCGCGGAGCAGGTTAGTGATGCGGATGTGCGCACGCCGCAGTCTGGACCAACAGGGTTAAGGCTGGAGCACAGGGTGCAGCAAGTCGGTATGCCCCCCCTAATCTGCAATGTCTCCACGGGACAGTCGCGCCCCGTGGTACCAGCTGCGTGGCGCCGTCGCGTTTTTGACTTGGTCCATTCCCTGGCGCACCCGGGGGTGCGCGCATCGATCAAGATCGTGGGGGAGAAATTTGTTTGGCCGGGGTTGTGCAAACAGGTCAAGGAATGGGCAGCAGCCTGCGTAGCGTGTCAGCGAGCCAAAATACACAAGCACACTAGAGCTCCTTTGGAGCATTTTCACATCCCGGCTAAGCGCTTTGATCATGTGCATGTCGACTTGGTGGGCCCCCTTCCGTTGTCACAGGGGCACACACACCTTTTGATGATGGTGGATCGCACCACGCGTTGGCCAGAAGAGGTTCCTCTGGCATCAACCACAGCGGAGGAAGTTTCGCGCGCGTTTTTAACATTTTGGATTGCGCGTTTTGGAGTCCCGTCGAACATAATGTCCGACAGGGGTCCTCAATTTGTCTCCGAACTCTGGTCATCGATGGCCCGCAGCCTAGGGGTGAAAATCCACCGCACTACCGCGTATAACCCCCAGGCTAACGGTTTATGCGAACGTTTTCATAGGTCATTGAAAGCAGCCCTCAGAGCGTCACTTACGGATACAAATTGGGTTGACAAACTTCCATGGGTTTTATTGGGGTTGCGTTCTGCACCTAAGGAGGATTTGCACGCCTCCCCAGCTGAGTTAGTTTTTGCACAACCTCTCCGTTTACCCGGTGAATTTCTCCCCGACAATCCTGCGCCAAATTGCCCCCCCGCTCAGCTGTTGCAGAGCGACACAGGACCAAACACGCTTCCTGGCCCCGTTCATCACAGTTTCCCATGCGTTTTTGTGCCGAAGGCTTTAAAAAAATGCAGAGTTTGTTTTTGTTAGGCATGATGCTCATCGCCCAAATTTGCGGCCACCTTATGATGGACCTCTCAGAGTGCTGGAAACAGGAGAGAAGCATTTTTTACTAGATTTGGGAGACAGGAAGGAGTTGATTTGTATAAACAGACTCAAACCTGCTTTTGTTTTGGCGGATGAACAAGTGCAGTTGGCGAGGGCCTCCCGTCGCGGCAGACCTCCGAGAAGGCATTCTCCAGAACCCCCACAGAGATTGGCTAACAGTTCTAATCCACAGGTGCAGGAAGTCACTGCAGAAGCAGCAAGGCCGGCTTACAGCAGATACGGCAGGAGGTTTAGACCTAGGCAACTGATGGATTGATATTTGTTATGTAGTAATGTTTTTATGTCATGCATCTCTGATTATGTTTGTCCCATATTAGACGTTTGGGGGGGGGGGTCATGTGGCACATATGTTGGGTACATATTTTCCACAAATGTATTGCTGTATGTTTATTGTGTGCTTCACGTCTCGAAGGACAAAAGGACTGAGTCTGCAGGAGGTATCGAGAAGGTGTGAGATTTGGCCTTTGTCTCAGAGAGAAGCCCTGGAGGGATTTCCGGACCATCGAAGGCTAAGAGACAATGGTGGAAGATCAAAAGGGTTACAGTGTGACTGTATGTTTGCTAAGACACCATGTGACTTGAGTTTCGTTGTTCCGGAGTATAAAAGAGCGATGTGATATTGATCTGTCTCTTTTCTTGCTTGGAGATTGTTAGAGTATGTGTTCTGTTAATAAAGCTGAGCTTGAGAAATAAACTCAGCCTCATCCTTGAGCACATCCTCTACACTTTGCTAATTTATTTCTTATTTTATCATCACTTACAGGGCAACATATAATAGCAGGGGATTTTAATTGTACATTGAATCCCGGTATAGATAGATCAACAGGACTGGACTGTACGCACAATGGATGCAGGATGATCATTAATCATTTTATGAAAGAATTGAGATTGCTAGATATATGGAGAGAAATGAAACCACAAGTTAAAGCCTACTCTTGTTATTCCAATACCTACAAGACATTCTCACGTATTGACTATTTTTTGATCTCCACAGAATTAAGGTCCAAGATTCAAAACTGCTTCTATGATAACATTGTGATCTCTGATCATGCACCCTGCTGTCTAATATATGTAGATAAGAAATTGACAAAGGAACCAGGTAGGTGGCAATTTCAGCATAAATGGCTTCAGGATGAGGAATTTGTTAAGTACATAGAAAAACAGATAGATGAGTTCTTTGATATCAATACTACACAAACATCAGCATGTATAAAGTGGGAGGCTTTCAAAGTTTTTATTAGGGGGCATATTATTAGTTATACAGGTTCAAAATCTAAGAAGACTCGAGAGGAGAGAGCCCAATTGGAACATAAAATAAAAATTCTCCAAGAAAAAGTGTATGCAGGAAGTGACCCAAAGTTAGAGAACGAATTACTGATTCTGAGAGCTGAATATGACAAAAAATCAGCGAATAGAGCTGCCTCGAGTCTTCTAAGATTGAAGCAATCTTTTTATGAACAAGGTGAAAAATCAGGGAAATTATTGGCATGGCAGATTAACAATTAGAATTTAAAACACCAATTACCAGTATCATAAGTAACGGACAGGCAGTTGTAGATCCTTTAGAAATTAACAGTGCCTTTAGAGATTATTATGAAAAACTATATGATACAAAAAATGAAACTGACTTAACAAAACTAAATGAGTTTTTGGACGGATTATCTATACCGTGTATTCCAAATGAAAACAGATCGGAGATACTGGAGTCTAAAATTAGTCAAGAAGAAGTTGGGCTAGCCATTGATAATATGAAATCAGGAAAAAGTGCAGGACCAGATGGTCTTCCAGTTGACCTCTATAAAAAATTTAAGAATAAATTAATAAAACCATTTTTGGAAATGGTTTTAGAAGCATTTCAAACTAGTAATTTACCACTATACATGAATAATGCCTTAATTATACTGTTGCCAAAGCCAGGTAAACCCTCTAATAAATGTAAAAATATGAGACCAATAAGCCTATTAAATGCTGACCTTAAGATAATCTGTAAAATTTTAGCAAGATGACTACAAGAAATATTACCAAATATTATTAACTGAGATCAGAATGGCTTTATAAAGGGAAGACAAGGCTTCCATAATGTAAGAAGACTATTTAATATTATCTATTCTAATAAAGAAGCACCGGATACAGCTCTCCTATCATTGGACACAGAAAAGGCCTTTGATAGGGTCAAATGGCCCTTTCTTTTTGAAGTCCTACAAAGGTTTGGACTTGGAAATAATTTCATAAAATGGGTCCAGATAATATACAATAATGCTACAGCAGAAATCCTAACAAACAGCAATATCTCAAAATCAATAAAAATCAATAGAGGATGTCGACAAGGCTGTCCACTTTCACCTTTACTGTTTACTATGGCAATTGAACCTTTAGCGATGGCAGTACGTTTACATCCACAATTATATGGAATTAAAGTAGGACCAACAGAACATAAAATCTCCCTGTATGCCGATGACATAATTTTGTTTATGTCGAATCTTAAAAAATCAATTCCGACCTTGTTGAATTTAATAAAGAATGTTGGGGAAATATCAGGATATAAAATAAATAAAACAAAATCTTCAATATTAATGCTAAATGAGACCCAGAGAAATCACCCAGCTCCTGAGGTAAATCAATTCAAAGTTGTAAATCAGTTTAAATATTTAGGAATTCAAATTGTGCCTAAGCTAGAATCAGTCACCAGTGCCAACTATGAAGCCTTAATGACAGACATTAATGAGTTACTTCAGAGATGGATGTCACTACCAATGTTGATGATTGGGAGAATTAATATACTTAAAAGTAATATCTTACCCAAAATACTTTATTTATTTCAATACATTCCTTTACCACCACCTTCAGATCTATTCTCAAGAATTAAAAAAAAGTTAGTGGAATTTATATGGAACAATAGGAAGGCCAGATTACGTCTGTCCTTACTATATTTACCATTTGATCGTGGAGGTCTGAAATGTCCAAACTTTATGTTGTATTACTGGTCAGCACAACTGAGGTCTATAACATATTATTTTTCATCAAATGATCTCCCTCACTGGACTGAAATGGAATCATACAATTTACCTTTACCTCTTCCCATATTCATATACTCAGACTCGGCAAAAAAATTACAGAAACAAGTTAAAAATCCATTTGTAAAGCATATGATCAAAATATGGTGTGAAACCACAAAAATATTTAAAAGAACCACACTTATTGTCACAATTTAGCCCAATATGGGGTAATCCATATTTTAAACCAGGGAGAGCGGACGCTGTATTTAAAGTATGGAATTTAAAAGGGATTCAAAAGATTCAAGACTTATATTTGTCATGTTCAGATAGCATAATGTCTTTTGAAGAACTGAGGATCAAATTTAATCTTAATAGAACACATTTTTTAAAATATCTTCAGCTTAGGAACTTTATTCGATCAAATCAAAATAATGCTCTCATCCGACCTACTTATTCATCCTTGGAAAAAATCTTGACGAAAGATAGTAAGAGAAAGGGTATTATTTCAGAGTTTTATAACTCATTGACATTATCCTCAAGTGAAAACTCACAGAAAATACTGAATTATTGGAAAGAAGACCTGCAAACTGAAATTTCAGAGGAACAATGGGAATTGGCTTGTACAGAAGCTCAAACCAAATCAATAAATGTACGTCTTAAATTGATACATTTTAAATGGTTAATGCGGATGTATGTTACACCGGTGGAGTTAAATAGATATAACAAAAACATACCAGATACGTGCACAAAATGTATGGAAAGTAAAGGAACCTTATTTCATTGTTTATGGTGCAGCGGCATGAAATAATAGCGGCGTTGTTGGAGGTTTTAAGTAGAGTTTTATTATCATACCGCTGTCACAAGCTCCGCTCCCGGCGCCGTGCATGCGCGCTGAGAGCGAGCTCACGGCTCTCAGAGAAGGAGGACACAATGTCTGTGTCCAGCAGCAGCAGATGGAGAAGTGAGATTGAGAGTGTGAGAGCATGGTTACAATGCAGTATATATACACCCAACTACAACAATACATCAAAGCATTCACAGCAGTTGGTCTGATCAAAGAGATAACAGGACAGGCATGAGACATTTGCATGAAAGGCAACATTAACATCACAGAAGTGAGCCAGACGAAACGAGTCTGCCTGTAGACATTAATACACATTTCACTGTTCTGTTATTTGCTCTAGCCGAGCGCTGTGTTTGACCAGTCTGTTTGTGGGGATTTACACCAAAGCACATCTACATATGTAAGATGCTCAGAAGAAGCACAGTAAGAACAAGACGCATGAACACTATACATGAATGGCGCATTACATCACAATACATGCATGGCACATTGCATCACAAATACATGCGTGGCACAATGCATCACAACACATGAATGGCACATTACATCTCAGTAGTGCAGCGGGAAAAACAGAGACAAGAGAGTTGAGTGTCCTTAACTGTTGTGGGGGTCAACCGAACCGCCACACGCTCCCCCCCAGAGGGCACGGCAGGGGGCCGAGTCCTCGATAATCCATCTGTGTGAGCGAGCTGTGGGAGAAGCTCGCTGCAGGCGGAGGGGGAGGGAGGGGAGGGGTAGTAAGTGCCGGCAGGGGCTGTAAAATCGTCCCGAGCCGCGCAAAAATTGCTTGCTGCTCCGCGACGTCGAGGGGCTGTCCCGTTGCGCGTGCGGAGATCACAAGAAGAAAAATTAGTCTCTGACTCCTCTCGTGGCCATGAAGAAAAGCAGGAGCGGCTGTAAGAAAAAAATAAACAAAAGCAGAGGGACTGGCGTGTTGGCTTTAGGTGCAGGAGCAACCCCAAAGCCCCCCGGGAACAGCTGACGGCTGAAATCCCTTTGTGCCGTGGCTGAGACCATTAAAAAACCCAGTGGCGAGCTGCGTGCTTGCTTCAGGTGAACGGGCAGCCCTGAAGGTTCCGAGGGTGGCGATCGGCCGTATTTCTCGGGCATGTGCAGCGGCGGAGGACAATGGCGGTCTCTTGTAGCCTTTATTGTCCCGTGCGTGATGCGCCGTCCTCGTAACTCCCCGGTGCTTGCGCCGGGGCTCGTGCGTGGGTGGGTCAGCTGGAGAGGAGAACCAGGGTGCAGAATCTTGGTGGAGATCGGCGCAGACGGCGCCGATAAAATCCAGGTTGAGCTGTGGCTGCAGATTGGCCATGGTGCGTTGGAGCGGTGAGAGGAAATAGACGATCTTTTGTCCCTCAGGCTCGTGCAGATGCGTTGGAGCGGTGGGAGGGAATAGACGATCTTTGTTCCTCAGGCTCGGGTAGATGAGATGGATCGCTGAGAGGGGGGAGTAGCAGTGAGAGGGAGAAAACGTTCTGTGTCCCTCGGCTGGTCCAGCGTGGACGTCCTGATCTCAGGCAAGGGTCACGCCATGACGTTTTCTGCAGATTTTCCCGGTCGTGGGTGATGTCCGGGGAACGGCTCGCCTGTGTTGGCTCCGCGTCGAGGTCTTCCTGAAGCCGAAGGGAGAGCAGCTCGTCAGGCTGCTGTGTTCGCTGGAAGCCTGTTTTTTTCAGCGTCGGTTCGCCAGCGTGGCCGTCCAAATCAGAAGGCTGCGTCGCACAAAGCATGTGCGTCTTCAAGGGGTCACCAGTGCGGCGGCATGGAATAAAGCGGCGTTGTTGGAGGTTTTAAGTAGAGTTTTATTATCATACCGCTGTCACAAGCTCCGCTCCCGGCGCCGTGCATGCGCGCTGAGAGCGAGCTCACGGCTCTCAGAGAAGGAGGACACAATGTCTGTGTCCAGCAGCAGCAGATGCAGAAGTGAGATTGAGAGAGTGAGAGCATGGTTACAATGCAGTATATATACACCCAACTACAACAATACATCAAAGCATTCACAGCAGTTGGTCTGATCAAAGAGATAACAGGACAGGCATGAGACATTTGCATGAAAGGCAACATTAACATCACAGAAGTAAGCCAGACGAAACGAGTCTGCCTGTAGACATTAAAGGCACTTTTCCACAAGTATCACCTTAGCTTTACTTACTTTTACTTTACTCAGTTTCTCGCTCTTTCCACAGTACCCTACACGCTTTAACCGATACGATTTTCGTGCCAGTTTAGGGGCAGGGGACAAGCGAGAAAAAGCGAGGTGTGATTTTTCGTTAATCGACTGCTAGCCGCTGATTGGTCAGCGCGTAACGTCACAGAGAGCGTCCGTTTTCAGTTTTCTGTTGAAGCTGCACGACCGCCATTTGTAATCGGTCATGGAGTGAATATGATATTAATAGAGACAGCGTTGTAGGTTAGGTTTTGCGGAAATCTACACCGTGGTCCAACGAAGAGGTGCGGGGTTTTCTCTGCTTGCTGGCAGATCCACAGTCAGAAGAGTGATCCGGACCCTACAGATGACTGCGCAGAATAGAACCGTACTACTGACAAGCTGAATACAAAGTTGAGAGAACCATCCATGGTGAGTGATTTGTAATATTGTGCATCTGTTTGCTTATTTATCCTGTTGGTGGTAAGCTCACTTTTGAGCCATACAGCCGCGTTCTGTGCTGGCTAACTCGTTGTAGCTAACGAATTTTGGCTAGTAGCTAGATAATACCAACTGTTGATTCGCGCTTGTTTTCTCCTAAATATTCGCTTGTGAGAGCAAAAGATGACATATATCAATCCTGGTTATAGTCCTGGTTTTTATTTTGTATTGCACTTGGTGCTGCGCATTAAATTGTGTGCAATTTAATGCCGTTTTTTGCTGGCTAACTCGTTTTAGCTAACGAGTTTTGGCTAGTAGCTAGATAATACCCACTGTTGATTCACGCTTGTTTTCTCCTAAACATTTGCTTGTAAGAGCAATACGCTGAAATATATCAATCCTGGTTATAGTCCTGGTTTTTGTTTTGCATTAAATTGTGTGCAATTTAATAAAAAAATAGTTTTTAAATAGAAATGTGGGCCGATGAGGTGTTGGTTAATATGGGCTGTAGCCATAATCATCAATATTAAAATAAACACTTTCAATATATCACTGTCCCTGTAATGAATCTATATATGGGTTTCACTTTCTGAAATGAGTGACAAAAATATTGAACTTTTTCATGATATTCTAATTTTTGAGATGTGCTTGTATAAGTGTTGAACTTGCTTGAAAAAACTAAACACCATCCATTTCTATTGTTCGTCTAGGCAGGAGGGAATCAGCCGCTCAACAACGGACGTCGCCACTGTGGAAAGTACTGAAATCCTTTGCTTTTATAGGTAAGTGTCAAAACCAAATTAGCACAATTTCCACTTAATGTAAAAGGGTCTGAACTGAGATTTATTTGATTGTGTGAGTATTAATTACAGAATAACTGAAAAAGACTGGTGCATCAACTGTAAAATAAACCACTTGTTAATGTATTTATTTGTCAGATCACTTGTGTGATCCTTTGAGTTATGTTCATAACTGTATCTTTTGGGGAATGGCAGTTGTTCAGTCATCAATATAGTTTAGTTTATATGTGTAGTTTATACTCTATCATCAATAAAGTCATGCAGTAACAGGACACATTACAAATATTGTAGTGCTTCCTTTTATATTTTAGCAATGCAAGTACAAAACACCACCCACACTTGAAGCCAGTGCAAGAAGAGACACTTTTACATTCCAGACAAACTTTTATTGATAAAAACTCCATATTTTGACTGAGCGACTCCATAATCTGTGATGCACACCTTCAGTTAAAGTACTAGATTCCATTCCACTGAATGTATTAATTCATTCTGATTGCTGAGGCCACAGTAAAAGCAGATGACTTTAAATGCAACCCAGCCCTTGTAAAATCGACTTTACATCAGTGCAGCTATATGAAAATTGTGGTTAAATACAACAACGAAGTACTTTATTGTCACATTGGAATCGGAATCGCTGCTGTTTGGGTTTTCTTTTGAATTCTTGGATGGAATATGGGTGGGCAATATAAGCTGCATCTTCAGCCATCACCCATTTCAGATAACCTATGTTGAACTGTGTAATCAGAGGAGTTATTGTTTAATTCGACCTTATTAAATTTTTTTCCCCCTTTGTTATATTATTGTATTTTCTTTAAATCTATCCGAAATAAAGATTCATTCATTCACATTCCACCACTGGCTTTTAGTAACAAGTGTATTTCCCAAATATGTTTTAAACTTCATTTATTTAACCTCCACACATTTCTGTCTTTTGTCTAGGCAAGAGGTAAACGATCGATCCACCCCAAACTGGACCTTGCGTCACTATTTACAGAGATGCAGGCCTAAGATCTGCTGATCTGAGACCAGTGTGAGCTGCACATCCCAGCTGCTGAGTGACCCAGTCTGACAGTTTGAGTTTTGCACATTCTGAATAATCTGGAATTTGCTGCTGATTGTAATAAACAATTTAGTGACTTATGTGTTTGCATCATGATTTCTATTTTTGTCTTTTAATACACTGGTGGGAAAAGAGTCAATAGTACAAACCATTAATGGGTGACCTTGAAAATAATGACTCATTTTTAAGACATTTATGTCACATGGTGGTAACCTTCACATATAAAAAGACATCTGCAAAAACTTCAGAGGTTTGTCAGTGCAATACTACATGAATGCATGTATAGTACATTGTTGATGCAGAGAATATATATTTCTACAGTATATGTATCGAGTAAATCAAGCATTTTCCATGTAACCTTGTGACTGCATTATTTTAATTGCTTTTAATGCTAGATCAAGTTTGTTTTGGCCTAAAATGCATCATAACTGTCAAATACATCTTATTATACCGAACTCAGTAATGTTTACTTTTGAATATACATTTTGTGGCTAATATAGTTATTAACCTGGCAATCGAGTTGTGTCAGCTGATCATTTTTTGCTATGACAACATCTCAGACTCAGTGCAGCTGAAGCAGGTACGTCCATGATGTCTCAACAGTCCAGGATTTTCACGCAGATCAGAGCAATTTTTTTTCCCACAATATTTTTATTGAACCTTTTTTTTTTACAAACAGCACACACAGTCAGACACTAACACAAAAGTAATTTAAAAACTAAACAATAAAATGACAAAAAAAGGTTAAAAAACAGAAACCATTAACAAAAACAAGTCAACAATGTTCCTCTGTTTAGGTAATCTATTACATTAGAATACATAATATACTGTACATTCACCAGCTTGGAATTTGCAAGGTCCACACATATCCTTCTTCAGAAGTTATGTTTACTTAATTTACATAATCAATGAAAGGTCTCCATATATTCTCAAACACATTTCCTTTGATTTCAGTATGTATGTTATTCTTTCTAGTGGAAACCAAAAGTGAGTTGGTTGTAGTCATTTTTCTAAGGTGTTTTGACGTGTAATTACCCATCCCTGAACACATATGCCTTATAAATATCAAGAGATGGGAAAATGATACTCAAATGACACTCAACATGCAAAATGGTGCTACAGTTAGATTGCCTTTCTTTAAAATTTTTAAAGTTATTTTGTAAGTAAAAGTGGGCTAGGATTGACTTCCGGTTATGGCTGCCACGTAGGACGGACGTGTCTCGCTCTGCTCTGCTCCTGGAGAAAAAAAATCGGCAAATAACTCTCTCATTTGGGACAGAACGTATCCCAGCGTTTGGGCGAGGATATGTCGGCGAAGCCTAAGGCTGGAAAACCAGGAAAAGGAAAAAGCGAGCCGCCGAAACAGTCCAAATTAACGGACTTTCAGGTCTGTGACGCAGCAAACAAAACTCCATATATGGCGGAGGAGGCTGGCGGCGGTGCAATGTCTGCGGGGAATTGCGCAGATGCGCTGATGGCTGCCATGAGTTCAATGAGAGCGGACTTTTCCTCTAGATTTGATGGGATTATGACAGCGTTGGAAGGAATAAGAAAGGAATTGGGTGACTGTGTAGAACGAACGGCGCAGATGGAGCTCCGTCTCGCTAGTGCTGAAGATGACGTCACCCGTCTTCAATTAAAGGTGCGCACTTTGGAAAAAAAAAATAAATCTCTGGAAGATAATATTTTGGATTTGGAATCTCGGTCGAGACAGAATAATTTGAGGCTGGTGGGTCTTCCAGAGGAATCAGAAGGTCGGGACGTATGTTCCTTTCTGGAAAAGTGGATTCCGGAGGTGCTGGGCAGCGAGGAGTTGCAATCAGCAGTGGTTCTGGAAAAAGCACATCGTATTGGCCCACGGAGAGATAAGGGACCGCCGAGGACCTTAATTATGAAGTTTCTTAGCAACAGAGACAGGATGAAGATCTTCAACGCTGCACGTGCTAAAGGAGAGATTAAACACCAGGACCAGCAGGTGCGGTTCTACCCAGATTTGGCCACAGGAATCCAGCAATTGAGGAAGCAGTTTGATCCCATACGTAAGGAGCTGCGCAACCTTGGGATTCGTCATGGTGTAATCTATCCTGCGAGACTGCTGACCACGTATGAGGGCAGAACCCACATCTTCAAGACCCCAGAGGAGGCGCAGGAGTTCATCAAGAAGATCAAAGAAGAAGAAGAGACTGGTGGGAGCTAAGCATGAACAAAATATAAGGTAGAATAATTAAGCATTTGCACAGGCATCTGACTGACTTGAAGTAAATAGTAAGTTTACAAAATATAGATTGTATTATATATTAAAAAAACAAAACAAAAACAAAACAAACAAAAAAAAAACTATGATGTACAAAGTTGTTAAAAATTTTGGAGTTAAGTTGGAAAACTACAGAGGAGAGTTAATGTTACGTCATTAAAAAGCAGTAGAGTTGGGGTGATTGGGAGGATGAAGAAGGAGTGGCTTAGGCTGTTCCCTGTGGGTGTGGAACGGTCGATGGCTATATCGGGAGACAGAATTTTTCTTTTGATTTTGGGGGGTTTGCCACAAGTGTGGGAAGGGGAAATTTGTTTGTGTGTAGTTTGTAGGATGAATGTTCAACCACTCATGTTTTTGCTTCTGTGTATGAGTATGTTTACACTGCAAGGTAATCCTAAACTCTCTATTGATCATGGACCAAAGTGTTAATCTTAATTTAACTTCATGGAATTGCAGAGGTCTACAAAATTTAAAAAAACTTAAACAAGTTATGAATAAAATAAAGGACATGGGTTCAAGAATTGTGTTTTTACAAGAAACTCGTCTGATAGAGGAGGATGTTAAAAGAATTAGGAGTAGATGGCAGGGAAGTGTATTCACCTCTTCATTTTCATCCCGAGCCAGGGGAGTTATGACTCTCATACATAAATCAGTTCCTTTTCAGGTGAAAAATGTAATTGGAGACAAATTTGGAAGATATGTAATCATTCAAGGTTCTTTGCTATTAGAAAATATAAATCTTGTGAACTTATATGGTCCCAATATAGATGATCAGAAGTTCTTTGCTAATTTATTTCTCATCTTATCATCACTTACAGGGCAACATATAATAGCAGGGGATTTTAATTGTACATTGAATCCAGGTGTGGATAGATCAACAGGACTGGATTGTACGCACATTGGATGTAGGATGACTATTAATCATTTTATTAAAGAATTGAGATTGTTAGATATATGGAGAGAAATGAAACCACAAGTTAAAGCCTATTCTTGTTATTCCAGTACCTACAAGACATTCTCACGTATTGATTATTTTTTGATTTCCACAGAATTAAGGTCCAAGATTCAAAACTGCTTTTATGATAACATCGTGATTTCTGATCATGCACCCTGTTGTCTAATATATGTAGATAAAAAATTGACAAAGGAATCAGGTAGATGGCAATTTCAGCATAAATGGCTTCAGGATGAGGAATTTGTCAAGTATATAGAAAAACAGATAGACGAGTTCTTTGACATCAATACTACACAAACATCAGCATGTGTAAAGTGGGAGGCTTTCAAAGCTTTTATTAGGGGACATATTATTAGTTATACAGGATCAAAATCTAAGAAGACTCGAGAGGAGAGAGCTAAATTGGAACATAAAATAAAAAGTCTTCAGGAAAAAGTGTATGCAGGAAGTGACCCAAGGTTGGAGAATGAATTACTGATTTTGAGAGCTGAATACGACAAAAAATCAGCGAATAGAGCTGCCTCGAGTCTTCTAAGATTGAAACAATCTTTTTATGAACAAGGTGAAAAATCAGGAAAATTATTAGTATGGCAGATTAAACAATTGGAAATTAAAACACCAATTACCAGTATTATAAGTAATGGACAGGTAGTTATAGATCCTTTAGAAATTAATAGAGCCTTTAGAGATTACTATGAAAAATTATATGATACCAAAAATGAACCTGATTTAACAAAACTAAATGGGTTTTTGAACGAACTATCTATACCGTGTATTCCAAATGAAAACAGGGAGATATTGGAGTCTAAAATTAGTCAAGAAGAAGTTGGGCTAGCCATTGATAATATGAAATCAGGAAAAAGTGCAGGACCAGATGGTCTTCCAGTTGACCTTTATAAAAAATTTAAGAATAAATTAATAAAACCTTTTTTGGAAATGGTTTTAGAAGCATTTGAAAATAATAATTTACCATCATACATAAATAATGCCTTAATTATACTGCTGCCAAAACCAGGTAAGCCCTCTAATAAATGTGAAAATATGAGACCAATAAGCCTATTAAACGCCGACCTTAAGATAATCTGTAAAATTTTAGCAAGACAAATACAAGAAATTTTACCAAATATTATTAATCGAGATCAGAATGGCTTTATAAAGGGTAGACAAGGCTTCCATAATGTAAGAAGACTATTTAATATTATTTATTTTAATAAAGAAGCACCGGATACAGCTCTCCTATCATTGGACGCCGAAAAGGCCTTTGATAGAGTTGAATGGCCCTTTCTTTTTGAAGTCCTACAAAGGTTTGGACTTGGAAATAATTTCATAAAATGGGTTCAAATAATATACAATAATGCTACAGCAGAAATCCTAACAAATAACAATATTTCAAAACCAATAAAAATCAATAGAGGATGTCGACAAGGCTGTCCACTTTCACCTTTACTGTTTATTATGGCAATTGAACCTTTAGCGATAGCGATACGTTTACACTCACAAATATATGGAATTAAAGTTGGACCAACAGAACATAAAATCTCCCTGTACGCCGATGATATAATTTTGTTTATGTCGAATCTAAAAAAATCAATTCCAACCTTGTTGAATTTAATAAAGAATTTTGGGGAAATATCAGGATATAAAATAAATAAAACTAAATCTTCAATATTAATGCTAAATGAGACCCAGAGAAATTACCCAGCCCCTGAGGTAAATCAATTCAATGTTGTAAATCAGTTTAAATATTTAGGAATCCAAATTATGCCTAAGCTAGAATCAGTCGCCAGTGTCAACTATGAAGCCTTAATGTCAGATATCAATGAGTTAACTCAGAGATGGATGTCACTACCAATGTCGATGATCGGGAGAATCAATATACTTAAAAGTAATATTTTACCTAAAATACTTTATTTATTTCAATACATTCCCTTATCACCACCTTTAGATCTATTCTCAAGAATAAAAAAAAAGTTAGTGGAATTTATATGGAACAACAGGAGGGCTAGATTACGTTTGTCTTTATTATATTTACCATTTGATCGTGGAGGTCTGAAATGTCCAAATTTTATGTTGTATTATTGGTCGGCACAACTGAGGTCTATGACATATTATTTTTCATCAAATGATCTCCCTCACTGGACTGAAATGGAATCATACAATTTACCTTTACCTCTTCCCATATTCATATACTCAGATTCGGCAAAAAAATTACAAAAACAAGTTAAAAATCCATTTGTAAAGCATATGATCAAAATATGGTGTGAAGCTAAAAACTATTTAAAAGAACCACAGTTATTGTCACAATTTAGTCCAATATGGGGTAATCAATATTTTAAACCAGGGAGAGCGGACGCTGTATTTAAAGTATGGAATTTAAAAGGGATACAAAAGATTCAGGATTTATATTTGCCATGTGCAGACAACATAATGTCTTTTGAAGAGCTGAGGATCAAATTTAATCTCAATAGAACACATTTTTTTAAATATCTTCAACTTAGAAACTTTATTCGATCAAATCAAAATAAAGCTCTCACTCGACCTATTTATTCATCCTTGGAAAAAATGATGATGAAAGATAGTAAAAGAAAGGGTATTATTTCAGAGTTTTATAACTCACTGACACTATCTTCAAGTGAAAATTCACTGAAAAGATTAAACTACTGGAAAGAAGATCTGCAAATTGAAATTTCAGAGGAACAATGGGAATTGGCTTGTACAGAAGCTCAAACCAAATCAATAAATGCACGCCTTAAATTGATACATTTCAAATGGTTAATGCGGATGTATGTTACACCGGAGGAGTTAAATAGATATAACAAAAATATACCAGATACATGCACAAAATGCATGGAAAGTAAAGGAACCCTATTTCATTGTTTATGGGAATGTAGATTAATAAGAATGTTTTGGGAAGAGGTGAGGGTAACAATTGAAAAAATAATCTCAAAACAAATCATATTGAATCCTAAACTGGTTTTGTTGGGTCTGTACCCAGAAAAGCATAATTTCAATAAAAGTGAAAGAACATTCATAGACCTCAGTTTGCTTAATGCCAAAAAATGTATTGCACTATTATGGAAAAAGACTCATAGACCAGATGTGACTCAGTGGTTAAGACAGATGTTAACAAACCTTCCATTAGAAAGAATAACATATATACTGAAATCAAAGGAAATTGTGTTTGAGAATATATGGAGACCTTTTATTGATTATGTAAAAAATTTAAACATAACTCTTGAAGAAGAAGGTGAATGATGTGTGTGGACCTTGTAAATTCCAAACTGGTGAACATAATATGTATACTTATGTATTGGATTGTCTAGACTAAACAGAGGAGCATTGTTGAAGACTTGATTTTGTTGGTGGTTGTTGGTGTTTTTAGTGCATTTTTTTTTTTTTTTTGTAGTACTTTAGTGTTAGTGTTTGATTGTTTGTATCATGTTTGTTAAAAAAAAAAAAAAAAAAAAGGTTCAATAAAGATATTGTGGAAAAAAAAATATCTTCAACTTAGAAACTTTATTCGATCAAATCAAAATAAAGCTCTCACTCGACCTATTTATTCATCCTTGGAAAAAATGATGATGAAAGATAGTAAAAGAAAGGGTATTATTTCAGAGTTTTATAACTCATTGACACTATCTTCAAGTGAAAATTCACTGAAAAGATTAAACTACTGGAAAGAAGATCTGCAAATTGAAATTTCAGAGGAACAATGGGAATTGGCTTGTACAGAAGCTCAAACCAAATCAATAAATGCACGCCTTAAATTGATACATTTCAAATGGTTAATGCGGATGTATGTTACACCGGAGGAGTTAAATAGATATAACAAAAATATACCAGATACATGCACAAAATGCATGGAAAGTAAAGGAACCCTATTTCATTGTTTATGGGAATGTAGATTAATAAGAATGTTTTGGGAGGAGGTGAGGGTAACAATTGAAAAAATAATCTCAAAACAAATCATATTGAATCCTAAACTGTTTTTGTTGGGTCTGTACCCAGAAAAGCATAATTTCAATAAAAGTGAAAGAACATTCATAGACCTCAGTTTGCTTAATGCCAAAAAATGTATTGCACTATTATGGAAAAAGACTCATAGACCAGATGTGACTCAGTGGTTAAGACAGATGTTAACAAACCTTCCATTAGAAAGAATAACATATATACTGAAATCAAAGGAAATTGTGTTTGAGAATATATGGAGACCTTTTATTGATTATGTAAAAAATTTAAACATAACTCTTGAAGAAGAAGGTGAATGATGTGTGTGGACCTTGTAAATTCCAAACTGGTGAACATAATATGTATACTAATGTATTGGATTGTCTAGACTAAACAGAGGAGCATTGTTGAAGACTTGATTTTGTTGGTGGTTGTTGGTGTTTTTAGGGTATTTTTTTTTTGTAGTACTTTAGTGTTAGTGTTTGATTGTTTGTATCATGTTTGTTAAAAAAAAAAAAAAGGTTCAATAAAGATATTGTGGGAAAAAAAAAGTGGGCTAGGATTAACTGGAAATATAACAAGTTTCCACATATAATTCCAAGGTCAATTGGCAATTCAATCAAACCAAAAAGGAGTTGTTCAGCTGCTGCATTTTTCTGCAGTCATTTTCTACGGTGTTTTACCGTGTAATTTCCCATCCCTGAACACATATCCCTTAAAAAGAACTATCAATGGGAAAATGATACACAAAAACAAGAATTTTACTACAGTTGAATTGGCTTTTTTTTAAAGTAATTTAAATTATTTTGTACGTAAAATAGGGCTATGATTAATTGGAAATATAACAAGTATCCACATATAAGTTCTTCATATAAGTTATAAGGAAGTTCTGCAACCACTGTGTGCTTGAGAAGCTGGGGACAACATTCTCCCACCACTGCGAGCTACGGTTTACTGCCCAGGTCCATGGTCTGCAGCGTTGATTTTGCAACAACGCAGCCAACTAGAACACACACACAGCATACATATTAATACTGATAACCTGGCGACATCAAAATGCTGTACACAACAATGACATGATGATAAAATGACAATAGAAAGCATTAAATTACCAAAAACTTTTTCCTCGTGTGCCTGATGTGCTGGGTAATTAAGCTCTCTGCTTCATATTCCCCAATGGCAACGAGTCTCTGGTACTGCTCCAACGTGTGTTCTCTCAATGCACGTCGACTTCTCCTGTAAAACTCTCTTCTCCGCTTAAAAACATTCATTGTGTTCAAAAGCCAGAGAAGAACCAACGTGGAAATCCTCCGCTCGTGATCCGCCATTTTCTTTGTTGTGAAGACGTCGGTCGCCGGAGATGACGTCAGCAGAGTATGGGGCCGCCTCAATCCCGCCCACTACAGAGTTTACGCGGCTTTACAGGGTTGTATGGGTGAACAACCCAGGGAGAAAGAAGTAGTGGAGAATCGAAACAAGTAAAAAAGAACTGTGACTATGGAAAAGAGCCATAATACACATTTCACTGTTCTGTTATTTGCTCTAGCCGAGCGCTGTGTTTGACCAGTCTGTTTGTGGGGATTTACACCAAAGCACATCTACATATGTAAGATGCTCAGAAGAAGCACAGTAAGGGCTGCACGGTGGCGCAGTGGTTAGCACTGCGGCAGCACAGTTTACCCTTGGCCGGGGGATTGTGGGGATCGTGGGTTCGATCCCAGCCCCCGACCAACAGTGATCTGTGTGGAGTTTGCATGTTCTCCCCGTGTTGCGTGGGTTTACTCTGGGATTTCTCCGGTTTCCTCCCACATGCCAAAAACATGCATGTTAGGTTAATTGGCTGTTCTAAATTGTCCCTAGATATCTGTTTCCTATAGGCCCTTAGAATAGAGGGTTAGTATTAATGAAAGCGCTTTGAGTGGTCTTTGTGACTAGAAAAGCGCTATATAAGTGCAGGTTAGTTAGTTAGTTAGTTAGTAGTAAGGACAAGACGCATGAACACTATACATGAATGGCGCATTACATCACAATACATGCATGGCACATTGCATCACAAATACATGCGTGGCACATTGCATCACAACACATGAATGGCACATTACATCTCAGTAGTGCAGCGGGAAAAACAGAGACAAGAGAGCTGAGTGTCCTTAACTGTTGTGGGGGTCAACCGAACCGCCACAATGGGAATGTAGAAAAATTAGAATGTTTTGGGAAGAGGTGAGGGTAACAATTGAAAAAATAATTTCAAAACAAATCATATTGAATCCTAAATTGTTTTTGTTGGGTCTGTATCCAGAAAAGCATAACTTTAATAAGAGTGAAAGAGCATTCATAGACCTCAGTTTGCTTAACGCCAAAAAATGTATTGCACTATTGTGGAAAAAGACTCATAGACCAGATGTGACTCAGTGGTTAAGACAGATGTTAACAAACCTTCCACTAGAAAGAATAACATGGGACTTCTGGTTATGGCGGCCACGTAGGAAGACGTGTTTCACTCGGCTCTGCTCCTAAAAATAAAAAGTCGGCAAATAACTCTCTCAATTGGAACAAAACCTATCCCAGCGTTTGGGCGCGGATATGCCGGTAAAGCCTAAGGCTGGGAAATCAGGTGGAGGAAAAACTGAAACGCCAAAACAGTCCAAGTTAACGGACTTCCCCGTTCGTGACGAAGCAGAAAAATCTCCAGAGACTATGGCGGAGCAAACTAACGGCGGAGCGGTGACTGCTGGCGAGGGCACAGGTGCGGTGCTCGCTGCCACTAGCGCAATGAGAGCAGAGTTTTCCGCTAAATTTGATGGGATTATAGCAGCGATAGAAGGAATGAGAAAGGAAATAAGCGACTGTATGGAACGAGTATCGCAGGTGGAGCTCCGAGTTTCCAGCGCTGAGGATGACGTCACCAGCCTACAATTAAAGGTGTGCACATTGGAATTAAAAAATAAACGTCTGGAAGATAATGTCCTGGACTTAGAATCCCGGTCAAGACGGAACAACCTGAGGCTGGTGGGCCTCCCGGAGGGAACCGAGGGTCGGGACCCATGTTCCTTTTTGGAAAAGTGGATTCCAGAAGCGCTGAACAACGCGGAGCTGCAGTCATCGGTCGTCTTAGAGAGTGTACACCGAATCGGCCCACCGAGAGATAATAAGGTACCACCGAGGACGCTGATTATGAAGTTCCTCAGCTACAGAGACAGGATGACGATCTCCAACGCGGCGCAAGCCAAAGGAGAAATTAAATACCAGGATCAACAGGCGCGGTTCTACCCAGATTTGGCCACAGGAATCCAACAATAAAGGAAACAGTTTGACCCCGCCTGTAAAGCGCTGCGCAACCTTGGGATTCGTCATGGAGTGATTCATCCTGCAAGACTGCTGGTCACATATAAGGGCAGAACCCACATCTTCAAGACCCCTCAGGAGGCGCAGGAGCTCATCAAGCAGATCCAAGAGGAGACTGGTGGGAGCTAAGCATGAAGCATGAACAAAATATAAGGTAGAATATTTAAGCATTTGCACAGGCATCTGACTGATCTGAAGCATATAGCAAGTTTACAAAATATAGATTGTATTATATATTTTAAAAAAAAACCTATGATGTACAAAGTTGCTATAAAATTTTGGAGTTAAGTTGGAAAACTACAGAAGAGAGTTAATGTTACGTCATTAAAAGCAGTAGAGTTAGGATGATTGGGAGGATGAAGGAGTGGCTTTGGCTGGTCCTCGCGGGTGTGGAGCGGTCGATGGCTATAGCGGGAGACGGAATTTTTTTTTATTTTAGGGGGATTACCACGAATGTGGGAAGGGGGAATTTGTTTGTGTGTAGTTTGTAGGATGAATGTTCAACCACTCATGTTTTTGCTTCTCTGTATGAGCATGTTTACATTGCGAGGTAATCTCAAACTCCTTATTGATCATAGACCAAAGCGTTAATCTTAATTTAACTTCATGGAATTGCAGAGGTCTACAAAATTTAAAAAAACTTAAACAAGTTATGAATAAAATAAAAGACATAGGTTCAAAAATTGTGTTTTTACAAGAAACTCATCTAATAGAGGAGGATGTAAAAAGAATTAGGAGAAGATGGCAAGGAAGTGTATTCACCTCATCATTTTCATCCGGAGCCAGGGGAGTTATGGCTCTCATACATAAATCAGTCCCATTTCAAGTGAAAAATGTAATTGGAGACAAATTTGGAAGATATCTAATCATTCAAGGATCTTTGTTATTAGAAAATATAAATCTGGTGAACTTATACGGTCCCAATATAGATGATCAAAATTTCTTTGCTAATTTATTTCTTATTTTATCATCACTTACAGGGCAACATACAGTATAATAGCAGGGGATTTTAATTGTACATTGAATCCCGGTATAGATAGATCAACAGGACTGGACTGTACGCACAATGGATGCAGGACGATCATTAATCATTTTATGAAAGAATTGAGATTGCTAGATATATGGAGAGAAATGAAACCACAAGTTAAAGCCTACTCTTGTTATTCCAATACCTACAAGACATTCTCACGTATTGACTATTTTTTGATCTCCACAGAATTAAGGTCCAAGATTCAAAACTGCTTCTATGAAAATATTGTGATCTCTGATCATGCACCCTGCTGTCTAATATATGTAGATAAGAAATTGACAAAGGAACAAGGTAGGTGGCAATTTCAGCATAAATGGCTTCAGGATGAGGAATTTGTTAAGTACATAGAAAAACAGATAGATGAGTTCTTTGATATCAATACTACACAAACATCAGCATGTATAAAGTGGGAGGCTTTCAAAGCTTTTATTAGGGGGCATATTATTAGTTATATAGGTTCAAAATCTAAGAAGACTCCAGAGGAGAGAGTCCAATTGGAACATAAAATAAAAATTCTTCAAGAAAAAGTGTATGCAGGAAGTGACCCAAAGTTAGAGAACGAATTACTGATTCTGAGAGCTGAATATGACAAAAAATCAGCGAATAGAGCTGCCTCGAGTCTTCTAAGATTGAAGCAATCTTTTTATGAACAAGGTGAAAAATCAGGAAAATTATTGGCATGGCAGATTAACAATTAGAATTTAAAACACCAATTACCAGTATTATAAGTAACGGACAGGCGGTTGTAGATCCTTTAGAAATTAATAGTGCCTTTAGAGATTATTATGAAAAATTATATGATACAAAAAATGAAACTGACTTAACAAAACTAAATGGGTTTTTGGACGGATTATCTATACCGTGTATTCCAAATGAAAACAGGGAGATACTGGAGTCTAAAATTAGTCAAGAAGAAGTTGGGCTAGCCATTGATAATATGAAATCAGGAAAAAGTGCAGGACCAGATGGTCTTCCAGTTGACCTCTATAAAAAATTTAAGAGTAATAAAACCATTTTTGGAAATGGTTTTAGAAGCATTTCAAAATAGTAATTTACCACCATACATGAATAATGCCTTAATTATACTGTTGCCAAAACCAGGGAAACCCTCTAATAAATGTGAAAATATGAGACCAATAAGCCTACTAAATGCCGACCTTAAGATAATCTGTAAAATTTAAGCAAGACGACTACAAGAAATATTACCAAATATTATTAACCGAGATCAGAATGGCTTTATAAAGGGAAGACAAGGCTTCCATAAAATAAGAAGAGCATTTAATATTATCTATTCTAATAAAGAAGCACCGGATACAGCTCTCCTATCACTGGACGCCGAAAAGGCCTTTGATAGGGTCGAATGGCCCTTTCTTTTTGAAGTCTTACAAAGGTTTGGACTAAGAAATAATTTCATAAAATGGGTTCAGATAATACACAATAATGCTACAGCAGAAATCCTAACAAACAGCAATATTTCAAAATCAATAAATATCAATAGAGGATGTCGACAAGGCTGTCCACTTTCACCTTTACTGTTTACTATGGCAATTGAACCTTTAGCGATGGCAGTACGTTTACATCCACAAATATATGGAATTAAAGTAGGACCAACAGAACATAAAATCTCCCTGTATGCTGATGACATAATTTTGTTTATGTCGAATCTTAAAAAATCAATTCCGACCTTGTTGAATTTAATAAAGAATTTTGGGGAAATATCAGGATATAAAATAAATAAAACAAAATCTTCAATATTAATGCTAAATGAGACCCAGAGAAATCACCCAGCTCCTGAGGTAAATCAATTCAATGTTGTAAATCAGTTTAAATATTTAGGAATTCAAATTGTGCCTAAGCTAGATTTAGTTGCCAGTGCCAACTATGAAGCCTTAATGACAGACATTAATGAGTTACTTCAGAGATGGATGTCACTACCAATGTCGATGACTGGGAGAATCAATATACTTAAAAGTAATATCTTACCCAAAATACTTTATTTATTTCAATACATTCCTTTACCACCACCTTCAGATCTATTCTCAAGAATTAAAAAAAAGTTAGTGGAATTTATATGGAACAATAGGAAGGCTAGATTACGTCTGTCCTTACTATATTTACCATTTGATCGTGGAGGTCTGAAATGTCCAAACTTTATGTTGTATTACTGGTCAGCACAACTGAGGTCTATGACATATTATTTTTCATCAAATGATCTCCCTCACTGGACTGAAATGGAATCATACAATTTACCTTTACCTCTTCCCATATTCATATACTCAGACTCGGCAAAAATATTACAGAAACAAGTTAAAAATCCATTTGTAAAGCATATGATCAAAATATGGTGTGAAACCACAAAAATATTTAAAAGAACCACACTTATTGTCACAATTTAGCCCAATATGGGGTAATCACTATTTCAAACCAGGGAGAGCAGATGCTGTATTTAAAGTATGGAATTTAAAAGGGATTCAAAAGATTCAAGACTTATATCTGTCATGTTCAGATAACATAATGTCTTTTGAAGAACTGAGGATCAAATTTAATCTTAATAGAACACATTTTTTTAAATATCTTCAGCTTTGGAACTTTATTCGATCAAATCAAAATAATGCTCTCACCCGACCTACTTATTCTTCCTTGGAAAAAATTTTGACGAAAGATAGTAAGAGAAAGGGTATTATTTCAGAGTTTTATAACTCATTGACACTATCCTCAAGTGAAAACTCACAGAAAAGATTGAATTATTGGAAAGAAGACCTGCAAACTGAAATTTCAGAGGAACAATGGGAATTGGCTTGTACAGAAGCTCAAACCAAATCAATAAATGTATGCCTTAAATTGATACAATTTAAATGGTTAATGCGGATGTATGTTACACCGGTGGAGTTAAATAGATATAACAAAAACATACCAGACACGTGCACAAAATGTATGGAAAGTAAAGGAACCTTATTTCATTGTTTATGGGAATGTAGAAAAATTAGAATGTTTTGGGAAGAGGTGAGGGTAACAATTGAAAAAATAATTTCAAAACAAATCATACTGAATCCTAAATTGTTTTTGTTGGGTCTGTATCCAGAAAAGCATAATTTTAATAAAAGTGAAAGAGCATTCATAGACCTCAGTTTGCTTAACGCCAAAAAATGTATTGCACTATTGTGGAAAAAGACACAATGACCAGATGTGACTCAGTGGTTAAGACAGATGTTAACAAACCTTCCACTAGAAAGAATAACATACATACTGAAATCAAAGGAAATTGTGTTTGAGAATATATGGAGACCTTTCATTGATTATGTAAAGAATTTAAACATAACTTTTGAAGAAGAAGGTGAATGATGTGTGTGGACCTTGTAAATTCCAAACTGGTGAATGTATAATATGTATACTTACACTACCGTTCAAAAGTTTGGGGTCACCCAGACAATTATTTTGTGTTTTCCATGAAAAGTCACACTTATTTACCACCATGAGTTGTAAAATGAATAGAAAATATCGTCAAGACATTGACAGTGTTAGAAATAATGATTTGTATTTGAAATAATAATTTTTTCCTTCAAACTTTGCTTTCGTCAAAGAATCCTCCATTTGCAGCAATTACAGCACTGCAGACCTAACATGATTGCACAAGGGTTTTCTAATCATCCATTAGACTTCTGATGCAATGAGCAAACACATTGTACCATTAGAACACTGGAATGACAGTTGCTGGAAATGGGCCTCTATACACCTATGTAGATATTGCACCAAAAACCAGACATTTGCAGCTATAATAGTCATTTACCACATTAGCAATGTATAGAGTGTATTTCTGATTAGTTTAAAGTTATCTTCATTGAAAAAAAGTGCTTTTCTTTCAAAAATAAGGAAATTTCTAAGTGACCCCAAACTTTTGAACGGTAGTGTATGTAATGGATTGCCTAGACTAAAAAGAGGAGCATTGTTGAAGACCTGTCTTTGTTAGTGGTTGTTGGTGTTTTTAGTACATTTTTTTTTAAAAGTAGTTTAGTGTTGGAGTTTGAGTGTTTGTGTTATGTTTGTAAAAAAAAAAAAGGTTCAATAAAAAAATATTGTGGAAAAAAGAAAGAATAACATACATACTGAAATCAAAGGAAATTGTGTTTGAGAATATATGGAGACCTTTCATTGATTATGTAAAGAATTTAAACGTAACTTTTGAAGAAGAAGGTGAACGATGTGTGTGGACCTTGTAAATTCCAAACTGGTGAATGTATAATATGCATACTTATGTAATGGATTGCCTAGACTAAACAGAGGAGCATTGTTGAAGACCTGCCTTTGTTAGTGGTTGTTGGTGTTTTTAGTACATTTTTTTTAATTACTTTAGTGTTAGTGTTTGATTGTTTGTGTTATGTTTGTAAAAAAAAAAAAGGTTCAATAAAAAATATTGTGGAAAAAAAAAATCACCAGGTAGTGACGGATACCCGTCTGAGTTTTATAAACTGTTTATAGAAGAACTCACGCCACAGCTCCCAAAGTCATTTGATTGGACATTAAACAACAACAAAATACCTCCATCATGGAACGAAGCCATTATTTCAGTTATTTTAAAGCCAGGGAAAGATAGGGAACAATGCAGAAACTATAGGCCAATCTCTTTATTAAATGTGGATTATAAAATACATACAACAATTATCTGTAAACGAATAAAGACATTCTTGACGGAATTGATAGAGGATGATCAAACTGGTTTCATAGAGGGACGCCAAACACATGATAATATCAGGAGAACAATACACATAATTAATCAAATACATAAAGAAAGGAAAAGCGCAGTAATAATGAGTTTAGACGCAGAAAAAGCATTTGATAGGGTTAATTGGATGTTCCTATATAATGTGCTGGAACGCTTTGGATTTAACGAAAAGTCAGTGCAATGCATAAAGACACTGTATCAAAAACCTGTGGCAAGAATCAAGATAAACGGTAGCTTAACAGACAAAGTAAATATACAAAGATCAACTAGGCAGGGATGCTGCCTATCGCCCACCTTGTTTGCTCTGTTCATAGAGCTACTGGCTCAAGCGATGCGACAAAGTAAGAAATTAAAAGGTGTAACAATAAAGGGAAAGGAACACAAGATTGGGCTGTTTGCAGACGATATTATAGTTTACCTTGAACAACCAGATGAATCAATAATGGAAATGATGGACTTGATAGAAAATTTTGGAAAATTATCAGGATACAAGATAAACATAACAAAAACACAAATACTGACAGTCCACTATAACCATTTAAACCAGATAACTGATAAGATCAAACTAAACTGGAAACAAAAAGATAATAAAATACCTTGGCGTGAACATACCTAAAGATTTAAGCAAAATCTATAAAGCAAACTATGATAGATTAGAACAAGAAATAAAAAAAGATATTGATAGATGGTCAATCTTAAACATGGATCTGAATTCAAAAATTAAGACAGTCAAAATCAGCATACAACCTAGACTGCTTTACCTCTTCCACGCTCTACCAACAGAGATTCCTGGTGCCCAGTTCTCAAAGTGGGACAGGATGATATCGAGATTTGTTTGGGGAGGTAAAAAGCCAAGAGTGAAATATAAAACTCTCCAATTGCCAAAAGAGAAAGGAGGCATGGGCCTACCGAGTCTAAAGGAATATTACTACTCAGCACAAATAAGATATATCATATGTTGGTGCGACGGAGGATACGAGGCAAAATGGAAAGAAATGGAAAAGGAAATTGAGGGACTCTCAGTACAAAGCATAATAGGAGATAAGGATGCATATAAGCAAATCAAACAAATAGACCCAATCACTAAATTTACTTTGGAACTGTGGTATAAAATAGTACAAAAGTATAATATAAAGGAGGACATAAAACTATTGAAATGGGTAGCATTTGACAGTCAGTTTGAACCGGCAAAGCAAGATAGGGGATACAAAAATCTGGTGAACAAGGGAATCACAGCATGAGGCAATATGGGAAAAAAAGGTTTCGGGAGTTTTGTAAACATGAGAAGAAAATTTAAACTAGAAAAATCTGAATTCTTCAGATATCTGCAGATGAGAGATTATTATATGAGGAAGATTAGACATAACCTCCACACAGATGTGAGCAAGATTATACAATTCATTTTAAGCTCGTATGCAGGAAATAAAATAAGAATTATCTCAAAGCTATATCAGAAACTTACGGCAAACAAACATTCAAGTAACTATATAAAGGAGAAATGGGAGAAAGAACTAAATTTAAACATAACAGAAGGAAACTGGCAAGAAATATGGAAAACACAACACACATCAACAAGTTCAAGGACATGGAGGGAATTTGGATGGAAAAATCTGATTCGCTATTTCATTACACTGTGGCACACATATGCACATATGTATATCACTTCATGCTTCATATGTATACCACTTTAGGCTTCACATTTTAGATTGAACAAAGAACTGGGTCTCTTTGGAGATAACAGGAGGATGTGAAAGTTTTGTCTTTGGTATGCAAAGAGACGGCCTGGGGGGATTTTCCTGGCCGCCAGAGGCTTTGGGAGGAGGTGTTAAGATCTGAAAGAAGATGCATTGTTACTTGGGATTAAATACAATGTGACTGTGTGCTTTGAAGTTCTTGAGGTATTTAAAGGACAAATGTCTGGGTTTCTTCCTCTTTTTCTGTTTTTGCTAATGATGGAAGATGTGAATAAACCTGACTCGTGAGATAAACTCTGCCTTGTCATTTTCACATTTTCCACACTGGTGACCCTAAGACGTATCATGAGTGAAAGAAATTCCCCCGAGCCAGCCGGGTCAGGAGCTCCCAGCCAAGCGTATGCCGCTACCGTCCAGCTACCGGACTTTTGGCAAGACAACCCGCGCTCCTGGTTCCACTTGGTCGAAGCACAGTTCGCCCTCCGGGGGATAACGGTAGATGACACGAAGTTCTACCATGTGATTGCCAAGCTCGACAACCGCACGGCTCGGCATGTGCAGAGCCTTGTGGAGCAGCCACCGGCCGACGACAAATACGGCGGGTTGAAGGCTGCGCTCATACAGTGCTTCACTCTCTCAGTCCAGGAGAGAGCGGAGAGGCTCCTGGCTCTGAACGACTTGGGAGATGGCACGCCCGTTGACCTGATGGAGAACATGCTGAGCTTGAGGGGCTCAGACGGCGACGACTTCATCTTCACCCACATTTTCCTGAGAACCCTACTGTCGGCCACGAGAGTGGCCCTGGCCAGTTCGCCGTTGTTGGCCCAGCGGGACTTCCGCACGCTGGCCCAGGAGGCGCACCGGATTCTCAACGCCAGCAAACAGCGCGCGGCCACCACGGCAGCGACGGAGTTCGGCACAACGGCCAGAGATGGCGAGGGGCCAGAGACGGCGGTAGCAGACCCACCGACGACGGCGGCGGCGGGGGCCAAGGATCGCGGAGGAGACACCCTCTGTTTCTACCATCGCCGCTTTGCAGAGAAGGCATGCAAATGTATACCACCGTGCCAGTTCAAGCGCTCGGGAAACGCCAAGACCGGGGGTCGGTAGAAGCTGCGGCCCTCGGTGAAGAGAACAAGCTGCTCTACTTGACGGATGCGCGTTCGGGGAGGCAATTTCTCATGGACACAGGCTCCCAAGTGAGTTTCATCATGCCTACCTCCGCTGACCGGCTGGCGGGTCCCGGAGGTCACGGGGCGTCAGCAGCGAACGGCTCGGAGATTAAGACCTTTGGTGAGAGGAACCTGCTTCTGTCCCTACACGGCCGTACATTTGAGTGGACTTTTGTTATAGCTGCAGTGAGTTTCAATATGTTGGGGGCTGATTTTCTGTGCTCACATGGTTTGTTGGTTGATCTTGCTAACAGGCGCCTGGTTAATGCACTTTCTTTTTATTCTATTCCCTGTGCAGCTCGAGTGACCCCGCCCACAGCACAAGCCAACGTCGCAACGGCAAGCGGTAAGTTCCACACACTGCTCACTCAGTTCCCAGCACTCACGGCTCCCACATTTTCAGCAGCCGTCGCTAAACACGGAGTGGAACATTTTATTACTACCACTGGACCGCCTGTTTTTGCAAAAGCTCGGCGCTTGGATTCAGCTAAACTGACCATAGCGCGCGAGGAGTTCGCCAACCTGGAAAAGTTCGGCATCATCAGGCGTTCGAACAGCCCATGGGCTTCCCCGCTTCACATGGTCCCGAAAGCTGATGGCTCGTGACGACCTTGCGGAGATTTCCGCAGGTTGAACAACGCCACAGCGCACGACCGCTACCCAATCCCGCATATCCAAGATTTTTCCGTTCATTTGGCGGGGCGCGTGTTTTTTCTAAGATAGACTTGGTCCGCGGTTACCATCAAGTCCCAGTGCGCGCTGAGGACATACCCAAAACAGCGGTAATAACTCCGTTTGGCCTATTCGAGTTTTTGCGCATGCCGTTTGGGCTTAAAGGCGCTGCGCAGACGTTTCAACGCATGATGGACGCGGTGTTGCGCGATCTCCCCTTCGTATTCGTATACCTGGACGACATCTTAGTAGCCAGCGCGTCCGAAGACGAACACGAAAACCACCTCACGGCAGTTTTCCGGAGGTTGGGAGAGCATGGGTTAATAATCAACCCAGCAAAGTGTCAGTTCGGGGTGACACAGATTGATTTTTTGGGGCATCGCGTCTCCCCAGAAGGAGCGGTTCCACTGCCTGACAAAGTGCGCGCAATAACAAATTTTCCCCAGCCGCAAACAGTCAAGGCGTTACAGGAGTTTTTGGGAATGGTGAATTTTTATAACCGTTTCCTCCCCCGCGCAGCGCAGCTCATGCAACCATTGTATGCCGCACTAAAAAAACAAAAACCCAAAAATAAGATCGAATGGTCTCCGGAGCGAGAGCGAGCATTCTCTGAGGTCAAAACAGCCCTGGCAAACGCTGCGTTGTTAGCACATCCAGACCCAACGGCCCGCATAGCACTCACTACTGACGCGTCAGATGTGGCCATAGGGGCGGTCGTGGAGCAGCATGTAGCTGGGGCTTGGCAGCCGCTCGCCTTTTTCAGCAGGACTTTGTGCGATAGTGAACGAAAATACAGCGCATTTGACAGGGAGCTGTTAGCTCTCCACTTGGCCATTTGCCACTTCCAGTTCTGGCTGGAGGGACGCCGTTTCACCGCGTTTGTTGACCACAAGCCGCTGACATTCACGATGACCAAGGTTTCAGAACCGTGGTCAGGCCGGCAGCAGAGGCAGCTGGCCGCAATCTCAGAGTTTACTACCGATAATCAGCATGTGGCGGGTAAACTGAATGTAGTGGCAGACTGTCTCTCGTGCGCCGTGGCGGCCCCAGTCTGTGTAGGGATAGATTATGCAGCCATGGCCGTGGATCAGGGTAGCGACGCGGATGTGCGTGCACTCCAGTCTGGACCAACAGGGTTAAGGCTGGAGAACAGGGTGCTGCAAGATGGTATCCCCCCCCAATCTGTGATGTCTCCACTGGGCGACCGCGTCCTGTGGTACCGGCAGCGTGGCACCGCCGCGTTTTTGACTTGATTCATTCTCTGGCGCACCCGGGAGTGTGCGCGTCAGTCAAAATGGTGGGAGAGAAATTTGTTTGGCCGAGCCTGCGCAAACAAGTTAGAGAGTGGGCAGCAACCTGCATGGCTTGTCAACAAGCCAAGGCACACAGACACACGAGAGCTCCCTTGGAGCCGTTTCACATCCCGGCTAAGAGGTTTGATCATGTTCACGTGGACCTCGTAGGTGCCCTCCCGCCGTCACAGGGGTGCACACATCTTCTGACAATGGTAGTCCGCACCACGCGCTGGCCGGAAGTGGTCCCACTGTCGTCAACCACAGCCGACGAGGTGGCACGCGCGTTTTTAACAGCATGGGTAGCGAGCTTTGGAGTCCCGTCGAACATTACGTCCGATAGAGGTCCTCAATTTGTTTCCGAACTTTGGTCAGCAATGGCCCGCAGCCTGGGGGTAACGATCCACCGCACAACTGCGTACAATCCGCAGGCTAATGGGTTATGCAAACGTTTTCATAGGTCATTGAAAGCGGCGCTCAGAGCGTCGCTTACGGATGCAAATTGGGTAGACAGGCTACCGTGGGTTTTATTGGGGTTGCGTTCTGCACCTAAAGAGGATTTAGATGCCTCCCCGGCTGAGCTAGTTTTTGCGCAGCCACTTCGGCTGCCCGGGGAATTTCTCCCAGATAATCCTGCGCCAGAATGCTCCCCGGCTCAGTGGTTGCAGAGTGGCACGGAATCGGGCACGCTGCCTGGCCCCGTTCACCACAGTTTTCCACACGTTTTTGTGCCTAAGGCCTTAAAAAAACGCGGAGTTTGTTTTTGTCAGACACGATGCTCATCGCCCACTGTTGCGACCACCTTATGATGGACCATTTAGAGTGCTGGAAACAGGGGATAAGTATTTTTTGCTAGATTTGGGGGGCAGGAAAGAAAAGATTGGCATAAACAGGCTCAAACCCGCCTTTGTGTTGGCAGACGAGGATGTGCTGTTGGCCAGGGCTCCTCGGCGCAGCAGACTCCCTAGGGGACATTCCCCAGAACACCCACAGGGATTGACTAACAGTTCTCAACCTCAGACAGCAGCTCCCCAGCAGGACGGCGCCGCAGAAGTGGTAAAGCCCGCTTACAGCAGATACGGGAGGAGACTGAGGCCCAAGCAGCACGTGGACTGATGTGTAATGGTTTATCATGACATGCAGACTGGACTGATGTGTAATGGTTTATCATGACATGCAGACTATTATTCCGTTGTTCCATCTTAGACATTTGGGTGGGGGGGTCATGTGGCACACATATGCACATATGTATATCACTTCATGCTTCATATGTATACCACTTTAGGCTTCACACCTTAGATTGAACAAAGAACTGGGTCTCTTTGGAGATAACAGGAGGATGTGAAAGTTTTGTCTTTGGTATGCAAAGAGACGGCCTGGGGGGATTTTCCTGGCCGCCAGAGGCTTTGGGAGGAGGTGTTAAGATCTGAAAGAAAATGCATTGTTACTTGGGATTAAATACAATGTGACTGTGTGCTTTGAAGTTCCTGAGGTATTTAAAGGACAAATATCTGGGTTTCTTCCTCTTTTTCTGTTTTTGCTGATGATGGAAGATGTGAATAAACCTGACTCGTGAGATAAACTCTGCTTCGTCATTTTCACATTTTCCACAACACCACAGATCCAAAGAAAATATACAAATACCAAATCTATATGCTGGAGGGGCTGTGGGGCTCAAAATGCAGACCACTCGCATATGTTTTGGAAATGCTGCAAAATCTCATCATTCTGGAAATCTATACATGTGACAATACAGAGGATATTAGGATATAATATACCAATGAACTGTAACTTGATGTATTTATGTGATCTTAAAAGAGACAATGTAATACAGGCTGAGGACAGATATTTAGTTAAAATCATGCTGATTGCATGTAAAAAAACAATCACAAGAAAATGGCAATCAGAAGTTCTTCCTGACCAAGAGCAATGGACAGACATTGTTGAAGATATACATTTAATGGAAAAACTAATATATCGACAAAGAATGAAAGAAGAATATGAAAAAAATGGTGGAAATGGACACACTACAAAGTGCAACAACGAGACAGAAATTGAAAGAATAATCAAAGACACTGGAAAAACCAGAAGAATTAAGAGATGGAAACTAAAAACTTGATGCTCCAACATTTGCCCCCCCCTTCTTTTTTTTTTTCTTTTCTTCTTCTAGCTCCTTTTTTTAAAATATAGAGACTGTGATCTGAATGTAATATGTATGATGAAAAATGAATAAAAATCAAAGTTACAAAAAAAAAATTCCAGAATCCAACCCACCAGATTATTGTTCAAATCAAATTGTTGCAGGAGCCTTTCAACTAAAATATGAGGTTGGATTGTATTAAAGGCAGAAGAAAAGTCCACAAATAAAAGCCTGGTGTGTGTCCCATTAAAATCCAGATGTTCAAAAAGCATGTTAAACAGAGTGACAGTGGCATCCTCTACTCCTCTGTGAGCCCTATAGGCAAACTGCAAAGGATCCAATGCATGCTCAGTCTGCTTTAGGACCTCACATCTGACCAGTTTTTCAAAAATTTTCATTAAAATTGAAGTCAAAGCAACTGGTCTAAAATCATTTACCGTTTTAGGACAGCTGGATTTTGGAACGGGGACAACTACAGCATCTTTCCAGATCTTAGGCACATGTTGTGTTTGTAAGGATTTATTGAAAATGTAGTGAAATACAGGATTCAGTTCATGTGCACAGGACTTTACCAAGCCCCCACATATATTATCAGGGCCCTGACTTTTGTTCACATTTACAACACAGAACGCCCTTTTAACATCCTGCACCTCAATATTAAAGTGCTGATTGTCTTTGAGTTTCTGTTTCAAACCTTGGGTTTCTGTGCTAAAATCAAAGGGGTCAAAACAACCATAAAAACAATTAAGAGCATTAGCCAGCTCTGTGTCTGAATTAAAACCATCTAAAAACACACGATTACTGCGCTGTGTGCTCTGAAGGCCTGCAATAGTTTTCATACTGGCCCAGGATGAACCAAGTTTCTTTGTTGCCATCTTGCTTTCCAACTCTGATTTATAATTCTGTTTTGCTCTTAAAATTTCAGCCTTCAGCCCTTTTGCGGCAACCTGCAGCTCAGAAACAACCCCCTGTTTAAAGGCAAGTGTTTTCCTCTGTAAGCAGGATTTAACTCATTTTATAACCCATGGCTTGTTGTTGGGATATATTTTGACACGTTTATGTGGAACGATCATGTCTCTACAGAAAGCCATGTATGAGCATGTCACGTCCACTAAAGAGTCCAAATCATCTCCGCAGGACAGTGTGAACACCTTCCAGTCCGTACAGTTAAAGCATTCCTGGAGGCAGTGCACTGAATCCTCTGTCCACACGTTTATGTCTCTGGTCTTCGCCTTGTCTCTTCTGAGAGCAGTTTTAAATGTGGGCAGCAAATGTACACAGTTGTGATCTGAGGATCCTAAAGGGGGAAGGGGAATAGATTTATAGGCCCTCTCAATGGATCCATAGCACAGGTCCAATGTCTTTTTTCGCCTGGTTGGGCAGGAGACATACTGATAAAAGTTTTTAAGTGTCTTCTTTAAAGAAAGATGGTTAAAATCCCCAAGGATAAAATTTGGAGCCTCTGGGGGAATCAAATGCAACCGCTGTACCACATCAAAGATGGTGCTGGAGGCGGAGGCAGCATCCGCCCTTGGGTGAATGTACACAGTCATTATGAAAAGTTGGGGGAACTCGCGGGGCAGATAAAAGGGGCGTAGTGACATGTACAGATGCGCTCTCTGAACGTGACAGATGTACAGTACTGTTCATTAATAAACATATGCCGCCCCCCTGACGTTTCCCCGTTACCTCTTCCTGCCGATCCGAGCGAAGTGGGGCTCCAAAGCCGTCAATCCACAGGTCCACATCCCGGTCATGCGCTGTAAGCCACGTCTCTGTGTAAGCCATGACACAGCAGTTGTTGAAATCCTTCTGATATCGTACATTCCCTTGAATTTCATCCACTTTATTTCTCAGGGATTGTACGTTCCCCATAGTAATGGAAGGAAGAGGAATGCGGTTAAACTGACACCTCCTCAGGCTTAATCTTACGCCTCCACGCTTTCTGCGTTTCCTCCTCTTGTCTCTCTTTTCATCGCTGTGTCCATGAAAATCTCTTAAAATAAAGTCCGGCAGTTGCGGCACGGACTCGAACACAGATGCTGCATTATCCATGTTTAAATGCAGTAACATGTCTCTGGAATTTCAATGTTGTAAATCAGTTTAAATATTTAGGAATCCAAATTGTGCCTAAGCTAGAATCAATCGCCAGTGTCAATTATGAAGCCTTAATGACAGATATTGATGAGTTACTTCAGAGATGGATATCACTACCAATGTCGATGATCGGGAGAATTAATATACTTAAAAGTAATATCTTACCTAAAATACTTTATTTATTTCAATACATTCCCTTACCACCACCTTTAGATTTATTCTCAAGAATTAAAAAAAAGTTAGTGGAATTTATATGGAACAACAGGAGGGCTAGATTACGTCTGTCTTTATTATATTTACCATTTGATCGTGGAGGTCTGAAATGTCCAAATTTTATGTTGTATTATTGGTCGGCACAACTGAGGTCTATGACATATTATTTTTCATCAAATGATCTCCCTCACTGGACTGAAATGGAATCATACAATTTGCCTTTACCTCTTCCCATATTCATATACTCAGATTCGGCAAAAAAATTACAAAAACAAGTTAAAAATCCATTTGTAAAGCATATGATCAAAATATGGTGTGAAGCTAAAAACTATTTAAAAGAACCACAGTTATTGTCACAATTTAGTCCAATATGGGGTAATCAATATTTTAAAACCAGGGAGAGCGGACGCTGTATTTAAAGTATGGAATTTAAAAGGGATACAAAAGATTCAGGATTTATATTTGCCATGTGCAGAAAACATAATGTCTTTTGAAGAGCTGAGGATCAAATTTAATCTCAATAGAACACATTTTTTTAAATATCTTCAACTTAGAAACTTTATTCGATCAAATCAAATAAAGCTCTCACTCGACCTATCTATTCATCCTTGGAAAAAATGTTGATGAAAGATAGTAAAAGAAAGGGTATTATTTCAGAGTTTTATAACTCATTGACACTATTTTCAAGTGAAAATTCACTGAAAAGATTAAACTACTGGAAAGAAGATCTGCAAACTGAAATTTCAGAGGAACAATGGGAATTGGCTTGTACAGAAGCTCAAACCAAATCAATAAATGTACGCCTTAAATTGATACATTTCAAATGGTTAATGCGGATGTATGTTACACCGGAGGAGTTAAATAGATATAATAAAAATATACCAGATACATGCACAAAATGCATGGAAAGTAAAGGAACTCTATTTCATTGTGTATGGGAATGTAGATTAATAAGAATGTTTTGGGAAGAGGTGAGGGTAACAATTGAAAAAATAATCTCAAAACAAATCATATTGAATCCTAAACTGTTTTTGTTGGGTCTGTACCCAGAAAAGCATAATTTTAATAAAAGTGAAAGAACATTCATAGACCTCAGTTTGCTTAATGCCAAAAAATGTATTGCACTATTATGGAAAAAGACTCATAGACCAGATGTGACTCAGTGGTTAAGACAGATGTTAACAAACCTTCCATTAGAAAGAATAACATATATACTGAAATCAAAGGAAATTGTGTTTGAGAATATATGGAGACCTTTTATTGATTATGTAAAAAATTTAAACATAACTCTTGAAGAAGAAGGTGAATGATGTGTGTGGACCTTGTAAATTCCAAACTGGTGAACATAATATATATACTTATGTATTGGATTGTCTAGACTAAACAGAGGAGCATTGTTGAAGATTTGATTTTGTTGGTGGTTGTTGGTGTTTTTTAGTGCATTTTTTTTTTTTGTAGTGTGTTAGTGTTTGATTGTTTGTATCATGTTTGTTAAAAAAAAAAGGTTCAATAAAGATATTGTGGAAAAAAAAAAAAAACATGTCTCTGGAACACTGCGTTCTTCCTGGTGTGATCGCGATCGCGCTTACCTCCAAGACAAAGGGCCGGTAGGAAAGAAATGACTCCATACTGATGGAACCAGGGAGCTCTTCGTTATATAGTACACAAACATTCAAAGACAAAAACGACACAGAGAATTACGTTGAAACAGATTAAAGTGCATAAAAACAAAGACAAAGACGTCGAACTTTTTTCACCCGCTGCCGGTCGCTGCGTGCGCATGCGCACTATATATACGCAACTATGAATGACATATTCAATTCAGTTGTATTTTATAGCCCCAATTCACAACAACCTTCATCTCATAGAATTTTCAACTATAGGGCAAAGACTCATACAACTGCAGAAAGACCCCAACAACCATATATCACATATCTGTCTTCTTCATTCGGCTGCACCCTATTTGGGATTGCCAAAGCGGCTCATGTGGCAAGGATTTTACGCCGGATGTCCTTCTTGACGCAACCCTCCCCTTTTAACTGGGCTTTGGACCGGCACAAGGATTGCACTGGCTTATGCTCCCTTCATGGCTGGATAACTAACTTTCCATACCCCCCTTCCCCATTCTATTATGCTAAACACCAAATTAGAAGGCAGACAGTACCATTTTTATGGTCTTTGGTATGAACCGGCTGGGATGTGAACCCAGAACCTCCAGGCTGTGTAGGCCAGAATAGGCCACCACTCACATACAGTGGGGCAAAAAAGTATTTAGTCAGCCACCAATTGTGCAAGTTCTCCCAATTAAAAGATGAGAGAGGTCTCCAATTTTCATCATAGGTATACTTCAACTATGAGAGACAAAATGAGAAAAAAAAAATCCAGAAAATCACATTGAAGGATTTTTAATGAATTAATTGGTAAGTTCCTCAGTAAAATAAGTATTTGGTCACCTACAAACAAGCAAGATTTCTGGCTCTCACAGACCTGTAACTTCTTCTTTAAGAGGCTCCTCTGTCCTCCACTCGTTACCTGTATTAATGGCACCTGTTTGAACTCGTTATCAGTATAAAAGACACCTGTCCACAACCTCAAACAGTCAGACTCCAAACTCCGCTATGGCCAAGACCAAAGAGCTGTCAAAGGACACCAGAAACAAAATTGTAGACCTGCACCAGGCTGGGAAGACTGAATCTGCAATAGGTAAGCAGCTTGGTGTGAAGAAATCAACTGTGGGAGCAATTACTAGAAAATGGAAGACATACAAGACCACTGATAATCTCCCTCGATCTGGGGCTCCACGCAAGATCTCACCCCGTGGGGTCAAAATGATCACGAGAACGGTGAGCAAAAATCCCAGAACCACACGGGGGGACCTAGTGAATGACCTGCAGAGAGCTGGGACCAAAGTAACAAAGGCTACATCAGAAACACACTACGCCGCCAGGGACTCAAATCCTGCAGTGCCAGACGTGTTCCCCTGCTTAAGCCAGTACATGTCCAGGCCCGTCTAAAGTTTGCTAGAGAGCATTTGGCTGATCCAGAAGAGGATTGGGAGAATGTCATATGGTCAGATAAAACCAAAATAGAACTTTTTGGTAAAAACTCAACTTGTCATGTTTGGAGGAGAAAGAACACCATACCTACTGTGAAGCATGGGGGTGGAAACATTATACTTTGGGGCTGTTTTTCTGCAAAGGGACCAGGACGACTGATCCGTGTAAAAGAAAGAATGAATGGGGCCATGTATCGTGAGATTTTGAGTGAAAACCTCCTTCCACCAGCAAGGGCATTGAAGATGAAACGTGGCTGGGTCTTTCAACATGACAATGATCCCAAACACACCGCCCGGGCAACGAAGGAGTGGTTTTGTAAGAAGCATTTCAAGGTCCTGGAGTGGCCTAGCCAGTCTCCATATCTCAACCCCATAGAAAATCTTTGGAGGGAGTTGAAAGTCTGTGTTGCCCAGCGACTGCCCCAAAACATCACTGCTCTAGAGGAGATCTGCATGGAGGAATGGGCCAAAATACCAGCAACAGTGTGTGAAAACCTTGTGAAGACTTACAGAAAACGTTTGACCTCTGTCATTGCCAACAAAGGGTATATAACAAAGTATTTAGATGAATTTTTGTTATTGACCAAATACTTATTTTACCAAGGAATTTAACAATTAATTCATTAAAAATCCTTCAATGTGATTTTCTGGATTTTTTTTCTTATTTTGTCTCTCATAGTTGAGGTATATCTATGATGAAAATTGGAGACCCTCTCTCATCTTTTAAGTGGGAGAACTTGCACAATTGGTGGCTTAATAAATACTTTTTACCCACTGTATCTATCTATATATGAAAATTACAATAATGTATTGATATACCGTAAATTATACAACAGTTAGTGTCCGACCGAGCAATTTAATTGGACAATAGTGTTTTCAGGAGTTATTAAAATCCCTGATAATTTCACTCCAATGCTTCACTGGAAATGCATCACTTCCGCTTCAAAGGTGTTCATGCAACCATTAATTACGAACAGTAATTTACAATCAACTCTACTATCAACATAGTGAGGTGCTGTTTGATAAGAAATTACACATCTGTGACCTGGAAGTCCCACCCTTTTGAAGAAAAACTTCTACAATGTCTGCCCTTGTATAAACGTCGTTAAGCTATTTCATGTCAGTTTAAAAAAATAGTAAATATGCTAGAGTTAGATTTATTGTCTCGATTAACAAACCACAATACCTTTGTGGTGATGACCTATTTCATCTGAAAATGCCAAGAAATAGCAAGTGAAGCATGCAATCATTAGCATGCTAACTACTAGCCACTGGCTAGCTACCACATCTTGATCTTGGGTTTTCTGCCGTACCGACTCAACAGTGACCGGCATGTAAACTTACTTTTGCACTTGACAATATTTACAGTGGTGTGAAAAGGTGTTTGCCCCTTCCTGATTTCTCATTTTTTTGTATGTTTGTCACACTTAAATGTTTCAGAATCATCAAACAAATTTAAAATATTAGACAAAGATAACACAAGTAAACACAAAATGAAGTTTTTAAATGAAGATGTTTATTATTAAGGGAAAAAAAAAAACCAAACCTACATGGCCCTGTGTGAAAAAGTGATTGCCCCCTAAACCTAATAACTGGTTGGGCACCCTTAGCAGCAACAACTGCAATCATAGCGTTTGTGATAACTAGCAATGGTCTTTTAGCACCACTGTGGAGGAATTTTGGCCCACTCATCTTTGCAGAATTGTTGTAATTCAGCCATATTGGGAGGGTTTTCAAGCATAAACTGCCTTTTTAAGGTCATGCCACAGCATCTCAATTGAATTCAGGTCAGGACTACTGTATGACTAGGCCACTACAAAGTACTTCATTTAGTTTTTCTTAAGCTATCAAGGTGACTTGCTGGTGTGTTTTGGATCTTTGCCCTGCTGCAGAACCCAAGTGTGCTTCAGCTTGAGGTCAGGAACAGATGGCCGGACATTATCCTTGAGGACTTTTTGGTAGACAGCTGAATTCATGGTTCCATTTACCACAGCAAGTCTTCCAGGTCCTGAAGCAGCAAAACAGCCCCAGACATTCACAACTACCACCACTATATTTTACTGTTGGTATGATCTTCCTTTTCTGAAAAGCTGTGTTACTTTACACCAGATGTATGGGACATACACCTTCCAATAAGTCAACTTTTGTCTCGTCAGTCCACAGAGTATTTTCCCAAAAGTCTTGGGGATCATCAGATGTTTTCTGGCAAAACCGAGATGAGCCTTGATGTTCTTTTTGCTCAGCAGTGTTTTCGTCTCGCACTCTGCCATGCAAGCCATTTTTTCCCAGTCTCTTTCTTATGGTTGAGTCATGAACACTGACCTTAACCGAGGCAAGTGAGGCCTGCAGTTCTTTGGATGTTGTTGTGGGGTCTTTTGTGACCTCTTGGATGAGTCGTCACTGCACTCTTGGGGGTAATTTTTGGTCGGCCGGCCACTCCTGGGAGGTTCACTACTGTTCCATGTTTTCGCCATTTGTGGATAATGGCTCTCACTGTGGTTTGCTGGAGTCCCAAAGCTTTAGAAATGGCTTTATTAGCTTTTCCAGACTGAAAGATCTCAATTACTTCGTTTCTTATTTGTTCCTGAATTTCTTTGGATCGCAGCATGATGTCTAGCTTTTGAGGATCTTTTGGGTCTTCTCACTTGTCAGGCAGTCCTATTTAAGTGATTTCTTGATTGAGAACAAGTGTGACAGTAATCAGGCCTGGGTGTTGCTAGAGAAACTGAACTCAGCTTTCCAAAGACGTGACAAACCACAGTTAATTTATGCTTTAACGGGGTGGGGGGGCAATCACACAAGGCCATATAGGTTTGAATTTTTTTTTACCCTTAATAATAAACACCTTCATTTAAAAACTGCATTTTGTGTTTACTTGTGTTAACTATCTAATATTTAAATTTGTTTGATGATCTGAAACATTTAAGTGTGACAAACATACAAAAAAAATGAGAAATCAGGAAGAACACAAACACTTTTTCACACCACTGTAAATTGTTTACATGTGTGTGAAATGACATGCTGATTGAGATGTTTAGCAACAGTTGCTGGCTACACTTAGAAGAGACTTTTTTTCTCAGCTGCGCAAAATAACTGGTTAAACAAACAAATCATAATATTTTGTCCAGTATTGCTATCATTTAATAAATTGTGCTTGCCGAAACTGTTGTATAAAAGCAATGTTACATTCAAGCTCATTATGTATCATGACTAACTATTTGCGCTCTACATGTCTGTTCTTTTCATCTTCTCTATCCCCTCACCCCCCAGCCAGTCACAGCAGATGACTGCCCTCCCTGAGCCTGGTTCTGCTGGAGGTTTCTTCCTGTTAAAAGGGAGTATTTCCTCTCCACCGTCGCCAAGCGCTTGCCCATATGGGATCGCCTGATTACTGGGGGTCTTTCTGCAATTGTGGGATTTCCCTACAGTTGAAAGTGCTATGAGATGACTGTTTGTTGTGAAATGGCGCTATATAAATAAAGTTGAATTGAACTGAATTAACTATGGTGTGATATGTCTAATGCCCTCCCCTACATATCACACCCGCAGTTACTATATTCATTGATACCGTACTCCCTCTTTGTAATATTGCTTAATTATCATAATAAAAGTCAATATGATTATATACTTATATTAAGAATATTTTGTAATTTAATGTATATACTGTACATAATAACAACATATTGTATATATTTTAATAACAGCTACAATGATACTTGGTTCTCTACCATGTGATTATGCATTGAAAAGTGCCACAAAAAAGGCATTTTTGTGTGACTGTTGCCATGTGACTCCGTCTTTACATGAAACACTATGCTGTTGTAGCCATTAGCACTGTTGCTGTGCTAATGGCTACTTCAAGCTTTAATAGTGATGAGTTTAAACAATTTCTTTTTTTATGATAGAAGTCTCTGTTAGTGAGACAGGGTCCACTAGTAAAAAGGAAATGTTAAAAGTAAATATTACTATCCCAACTTCTGGTAGTTTGCCAGCAACACTGCTAACAACTAGCCTTACTTCACCAGAGTAGAGTGCATTACAATGGAATCATGGGTTGAACTGTGAAAATCTAAATAGGTCATACAACTATTCTAGTAGACCTTTGGCATTTTAGAATTTGTACATTAAATAGAACGTAGCAAAATTTGCCACCTTAGCTTTAGTGCTCAGTCAGTGTGTTGACAGCCAGTGCTTAAGTATTTTTGTGACAGGTCATAACTAATGACCAATTAGAAATATGGCCAAGCTACTGCTCACAAGGAACAAGGAAGTGGCTTCATCGGAGCCAGGAAGTCAACAACCAGCTTCAGTATGGAACAGGCTGCAAATTTGGATTATCATTGATTTCCATCAACGCTGAAGTCTGCATCGGGATACACTGAAGAATTAAGATATTTCCATACAAATGGAGGAAAATACAAATGTAGGAAAAATCCTTGCTCACCACCTTATTCTAAACAACAAAAATGGAGATGCAGGCTACCACCCCCATTCCCTCACACACTCTCACGCTTGCTGGTACACACACACACACTGTTCCGGCACTGTATGCTTCATTAGTAATGACCTAACAGCAACATGTTTTCCAAGCCAATGGCTGAATTCTAGTCAATACCCCACAGCTTCAAATGGCATTTCACTTTTTGCTTAAACATGCAGTCAGTGTGAACTGATAGATAAACCACCAACACTTCTCTCTCTGTAAGCTATTTTTATTCATAAAATCTAGACAATGTCTGGAGAATCAGGTCACGAATTGTCCAAAGTTGCCCTTTTTTATATGCAGCAAACAGCAGGTGATTTTTTTTCCACGTGTTTCTGAAAATAAGTTGTCCTTTAGTTTGCTTAAAAATCAGACAAATCCACGCTCTATTCTTACCTGGTTACATTCATTTCACTGGCTTTGTGCTGGTGAGCCAATCACTCTCACACACAATACACCTCCTGCAGGTAACATCAAAGTTCAAAAGTTTAAGGTTGCAGCACATGTGTGAAAACGGCAACATACACAGATAATCCCACAGACAAGTACAGATGAAAGTATATCCTCTATTAACACAACAAACATGCTGACAAGCACACATATACTTGCCCACACTGATGTTTATCGGAACAGTGTGGGACACAGGTTCTGCTGAGCTGACACATACACACTCATTAGCTCATTTGGGAAGCCGCTGCGTTTCCTGTACAATTATAACAGCTGACAAACACAGCTATTTTGCAAAAAGACAAAACACTGCAGGTGTTAGGACAGAAAAGTGTGTCCAGTTTCCTTTTATTATTCCAGTCTGTTAGGAAAAATAACTGTGCAGAAGAAGGTTTATCTTCCAGTGGTCATACATATTTGGATATTTTTTACAGACAAATGTCTTGTCTGAAATCGTGGTTTGGTGTCATAATTTTTTTTTCAAGCCTTAAAGAATGTCATGTTAAACCGGGAGTCTCATGCTGTGTTCCAGGTACATCATAGGTCAAAATGATGTCACTTTCATGTTGACTGCATTGCAGCAAAACAAATCAGAAAACCCTGACTCTCTTGTTAGCCATTGTTTGCAAGGCTAACAGAAAACTAAGCAGTATGCCAGTGACTTGCATATAAAAAAACACCACAGTGGCAATACAGAAACTGCAGTTTGGTAATACTGTACAACCAACTAAAGAGACATAAAATAGAACTGGTATTAAATAGCACATTTTGCACAACTTGTTGATGCAAGGCACATGGGTGCCACCATCTTGGATAGCGAAGACAGGTATGACACTCTGGTCCTTGTAGATTTCAAAAAGGCATTTGATCTGTGGACAGGGAACCAATGTTTGATATCCTTGATTTACTGTACATGGAATTCCGGAAGAAATAGTCAATGCATTCAAGGTTACTCTACACTGATACCAGGGCATGTGTGGTTAAGCCCTGATGGTGTAATGGAAACATCACATCCGGTATTCTCCAGGGGTGACACCAGCACAATCTTTTGTTCATTATTGTTCTTGATTATGTCCTAACGCATCTCCCTTGATGTCCATCACGAAAAGGACTCCTAATCCATCCTCAGAAGAGGCAGACGCCAACCCTCTGTTCTTCTCACTGATCTCGACTTCACAGATGACATCACTACCACAACTGACTCAGTTCAAAATGCAGAAGACCTTCTCCAAGCACTAGAAGAGGCGGCTGCCCATGTTGGCCTGCACTGCAACTCATCTAAGATAGAATTCATATTCACATGCCCTAATGCAACAATTAATTCGATCTCAGGAAATACTCTCAACTTGTAGACAATTTCAAATATCTCGGGCTCTCATATCATGTGTTTAGATAAGGATTTAGAACTCAAAAAGGACAAGCCTGGAAAACCCAGAAAGATGGATTCAAGCTGCATTTCCTCTCTGGTCCACTTTGGTCTATGTCCACTTTGGATGAGGCCGGCACACACGCGGCTCTGTATATGCTTCACTTTTTCATCTACCAGGCCAAGCGGCTGACACATGCGCACAACTGTTATTTGTAGTTTCACCCCAGCCCTATGGGTAGTAAAAATGCACTTACACGCCATTTTTTCACCGGCTATAAACTCAAGAGCGATGCACATTTTTTTTTTTGTATGGAGCATCAATTCCTTTGGCTCCAATCTATAAAATCACTCTTCACCTTAAAGAAATTGTTTCACCCAAAAGTCTGGTCAAGAATTGTTTCCTTCACCTAAGAAACCACAGTTTAAAAACACATTCCATGGTAAAAGGGACGATAAGGATCCCATTTTGTGCCAGGAACGGATTAGTCTGCAATCATAAATCCCGGAACTTCCTCCCCAACCAGGCAGTTTTATGCTTCAAGTACTGTTTCAAACATCCCAAATACCATGACCGAATTCCACAGGTCTCTAGGAATTAGCCACAGCTCAACATTGCCGCCCTTCTGTTCAACTCAGGAACATGTTGGATCTATCAACATGGGATTTTGTTTTATCTGCCTGAAATAATCCTCTCTCCTCAAGACTGTGATATTTTTCCAGGAAATACTGCTCAGAACACTGTTGAAGATGACCGCCTCTGTGTTGGACAATGATGGGTTTGAAATGTTTCATTAATCATTGATTTTAAATATACTGCATGTCTGAAAATATTTAAATGAGTTATAAAAGTGCATGCTCACTGAAAGTTAGTCATGAATCACTGAAGTTAGCTTAGATTTTATATATAAGTATATAATGTGAATTTCACAGTTAATATGTGTTTGCCTTCTAAAACTTTGCCAGTCATCTGACTGGTACCAGCCAATCACCAGGCCATCTCTGTTGGACAACGCCCCCTTGCATTCTATTGTCAGTAACAAAGGACTCTTTTCTTATTGGACAGAGTTCATTCGAGTCTCCCACGATGGGAGACAACTGGTTCCCTTTCATGTCAGTCAAGTTTTTCCCCTGAAAAAAAACTACTCAGTTAAGTGAGGAAGTGCCCTAGTTCAGGCAGTTGTTCTTTCTGAAAGTTTGTCTAAGATGTCTGTGTGTCCTGCCTTGAATTCTCTTTCCTTTAAAATGTCTGGGAAAAATACTTTTTCTTCTGTTTGAGATCAACCTTCTCTTTTATATGGAGTGAAACTCTGTGTTCAACAGACGTTTTTCTATTTATTCTGCTGAACTTTTCTACTGATTTTCCTTAACTCACTGTTAAAGTGGACTGACAGTGATTTTTGAACTTTCCTCCGAGACTGCCTCACCCAAGTACCACGACGTCAGAAGAACTAGAATTTCATGGGTGGAACTTTTTTCATACATTTTTCCTTCAGCCTATGGTTTTTATCGGCTGGTTGGACATCCCAAAGTTGTGGGCCAGGAAGGATCTGTTGCCTAAGGGAAGACGTCACACCTGTCCCCGGAGGCAGCCGATCACTCTACTGCCGGCTCCACTGTCGCCCCTTCTGCTGAGTCTGTGCCAGAACCACTGTAACAACTGGAAAGGACTGCGGCAGTCTTTCCCCCTTTTTGCCACCTGCTGGCATTCAAGATCATCGCTGGACTCTGAAGACACAGCTGTCTGTAAGCCAGACTCCCATCTTTCTATCTGCTGAGCTAAATGTGATGTCTAATTCTAATTGAATATGACCAATTTTCCGTTAAAAGTTAGTCCATAAACTACGATGGGAGCTATAAAGCTGAAGGAAAATAATATTCCTCTTTTCAATAACCTCCATTTTTTTAGAGTAACTCAGAATTTTCTTTTTCATATAATCAGCTTTTATCATTTTCTCCATAAAACTGCGTCTGATTTTATGCATATTTTTGTTACATTTATTTCATACTCTCCCATTACATTACAGTTACAAATTCAAAATCTGGTTTCTTTTGTTTCCACAAAGGTTTAACTATAGACTTTATGCTCAGGAATCTATTACCGGTTAATATATTGATAACTTGTTGATTATTTCACTCTGCTTACACATCAATTGAATGTAATGTCACTTAACTGAGTTTGATTATTAAAACTGTTAACGGTATATAGAAGTTTCTGCTTGATTTCTTTTGTGTGTGTGCTTTCCTGGGTCACGGCAGAAGAATTCACGAATATTGAGACTGGTTAATGAAAGGTTAAGGATTAGTTATTAATAAATTGTCCAAGTTTGGACTGGTGCTCCTATGAGTGTTTTCCTCTTGTTTGTGTTTGTGGTCACGAAGTAAACCTCTGTTTCCACACACCTCTAAGTCTAAATTGAATAATCCTTGTACCTTATCACACTTATAATTAATTGGTCCTACATGTAGCAACAACAATGGGATCGTTTTTAGGAAAAGGAGGAATTACCATTTTCCAGCACTCTTCTCCACTCAAGCTGCTGCTGCAAAACAATTCATGCATGTTTATTCTCATCTTCCGCTTCCTCTTCACCTTCTCCATCTACTTTGACTTTGTATGCTGTGTCGACAGCGCCACTTTGTGAATGGGACGTTCAACCTTGCGCATGCACAGTCAACGCAGGCAGGCCATGGGCAGGCCGCGCAGTCAGAAAATTTGGGCTGCACGCGGTTAGCGGACTAGAATCGATGACGTAAATTTCGCCACACAAGCCTTCCGTTCGCACATATGCGGACAGCAGAGGTGCAGCATGAATCCAGCTTGACAAACTCGACAAGGTATGGAAGAGCAGCCTACCAAAGAAATTAAAACTCAACCTTTTTATGTCAGTTATTCAACCCATACTGATCTATGGCTCAGAAACGTGGACGCTAAAGGCCAGTGATGTAAAGTGGGTTGATGGCTGCTACACAAACCTCCTTCGAAGAGTCCAAGACAAATCATGGAAGCAACATCTCACCCTGTCTGAAATATACGGGGAGCTCCAGCCGCAGTCACACTCACCAAGCATTTAGAGCCAAGGGAGGAATTATCTCTGACCTCCTCCTATGGAAGGCCTCATCATCATGGACACTGACCTTCCCCGATACTATAGCTGAAGACACAGGGATAAGGGCTGAAGATCTATCCGTCACCATGGCGGATAGGGCAGTGTGGCGCAGAATTGTACAGGACATCTCAGCTTGGCTGCAAGATGAAATGGTGATGATGATGATGATGAGGGCTGCCTGACTTTACAAAAGGGAAACCTAAGCTCAAGTGGCATTCTGAGAGAAAGTTCCAGTCAGGACCTCTAGATGTACCAACTTCATCAAGTCCTGGAAAGCAGCTTTAGGTCAGCTCTTCCAGATGAGAATGACCTTTTTTCCATTCATTGCTCCACCCTTCATTTCTCGGTTTCCTCTCTTCTTATCAGTTCAGCTACAATCAGCCACCTGGATGAACTTGGCAACCCTGCAAAAGGTAACTAATGAACTGTTTACTGAGAGGGAGGAGCCAAACAATGTGCGTGTGTGCATGTAAGAGAATGTCTGAGTGTATATGTACGTGTGTGTGTGGTGAGGCAAGACAAGTAACATAACAAGACAAAAGGGGGATTGAGTGAAAGGGGCATTGACTGAACAAAAAAAAAATCAGAAAAGAGAAAGACAGATGACATAAAAATAGAGATGGGAATTAGTGATGAAATATGCCTTGATTTAAATACTCCATCAATTTTGTCTGTACAAACAAACAAACAAGCAAACAGGAATATTTTCAGAAGAGTATTAAGTTACTGCTTCTCCACTGTTCCTTGTTCTCCTCATCTCTGGTCTTTTCTCCCTCCACACCCTCCCTCCATTCCTCATGGTTTCACTACCACTTTCACTGGGGGGAGTTGCTGTTCCAGTTGGCAGTCCTCAGGTGTGAATGTGTGTGTATTTGTGTGTATGTGTGTGTAGTAGATGTAAGATTGTGCGAGTGTGTGCGTTTCCCTTGCTCTCCAAACCCAATTCAATCCTACTATGAATGCGAGGGCCTACATCAAATAAAGCAGAGCACAGCTATTACAAGGAAACAGAGAAGGGGAAATCCATGCTCACACAAACTGAGACAGGGACAAGCTCGCCCTTTACTCATGCTGCTTACCCCTCTCACTGTGGCAACAAGTTCCCGATCAAACGGTCCTTCCAACAGATAATGAGAAATAGACTAAAGGTCCCTTTACACAGATGGAGATCACTGGGTGACCACTGAGAAATTGGGGCAATTTTTGATCTCATAAAGCAGTTTCTGTCTAAATGTCTGGGAGATCACTGTGAGACTTTCATGGCGATCTATAGAGATCTTTGAAAGATCTTTGAGAGATCATTGAGAGACCAGGAGAGATTACTGAGTTTCTTGGGTGACTAATGAGATTGAAGATAGGTTGAAAAGGATTTTTAAATCATGTATTTTGTTTTTATTTACATTTTACACAATGTCCTAACTACACCGGAATTGGGTTATATAACACACACACACACACACACACACACACACACACACACACACACACACACTCACACACAGAGTTAGGGATATTCGGCTTTTGGGCGAAATTTCAGGATGCACCTACAATTCACTATAACCTTTATAGGCGAACTTAATTTGACCTCCTCTAACCTTTTGAATGCACATGTCCAACTGTTCAATGTTTCAGTACTTTTTGCATAACTTGTTGTTCTCTAACAAGGTGCTTAACAGCAAAATTCTCAACAGGTGTTTGATCCATAAATTGACCACTAAATTTTCTAGTTATATTAGAATTGGTATTTAAACAGTCCTCTTCATCATGCAGGTCACATTTTGACATCATGAAACCAAGACAACATCTAACAGCTGATCAACAGTACCTCGCCATTATGAGGCTTCAAACAGGATGTTCTCAGAGGGAAGTGGCCACTGAGCTTAGAGTGTCACAGAGTGTCATCAGCAGGTTGCAACAGAGATACAGAGAGACTGGAAGAGTCACAGAAAGACACAGAAGTGGGCGTCCTTTGGCCACATTCCACACTGATGACCGCTTCATTGTGAACAGTGCCCTGCGGAACCAGATGATAAATGCCACTCAACTCCAGCCCCATTTAAGGGAGGTGAGAGGAACCCAAGTGTCACATCAGACAATTCAAAACCATTTACATCAGTGTGGTCTGCGTGCTAGACGACCTGCAAGGATACCTGACCACACCATCAGGCACAGGCGTCATCGTCTTGCATGGACCAGGGAGCATTTACGCTGAACAAGGGACCAGAGGACCTCAGTGCTAATGAAAGTCAGTTCACGTTGAGCAGAAATGATGGCCGTCAACAATGTTGGAGACATCAAGGAAAGTGCTATGCATCAGCCACTGTTGTCACCATGTTACAGTCTAGGCAGGTGTGCCTAATCAGTACAGAACCACCCTACACCTTGTGAATGGTACAGTGACAAGCCGAGACTACCTGAATAACATCATTAATCCAGTTATTGTGCCCCTGCATGAACAACACAGGCCTAATTTCACCTTCATGGACAACAATGCTCCAGCTCATTGAGGTCGCATCATTAGGGAACGACTGCTGGAGGCTGGGGTACCTCAAATGGAGTGACCTGCACTTTCTCCAGACCTGAATCCCATAGAAAACCTATGGGATCAGCGGAGTCGCCGTGTAGAGGCTCGTAACCCTGCACCCAACAACCTCAATGACCTGAGGGCCGCCCTTCAAGAACAGTGGAATGCAATGCCTCAGCAGACAATAAGTCTGCTGGCAGTCACTGGCTGCATGGTGGCGCAGTGGTTTAGCACTGTGGCAGCACAGTTTTACCCTCGGCCGGGGGATCGCGGGGATCATGAGATCGTGGGTTCGATCCCAGCCCCCGACCAACAGTGAGCTGTGTGGAGTTTGCATGTTCTCCCCGTGTTGCGCGGGTTTACTCCGGGATTTCTCCGGTTTCCTCCCGCATACCAAAAACATGTAGGTTTAGGGCGCTCGCGCACGCAGCGACCAGCAGCCGGTGGCTTGTCACCAGACTGCAAACCAAATCTACCTAAGGGTACAAATAAGTAACAAAAAAAAAAAAAAAGTCGACTCATGAACAGCATGAGTCGTCGTTGTCAAGCTGTAATTGACACTCAGGGGCACTTGACAAGTTATTGAGATATTGACTTTTTTTTTGTGGTATACCCACCACAGTTGTTGGCTTTTGCTTCAGTAAATTGTTTGAGATGAGGAAATCACCATTGCATGCTTCTACTTAAATGCCCTACTTTCACAATATAATATCACTGTAATTAACTGAAATTTTTACATTTTCCATAAATTTCACTTGAAAGTCAAATATCCCTAACTTTTAGTGAGTACTATATATACACTGTATATATATATATATATATATATATATATATATATATATATTAGACAAAGATAACAAAAGTAAACACAAAATGCAATTTTTTAATGAAGGTGTTTATTATTAAGGGTAAAAAAAATTCCAACCTACAGTACATGGCCCTGTATGAAAAAGTGATCCCCCCGTCCCCCGTTAAAACATAAATTAACTGTGGTTTATCACATCTTTGGAAAGCTGTGTCATGGTCCGAGTGCTGACTCTGTCTGCACTCGGGTTGTCCGGTAGTTCTCCGTTCTCTGCTCTGGTTTACCACAGGGCCTTCAGGCTCTTATTGTGACAGTGTCCCGGCGGAGCTTCCGGCTGTCAGAGCTGCGCTCCGCAAGGATGGCTGGTAATCAATCAGCTGACGACATTCTCATCAGCTGAGTAGTCTGAAGTCCTATTTAAGGGAGCAGCTCAGGTTACTCCGGGCTGCGACCTCGTCAAACATTCCCTTGTCCAACCTCCATCGAAGATTCAGGTCTTGTTCATCTCTCTGTAAGTGCATTCCTGAGACTCTGTATCTTGTGTTTAAATCCTAGCCTTAGTTGTGCTTTTGCCCCTCGTGGCTCATTATTTTTTTTCATTAGTCTTCCTTTAATAAATTATGCAAACTCATCGGTGGCCTATAGTGGCTTATTTGCGGTCCGCGAGGACCGCAGCATGACAGTAGGTCGCAGCTAGAACGAGACGCCGGTCACCGTGAGTTTGTGATTATTTGGATTTGTAGTTTTCCCTGTTCAGCGTACCAGTGTGCTGGGGGATGGTGCCACTCAAGGGCTACGCTAGGAGCCTGGGCTACAAGCTGGTGAAGGCCCTCGACGATATTGATGGTATCCTTTTCACCGCTCGCCTTAACGACACTCCCAGCGATGCCCGCTGGTACCTGGACCTCGCTGAGGCGATCATTAACCGCCATCCTCGCAACGCTAACCACCCTGAAATCACGGCGAGGATGGCGGACATTTCTGCTCAACAGGAGAAGCTCCGTGGGCTGGAGGGAAACTCTCGCAGGAAGCCGAAGAGGAGGCATCCTCGCTCCTCGCTTCAGGATCCCATTCCTGTCCCTCATCCAGTCCAGGAGTTTGCACCGTCTAGGGGTCATCCCCAACGGAGTGAGACGTCAGTAGGGATTCCCCCGGAGGATTTACAGCTGACAGCGACTTCCATCCGGGACCGAGTGGCTGCAGCTCGCTCCGCCTTCCATCCTACACAGATTATGAAGCATGTGACAGCGTTGGTCAGGCTGGTGGAGAGGAATCCGGACCTGTATGATTACTCCAAATACACTGACCTGCTCGCCTCTGTTTCTGCGCAGGAACGGCGTTTCCCAAATCTCACCTTCGCCTCGCCCTCTGCCGGAAAACGTTGTCTCCATGCCGATTGCAAGCCTCAGCGAGAACCCCATCCGGATCCAGTTCCGGGTAGCCGCACGAACTCTGTCTCCCAGCCAGCTGCAGCCTCCGTGTCTCGTTGGAGGAGTAAGACAGCCGCCTCCTCCTCCGGGTCATCTGTCCCCGCTGTTCCGTTAGCTCCTCGATCCCGGTTCGCCTCGGCTGTTCCTCCCCCCTCCTCAACGCCCCCTCCAGCTGCTGTGAACTCCACAAGTCCATCTCTGGCTGCTCCCGTTCCTGATCCGGTGCGAGAGGCTCCTCTTCGTCTTCCCGGGGGGGGGGGGGGCCTCTGTCTCTATCCAGCAGGGGAAGGGAGGAACCAAGTCCACTGCAGCAGGTTCTATCGGCCCTCAGCGGATCAGGCAAGTGTCTCTTCATTCTTTTCCTTCACTGGGTGAATTGCCTTGTTTGATTCCTGGGGGTGGAGTTCGGGGTTCACAGTCCCCCGAGCTCCCTCCGCCTGCTGCAGTAATTAATAGTGAACCTGCTGCTTCTGTGTCTCCTTCCCCTGAGCATTCCCCGCGGTCAGGGCTACACCGCCGGACGAGGAAGGAGCCTGCGGCCCTGGAGAGTTTGGTTCCAGCCCCGCAGCCACGTCATGGGCAGAGGAGGAGGGCAGACTGCAAATTGGAGCATGCGCCGACGACGAAGCGTCCCCGGGTCTCCATGGAGGAGCGGTTCAACCCAGCAGGTTGAGGATCTCCTGCCACCACGTCGAGCGGGTCGTTGGCGTGGACGTCAGCGTTGGAGGGTCCTCAGACTGTGGAGACCATCATGCCGACTGCGGAGCCCGCTGTAGCCGAGTGGGAGCCAGAGGAGGTCCTTCTTCGTCCTGAACCCGGATCGCCGAAGTCCTGGATGGCGACAGAACTTGAGATCAGGCAAGTGCTCTATTTTGTCTTCCTCCTTTCTACTCTAGAGCATTTTTGCCTGTCTCTCGGGGAGACGAGCTGGGTGCAGCCATCCACTGCATCCGAGCTTGTCTCGCCGGGTTCTGTCGCTGCCGGAAGATCCTGATTCCGGTTCTGTTCCCTCTCCTGAGCCTTCTCCCAGGGTCACCGGTGATGAATAGGTCCTGGTCTCTGTTCTGGAGGTTCTGGGCTCGGGGTTGGAGGTCATTCCTGGTGCTGTTCCGACCCGGTCGGGGTCCATTGTGGGTGCTGCCGCGATCCGGTCGGGGTCCATCGTGGGTGCTGCCGTGACCTGGTTGGGGTCCATCGTGGGTGCTGCCGCGATCCGGTCAGGGTCCATTGTGGGTGCAGCTGCGATCCAATCGGGGTCCATCATGGGCGCAGCTCGGGCTCACTTGGGATCCGACAGGAGGACAGTGCCTATTCCAGTGAAGTTTGGAGGTGGAGCTGCAGATCCTCCGCTGATTGCAGCTGGACTGGTCCCTCGTTTTTTCCCCATTCCTTGTTTCTGTCCATCGGGGGCTGCTGGGACTTCCCGTTTTTGGCTCGGCTCTCCCTCGCTATCCCTCTCCATAGGGAAGCTGTCTCCGAGTGCTCTCCTGCGGTTCTGGTGGCAGAATGACGTGGGTCGGCCACCTGGGACATTGCTTCGCCCGTTTGGCATTCTGGGTCGGCCGCCCGACAGATTGGGCTTTCGATTCGGGCGCCTGGTCCAGCCGCCAGAAGTACTCTTTTTCCGGGCCTGGGACTGGGGTAGGCCGCCTGAACTGATCCTTTTTCCCCTGTTAGCGATCTGGATGCTGGACGCAGGCAGACCACCTGAACTTGTGTTTTTTTTACTCCATTGTGCTCTGCCTGTTGTCATCCCCCCCACCCCCGTGTGATTAGGGATGCTTTTGTGTTTGGGGTCTTGGACTATGTTGGACTGTGTTTATCGCCGCTCTTTAGCGTGTGTTATTTTTTCCCTCTCCTCTGTAATCTGAGGGTCATTTTCTGTGGTTGTCTGTGCCGTTTATTTATCTTTATTGAACTGTTGTATGTCACCGCCCGGTAGCGTGGTTTTTTTTTTTTCCTCTTTCTCCTTTCGTGTGGTAATTATACACTGAACTGTATGTATTGCTGCTTTGCAGCTTGAGGGGTTTTTTTTCCCCCCTGGTATTATGGGACATGCTGCAATTTTGTGCCTGTATTTGAGTTCCTGTTTCCTCTGAGGTTCTGCTTGTGGTCATTTTGAGTTTTTCTGTGATCTTCTCCTCATGGGGTTTACAGTGTGTGGACGTGTTTTTCTTTTTTTTATCTTGCCTCTGTACTGGTTGCCATGTTCTGGTTGGAGTTTTTTTTTTCTCCCCTTGATTTTACAAGATGTATATAAGATATGTACAAGATATATACAAGATGACATGTAAAAATCACATAAGGATTGTCATATCCAGTCTGCGTTGTGTTATAGCTTAGTTTTTTGTCACATTTTGTCTTAGCTTTGTTCTGAAGTGTAATCGCTCTTGTTTTGTTTTTCTTTTGAATTCTTGGATGGAATATGGGTGGGCAATATAAGCTGTGGCTTCAGCCATCATCCATTTCGGATAACTTATGTTGAACTGTATAATCAGAGGAGTTATTGTCTAATTTGACTTTGTTGGATTTTCTTTCCCCCTTTGTTATATTATTCAGTTTCTTTTAACCTGTACTTTTAATTTATCCGAAATAAAGATTCATTCATTCATTCATTCATTCATTTTGGGCTTTGATTCTTGCCCACCTGGCCTTTCCCCCACCTCCCTCCCTGAGGTAGTCCTGTTGACCCTCTGGGTGTGTGTGTGTGTGTGTGTGTGGGGGGGGGGGGTCGATGTTACATGGCGCCTGGAATTCGCCTTACGAACGGGGGCTACTGTCATGGTCCGAATGCTGACTATGTCCGCACTCGGGTTGTCTGGTAGTTCTCCGTTCTCTGCTCTGGTTTACCACAGGGCCTTCAGGCTCTTATTGTGACAGCATCCCGGCGGGGCTTCCGGCTGTCAGAGCTGCGCTCCGCTGGGTTGACTGGTAATCAATCAGCTGATGACATTCTCATCAGCTGAGTAATCTGAAGTCCTATTTAAGGGAGCAGCTCAGGTTACTCCAGGCTGCGACCTCGTCAAACATTCCCTTGTCCAATCTCCATCGAAGATTCACGTCTTGTTCATCTCTCTGTAAGTGCATTCCTGAGACTCTGTATCTTGTGTTTAAATCCTAGCCTTAGTTGTGCTTTTGCCCCTCGTGGCTCATTATTTTTGTCATTCGTCTTCCTTTAATAAATTATGCAAACTCATCGGTGGCCTATAATGTCTTATTTGCGGTCCGCGAGGACCACAGCATGACAAGCTGAATTCAATTTCTCTGGCCACACCCAGGCCTGATTATTGTCACACCTGTTCTCAATCAAGAAATCACTTACATAGGACCTGCCTGACAAAGTCAAGTAGACCAAAAGATCCTCAAAAGCTAGACATCATGTTGCAATCCAAAGAAATTCAGGAACAAATGAGAAACTGTCATGATCATTGGCGCGGTCATGGGCCACGCCAGTCTCCAGTTACTGTATAGATTAGTCTTTTTCTGTTTGTTTATTCCCTGTTCATTTGTATCTTTATTTCATCTCCCGGCCATGGAGGCGCTGTGACAGCTCGTGCGTCATTTCCGGGTGTCAAGTTCTGCTCACAGGTTGTCACAGCTGCCTCCAATCTGGTAATTTCACTCACACATGATTCCACAGCTGTTGTCATTTGTGTTTGGGTTATTTAAGGCCGTGGGGAAGACTCTGTCCTCACTGCGGTCTTCATGAAGTCTAGCTTGATAATTCATGCTACGTCTCTGACCCTGTTCCCGTTTCCTTGTAAGTGTTGTGTGTTTTTGTGTTTTGATTAAATGTGCAAAACTTGCAGCTGTGCTTGGTGTCTTCAGTTCCGGCCCTGAAAGGGCCGTTCAGGACAGAAACAAAGTAATTGAGATCTATCAGTCTGAAAAAGGTTATAAAGCCATTTCTTAAGCTTTAGGACTCCAGCAAACCACAGTGAGAGCCATTAACCACAAATGGCGAAAACATGGAACAGTGGTGAACCTTCCCAGGAGTGGCCGGCAGACCAAAATTACCCCAAGAGCAATGACTCATCCAAGAGGTCACAAAAGACGCATGGCAGAGTTGCGAGACGAAAACCACTGCTGAGCAAAACGAACATCAAGGCTCGTCTCAGTTTTGCCAAAAAACATCTTGACGATCCCCAAGACTTTTGGGAAAATACTCTGTGGACTGACAAGACAAAAGTTGAACTTTTTGGAAGGTGTGTGTCCCATTACAGCCGGCATAAAAGTAACACAGCATTTCAGAAAAGGAAGATCATACCAACAGTAAAATATAGTGGTGGTAGTGTGAATGTCTGGGGCTGTTTTGCTGCTTCAGGACCTGGAAGACTTGCTGTGGTAAATGGAACCATGAATTCTGCTTTCTACCAAAAAATCCTGAAGGAGAATGTCCGGCCATCTGTTTGTGACCTCAAGCTGAAGCACACTTGGGTTCTGCAGCAGGACAAAGATCCAAAATACACCAGCAAGTCCACCTCTGAATGGCTTAAGAAAAACAAAATGAAGACTTTGGAGTGGCCTAGCCAAAGTCCTGACGTGAATCCGATTGAGATGCTGTGGCATGATCTTAAAATGGCGGTTCATGCTCGAAAACCCTCCAATGTGACTGAATTACAACAATTCTGCAAAGATGAGTGGGCCAAAATTCCTCCACAGCTGTGTAAAAGGCTCATTGCCAGTTATCGCAAATGCTTGATTGCAGTTGTTGCTGCTAAAGGTGGCCCAACCAGTTGTTTAGTGGTTTAGGGAGCAATCACCTTTTCACACAGGGCCATGTAGGTTTGTTTTTTTTTTCCCCCCCTTAATAATAAGCACCTTCATTTAAAAACTGCATTTTGTGTTTACTTGTGTTATCTTTGTCTAATATTTAAATTTGTTTGATGATCTGAAACATTTAAGTGTGACAAACATACAAAGAAATGAGAAATCAGGAAGGGGGGCAAACACTTTTTCACACCACTGTACAGTATACTGTATATTTGAGAGGTTTCTACCCCCTTTACACGGGGGAAGAGATCAATGAAAGACAACCAGACCTCTGAAAGATCTTTCAATTATCTCCACGGTTGCCATGGTAAATTGTAAATTGTAAATTGATGTAGGACAGCGCAAGTTGATGAACATTGGTAGCAATCATTCAAGTAGGTTCATTTTGTCTTCTTTTACTTATTTACCTTTTGTTCTTTTTAAAGACAAAAATAGAAAGGAGATGTCTTTACCTTCTTAAATTCTTCTATTTCACAGTCGAAACATGTTAAGAAGGTAAAGACAACTCCTTTCTATTTTTGTTTTAATAGAACAAAAGGTAAACTGATATCAATGTAAACTTGCCAGATTGCAGCCAGCGGCTAATTTCCATCTGTTATCCGTGGGTTATAATTTTACCTTCCCCCATTTCTATTATGCTGAGCACCAAGCTAGATGGCAGGAGTACCATTTTATATGGTCTTTGGTCTCCTCAAAGTTTTGACTCAGTCCAAACAATCTCTCAAACAATCACCAAAGGGATAAATCTCTCAAGAGCACTCAACGATCTCCCGATTATCCCTCTGCAATCTCTGCTGCAGTCTTTCATTGAACTCTATTGCCTTTTCATCGAATGCTCAGCAATCAGTGACATGCGGTGAGTTTCATTTCGGTGAGGCTGTGATGCTTTCAGGTCTAGTTTACAAATCGGTTTTATAAATACTTTTAACAAAACAAGTGTCAGGTATTTTATTGAATTACCTCTTAATGGAATACACAGAAAAGGCAGTAATAAAACTCTATGCTTTCATTTTACAACTCCTCTGAGTATAGACAATGTGCAAAGATCCTCAGTTACACAAGTATAATGTATTAAGTTATTTTACAAACAACTTTTTGGGGCACAAAATTCATTATACTTTGTTTTTGGCCAAGGAAGAATTAAATTATAGTGGTTCAGAGAGCTGCATCTCTGTGTGTTGCAGCTCCACAATTAACACTCATTATTACAATTTATCCTTAGTATTTACAACTACTATGCATGCATGGTCTTATCTTTACTTGTTAATGAAGTAAATTTGCCTGTCCTTCTGGACAAAAATTGCTATGACTTAAAAAACATCCTTATCTTCCTTTATTTAAAAAAAAACAACAAAAAACTATGCTTACGGTGCTCAAGCACACCCCCTCTTGTTGGGGCACCGGTACTGCACAGTCTCTGATTGTGATTTTCAGCCTCACCTGCTTCCCCTGACCACATGTCACTGCAGTAATCTCTCACTGAACTCTGAACCATCTCTACTTTAGGGGTGGCATTCACTAAAAGATCACTGAGAGATCATTCAGAGATCAATGAGATTGTTAGCCACTCCTTGAGTGCTCAAAAATTTCATCGATTTCCCAATGACTTCTAAGCAATCTTTCAATGATCTCTTAGTGACCTTTCAATGAATACCAATTTTTTTCCACCCTGAAGGTAGATGATTTGAGAGATCAATGACGGATCATGTGGGGATTGATGAGATTGTTGAGCACTCCTTGAGAGATCATTGAGTGTTCGTTGAGCGATTGCGTCCCTTTGGTGAATGTTGAGAGATCGTTTTGGACTGAGTCAAAACTTTGGTAAAAACTGTGAGGACTGTTGAGATCATTGAAGATGATTGAGATCACTGAGATAATTGAAATCGTTGCAAGAGCTTAGCAAATGCTGAGATCACTGAAAAATCTTTGAGAGATCTGGCCAGTTTTTCATCACTCAACGACCTCTCAACGATCTCCATCTCCGTGTAAAGGGGTTAACAGACATTAACTGGTAATAAAATTAATAATTAAGAGGAAAAAAAAACCTCCTGTACTGTAACCTATAACTATAATCTAATTCTCTTATAAATTTACATAAACTTGTGTTAGTCAATGGCGAAAATACTGCAGACAAAATAGATATGCCCAGTTTACTGAGCATTTGTTCATGGACTAACACCCCCAGGCATTGCTGGATATCTAAAAGCTCCTGTGAAGCTTTATTATAGAAAGCATCGCTGGGTTAATTAGTCATTTGACATCTCTGAGATTACTGTGAACAGCACTGAGTCTATCCGTGAGCAAGCGTGTGGGTAGGAGCAATTTCAAATATTAAAAAAAATAGCAATCTCTGGCAATTGATTGAATCCATATAAAGCTGTCAGATTTCCCCTGCAAGACATAAATAAGTTTACTCTTTCTGTAGGCACAGAAAATATATTTCACAGCGTAGCTTTGTGCAGTAATTCAATCAAAGCTGAGCATATTTTGCAAGCAAGCCCGGGGGATGGAATTATGGCCCAGTAGTAGTGTGAAAACTTAATGAGGGGATCAATAGGATCCTTCCAATCAGGGACATGAAAGGCTGATTTTGCTCCTGATTTGTGTAAAATCTCAATATCATGAACAACAGAATAAACAACTGAAAACCTACCTATTGCAAATGGATGTACAAAATGTTTATTTTTCTGTTGGAATGCAGATAGAAAAACTAAGTGTAAAATTATACTGTATTTGGTGATGAAGTCTGACTGACCACAGATGGGAGATTCCCTGGAGGGTCGGCAACCACTGACATCTACGGCTGCTGCAACACTAACCTACACAGCCTAGCCACGGGGAAACAAGAGTGAATGGCTAGAGCTGGGTGGTTACTAGACTGAACTTCAAAAATAAAGAGATGTTCCACTTAAAAATCACTCTTCTTTTGGACTTGTGCAAAAATAATCAAATTGAAAATGGTTAAAAGAGTCCTAATGGGATTTTTTTTCTTCATTCAATTACATACAGTGGGGCAAAAAAGTATTTATTCAGCCACCAATTGTGAAAGTTCTCCCACTTAAAAGATGAGACAGGTCTCCAATTTTCATCATAGGTATCCCTCAACTATGAGAAACAAAATGAGAAAAAAAAAATCCAGAAAATCACACTGAATGATTTTTAATGAATTAATTGGTAAATTCCTCGGTAAAATAAGTATTTGGTCAATAACAAAAGTTCATCTCAATACTTTGTTATATACCCTTCGTTGGCAATGACAGAGGTCAAACGTTTTCTGTAAGCCTTCACAAGGTTTTCACACACTGTTGCTGGTATTTTGGCCCATTCCGCCATGCAGATCTCCTCTAGAGCAGTGATGTTTTGGGGCTGTCGCTGGGCAACACGGACTTTCAACTCCCTCCAAAAGATTTTCTATGGGGTTGAGATCTGGAGACTGCTAGGCCACTCCAGGACTTTGAAATGCTTCTTACGAAGCCACTCCTTCATTGCCCGGGCGGTGTGTTTGGGATCATTGTCATGCTGAAAGACCCAGCCACGTTTCATCTTCAATGCCCTTGCTGATGGAAGGAGGTTTTCACTCAAAATCTCACGATACATGGCCCCATTCATTCTTTCCTTTACACGGATCAGTCGTCCTGGTCCCTTTGCAGAAAAACAGCCCCAAAGCATGATGTTTCCACCCCCATGCTTCACAGTAGGTATGGTGTTCTTTCTCCTCCAAACACGACAAGTTGAGTTTTTACCAAAAAGTTCTATTTTGGTTTCATCTGACCATATGACATTCTCCCAATCCTCTTCTGGTTCATCCAAATGCTCTCTAGCAAACTTCAGACAGGCCTGGACATGTACTGAGAGCCAGAAATCTTGCTTGTTTGTAGGTGACCAAATACTTATTTTACAGAGGAATTTACCAATTAATTCATTAAAAATCCTTCAATGTGATTTTCTGGATTTTTTTTTTCTCATTTTGTCTCTCATAGTTGAGGTATACCTGTGATGAAAATTGGAGACCTCTCTCATCTTTTAAGTGGGAGAACTTGCACAATTGGTGGCTGACTAAATACTTTTTTGCCCCACTGTATATATTCTTGTGTATCATTCAATCAATATCAAGATGAATAGTGCTAGTTTAGCGAGGTGATACACTGTAAGCCCAAATTAGTTTAAGGAAAACAAAGACCACACAAGAAATTATTAACGTTTTTAACCTCTTGCACTCCGGGATACCGTGGGCGGTCACGTCTCTGCGTCCTAGTGCGCACTGAAAAAAAAAGCTGCATTTCCGTTCTTCCACTACAGACACAGCCGCGAACAGAAAGCCAAAGGAGTGCTTTGATTGGTTTAGATTTGATTGACCTCTCATTCCACTAATAAGAGCCTTGAATTGGGTTTCTGAATCCTTGAAGAACCAATGACTGAAAACCTAGCAAGAAGGACCCGCCTACCAACGGCTGCGAATACAGCAAGCCAATTGAAGCTGAGAAGTTTGACGATTGAAAGCGTGCATCTTGTGCGTAAAATCTGTTTTGTGTAAGCTGCTGTGTGTAACGGTAGCGTTCGCCAGTCTTTTTTTCTTACTACTGTTCTTATTTGTTTTGAAAAATCGTTCGCCAAAACCGCAATCATGGAAGCGCAAAACCACAATAATGGAATCATGGTTTGACCGGGTCGCGTGACCAGAACCACGAGTCGTAACAAGTGGACCAGCGTCATGTTCGTCTGACAATGAGGAAGAGACACTGCTGTTGTGGACAGGTAAGTGTTATAAGCTAAACTATTCTTTATCCCTGAAAATTGTAATCAAAATGACTTATTTGTACCCGTAGGTAGATTTGTTTTGCAGTCTGGTGACATCCATATTTACAAGCCACAAATTACATTCAACATAGACACAAACACAGGCACATATGAAGCTGACTATAAACATGATAAGAATACTCAAGGCTCCATCAATCAGGGTATAAAAAGACAAAGAGATGGGAGAAAAACCAGAGGTAAGAGAGAAGGGTCATATTAAAAGTTAAAAACTAGTCAAAGAGGTTAAAAACTCAAAGGTCTAAAACCCAATAAAATATTTAGAAAAATGTTTAGAACCCAAGTGACATCCTACAAAAATAAGTAAATATAAAATGGAGTTAATAAATAGGTACCTAAATTATGTGCAATATATTTTTACAGCTTGTTCAACTCTTTGACAGCAGCAGGGACAAAGCTGTTTTTGTAGCGCTGGGTTCTACTTTTTGGGACAGCAAACCTCCGTCTTGAGGGAAGAAGCTGAAAGTGGCAGTGCAAAGGGTGGGAGTCATCATTTAAAATGGAGGTAGCAATCCTCTGTACTTGTCTGGTGTACAGGGATGTCAGGCTCAGCTGTGGCTCACCAAGCAAACGACTGGACCATCTAACTACCTGATCCAAGGATTTCCTCTGTTTCAGTTTTATCTGACCAAATCATGACACTAAAGAAAAGGATAAAACAGATTCAGTAAAAGCCCGATAAAACATTGTCATCATGGTTCGGTCAACTTGGAAGCGTGCAAGTTTTCTCAAGCAATGCAAATGTTGCTGACCCTTTTTACACACCCTTTCACAGTTCTCTTCAAAGTTTAAATTACTATCAACAATCGTTCCAAGATATTTGTAGGATTGTACACATTCGGTGGTCTGGCCTTTTAGTACGGTGACTTTGTGCCTGGGATTTTTACTCCTAAAGTCAATAATCATGTCTTTAGTTTTTGTCGTATTCAGCTGCAGGTAGGAATCCTCACCCCAGTGAACAAAATCATCAACTACTGGGCCGTGGCCACTCTCACCATCCTGGAGGAGACTGACAATAACTGAGTCATCAGCATACTTTATAATGTGTCTGTTGTCATGTCTGCTCCGACACATGTTTGTGTACAGGATGAAGAGTAGTGGTGATAACACACACCCCTGAGGAGAGCCAGTAGAAGAGCACTTTAGGTCAGACAATGTACCATTGACCCTTACTCTCTGCATCCTGTTGGTTAAGAAATCCAGAATCCAACCCACCAGATTATTGCTCAAATCAAATTGCTGCAGGAGCCTTTCAACTAAGATATGAGGTTGGATTGTATTAAAGGCGGAGGAAAAGTCCACAAATAAAAGTCTGGCGTGTGTCCCATTAAAATCCAGATGTTTAAAAAGCATGTTAAACAGAGTGACAGTGGCATCCTCCACTCCTCTGTGAGGCCTATAGGCAAACTGCAGAGGATCCAATGCATGCTCAGTCTGCTTTAAGACCTCACATCTGACCAGTTTTTCAAAAATTTTCATTAAAATTGAAGTCAAAGCAACTGGTCTAAAGTCGTTTACCGTTTTAGGACAGCTGGATTTTGGAACGGGAGCAATCACGGCTTCTTTCCAGATCTTAGGCACATGTTGTGTCTGTAAGGACTTATTGAAAATGTAATGAAATATAGGACTCAGTTCATGTGCACAGGACTTTACCAAGCGCCCACATATACAGTGGGGCAAAAAGTATTTAGTCAGCCACCAATTGTGCAAGTTCTCACACTTAAAAGATGAGAGAGGTCTCCAATTTTCATCATAGGTATACCTCCACTATGAGAGACAAAATGAGAAAAAAAAAATCCAGAAAATCACATTGAAGGATTTTTAATGAATTAATTGGTAAATTCCTCAGTAAAATAAGTATTTGGTCACCTACAAACAAGCAAGATTTCTGGCTCTCACAGACCTGTAACAACTTCTTTAAGAGGCTCCTCTGTCCTCCACTCGTTACCTGTATTAATGGCACCTGTTTGAACTCGTTATCAGTATAAAAGACCTGTCCACAACCTCAAACAGTCAGACTCCAAACTCCACTATGGCCAAGACCAAAGAGCTGTCAAAGGACACCAGAAACAAAATTGTAGACCTGCACCAGGCTGGGAAGACTGAATCTGCAATGGGTAAGCAGCTTGGTGTGAAGAAATCAACTGTGGGAGCAATTATTAGAAAATGGAAGACATACAAGACCACTGATAATCTCCCTCGATCTGGGGCTCCACACAAGATCTCACCCCGTGGGGTCAAAATGATCACGAGAACGGTGAGCAAAAATCCCAGAACCACATGGGGGGACCTAGTGAATGACCTGCAGAGAGCTGGGACCAAAGTAACAAAGGCTACATCAGAAACACACTACGTCGCCAGAGACTCAAATCCTGCAGTGCCAGACGTGTCCCCCTGCTTAAGCCAGTACATGTCCAGGCCCGTCTGACGTTTGCTAGAGAGCATTTGGATGATCCAGAAGAGGATTGGGAGAATGTCATATGGTCAGATGAAACCAAAATAGAACTTTTTGGTAAAAACTCAGCTTGTCGTGTTTGGAGGAGAAAGAACACCATACCTGCTGTGAAGCATGGGGGTGGAAACAACACACTTTGGGGCTGTTTTTCTGCAAAGGGACCAGGACGACTGATCCGTGTATCGTGAGATTTTGAGTGAAAACCTCCTTCCATCAGCAAGGGCATTGAAGATGAAACATGGCTGGGTCTTTCAGCATGACAATGATCCCAAACACACCACCTGGGCAACGAAGGAGTGGCTTCGTAAGAAGCATTTCAAGGTCCTGGAGTGGCCTAGCCAGTCTCCAGATCTCAACCCCATAGAAAATCTTTGGAGGGAGTTGAAAGTCTGTGTTGCCCAGCGACAGCCCCAAAATATCACTGCTCTAGAGGAGATCTGCATGGAGGAATGGGCCAAAATACCAGCAACAGTGTGTGAAAACTTACAGAAAACATTTGACCTCTGTCATTGCCAACAAAGGGTATATAACAAAGTATTGAGATGAACTTTTGTTATTGACCAAATACTTATTTTACCGAGGAATTTACCAATTAATTCATTAAAAATCCTTCAATGTGATTTTCGGGATTTTTTTTTTCTTATTTTGTCTCTCATAGTTGAGGTATACCTATGATGAAAATTGGAGACCTCTCTCCTCTTTTAAGTGGGAGAACCTGCACAATTGGTGGCTGACTAAATACCTTTTTACCCCACTGGAGACATCATAGTAACATCATAGGTGGTCCTATGATCTTTTTAGCGAGTCCTATGAACATGACAGACACACAGACATTTCTTGAATTATATAAAGAGTGAAGTGATATACGGTATAGAGTGATGAAGTGATGATATACAGTGATGATGATATCAAGGTAGAACCAGTCCGCGGGGTCTCTATGGCACGGAGGACATGGAGACAAGGCGGATGCGGGAGAGGACAGCTCCCGAAAATCTAGAAGAAGTGGATATAATTCAACTGGGAGGAATGGAGATGGGAAGCAGGGAAGAGGAGGTCTGAAGCACGGTGAAGTCTAGAAGAAATAAACGTAGACACCAAGAAACTCAATCAAGACCGTTATCAAGTGCTGAGGAATCAGTCCCAGAATGAACAGGAGTGTAAAGTAATCATTAAACTTACTCAGGAAGGGGCATCGTTTCGTGAGTGGAACCAAATTAGGCTCACAAATGAAATTAATGGGTTACTTGGAGAAGTTTTAAATGCAAGAGTTCTTCGTAGTGGTTCGTTGCTGGTTACATGTATCCACCTTATTCTTGGGGGTGCCGCTGGAGGAGCGATTGTGGACGGAACTTTTCGTTTGACCCAGTGTGAAATCAGTCACCCGTTTCAGTGGAGTAGCAGGGGCATTTAAAATAGCGTTTTTAAAAGTTTTTCAAATTCATTTTAATGTATAGTCCACATACATGTTTTCCACTCAAGTGACAGCTAATTTCAGCACTTGTAGTTTTTGTATTTTTGAATGTTTAGTTGTGTGACGCTCCTCAGAGATAAGCACAGCTCAATCTGTGGCTTCAACAGCAACCATGCACTGAAAACCAAAGGATTGTTCGTGAGATCGGTGGGACAGACAAAGGACAGACACCAAAATAAGAGCCAGGTATGTTTTCACTTGTATGAATGTCACAGATCTGACGTTTTACCCCGAATTTAAAACACCCAAGCACAGTGTTGAATGTGCCGCTGTGCCATTACGAACTTCAGGCAATGAGGAGTCATTAATCATGACTTTCTTTCTCTCTTTCTTTCTTTGCTAGCGGCAAAGTCCCAGGAAACCCCAGAGTGTCTAGTATCATTTTAAAGCTTAGAAATTGTACTTTCTAAAAATACCTATGTTTTTGCAGAAGACGTAACTCACGACCGATCGAATGGGGGTTTTCAACCTAGCTAAAATATTGTTTACATTGTTAGCATCTTAGCAGCGGCGCTAAAAAACGGAGCTCCGGTGTACAAAGCCATTTTTTAAGATCATCTTTCCATCCCTCAGTAGTTGTAGGAAGTGGTATGATTATGTTACTGTTTTGAGGTGCAAGAGGCCGTGCTCCCGCATTTCTGATGCCGAAGTCATTGTTTTTTAACAAGGAAAAGTGTCCCATTTCAGTGACAACCATATGTTCTAAACTAGTACCGGAAAATGCTACCACAATTCATGTAAGGCATCATGGGGCCTAAGAATAAGGTGGATAGTCTTCAACAAGGAAAAGCAATCAGAGTCAATAAGATGGAGGGAAAAATGTGCAGTGTTCAGTAATGGAAGGAAATAAGGCAATGAGAGGAGTTATATTGGGCATTTCACCGGCTGTCTCCACTGATGAAAAAATGAGGAACTTAACTGGAGCAAAAGTGACAGAGGTATGGAGATTGAAAGCTAATAGAAATGGCAAAAAATGTGATTGTCAGTAATGTTAAAATTTGATGAAACAAGACTGCCAAGTAAGGTGTATATTGGCTACATGAGCTATGAAGTCAGACTTTACGTTCCTCCTCCACTCAAATGTTTCAAATGTCAAAAGTTTGGTCATGTAGCAGCGATATGCAAAGGTAGACAACAATGTGCCAGATGCTCCAGTGAACATGAATATGGCAAGTGTGAAAGAGGAGCCAAATTAAAGTGCTGTAACTGCGGTGGTGAACATAGCTCTGCATATCGAGGTTGTGCAGCCAGCAGAAGAGCAGCAGAAATTCAGCAGATAAAAGTCTTCCAGGGATTAACATATGGAGACGATGCAAAAAAGGTGCCAGCTAAAAAAGTGGGAGTGGACTCGAACAGGGAAAGTGTGCAGACTTGCAGTGCATGCAGTAGAATTAAGGAAGATAACTGAGGCAGCATAGCAACTCACCCTTGGCCAGGGGATCCTGGGTTCGATCCCAGCCCCCGACCAACAGTGATCTGTGTGGAGTTTGCATGTCCTCCCCGTGTCTGTGTGGGTTTACTCCAGAATTTCTCCAGTTTCCTCCCACATGCCAAAAATCATGCAAGTTAGGTTAATTGGCATCAAACTGGGGATTCTAAATTGTCCTTAGGTATGATTGTGAGAGTGAATGGTTGTCTCTCTCTGTGTTGGCCCTGCGATGGACTGGCGATGTGTCCAGGGTGTACCCTGCCTCTCATCCAAAGATGCTGGGATAGGCTCCAGCCCCCACCCCCCGCGACCCAAAAAGGATTAAGCGGAAGAAGATGGATGGATGGACTCTAATTTTGTCTTATTTGTGGTAAATGTGGTAAACTGCACTGCGCAGACTTCCAAGAAAACAGAAAAAATCAAATCATTGTGAAAGCAGCAGAAAAATATCTTGGCAAGATCAAAGACATCATGGGCTGGTGGATCAACCGCCAATCAAGTCTAAAAGAAGAAGAAGAAGAAGAATGAGATGAGACACAGATACGGACTACAGCTAGAAAAAGAATAGTGCACCCTACCTCTCGCCCAAAGACACTGGGATAGGCTCCAGCCCCCTCATGACCCAAAACGGATTAAGAGGAAGAAGATGGATGGATGGATGGATGGATGGATGGATGGAGGTGAGATGCAGATAAAAGATTAAAGAAGAAGAACGTCACAAAGCTATGAGGAAAACGTCATAAAGCTCTGAGGAATTGTCACAAAGCGATGAGGAAAATGTCACAAAGCTATGAGGAAAATGTCATAAAGCTATGAGGAAAACATCACAAAGCTATGAGGAAAACGTCACAAAATTATGAGGAAAAACAAGACACACAGAAAGACAGACATATATAGAGTGTGTGGCGGTGCACGTGGCAGTAATGCACTTATAAGCTGGTTGCCAACTGCCAATCAAATGTAAAAGAAGACGAAGAAGAAGAAGACCATTGTCTCTTGGAAAAGGTGAAGGGAAAGCAGTAATCAAGAAAAAGGAACTGAGCTATGGCAAAAAAGATGAGATGAAGATCATAAAGGTAGATCGTATTATAAAATACAAAAATCTATTGCAATAAAGCAGGGGTCACCAACGCGGTGCCCACGGGCACCATGCCGCCCGCAAGACCACATGAGTCGCCCGCAGGCCTGTTCTAAAAATAGCACAACTCGCAAGTGAGCTGCGTCTAAGATGTAATTTTTTCTGCCGCTATTTTTTAAAATCACACTTGCATTTATATAGATTTTAAAATGACAATGTCTTAAAAATAAAAAAAAAATGAAAATATGTTTATTATACGTAAAGTTAAGGTGAACTCTGACCTAGTTCAAAGGTCAGTATTGTGCGCATGACAAAACCTTCGCGCTTGTGGAGAGTAAGCTAGCGGGCAGTGAAGATGGTGGTCGCAGTGCAGTCTCCTAGCCCAAAAACATGGCAAAAAAAAAAGACAGAAAATTTATCATTTTCAAAGTGAGCGGGAGGAAGAGTTCTTTTTTTCCTACCGTGAAAGGAAGCTGCGTGTGTTTCATTTGCGGGGCGACGGCGAACGGCACTATGTGGACCTTGTTCTCAATAAAGTTTTTTTAAAAAAAAAAAAAAACCTTCAATACGCGTCATGAAACTGCTGCCCTCTCTCTTTTTTTTTTTTTTCTTTTTTTTTTGTACCCGTAGGTAGATTTGTTCTGCAGTCGGGTGACAAGCCTTAACTCCCTAACCTGCATGTCTTTGGCATGCGGGAGGAAACCCACGCAAACACGGGGAGGACATGCAAACTCCACACAGATCACTGTTGGCCGGGGGCAGGGATCGAACCCACGATCCCCGCGGCCAAGGGTAAACTGCTGCCGCGGTGCTGGTTATTACTCCAGCATGATTCTTGGCAAGAACTGTATGGATATAATTCCAGTGAAGAACAACACACAAAAGTGTGTTTATTAAACGTAACAGATTTTGAGCAGAATTGCAGCAGATTTGTCCAGTTAAAAATGTGATAAGATTTATTTAATATGAAAGTTGATTTTTCTTAAATGTTGCATAACTTTTTCAAACATGGTTCAACATAGTTCATGAATTAAAAGGGTTTAGTTTTTTATGGTTAAAAGGGACTGGTGAAAACTGGACATTTTTTTGATGAAATGTAGAAGTGATCATCTGAACAATTGCTGAGATTAATAAAAATAAAGTGTTGAATATTGATCTTGTCTGTTACCCACTCTAAGTTATTGATAATTATTTATTTATGTATATATATATGTGTGTGTGTGTGTGTGTGTGTGTGTGTGTGTGTGTGTGTACAATTTGTTATTTTACAGGAGTGTGTCAAGTTGGTGCCCTTCACATGACTCGATACCCATGGAGTAGCTCTTGGTTTCAAAAAGGTTGGTGACCCCTGCAGTAAAGAATTTCATAACAACCAAAAGGAGGGAAGACATAATTATGGCAAGACTCAGACTGGATCACACAGGTTTAAACGGCACTTTATTCACCATGGGAAAAAGTGAAAGTGACAAATGTAGAGAATGCGGAGTAAAAAAAAAATGTGGAGCACATCTTATTACACTGTCACAAATACGGAAATGAAAGACAGATAATGGAAAATGAAGTTTGAGAGGCCGGCAGGGAATGGGATTTAACTGGGATTCTGGGAACAGATGGAGATGGAAAGGCAATAAGAATCACGAGAAGGGCTTTTTCTCTTTTTTAAATAACACAGGATTATTAAGTCATAGAATTTAGGGGTCGGGCTCAGATTTTATTTATTTAGCGAATGCAAAGTCCTTAAGCCAAGCAGTTGCCTCCTGGTTTGCTGTATGGAGGGTGTGTAATCCTCCTTCCAGTCTTTGGAGCGGGCAAGCCTCTATGATGTGTTCCATAGTTTGCTCCTCTCCACATGCGCACAGTGGGCTAGGGCTACTGCCCCATCTGTGAAGGCTGGCCAAGCAGGGGCCATGTCCAGTCCTGAAGCGATTGAGTGTAGACCACTGTCTCCTTGGGAGGTTGGTGCCCGGGACCTGTTGGTTGGGGTTTATCACCAGCTGTTTGTTTGGGACCTCCTTGGTCTCCCATTCCTCTTGCCAAGCTGTCTGGATGGTAAAGTCAGCTGGGGGAGGGTTTTTCCAAATCGGCCGTCTGGATGAAAGTCGGGCAGTGGGTGGGGTGTAGATATCTGCATGGATTGGTAAGTGAGGAAAATCTTTAACTTTTTGGAGCATCCTTTGAGTTAATGCTGCTCGCCGGATGTGTGGAGGGGCTATGTTTGACAGTACAGAGAGCCAGGGGAGTGGTGTTGAGCGGATTGTTCCAGTTATAGTTCTCATGGTTGAGTTGAGTTGGGTGTCTACATGGTGTGTGTAAGATGACCTGGACCAGACAGGGGCACAATATTCTGCTACAGAGTATGAAAGGGCCAGTGCTGAGGTGCGCAGGGTGGAGACTGCCGCCCCCCATTTTGCACCAGCGAGCTTGCAGAGCAGGTTGTTTCGTACTTTCACCTTAGCAGCCGTCCCCTTTAGATGTTCCTTGAAGGATAAGGTCCTATCAAGGGTCACTCCAAGATAAGTTGGATTTGGGGCATGCTTAAGCTTGAGTCCGCTCAGGTGGATGTTTAGTTCTCTGGCAGCTTTTGCATTGTGGAGATTAAATACACTGGAGACGGTTTTTGCTGGGCTTGGTTTTAGGCGCCAGATTTTGCAGAACTGGTCCAGTTTAGCAAGATCTTCCGTGAGCACCCGTTCCAGTGGTTCAAAGTCTGGTGCTTGGAATGCCAAACAGATGTCGTCTGCATAGACGAATTTGCGGGATTTTGTAGTAGGCAGGTCGTTTATGTAGAGGTTGAACAGAGTTGGAGCTAGAACTGAGCCTTGTGGGAGTCCGTTTTTCTGCATTCTCCATGCACTTGTGTTCTGACTGAGGTGGACTCTGAACCTTCGGTTGGTCAGCAGGGTTTTTATAATTGCTGTTGCCCAAGCAGGGATCGCCTTTATAAGTTTCAGGAGGAGGCCTTTGTGCCAGACCGTATCATAGGCGGCTGTAAGATCGAGAAACACAGCCCCTGTCTTCAGTCTGCTCTCGAAGCCATTTTCGATGAAGGTGGTTAGGGCCAGTACTTGTTCTCCTGTACTGCGGTCCTTGCGGAAACCTGCTTGATCCACACTTAGAATATCCTCTATTTCTGGGGAAATGCGTTGCAGTATTAGGCGCTCCATGATTTTGTAAGGAACGCTGAGTAGGGAGATTGGGCGGTAACTTGCTGGTAGTTTGTGGTCTTTGCCAGGTTTTGGGATGGCAATGACCTTTGCTGTCCGCCATTTCTTTGGGATCGAGTTCGTTTGTGTGATCCTTGTGTAGAATTGTGTCAACCAGGTTAGGGCTCGGGGGCTAAGATTTTTCATGAATTCTGGGAAGATGTTATCGTATCCTGCTGCCTTTCCACATTTCAGGCCCTGTAGGACTTTCTCCAGTTCAGCAGCCTCGAAGGGTTCAGGGTTCGTTTCCTCTACAGGCATTTTTTGGTGTTTTTTAGCTCAGTTGTAACTGCTCTTCTGGTGTCTTTGTCTTGGGGTGCTTTGGCGATAGTCAGTAGGTGGGATGCAACTTGGTTGGGTGTGACGGATGCTCGGCTTTGGCTAGGGGGCTTCTGTGCAGCTCCTAGGCGACGGATGAGGCTCCAACATTTCCTGCTAGAGTGGGTAAAGCTCCAGTCAGCAACTGTCTCCTCCCATTTCTTTCGCCGGGCTGTATTTAGCGATTCAATGAGATGGTCTGCTATCTCTGGGTCCCCTGATGTTTGGTAGGATTGTAGGAGGGCAGCACTTTCTCCGTCCAAACATGGGACATAGAGGGGTCGGTAGCCTCGTGGGATTGCAGTATGGGCAGCCTTGAAGATTGCGCTGCAGAAGCGGTTGTATGCTTCATCTACAGTGATGGTGTGGAGTGGGATGGTAACAACGCTCCGGTCCAGAGTTTCACTGAATTTCTTCCAGTTGGCTTTGCGGAAGTTCCAGCGCATCTTCCTTGGGCTGTATATGACTGGAAGTTGTAGGCCAATGTGTACAAGCAGGGGCCGGTGTTGGCTGTGTGGAAAATCATCAAGTATGAGGATCTGTGTAGGATGTGGCTCCCCATTCAAAGAGCTGACCCAACATAGGTCAGGAGAATAGTCCTTCTTCCACCTAGCAGAGTGGAAGGTTCCTCTTTGTTTGGGGTCGTATATCAAAGCGAGGTCATTTCTGGATGCCCAGTCTGAAAGTGCCTCCCCATCACTGTCCACTGCTGGGTACCCCCAGTCAGGGTGATGGCTGTTAAAGTCCCCCACATAGATGGCAGGGTGGGGTAGGGTGGGTAAGACCTGCAGATCCCAGTTGGCATTAGGGGGCTTGTACACATTGACAATATGGAAGCCACCAATGATTATGGTGTCTGAGAAATGTGTTGTTATCAGGTGATTTGCTTCAACTATGTCAGAACGCACATAGGTGGCACGTCCATGTTTAAGCATGTAGAACATAGCACAGGAGGTCAAAGCCTTTGATGGTGAAGCGGCCAGCTTCCTCTGTGCCAATATGAGTCTGTTGGAGGCAGATTACATCAATCGAATGTTGGAAGGGGAGGACTTCGATAAGGCTTCGCTTGGCTGCAGATAGGCCTTCAACGTTTAGTTGTAATATGCGAAGGGCAGATCCTACCACAAAGTGCTCTTGGGGCTGTTTGCTTTCGGCTTTAGGACTGTGAGTAGGATTCTTCTTTGACTTGGCACAGAGGCGTCGTGTGTTGGAATTTAGTCTGCTGGTAGGCTCATTAGCTTCCCCAGGCGAGCCCGGGTACTGGCGGAGGGCGCGACGAGAACGCTGATCCATTGACCCCCTCGGGCTCAGATGACATAATGTTACACACTCGTGTACAGTTGGGGGGGGGGAGGAGGAGGAGGAGGAGGAGGAGGCTGCTTGCCAACTGTCTGAGTGATGCCTTACCAGATAGAGTGATGATATACAGTGAAGTACGTGGCGATAATGCACCACCAATCAAATCTAGAAGAAGAAGACCAGTCCGCGGTGGGTAGACGACGCTGCCGAGGACACAGTCCAAGGGCGGATAATTTTTTTCACACATAGGGAGTTGTTCAGAACTCGTTATACAAAGATATACATAGAGTGATGATAATCAAGTCAGTGGCGGTAATGCACCTGTATGCTGGTTGCCAACTGCAAATCAAATCTAAAAGAAGAAGAAGAAGATAATGCACCTGAAGCTGGTTGCCAACTGCCAATCAAATCTAAAAGAAGAATAATTAAAAATTATATAGTGGAAAAGTGGTAAGAATATTGGGACGGAGAGCGGTAGGGAAAGATACAGTACACCTCTAGGCCGCCAAGATGTGTAGAGTGATGATAGAGTGAAGTGATGATATAGAGTGAAGTACGAGGAGACGAATAAGAGTCAATATTGGCAAATCCAAGATGGCAGCATGTGTATTGTCTGCTCAGTGTCTCTCTGGATTAAGTTGTTTTTAAATGGATTTTATTGCATTTAAATCTCTTTTTATAAGTTGCAGTTGATATTTTTATTGAAATCCCTTTATATGTTTTAAGTAAATTGTGGACTTTTAATGAGTTTAATGACTTTTAACAAGTTTAAAGAATACTGCTATCACCTTTGAGTGCGGCTAACAGGTCTGGGCCTGTGCCCAGGACGAGTTGGTTGGCTGGGCTTGTGGCATTCACCTGGAGAGGTGGCTGGGAGGCTTGTGCTCCTCCTGGGGGCTGAACTGGCTAGCTTAGGCCTGCAACACCTCCCTGGAGACTGGGCTGGGAGGCTGATACTTCTCCTGGGGCTGAGCTAACTAGCTTGAGCCCACAACATCCCCCTGGAGATTGGGCTGGGAGGCCTATGCTCCTACTGGAGCTGAGCTTACTAGCTTGAGCCTGCAACATCCCCCTGAAGACTGGACTGGGTGGCCGATACCCCTCCTGGAGCTGAGCTAACTAGCTTGGGCCTGCAACACCTCTCTGGAGACTGGGCTGGGAGACCTACATCTCTCCTGGAGCTGAGCTAACTAGCTTGGGTCTGCATCATCTCCCTGGATACTGGGCTGAAAAGCCTGCATTGCTCCTGGAGCTGAGCTAGCCAGCTTGGGTCTGCAACATCTCTCTGGATACTGGGCTGGAAGGCTTATATTCCTCCTGGAGCTGAGTTAACTAGCTTGGGCTTGCAACATCCCCCTGGAGACTGGGCTGGGAGGCCTACATCTCTCCTGGAGCTGAGCTTACTAGCTTGGGCCTGTAATATTTTCCTGGATATTGGGTTGGAAGACCTATATTACTCCTGGAGCTGAGATATCTAGCTTGGGCCTGCAACATCTCCTTGCAGTATTTATTTCTTTTAGTATTTCTTTTAGTATAAGAACTTTTAAGCTGCTGATGTGCAGAAAGTGGAGGACAATGGCATTTTTTATTACTTTAATATGCTTGTTGGCAGCCTGGAACACGAGATCAAATAATGTTCCCAGGGTGAGTACCCATGCCAATGTGTTGTGTTTTTGGGACACTTACTATAGTGGCACTGATTTTAATGTTGTTTATGAACAATCGCAGACTCATTTGGTCTGGGTCATAGATTCATGGACAGAGGTACCAAGGGAATTACTTAAACTTCAAAATGTTCTTACCTTATATGACCTCACACTTTTGCTCAATGAAAAGAATCGCCTGGCTTCAATATACAAAAATTCTGCTTCAAAATGTGATGTGAAGCAAAGATTGATGATTGTCCTACTTTTATTATTATCTGGAAATGTGCAACCAAACCCTGGACCTGATCTGCAATGTATCCAGACTCCTGCTGATTTTAAATCAATGTCTGGTCTCAAAATTATTCATCTTAATGTGCGCAGTTTACTTCCTAAAATGGACATGGTCAAAATTTGGATTAGATCAACTGATCCGGATATTGTGATCATTTCTGAAACGTGGCTGACAAAAGCTGTCACAGATGATGATATTAGTATAAATGGATACAATGTCTTCTGTACTGACAGGCCTAAAAAAGGTGGTGGTGTAGCCGCCTATGTTAAATCAAGATTTGATGCTTCAATTGTCTAAGTCCATTTCTAAGCAGATGGAGTTTCTGGCCTTGAATATGGAAATAGCCAAATCCCTTCCCATAACTGTTGTTGGTTGTTATAGACCTCCATCTGCCACCAAGGAGGCATTATCATCCTTAAAGCATCTTTTGTCCAAATTAAACTACAATGAGCTTTTAATGGCAGGAGACTTCAATTGGGATTGGTTAAACGTAGCTTCTGAAGAATTTAAATCTTTCTGTGACTCTGTAAATTTTAGCCAGTTGATTAACTATCCAACTAGGCCAAATATTAAAAGTCCTGAAAAGTCCACTTTGATTGACTTAATTTTAACAAATGCTTCACATAAATTTTCATCTGTGGATGTTTTCTGCAATGACTTGAGTGATCATTGTGTTGTTGCAGTGTGCAGAGATACAAAAATCCCCAAATGTAAACCGTGCATTATTTTCAAGCGGAATTTAAAGAAATTTAATGAACAAGCTTATCATCATGATTTGTCCTTGGTTAATTGGGAACATATAGGCCTGTTGCCAGACGTTGAGTTAGCGTGGACTTTCTTTAAAGAAAACTTTGAGAAAATTGTAAATAAACATGCTCCTAGAGGGAAATTCAGAGTAAAGGGGCGTGAAAACCCCTGGTTCTCTCCAGAACTGTCTGCCATTTATCAGCGTAATGTGGCTTCGGCCAAAGCCAGGAAAACTGATACTGCCAGTGATTGGTCTATTTTTAGACAACTGAGAAATAAATGCACTTTTTTTATTAAAAAGGCTAAATCTGAATATTATTTATCTGTCATAACTGAGAGTCTTAATAATCCACAGAAATTTTGGAAAGTGATCAAAGGTTTATCTGTGAACAAAAGCTCTCAGGTTCTTCCTACTTTTGTTTTAAATGGCTCAGTCCCAGTTTATGATAGAACTGAGGTTTTAAATTGCTTCAGTAAGCATTTTGTATCATCTGGTTTTCTGTTTAACTCTACAGGAGCTACATCTGTGCCTCACTGTACTAATTCCCAAATGTTTTTTGGAGAACCTTTCAGACTTGTACCTTTTACTGTACAGCAAGTTCATAAGGCTCTCAAAACTTTGAATCACAGAAAACCTCCTGGACCAGACTTGATAGAGCCTTACTTTTTGAAAATGGCTGCCGATTTTATTGCACAGCCTCTTAACAGTACTTTTTAATTTATCAATTGAAAACAAAGAGATTCCTGTAGTATGGAAGTCAGCTTTTGTGGTTCCTCTCTTAAAAAGGAGGTGACCCAGCAGTTTTAACTAACTACAGACCAATATCAAATTTGTGTGTCTTGTCCAAGATTCTTGAATCTCTCGTGTGTGATCAACTTAAAGAGTTTTTATACTCAAATGAACTTCTTTCAAAACTGCAATCGGGCTTTAGAAAAAAGCACAGCACTATTACTGCTGCTACAAAAGTGGTCAATGATATACTTGTTGCTCTTGATAAAAAGCAGTACTGTGCTGCACTTTTCATTGATCTGTCAAAGGCTTTTGACACTGTGGACCACACAGTTTTAAAGCAAAGACTCATCAGTTTTGGTCCGTCAGAACATGTAGTCTCCTGGTTCGCAAATTATTTGAGTGACAGGACCCAATGTATTAAATATGATGGTTTGTGTTCTGAAATTGTCAGTGTCCACAAGGGGGTGCCACAGGGTTCTGTATTAGGACCCCTCCTATTCATTATGTACATTAATGATCTAGGACAAAATGTGTCTGATGCTAGTTTGCATTTTTATGCCGATGACACAATTATTTACTGCTTTGGCTCTTCCCCTGCTAATGCTGTTGCTTCTCTGCAGAAAGCTTTTAATGGGGTGCAGCACACACTTCTGCAGCTAAAAATAGTCCTTAATGCTGACAAAACTAAACTGATTTGGTTTTCAAATTTTAGGAAGAGTCCACAAATTTTTCCCACAGTGTCCACTTTTGAGGGAAATGAAATTGAGGTGGTTCACTCGTACAAGTATCTTGGTATCTTGCTTGATGACGCTCTGACTTTTAAGCCCCATGTTGAAAAACTTGTGAAGAAACTTACACTGAAACTGGATTTTTTATTTCGAAATAAATGTTGTTTTTCTTTTGAGGTTAAAAAGCGTCTTGTTACTGCAACTTTTTTATCTATTTCAGATTATGGAGACCTCTTGTATATGAACACTTCAGCTCAGTGTCTGAGTAAGATTGACTCTGTATATCATGCTGTTTTGAGGTTTGTTACAAACTGTAGAGCCTTGACCCATCACTGTGAACTGTATTCTAGAGTGGGATGGCCCTCTTTGTCCACCAGGAGGTTGACTCACTGGTACTTTTTTATTTACAAGGCTATGCTTGGACTGTTGCCCCCTTACATTTGTAATTTGATCACACTGCGAAGTGTTGATTCTTATGGTTTGCGTTCTAATGATCATTTGTTGCTTTCTGTTCCATTTGCCCGTACTGAGCTGGGAAAAAGAGCTTTCATGTTCTCAGCCCCCTCTACATGGAACATGTTGCAAAAAGACTGGAAACTAACGGAACTTGGTTCATTGAACGACTTTAAAACCAGATTGAGAACACTTGAGACGGCCTCACTAATTTGTAACTGTTTTATCTGATTTGTATGTCATTGTAAGTGTATTTGTGATTTTTTTGCTGCCTCTTGGCCAGGTCTCCCTTGAAAAAGAGGTTTTTAATCTCAACAGGTTTTTTTCCTGGTTAAATAAAGGTAAAATAAATTTTAAAAAAAGAGTGATGTCTGAAGATAGAGTTGCGGTTCGATTGGACACAGCAATGATGATAGAAGGACTACAGCTCCTGACCAGATACAGTGATGATACAGAGTGAAGTACGTGGCAGTAATGCACCTGTAGGCTGGCTGCCAACCACCAATCAAATCTAAGAGGAAGAAGAAGAGAAAGATATATAGAGTGATGATATAGAGTGAAGTACGTGGCGATAATGCACCTGTAAGCTGGTTGCCAACCACCAATCAAATCTAAAAGAAGAATAGTGCTAGTTTAGCGAGGTGATACACTGTAAACCCAAATTAGTTTAAGGAAAACAAAGACCACACAAGAAATTATAAATGTTTTTAAATTCCAAAATTAAATTTTCAGTTGACTCACCTTTTTTGATTTCTTTGAAAATACATTTAGAATTTCTGTTAACTTTACTTTTGTTAAACTAGTGCATACCCGTGCATGCCCATAGAAACCAAGAAACTGGAGCACCCGGAGAAAATCCACACTTTGCTTGGCATTTTACACATTTGTAATATAGACTGCCATTCTTCAAGGTTACACATTTTAACTGTGTCAGCACCTCTTTAAAAACAACATTGTTCAGAAAGCGATGCTTTTGCTTAGTTTCTTCATCTTGAGCAAGAATACGAAGACTGCCTGCTAAATTTAAAGCAGACTAGTGCCTACCTGTGCATGCCCATGCATACCCGTGCATGCCAGTAGAAACCAAGTTTCAGCAAGTATTTCTGCATGCCCGTAGAAAGCAGGTGTAAGCAAGCGCGTCATGAGTCGTACAGTGATGCCCGTCACTCTCACTTGCTCTCATATTCAGTCCCACTCTCACTCCCTTGGTTGTATCTATACATTCAGCAGCACCAGGGATTTTGACAACATGACGGGTCCCAGGCTTCCCACCGGGCCCCCATGCCCCCAGCAGGAGAAGGATAACAGGAGGGTGGGGGAAGACCCCCACCCCCCACCCACCCTGCACAAAACATGGTAAATGTATGTTGGTTATATGATGTGATTGTGTGTAAATGTGTGGACTACCATAGTGCAGTTAAAATTGGGCCGATGGTGATTGGAGCACCACTAGCCACAGCGATAGGCAGCGGGGCCCCCATCCCACCAAGCCCTCAGTGTCTAAAATGCAATTAAAATTGAAGTGAGGGCAGCCCATTGTGCAGCAAAGGTATCCCCTTTGCCAACACAGTGTGGCACACCCCCACCCCAAAGCCCTAATTGTATCCAGGAAAATGTATATTCCACCCAGCGTCAGGGGGAGGGGGAGGGCGGGAAATAAGACTGGGAGGGAGGCAGTCTAAAAGCGAGGCTGTTTCCCCCAGAAGCCAGCTCGCAAACTGGTTCATGAGGCCACCCACTGCCCCCAAATCCCAACCCAGGGCAAGGGCCACCAGTGCGAGCAGCCCAGGGCCCACCAGCATCATGCCCCAGTGCTCCCTGCACCACAAACATGATGGGGCAACCATACCCATTCCCACTCATCTTGCACACACAAGCATGCACAACAACAACAGTCACAATAGTGAACAATGGGCTGGACCCACATGCCAAGCGACACCCCCGAGTGCCCACGCAAGCCCACTGACCACCCACCCCAGACACACACCGACAGCGGCAGGCTGCCCCACAGCCACAGCCCGACGGAAACATGGCCACCAACCCGTGCCAACGGCCCCCCCAACCACCCCCAAGCACCAACACACACTCGCCACCAATGACACCAGGGCCAATGTGATAAAGTGCCCCACTCCATGACACAAGAGCAGGGCGGCTGGGACAGGCAGGCCCCGAATCGCCCACCAAATCGAACAAATCGAAAAAAGTTCTCCTACCCATACATACATCCTCCACCCCCAGACATCCACCCACAGGTAACCGCACCCATACACACACATACCCCCGCCCACCATCACACGTGCCACACACAGCCCCACCTGCCCACACACAACACACACCCACTTCCTCACCTGCTCACACACATGCCCCCACTCACACTCACACACACACGCACACCCACACCCGCAGGCCCCACTGGACGGGGAGGGCGACCCAGGACACGGGCAGGTGCCTGGGTCGCCCCCCTCCCGTCGCCTGCCAGGGCCCCAGGGAGGACACGACCCCGCCGCGCAAGGACACACTGGGACCAGCCCACACCACCAGCGCACACCCAACCCCAGCCCAGGGAGGGAACGCCCCCCAGGAGGCAAGGCCAGCCAGCTGGGGCCCACAGCCCACTCCCCGGCCCACGCCGCAGCCCCCCCCAACCAACCCACCCCCAGGCCAGACACACAGCCATCCCGGAACAGGCCCCCCGGACCCCGGACCCCTGCCCCCTGCGGTCGGGGCGCAGCCAGCCGCCAGAGGCGCCAAGGAGATCAAGCCACCGCCCGCCACTCCTCAGGTTATACAATTAATAAGCGGGGACCAGAGAGAACTGAATTCTGCCAATTGATTATTTAAGGAGGCTGACATTCTCTCCAAGCTAATATAATCTAATAGTAAATTATTATAATGAGTCATGCAAAAGTTATTTCTTGATTTCCAATTCATGAGGATAGTTTTCTTTGCAATGCATAAGGCAGTGAGAACCATGTGTGACATCCTTGCATCTACATTTATTTCACTTAAATCACCTAATATGCAAAGTGTGGGTGAGGATAGGACACTATACTCAAGCCCTGCCGAGAAGTCCTCACATGTCTTCCGCCAGAACTTTTGAACCGGTGCACAGGACCACATAGCATGCATATAGCTATCCAAGACGTTGGTAGTGCAATAAGAGCAGATATTTGTGAGACTCAGACCTATTTTGAACATCCTTTGTCCTGTGTAATGAATTCTATGTAGAACTGTATAAGTTATAAGTTAGAGTTTTTAGTCATCTTAACGTTTTGAGTGTGTCTGTTGCTGAACTGCGACATAACCCCTAGTGGTCAAGAGTGGTAAATATTTTTTGTCAATAAAATAGTTCAGATTTCCAAGGCTATAACTTGAAAGTGGTAAGCGATAATTGCTTACTGTCAATTAGAAAGACATAAAATATGATCCAAAGTTTCAGATATGAATAAATTTACACATCTAATTTGCATAATGTCACAACACCTCTTTAAATTCCATAACTCAGTCAAAAGTGGACTTTGGACATATTTAAACAAAGAATGGTTCAGTCTTTTGACACCGTTTTTTGTACAGAGGTATCTCATCATCTTATCTTCAAAGTATATGAACAAGAAATCAGCACAATATAAAAAAACCACAAAAAAACAGAAAATTCTCACTTACTTTTGACAAAAAGGGGGGCTGGCTGACTGGCTGGTTGGCTGGCGTAGTCGCTGCGTTTTCACCAATCATGGTCCATATTTTGCATTCTGTCAGTCATTTAAAGTCTGTACCACATCTGTAAAGTCTTATGATCATCCCACATAAATTTCACTTGTATCCCGCAGCTATTTTTCGCATACAAAGCCGAAAAAGTGACGGTGACAATCGTGGCCATACTAACTTTCTGGGCTAAATGCTACAAACAGGAAAAGGAAATGAGGAGTTCTTCTTCTCTGGTGTATTACGTGTCATCCACTGAGTCCTCCAACGGATGTCTGCCACCTTTTGAAACTGGCAAATCAGTACAATTCAGTACAAATTGGCCCTAGGTGTGAATGTGTGTGTGAATGGTAAAGGGATAGCACCGTACCGTGGCTGCTTCATCCATCCAGGTGGATGCCCTCAATTTCCCCTCTGGGGATCAATAAAGTATACAAAATTCAAAATCAAATCAAATCAAAATCTCCAATGCAGGCCCCAATGCAGGCAATCATGTGAGAGTGACACGACAGGCGCAGTGCCACGCTCTACCACTAGGGGCACGCAAAATTTTCACACTCAAAGGGTTAAAAGTGTTTAAGCATATCTGTGTCCAGAAGCTTTCCTCCTTATTGATCAATAGGTCTGTCTCCCATTTTAATATTGGAAGAGATACGGACTCATCCAGTTTTGATAATAGTCCATGTATTTTCGATATCAATTTAGGGGAACAAAGATTTAGAAACTCTGCCACCTTAACTGGTACCTCTAAATCTGTCTGATTAAGATTAAATCTTGCTTTTATTATGGATTTTAGCTGTTGGTATTAAAGATATTTTTTTATCACTGATGTTGTACTGTGACACTAGTTCCTGAAATTGGATAAAATTTCCACCTTGAATAAGATGAAGTTTTTTACTCCCTTTTCTATCCATAGTGGAAAATTTAACGTCCTCTTTTGTTGCAAGATATCAGGATTATTCCAAATGGGCGTTAGTTTACAGGGAACAAGTGAAGACCCCGTTATTTTTAAAAATTTCCACCAAGCCATCAGAGAGGAGCTGATATGAATGAATGAATGAATGAATTTATTCTGTAATAATAATAATAAACACATACAGTACAATAAGAACACACAAAAGAACAACCGAAAGGGTGTAGGCTGAAGCTAGTGCTTATATAGTACCTACCCCATTACAATTTTAAAATCAACAACATAAAAATTTAAGTCTTACCCAAAATCAACAAAGAAAATCAAATAGAACAAGTAGACAAAAAAAAAAAACCTTAAAGTTATTACAAATTTATCTCCCAGCATTTACAGTGAGATACTGGGAGATTTTCTCATCTTTGAACAATTTTTTGAATTGCTTCAGAGTTGAACATGTTTTAATATTTTCAGAGCAACAGTTCCACAGTTTAACTCCAGTGACAGATATGCAATGATACTTTGTATTTGTTCTACCCTTTGGCTTATTAAAAACAGAGTTACCTCTTAGCTCATATTTGCTTTCCCTTTTTTTAAATAGTCTCTGAATATTTACAGGTAATTGGTTATTATTTGCTTTGTACATTATTTGAATGACATTATAATTTACCAGATCTCTAAATTTTAGAGTATGTAATTGAATGAATATTGGATTTGTTGGCTCACAGTAAGGTTTCTTTGATACAATGCGTACGGCTTTTTTCTGTAGTAAAAAGATTAAGTTTGTGTTTGTTTTATATGTGTTTCCCCAGATTTCCACACAGTATGTCATAAAAGGAACTATCAGCGAATTATATAAAATGCAAAGCGATATCTGACACAGGAGATCCTTAACTTTATACAGTACAGCAATGGATTTAGACATTTTAGTTTTGACATAATTTATGTGTGATTTCCAGTTTAGTTTGTTATCAACAATGACCCCTAGGAACTTGGTTTCAAAAACTGTGTCAATTTCAACATTGTTTATTTTAATTTTTCTGTGATTATATAATTTGTGGTTTCCAAATATTATACATTTTGTTTTTCCAAGGTGAATAGATAATTTATTGGCAGTGAACCATTGACTGATTTGTTTAAGTTCATTTTCTACTGAATCCAGAAGCTGCTTAAGATTTTCTCCACTACATAAAAAAGTTGTGTCATCTGCAAATAAAATACACTTGAGCAATTTAGACACAGAACATAAATCATTAATATACAAAATAAACAGCAATGGGCCAAGCACAGAACCCTGTGGTACCCCACACGTCATCTTCAGCAACTCAGAGTCTGTATTATTCACATGAACATACTGATATCTGTCTTCTAAATAGCTGTGTAACCAGTCAAAAGCAATTCCTCTGATGCCATACTTATGTAATTTACTGAGGAGTAATTTATGGTTAACTGTATCAAATGCCTTTTGTAAGTCCAGAAATATCCCAACTGTGTATTCTCTCCTATCTGTTGCATCCGTAATCTGTTCAACAAAGTCCATGAGTGCCAGTGAGGTGGTCTGGTTCTTCTTGAATCCATACTGTTGTTCATAGAGTATATTGTGCTTATCAATGAAATCATTTAGTCTCTTACCAAATATTTTTTCCAGTATTTTGGAAAACTGGGGTAACAAGGAGATGGGTCTGTAGTTTGACAATAAGTGTTTGTCACCTGTCTTATACAGAGGAACGACTCTTGCTATTTTCATTTGGAAATTTACCAGCAGTAAGTGACATGTTGCATATGAAAGTGAAGTGTTTAACAATACAATCAATAATACATTTAACCAAGAACATACTGAAATCATTACAATCAGTTGATTTTTTGTCCTTGAATTTGTTAACAATGTCAAGAAGTTCTTTTTCATCTGTTTCTTTCATAAACATTGAGTAAGCGTTTATGTTGATGACATTGTCAGTGCCACTTGTATTTGCTGATGATACAGTGGAGTTGGCAATCTTTTTTCCTATATTAACAAAATATTCATTAAACGTGTTGGAGATCAAGCTATTTTCATTGATTATTCCATTATCTGAATTTAAATAAGAGATGTGGTTGGAATTTAGTTTTCCTCTCTTTGTTATATTATTCAACACCTTCCATATATTACATGTATTAGTTTTGTTATTTTCCAATAATTTACTGTAATTTTTTTTTACTTAATCTTAAGATACTAATGAGTTTATTTTTATAAGTCTTGTATTTCTTTTCTGCTTCCACAGTTCTTAATTTCAGAAACATTTTGTATAACAAGTTTTTCTTTTTACAAAAGTTTTGCAGGCCCTTGGTGATCCAAGGCTTATCTCTGTATTTAACTTTAGTTTCCTTTACCACTAGAGGGCAATGTTTATTATATAGTTGTGATAAAATGGAGATAAATTCTCCATATGCTGTATCAATGTCGTTAACATAAATACCGCTCCAGGCTTGTATTTTTAGATCATTTCTGAGATTGTTGATTGTGGTTTCTGTTACAAGTCGTTTAAAAGCCTTATCTATTTCAACGTTATGTGTTACACCAGTGTGTGAAGAAACAAAAACAGGCAGATGGTCTGTCACATCATTGACAATAAGGCCAGCGGTTACATCCCCCTCAGTGACATTTGTGAAAATGTTATCAATAAGCGTTGCTGAATGTGTTGTTATTCTAGTGAGATATGTTATTGAAGAGTAGAAACCCATACAAAACATGGAATTTATGAATTCACTTATTTGGATATGGTCATTTGGATTTAATAAGTCAATAATGAAGTCTCCACAAATAAATACCAGCTTCTTATTACCTACTGCACTGAAAAGCTCAGACAATTTTTCTTTGAAAATGTCAATATCGGTACCCAGTGCTCTATAAATGCAACTTATTATGATGTTTTTTGTAGTTGTAATTAATTCCACAGTTACACACTCCACGATGTTTTCCATTTCAAAAGACATATTATCTACAACTTGGTTTTGGCAGCAGGACCTGATATATAAAGCAACACCACCACCCTTTTTTTTTTTACCTGCTTGTGGGCTGCACGGTGGCGCAGTGGTTAGCACTGCGGCAGCACAGTTTACCCTTGGCCGGGGGACTGTGGGGATCGTGGGATCGTGGGTTCGATCCCAGCCCCCGACCAACAGTGATCTGTGTGGAGTTTGCATGTTCTCCCCGTGTTGCGTGGGTTTACTCCGGGATTTCTCCGGTTTCCTCCCACATGCCAAAAACATGCATGTTAGGTTAATTGGCTGTTCTAAATTGTCCCTAGATATTTGTTTCCTATAGGCCCTTAGAATAGAGGGTTAGTATTAATGAAAGCGCTTTGAGTGGTCTTTGTGACTAGAAAAGCGCTATATAAGTGCAGGTTAGTTAGTTAGTTAGTTAGTATATAAATCATAGCCTCTCATTTACACTGTATGAAGTTGGTCATTTTTTAGCCAAATCTCAGAAATTGCAACAGCAGAAAAATTTGTGTTATATTGCAACAAACTGTCCTGGATTTTGGAAAAATTCATGTTGATACTTCTACTATTAAAGTGTATTATTGACAATGATTGGTCAGAAATTGTATTTTTTTAGTTGGTCTGAGCTAAAGTATTTACACTGATGTTTTATACTGTTGAAAAAGTGATTTTCAGGACCAGTTTCATATTCAACACTTGTGTGGCTTATGCTCAGTATATTCGTACCCTTTAAGAATGAGGTTGTTTCCTATAAAAGTTTGCATCTTAATTATTCCAGTCAATGGAAACAAATGCACAGTTTATATCTCTAAGTTGATAATGAAATGTCAATCATTTCTGGTTGATTTTTGGCTCCACTGATTTTGGTGTACTGTTACAGGGATGACGTGGGTGAATAATGAGTCTGTCATACCTTAAGTAGGCTATGTCCCCCCATGCTCTTGCAGCTTTCAGCTCTGGCATTAATTCTTTTCTCTTCTTTCTTACCAAATCAGTGAAGTCCTCATTGATGAAGATTTTTGTTCCTTTGACGGACTTGGCTCTTTGAAGAATGGTCATCCTGTCCTTGTGCCGCAGGAACTTGACCACAATGGGCCTCGGTCTTTCTCCTCCAGGTTTCCCGGTGCGGTGGGCTCTCTCCATCTCGATCCCTGGTGGTAACTGTAGTTTTTCCATGAGAATATTTTTAATCTTCTCCTCCGTGTTGGCCCAGGTCTCTCCTGGTGCCTCCACAACACCATCAAAGACTAGATTATTTCTCCAGGATTGTCCTTCCAGATATTCAAATTTGTCGGTGATAGTCAACAGACTGTCACACACTTTAAAAACATCTGATTGCAGCACATTGTTGCGGTCTGCTTGTTTAGACAAATCGGCTTTTATGTCATCTACGTCTTTTGAGTGAACTGTAGACTGGTTTTAATGTCCTGCAACTCTCTTGTCATCATGTCCACTCTTGCATTAGCTGAGTCCATGATCACTTTGACGAGGCTTTTGAAAGTTTCCTGTTGTTGGTTTAACAATGCAGAAAACAGTTCTTTTTGTTGTTGCAGTAAGTCATTTACCTGTACGAGGGACACATATTCCTCCTCGGATTTGGCCTCTGCTTTTGGCTTAGGTGGCATTTTGCTGCAGTTTTGCAATAATTTGCAGTGGAAGAGGAGACAAGAGTCTTTTTCCAAGACTATTTCAGTGTTGATGAAAAATTCAAGCAGCAACAACAACAGGAATGCGTGTAAGGCCTAGTGCCAGGCCTGAAGCCTGATGGAGGTGGCTGCAGGGCCTGGCGGTGGTAACTACCTGTGAAGCCTGGTGATGGGAACTGCCTGTGATATTAATGCTTTTAAAATGGTCATGGCGTTTAATACAGGGACTTATAAAAGGTAAGTCAGAGATATTTAGCGACCCACAGAGAGCCTGTTCAGCATCTAACCATGGGTTTCCTAGTGGGGTTGATTTTGTCCATTTAGAAACAAACTGCAGTCTATTGGCTAAAAAGTAATTTAAAAAAAATACTGGCAGATCTAAGCCTCCACACTCTTTTGCTTTTTGAAGTTTTTAAATAATCCGTGATGGTTTATCCTTCCATAAAAATTTACTTATATTTGAGTCTAGAGACTTAAACCAGGCCATAGATGGTTGGGTAGGGATCATTGAGAACAAATAGTTGATTTTAGGAAGGACCATCATTTTAATGGTTGCGACTCTTCCCATTAGCGATACAGGTCGTGTCCTCCAGCGTGTAAGATCATTTTGTATTGTTTTTAAAAGGGGAATGTGATTAGTCGCAATAACTCTGAGAGCCTGGGGGAAATATCTATTCCTAAATATTTAATATTACCTGATTGTATTGGAATATTAGATGTACTTGAGAAATTACAATTTATAGGTAAGACTGTTGATCTACTCCAGTTAATAGTGTAATCTGGTAATGATGAAAATTTATCAATGAGTGCCACTGGCTGAAAAAGAAATCTTTGTGAGTTTTCAAGGAAAATCAATACATCATCAGCATAAAGACTTATCTTGTGTTCTTTTTCTCCAGTTTGGATACCTCTGATATCAACATTTTGTCGTATGGCTGCTGCTAATGGTTCAATAAAGATGGCAAAAAGTGAGGGAGAGAGTGGACAACCCTGCCTAGTACCTCTCTGGAGATTTAACCCCTTGCATTCCGGGCAATTTTCCTAAAAACGCCAAAAAATAACGTGCCCAAAGTAAATCGAAAGCTGTTCTTCAACCCTTTGCAGCATCTTCATGGGGTTGGTCTCATTTAAAAGAAAACACTTTGAATTTTTTGGCAAAAAAAAACAAAATCTCTCTAATAATTCAATGTAGAATCTTCATTTTGGGCTCTAATGAAAGGTCACATTCAGGGCTGTGTCTGTGTGTGTGTGGGGGGGGGGACACCCCCCCCCACTACAAAGGACGGAGTTCGGACGGAGGACGGAGTTCGGCCCTCGCTACATGACGGATTACACTCGTTGCATGTTTCCACAGCAACGCTGTCACAGCGGCTTGCCCCTCCTCGCTACTGTGTGTGTGTGGGGGGGGGGTTGTCCCCCCCCCCACTACAGAGGACGGCCATCGCTACATGACGGAATAGACTCATATGGCTATGTGGCGACCGCTGCGCAGTCAGCGCGGCTTCCCCCCGCGGACCGGGGGCGTTCGGACCGTGAACGCCCCCCCCCCGCTCCTCTTCTGCAGCGGCGGGGGGGGCGTTCACGGTCCGAACACGGCAAATGAACCGTTTATCGCGGCGCACGCACTTCGTACTTCTTGCGCTGTACAGTTGTAATTTACCGATCGGTCAAAAGTCATTTTTGGATTACAGTTTCCAGGGAGAAATAATAATTTAGCTTATAACACCTTACCTCTTCACAGCAGCAGAGTCCTGGCGAACTTCTCTTCCCCATTGTCAGACGAACGCGACGCTGGTCCGCTCGTGGATCCCGGTCAAAACATAATTCCAATATTGCGGTTTTGGTGAATGATTTACGACCTTTGTTGTCGGCCTCCGTCGGTCTATGATGACGGAAGAGAATCCTAAACGTCTATTCTGCTGAAATGAGTGCAGGTCCCACTTGTGGGTGTTCTCCATGCTGCTGGGTCTGTAGCAGGTTCGTCCAGCGTCCTTTTTTTTCATCTGCTGCAACAGTAAATCTCTTTTCACCCAGCCCCGAACTTCTGTGCTTCAATTGGCTCCTGCATTCACAGTAGGCGGGTCCTCCTTCCTAGGTTTTCATTCATTGGTTCTTCAAGGTTTCAGAAACCCAATTCAAGGCTCTTATTAGTCAAATGAGAGGTCAATCAGATGAACTAATCTGTTCGCGGCTGTGTCTGCAGCTTTTTTTTTCAGTGGCGCTTGGAGGCCAACACCAACTAAATCACCACCATCAGTATCTCTATCATGCGTCATGCGTCCGAGAGCGCATGAGTTCTCGTGCGCCCTAGGACGCAGAGACTTGCCCGCCCGCGGTACAACGGAGTGCAAGCTTTGGGAAGAATGATCAGTTGTTCGGACAGATGCAGCTGGACAACTATATCAGTCCCTCCGGGATGTTGCGGGATGTTTTTATGATTGTTGCGGGCCAAAAAGCCTGAATTTGTGAGAGCTTTTTTAAAAAGTTGCAGTAAAAGTTGTGATGTTTTTAGAGTGTTTTCTGCACTGAAAGTTGTGGGAAGAATTCCAAATTTTAAAGCAGATGCTTTTTTCAAGTTTACTGCAGTGATATTCTATATAACAACACAAGAAAATGACAGGATTGTCAAAAATTTCCTATTATAGTGATGTGTAAATTAAGCAGAAACTTGTGCTACACAGAAAAACTCTTGTGCAACAGCAAATACAAACATTAACACAATATCCATTACAACAGCTAAATTGCATTGAATGCATGTTAAAGAGTGGAGATTTGGAAATTATTGGCAGCACCTTCATTTGAAAACTCCCTACGGTTCCCAACCACTCGGTACCGAGCGAAGAGAAAAAAAGAAATTATTCTGTTGCACTCTATTGGCTATTGGAGTCTATGTTTTTTTTTTAAAAAATACAGAGAATATTTTCTGTGTTGCCATGCCTACCTGTCTGCTGCATGTCGGGCTTCTCTCCCACACATACACACACACACCTTTCATTTACAACGGGACGGCGAGGGGGAGGAGGGGCTGGATGGGTGGGTGTGTTTGTCCGTCCACAATGAAGATTCAGTTTTAAAGCTCATTGACCAGATATAGCAATAATTGTACCTCTAAAGATGTTCAAACACTCGCTGTAATGTAGTGTACTCTCCTCATGCGCGCTCCCGCAACGGGGTGCTTTTGGGGCAAGCACATGTTTTTCAACACAAACCCAGTGCTTCGCACATGCGGTCAGAAAGGAGATGTGGCAAGGCGTCCCCGGGCAGGCTGGGGGAGACAGAGGAAGGGACGGTGTTGAAAACCTTGCGAGTGAGCGTTTCATTTAAGATCGCACACTCTGTTTGCAGATGTGTTTCGTTACTCACTGTAAACTATAAACTCACTGTAAACACAGAAGTGAACGTGATGCAACCATGCATTTGATTGGTTAGACTGAGCGTTTCAGCACCAGTTAGACAAATTTGATTGGTGAAATTGGCAGAAGTTGACGAGGATTGGCCAAAATTGCAGGAAAGTTGCGGTGATTGGACAAAGTTGCAAGGTTGTGCAATAGTTACGTTGATTGGCCGATTTCGCGTGAATTGGTGCGATCGCAACATCGCAAAATCCTGGAGGGACTGCTGTATAGTGTTTTAATCCAGTTTATGAAAGATGAACCAAACCCAAACTTGTTTAGCACCATAAAAAGAAATTTCCAGTGAACACGGTCAAAGGCTTTCTCTGCATCCAAGGAGAAAATTGTAGTTTCTAAGTTCTTAATCTTGCAGTAGTCTATTAACCTCTTGCACTCCGGGATACCGCGGGCGGTCACGTCTCTGCGTCCTAGTGCACTGAAAAAAAAAGCTGCATTTCCATTCTTCCACTACAGACACAGCCGCGAACAGAAAGCCAAAGGAGTGCTTTGATTGGTTTAGATTTGATTGACCTCTCATTCGACTAATAAGAGCCTTGAATTGGGTTTCTGAAACCTTGAAGAACCAATGACTGAAAACCTAGCAAGAAGGACCCGCCTACCAACGGCTGCGAATACAGCGAGCCAATTGAAGCAGAGAAGTTCCACGATTGAAAGCGTACGTCCCATGCGTAAAATCTGTTTTGTGTAAGCCGCTGGGTGACACACACGCGTTTGCCAGTCTTTTTTTCTTACTACTGTTCTTATTTGTTTTGAAAAATCGTTCGCCAAAACCGCAATCATGGAAGCGCAAAACCGCAATAATGGAATCATGGTTTGACCGGGTCACGTGACCAGAACCACGAGTCGTAACAAGCGGACCAGCGTCATGTTCGTCTGACAATGAGAAAGAGATGTTCGCCAGCGACACTGCTGTTGTGGACAGGTAAGTGTTATAAGCTAAATTATTCTTTATCCCTGAAAATTGTAATCAAAATGACTTTTGACCGATCGGTAAATTACAACTGTGCGTCATCGCCATGTGACGGACCGTGTCCGGTCCATGCACCGCGTCCGGACCGTGAACGCCCCCACCCCTCCGCTACTCCTCTGTAGCGGATTGCAGATATATTGCAGATATTTTAGTACAACTGTGCGTAGTAGACCGCGGCGCACAGTCCCCGTGGTCCGTCATGTGGCGATGGACGATGTCCGTCCTCTGTAGCGGGGGGGGGGGGGGGAGTTGTTATCCTCCACATTACAGATATTTTAGTATAATTTTTATTGCACTGTAGGTTATTTTTTTCTTGTAAAAAAAAAGCCACATTTTTTACGTGGCATGCTTCTTTGTGTGTGGGGGCTTGTTTGTTCATTCATTCATTCATGAATAAACAACCCCCCCCCCCCACACACACACACACAGCCCTGAGTGTCACCTTTCATTAGAGGCCAAGATGAAGCTTCTATATTGAATCATTCAAAAGTTACAGATGTTTTTCCAAACTGTACCGTTTGGCACAATTTGGCACAGTTCAAAACGCCTGGGAACAACCTGACAAAAAAGCTGTGTAATATATTCATTTTTTGTGGTATTGTTACAAAATTTTGACCTCAGCTGGATAACACTTGGTTCTACATTTCTGTAGCATTTTCCAGCCCGGATCTGACAGCTGTGTGTTATTTGCAAGCATTTGTATCCAAAAACACACCCAGGCAAACTTTATTTTCTTCAAGTTCAGTATGTTTAGATGACTGTTACTCAGTGGCAGGAGCACTTAGAGAGATTATGACTGTTTTGCCAAAAAATCCAAAGTGTTTTCTTTTAAATGAGACCAACCCCATGAAGATTTTTTTTTTTTTGATTTTGTATACTTTATTGATCCCCAGAGGGGAAATTGAGGGCATCCACCTGGATCAGGGGTGTCCAACCATGTGCCATGGAGAGCCAAGACCCTGCAGGTTTTCTCTTCTACCCAGTCTCTTCAGCAGGTGTTTTCAGTTATCAGCAATCAGTGGGAAGAAGTTCACAGAAATCTGCTGTTGAAGACACTGGTTGGAGGTAAAACCTGCAGGGTCTTGGCTCTCCATGGCACATGGTTGGACACCCCTGACCTGGATGGATGAAGCAGCCACGGTACGGCGCTATCCCTTAACCATTCACACACACATTCACACCTAGGGCCACTTTAGAGTCTCCAATTAACCTAACCTGCATGTTTTTGGCCTGTGGGAGGAAACCGGAGAAATCCCGGAGTAAACCCACGCAGATACGGGGAGAACATGCAAACTCCACACAGATCACTGTTGGTCAGGGGCTGGGATCGAACCAGGGATCCCATGGCCAAGGGTGAGTTGCTGTGCTGGTGCAGTGCTAACCACTGCTCCACCGCACCGCCCAAAGGGTTGAAGAACAGCTTTTGATTTACTTTGGGTATGTTATTTTTAGGCGTTTTTAGGGAAATTGACCAGAGTGCAAGGGGTTAAATTAAATAGCCTGCGTGTATTATTAGCCGAGTGCCTACCTTTGATGAAATCTGTTTGATCTGGATGTATAATAAACGGAATTATCCTTTCCAGTCTTTTGGCGAGAGCTTTGCAAATTATTTTAAGATCGACATTCATAAGTGAGATGGGACGTAGCTGGATGGAAGCGTAGGTTCTTTTCCAGGCTTAAGGAGCAGGATAATACTAGCCAAATTCATATTTGGAGGGATTACATGATCTTCTTTAATTTGGTTCACCATTTTAAAGAAAGTAGGTGCCATCACAGGCCAGAATTCTTTACAAAATTCTACTGGAAAACCATCTGGTCCCGGAGCGTTGTTGTTTGGGACGTGCTTAAGTGTCTCCTGGAGTTCGGACACCAGAAGAGGTGCATCCAGAGCTGCAATCTGTTCATTATTTAATTGTGGTAAGTTAATATCATCCAAAAATTTATTTATCCCTGATTCAGACGGGTTAATTTGAGATGAGTAGAGGTTTTCATAAAACTTTCTGAAGGAGTTATTTATTTCTTCAGGCTCATGAGTAATATTTTGTCATATCCTTAATAGAGTGGATAGTTGTTTTTTCTTTATTCAATCTAAGCTGGTTCACAAGATATCGCCTTGATTTATTACCGTGTTCAAACTTCTCAAGACACAGTCTTTGTATTAAAAACTGTGTTCTTTTGTCTGTAATTTCTTTTAATTCCAGCTCCCAGATTGTTAAGTGTCTGTTTCTGTGGAGAAATGGCACAGGTCGTCTCCAGTGATTTAATTTTCTGTTCTAACTCCAATACCAGTGCTTTTTCTTTTTCATTCTTATACGAACAGTAAGAGATTATTTTACCTCATATGACCGCTTTTGCTGCTTCCCAAAGAACACATGGGGATATTCCTGGCACATCATTATATTCATATATTCACACACGGTAGTGTGTATATATACACACACTACCGTTCAAAAGTTTGGGGTCACCCAGACAATTATTTTGTGTTTTCCATGAAAAGTCACACTTATTTACCACCATGAGTTGTAAAATGAATAGAAAATATAGTCAAGACATTGACAAGGTTAGAAAGGTTAGTTTCCAGATACTCAACCTGCTCAAAGGAAGGTCAGTTTTATAGCTTCTCTAACCAGCTAAACTGTTTTCAGCTGTGCTAACGTGATTGCACAAGGGTTTTCTAATCATCCATTAGCCTTCTGACGCAATGAGCAAACAACACTGTACCATTAGAACACTGGAATGATAGTTGCTGGAAATGGGCCTCTATACACCTATGTAGATATTGCACCAAAAACCAGACATTTGCAGCTAGAACAGTCATTTACCACATTAGCAATGTATATTAGATATTAGAGTGTATTTCTGATTAGTTTAAAGTTCTCTTCATTGAAAAAAACAGTGCTTTTCTTTCAAAAATAAGAAAATTTCTAAGTGACCCCAAACTTTTGAACGGTAGTGTATATATATATATAAATACACACACAACCATGGACAAAATTGTTGGTACCCCTCTGTTAATGAAAGAAAAACCCACAATGGTCACAGAAATAACTTGAATCTGACAAAAGTGGTAATAAATAAAAATTCTATGAAAATTAACCAATGAAAATCAGACAATGCTTTTGAATTGTGGTTCAACAGAATTAGTTTAAAAAATAAACTCATGAAACAAGCCTGGGAAAAAATGATGGTACCCCTAGAAAAGACTGAAAATAATGTGACCATAGGGACATGTTCAACCAAGATGTGTCCTCTAATTAACATCACAGGTGTCTACAAAGTTGTAATCAGTCAGTCGGCCTATTTAAAGGGTGACAAGTAGTCACTGTGCCGTTTATTGACATGGTGTGTACCACACTAAACATGGACCAGAGGAAGCGAAGGAGAGAGTTGTCTCAGGAGATTAGAAAGAAAATTATAGACAAGCATGTTAAAGGTAAAGGCTATAAGACCATCTCCAAGCAGCTTGATGTTCCTGTGACTACAGTTGCACATATTATTCAGAAATTTAAGATCCACGGGACTGTAGCCAACCTCCCTGGATGTGGCCACAGGAGGAAACGGATAATACGAATGGTAACAAAAGAGCCCAGAACAACAGAACAACCCAGAACAACCCTTTAAACACATTCATGGTGAACTCCAGGGTCAAGGTACATCAGTGTCAGATCGCACTATCCGTCGTTGTTTGAGCCAAAGTGGACTTCATGGGAGACGACCAAGGAGGACACCACTGTTGAAAACAAATCATAAAAAAGCCAGACTGGAATTTGCCAAACTGCATGTTGACAAGCCACAAAGCTTCTGGGAGAATGTCCTATGGACAGACGAGACAAAACTGCAACTTTTTGGCAAGGCACATCAGCTCTATGTTCACAGACGCAAAAATGAAGCATACCAAGAAAAGAACACTGTCCCTACTGTGAAACATGGAGGAGGTTCTGTTATGTTCTGGAGCTGCTTTGCTGCATCTGGCACAGGGTGTCTTGAATCTATGCAGGGTACAATGAAATCTCAAGACTATCAAGGTATTCTAGAGAGAAATGTGCTGCCCAGTGTCAGACAGCTTGGTCTCAGTCGCAGGTCATGGGTCTTGCAACAGGATAATGACCCAAAACACACAGCTAAAAACACCCAAGAATGGCTAAGAGCGAAACATTGGACTATTCTAAAGTGGCCTTCTATGAGCCCTGATCTAAATCCTATTGAACATCTGTGGAAGGAGCTGAAACATGCCGTCTGGAGAAGGCACCCTTCAAACCTGAGACAACTGGAGCAGTTTGCTCATGAGGAGTGGGCCAAAATACCTGCTGAGAGGTGCAGAAGTTTCATTGACAGTTACAGAAATCGTTTGATGGCAGTGATTGCCTCAAAAGGTTGTGCAACAAAATATTAAGTTAAGGGTACCATCATTTTTGTCCAGGCCTGTTTCATGAGTTTGTTTTTTAAAATAATTCTGTTGAACCACAATTCAAAAGCATTGTCTGATTTTCATTGGTTAATTTTCATAGAATTTTTATTACCACTTTTGTCAGATTCAAGTTATTTCTGTGACCATAGTGGGTTTTTCTTTCATTAACAGAGGGGTACCAATAATTTTGTCCATGTATATATATATATATATATATATATATATATATATATATATATATATATATATATAAAATTCCCACTCTTTATTAAAGTAGTTAATAAAGTCTTTGTCTTTTAGTAGTGATATATTACATTTCCAGCTCCTAATTTCCCTTGTGGCTTTCCTATTTACTAGCGTAAGAGATACTGGATGGTGATCGCTAATAGCTTGACTTGAACATATTTCAGTGTCTGTGATGTCCCTCACAATAGAGTTACTGGCTAAAAAGAAATCTAGACGTGAATGTGAACTATGAACTGATGAAAAAAAGTGTATTCCCGAAGAGTTGGGTGAAGGGACCACTATTCATTGCAAAGACCAAAATCATTCATGTATTGTTTGAGAGTGTCAGTAGCCTGTCATTTTCCGTAATTCCCCGATGCACTGAGCCTGTCGATTGCAGGGTTTAATACTGGTTGAAGTCTCCTCCTATTATGAGTGTACTGTCCCAAGTGCTCAGAAAGAGAAGTGAAAAAAGTGTGAAAATAGGATGGGTCATCAACATTTGGGCCATAAACGCTTGCAATACATAGATCCAAATTTTGAACTAAGATTTTTAATATTATAAATCTACCTTCCGGATCTGTTATGGTATTATTCACAACAAATTTACCAATATAGCTACCTCCCTTTGTTTAGAATTAAAGCCGGCTGAGTACATGTAGGGGAATTCCGGGGAGGTGAGCTCATCTACAGATGACTTAGAAACATGTGTTTCCTGTAATAAGACAAAGTCTGCCTGTAGATCCTTCAGTCAATTAAAAACTTTTAGCCTCTTCTCCCTAGTACCAATTCCATGTATGTTCCACATGACAACTTAAATTTGGACATGTTTTCACTAACTGGGTTTGTGCAAAAGGCTAACTAAATGTGCCTATGTGATTATATGTCCATAATGTATGCATGTGTGTATATGTATGTTGTGTGTAAAATATATACCTACGCATGTATGATTGGGTGTGCGCACATGTTGTCTCTGTTCCATTTGCTTGCAATTGCAATCTAAAAGAAGAAGAAGAAGAAGAAGTACTATGGCCAAGATATATAGAGTGATGATATAGAGAGAAGTACGTGGCGGACCAGATACAGTAATGATGTAAAGTGAAGTATGTGGCGGTAATGCACCTGTAAGCTGGTTACCAACTGTCAATCAAATCTAAAAGAAGAAGGAGGAGAAGTATGTAGCAGTAATGCACCTGTAAGCTGGTTGCCAACCACCAATCAAATCTAAAAGAATTAGAAGAAATGGATATATAGAGTTATGATAATCAAGTCAGAGGCAGGAGCAGTCGACTTCACCCGCACCTCGGACACAGTCCAGGGACGAATAATTTTTTCACACATGGGGAGTTGTTCAGAACTCCTTATACAAAGATATAGAGTGATGATAATTAAGTCAGTGGCGGTAATGCACCTGTAAGCTGGTTGCCAACCGCCAATCAAATCTAAAAGAAGAAGAAGAAGTCAGTGGCGGTAATGCACCTGTAAGCTGGTTGCCAATCACCAATCAGATCTAAGAGAAGAAGAAGAAGAAAGAAACTGCCAATCAAATCTAAAAGAACTATGTGGCAGTAATGCACCTGTAAGTTGGTTGCCAACTGCCAATCAAATCTAAAAGAAGAAGAAAAAGAAGAAGAAAGATTCATCAGATCCCAATAATTATAGGCCAATAGCTCTTACCTCACAGTTAGGGAAAACAATGGAACGAATGGTGACTGAAAGCTGAATTACATTTTGGAAGGGAGGGAATTTGCACCTAGAATCTGAAATTAGGAAAGCCCAGGTAAACAGGGAAAATGTGAAAGCTGTCTTCTTTGATGTAGAAAAAGCATATGACATGCTGTAGAAGGAAGGGTTACTGATTAAATTAGAGTTGGTACAGAGTACTCCAAAATATATCAAGTTGAAAATGGTACCCCCCAAGGCAGCGTGTGTAGCCCTGTTTTGTTTAATATTATGATAAATGATATTTTTGAAGGAATCGATAGTGGAATAGGGAAGGCCTTGTATGCAGATGATGGGACCTTATAGATAAGGGGACGTAATCTTGCGTACATTCAGAGGGAAATGCAGGCAGCAATAGACCAGGTTGAACAATGGGTAAACCGGTGGGCTTTTAAATTATCGGTCTCAAAGACACAAATAATTTGCTTCTCTAAAAGTCACAATGAAATTTCTTTAAATCTTTATGGCCAAAAGTTAGGGCAAGTAAAGGTAGCTTGGTATTTAGGTGTGTTGTTTGATGAAAAACTAACTTGGAAGCAGCACACTGAAAAAACTAAAGGAAAATGTAAGAAAATAAATAATATTTTGAGATGTCTGGCAGGACGGGACTGGGGGGCCTCTAGGGCCTCTCTGTTGAGAGTGCATCGCAGTCTAATGAGAGCTACACTAGACCATGGATGTGTGGCGTTCATGTCGGCTGCTGATTGTCACCTGAATCAACTGGACACAGAGCAGACAAAGGCTCTTAGGTTATGTTGTGGCGTATTTAAAACTTCTCCAGTATCAGTGATCCAAGTAGAGATGGGCGAAATGCCCTTAAGATTAAGAAGAACCAAATTAATGCTGGCATACTTGATCAACTTGAAGGGGCATAAGAGGTCACATCCTGCAAAAGCTATTCCTAATGATTGCTGGGAACACAATGAGTCCAACATTGGTAGCTTTGGATGGATAAGTGATGCCATTGCTGAGCAGGCAGAATTAAAATACATAGACACTCCAACCTGGTAGGTGGCGGTACTGCACCTGTAAGCTGGTTGCCAACCGCCAATCAAATCTAAAACAAGAAGAAGAAGTACATGGTGGTAATGCACCTGTAAGCTGGTTGCCAACCGCCAATCAAATCTAAAAGAAGAAGAAGAAGCAGCAGCAGCAACAACCCACGCAATTCACACATGCAAATAAATCCAACCATAGACATCCATAAATTATGTGTAAAAAGTGAAACAACACAGGGAAAAAGTATTGAACATGCTTACTGAAAGTTATTTAATACTTCGTACAAAAGGCTTTGTTGGTAATTAAAGCTTCAAGAGAACTAGTCACATGTTTTGCTTGGGTGTTATTTTGGCCCATTCTTCCACACAAACTGTCTTCAAATCTTGAAGGTTCCGTGGGTCTCTTCTATGAACTCTTTAGCTGTTTCCACAGACTTTCAGTTCAGTTCAAGTCAGGTGATTGGGTGGGCCATTCCAGCAGCTTTATTTTCCTTCTCTGAAACCAATTAAGAGCTTCCTGGGCTGTGTGTTTGGGATCATTGTCTTGCTGAAATGTCCACCCTCATTTCATCTTCATCATCTTAGTAGAGATGGCAGCAGACTTTTTATCAAGAATGTTTCTGAACATTTTTCCATTCATCCTTCCTTCAATTACATGAAGATTGCCAGTACCGTATGCTGAAAAAAAGCCCAACGCCATGATGTTCCCACCTCCAAACTTCACTGTTGGTATGGTGTTTTTGGAGTGTTGTGCAGTGCCATTTCTCCTCCAAGCATGGTGTGTTTTATGGCATCCAAAGAGTTCAATTTTGGTTTCATCTGTTTCTCCCAGTATTTAGCAGAGCAATTTCATTACAATAGACCAATTAGAAATACATTTAGTGAGGAAAATGGTGACATGTTCAGAACATTTTTCACAAACTTAACCTTAGTTCAAAACATTTATTTCTAAATTCAGCATTCTTCTGTCTCAGAAAATAATGAATTTTGTGGTATTGACTAGTCTGAGGTAGAGCTGGGCAATATGGGTCAAAAATAGTATATCTCGAATAATTATTCTGTATCTCAATACACAAGTTAAGTAAACATCACCAAAATGCTATGCCACTTTTCTGTAAACAGGAATGGTTTGCTTGTACCTACATCTCAATATGTTTTTGGAAAGTGAACTGAATGATGAGCTGCCACCTTTTTAACAGTTTTATTTGTAAAATAGAACAAATTATATGTCTAGAAGGTTTAATCCCACTTATGAAATGGATGTATAACACTAAGCATGTAAACGATATCGTCTCATCCTATATCCCATACTTTGATATATTTTAAAATCTGGAGATATTGCCCAGCCCTAGTCTGAGGTGACATCCCAGGGGCTTCCCAGGGATCAGGAGCCCCTTCTCTGCCTTGCAGATGTAGCCCAACAGGACGTCTGCATTTGCCCCCTGCTTGGTTCCAGAAACACATCAGATTTGGTTTTCTGTCTTGGTTTATTTGTAAAGATACCAACAAGGTTGTAGAGCCATCAACTTGGTATATGTTGTAGCCTGGACTCCAGCCATCACAGGTCGAACAAAGCAAGCAATTTAACCCACTAGGCCCCATTGCATGACAACTATCAAAATAAAATGAAAACAAAAACAGTTGGGGGTGAATGATATGTGTGGACCTTGCAAATTCCAAACTGGTGAATGTATATTATGTATTCTTATGTAATAGATTACCTAGACTAAACAGAGGAGCACTGTTGTTGACTTACTTTTGTTAATGGTTGTTGTTGTTTTTAGTACATTTTCATATTTTTTGTTGTTGTTGTTGTTGTTAGTGTTTTTTTTAATTTTTAAATTACTTTAGTGTTAGTGTCTGATTGTTTGTGCTATGTTTGTAAAAAAAAAAAGGTTCAATAAAAAATATTGTGGAAAAAAAAAACATTTGGGGGGGGAGGAATTGCATATCTTTAGTGTTAGGTTGACTAATTACTGCACAAGTGATACCATTCTGTTTTATAATGTACATTACTTTCCATCAGAGTACATCAGAGTCAGCTTTCTTCTGAGCCAAGTCCAAAACTCACTGTTAGCCATGCAGGACACAGCATAAGCCATGTGTCAACTATTTTCATTTATGCTATTCTTATTCTGATCACACATCTTTAGGCTCCCCATAGCTGTCACACAGCCTCTATATATGGTGCTTTACAGCCATATGTTGATCACCAGGATGTGCCGCCCAGTGCTATTGTTTGAGCTTTTAGACTGTCACCCCTCCATCTGCCCTGTTCTGATGGATTCTGTTCAGAGAAAGGCAGCTGTCAACAGTAACTTTACAAAAGAGGCAGAAAGCAGCAGGGAGTGAAGTGTGTAATTTTCACACAGCAAGACTGATGGCTGAAGAGCGAGGGGGGAAGCAGAAAAAAGCAAGAAGAGGATGAATCTGAGAGAAAAATAACCAATAAGGCTACTTTGTATTCTGCGATTGTACGAAATTATCATGATCATTTTTAAGCATCTTCCAACAAGCAACTGTCCTCATTTCACCCTCTTTCCCACTTTATTCACACGTTAATTTAATAAACTAATAAGGCTCCACTTCAAAACACATTTGTAGTTATGAAGCAATTCCCAACACACAGAGTAAAGTACCTCAGAGCAAAACCTAACTACACTGTTGATGAGTAACTATAGATGTATACTGCCAGACCGTCATAAACAAAATCTATGGGGGCCGGACTCAAAAGGCACTTAGGTTATATTTTATATTTTTATAAATATTCTTGCCCGTCTGGAAGTACAGAGGAGTAAAAGATGCTCAATAAGACAAAAGGCAGGGATTTCATTCCTTTCTCTCTCTCTGTAAATCTTTCTATTCATTCTAATATCCCTCAAAGGAAAGTCTGAAGGTTCAGCATACAGCTGGACAGAACGAGATAAAGGACTGACTGAAGAGCCTCAATGAAAGGCAGTGGTGGAAGGAGCAAAAATACAGAACGAAGGGAAAACTTAGAGAGTGAATTCAGCTAGAAGGAGAAGGGGTTTGAAGGAGGAGGAATAAGTGGGGACAGATAGTGAGAGAATTGAGTCAAAACCAGGAGAACGGGTCATGGGATGTTAAAGTGGAATGGTAAAAGTGCAGGAAGTAAAACAAGACAACCCAAAAGTCAAAACTTTCAACACGGCTTTCCAAACATCCTAGTTTTATTTTGGATGCTTACATTATTTTACTTTGCACAGAGAAACAAAATTATTTCACAAAAACCAAAAACTACCAGGGTCAAAATGATGAGTTAATTGTGTATCCTTTCTGCTGAATAACAGCCTTCAGTCATTTGTTGCAGTTTTCATCAAGTCTCACACACGTCTCCTGAGCAATCCCAGCAGGTTCTTCTTTGGCGAATCTCTCAAGCTCCTCCAGATCTGACAAGTCTTCTGGTGTGGACCTTGGTCTTCAGTTCACCCCACAGATTTTCAATGGGATTCAAGTCAGGGCTTTGTACAGGCCAGTCAATAACATTCACTTTGGTCTTCTGGAGGTAGCTCTTCCCCAGCAGCGGCATACGCTTTGGGTTGTGTTTAATATCAAAAACAAAGAGATGATTCAAACCCAGTTTTGCTGCTGACTGCTTGTTCTAGTTTCATCTAATTTGACCAAAGGAAGCACTTCCAGTATGCATAACCTTTATCAAGGTTGTCCTTAGCATACTTTAGCCTGGGTTGAAGGTGTCTCTGCTGCAGAAGTGAAGTCTTTCTTGGTCTGCAACCTCGCAGTCCATTCCTGTGCAGAGTTCTAGGGATCAAGACGTCTTCTTTGAGTTTTCTTTCCAGAATATCTGAAATCTTTTCATTTCCTACCTCTGCCAGGCTCTGAACTGTTCTGTACTGTGTGGCTCTCTTTGAATTTCTTGATGATACTTCTCTCTCCAGTTCTTGGCATTTGAAAACACTGTGATAACTTTATCTGTTTCCTACTGTGTGAGCATTAACAATTCTTTTTCTCATCTAAACTGATTTCTTTTGCTTTTGGCATGATGCTGTTTTCTCAAGTGACAGCTCAAACCCTTGCTGAAGTTTTATACTGTGTGTAAACTGGAAGATAACCCTCAGTTTTAACTTGATTGTACAAGCTTTGAGCATTACAAAGTTAAGCATATCATTACACAGCAGTGGTTTGTGCTATGGCTCAATTAAAAAGGTCAGTTTTTCAGGGGGCTCACAATATTGACTCTGGTAGTTTTTGTTAAATAATTTTGTTTCTATATGCAAAGTAAACTAATTTATGCTTTCTAAAGAAAACTAGGATATTTGGAAAAGCCGAGTTAAACATTCTTTGCACTGTTTAACAGTACTTGGGAAATACTTTTATTTTTTCATGTGCATATTGTAATTTGGGTCCAGTCTGATGATTGCATATATGTACATCATCAGAGTACAAGTAGTGGTGTTTGTCCAGTAGTGTTTGCGTAATCCTGCTAACATACTGTGACAAGACTGGGCCTTGGCTGAGGTATGTACTCTTGGATCACCTCCAAAATTTAATGGGCTCATCCGTAGCCTTGTGAAAATTTCATCAAAATCTGTTCAGTAGTTTTTCTGTAATCCTGCTCACAGAGAGACAAGCAAACCACTCCTATCACATTACCTCTTTGATGGAGGAAATAACTATTCATTATGGCTTCACATTTTCAGCCATATATAATGTATTTACCTGTATCTATCCGCTCACTGGGCTGCACTTTGTATGGGAGTAAGCTGATATTTTTATGCCGTTGTCCACTGTTGATACTTTTTAACTTATTTTAATTTTTTACTTTCTTTGTTGTTTTACGCATTTAGTTATCTCAGTGAGCATCAGTTATGTTTTAATATGTTGTTGCCTAATAGTAATGCAATGACAAGAAATTTTTCATGTGTTATTTCTAACATTTCCTCCACCACATTTCAACAAAAAAAGATTATTGTGTTGTGGAAAGTCTTGGTACCAGACTCAAGGATATTTGAGGTTTTGCTGTTACTCTTCTCTGTTTAGCTTGTCCAAACTTGCTTTTGATCTGCTAGCCTTTCACTATTTCTATCATCCTGCCATAAAAAATATGCTTGTGTTTTCTTAAATTTTACAAAACTTCTATGTTACGTAACAAAACATAGGTTATTTGAATACTTAAAAATGCTAGTAGTCCATCTTCTAGAACCACTATAGTGGTATAATACAATGAATAAGGTCCATTAGAGACTTTTAAAAAGTTATTTGGTAATGCAGTCAATATCTTTCACTGGTTCTTTAATAAGACAATGCCATATTTGACAGTTCATTACACAACCAGAGCACCACACAACTCTTTAATCTCCAAGCTCTAATCAATCAGACACAAGTCCAGCCATCAAATGCTGATAAATTTGCATTACCATGGTAACCAAATGATCTGCCAACAAAATATATGCCTCATCTACCAGTGATCCCTTGTCAGTTTGCAAGCGGCAGATGGATTTAACCCATTAAGATCCGAAATGATATGCATGTATACTCATATACGTGCAAGACAAATTAGTATTTAATGGGATTTAATAGCATTTAAATTTTGAATTCAAGCTAGGACAACTGCTGACCTGGCTTTCACACCACAAAGCATGCACACTTCAGACAAAAGCGCCAGCTAGTTTAAAGAAAATGCATAGTTTGCCTGCATCACCCTTGAGTCTTACCTGAGCAGAGGAGGCAGAGCTACCTGGGGTGGAGTAGGTGGAGCTGACAACTGACTACAGTTCCTGATGCAAAGAAGTCTGGATCTCTCCACTGACAGGAGGGAGGCGTCTCAGATGTCTGAGTGTGTCTGTCTGCAGGTGTGGTCACCCTTCCCTACAGAAGCAAACAAAGAGTATATTATTAACATCGCTTTCAATCTCTTCTTTACTCTCTCGTACATGTTAGCAAGTAATATAATCCATCTGCTACGGTTAATCTTTGATCATGGTTACTTATTGCCGCATGATAACCAGATTGATTTACTATCATCAGTTCAACCATCAACCAATGCTTTATTTTCCAAAGGCATTTAATTTTTAAGGAGAACTGCATGTTGTACTGAAATGTACCCTAATGATGACAGAAGGCTGTGAGGTTACAGTAATATGTTTCCAAATGAAGAGAAAATTCATACTGGTAACCTGGCAGCAAAATAAATGCTAAATTCCCTTTTTAAAAACAAAATTAGACAAGATTTTTTTATTAGAAAAGATAAACACACAGACTGATGGGTCAATACATTTAGAAATATAAGAAGAACTAGAAAAGCACTCCAGAGAGTGCATACCTCCGCCAAGGCTCCTTCTGAGAGAAGATAAGAGCCTTGGTGGAGGTATGTGTTCTCAGATCATCACCAAAATGTTATGTGTTCCTCTCAAGCCCAAAGACCCCTCTGGTGAAAATTTCATCAAAATCCATCCACTAGTTTTTGTGTAATCCTGCTGCACAAATACAAACAAGGTCCTTGGTGGAGGTATGCATTCTCAGACCAATACCAAAATGTTATGCGTTCCTCTCTAGCCCAAAGACCACCACTGGTGAAAATTTAATCTAAATCCATCCATTAGTTTTTGTATAATTCTGCTGCATAAATACAAACAAAGCCCTTGGTGGAGGTATGCACTCTCAGATCATCACTAAAATCTAATCATCTGTTCCCTGTGCCATTACACATCTTTCCTGAAAATTTCATCAAAATCGGTTCATAACTTTTGAGTAATGTTGCTGGTGGAGAATGCAGTGATATTCCTCCTGCATTGTTCCCTGTCCCACCTGGAGAAGCCTGGGAGCACTGGGAGATCATGTTCTTTGATTTCTCCAGTGCTTTCAATACCATCCAATCAGTGATTCTGAGGGACAAGCTGCTGTGTGCAAGGGTGGACCAGCACCTGTCATCGTGGATACTGGACTACCTCACAAACCGACCACAGTTTGTAAGAACCCAGGACTGTGTGTCTGATACCATCATCTGTAGTACAGAAGCCCCCCATGGAAAAGTTCTGGCTCCCTTCCTGTTCACCCTCTACACTGCTGACTTTTCACACAACACACCACACTGCCACCTACAGAAGTTCTCTGATGACTCTGTGATCGTCGGCCTCATCTCTGATGGGGATGATGCAGAGTACAGAGGACTTATCCAGGACTTTGTGGACTGGTGCCTGTGGAACTACCTCCAGATCAATGCGAGGAAAACCAAGGAACTGATGGTGGACTGCTGCAGGTGAGGATAACACACACACACAGCACCGGTAAGCATCCAGGGAACAGACATTGAGATGGTGACATCTTACAAGTACCTGGGTGTTCACCTGAACAATAAACTGGACTGGTCACACAACACCAATGCGCTCTACAAGAAGGGGCAGCACAGGCTGTTCCTCCTGAGGAGACTCAGGTCTTTTGGAGTGCAAGGGGCACTCCTGAAGACCTTCTACGATTCGGTGGTGGCATCAGCCATCACATTTGAAGTGGTCTGCTGGGGCAGTGGCATCACGGCAGCCAACAGGAAGAGACTGAACAGGCTGATCAAAAAAGCCAGCTCTGCTCTGGGGCGCCACCTCGACCCAGTGGAGGAGATAGGAAAGAGGAGGATGGTGGCTAAGCTGTCATCTCTGCTGGAGTCCAAGTCCCACCCCATGCGGGACATGCTGAACGCACTGAGGAGCTCATTTAGCGGTAGGCTGTGCCATCCTAGGTGCACGACAGAGAGGTTCCACAGGTCTTTCCTACCTACGGCTGTCAGACTTTATAACCTTACCAGGGCTGCTCGTAGAGGTCGTATTAAATGTACTAAACGTAACAACTTTGCACAATAGAGATCGTCCCCTCCAATACACAACTAAGACAATAACAGTCATGTGATCAACATGAAAGCACCAAGGTGCTGATGCCTCAGTGCCAGAGTCTTGGTGGAGATATGTGTTCTGGGATCAACACCAAAATGTTATGGGTTCCTCTCTAGCCCAAGGACCACCTCTGGTAAAAAATTTCATCCAAATCCATCCAGTAGTTGTGGAGTACACTCATTAACAGTGAAAATAACTCTGCAGTTCACATGCCCATACTGTCAGCAGCAGCGTAGAGCCACCAAACTGATTTGAACAGCAGCAATCCAAACACAAAGAAGAACACAGTGACAAATGTTTTAAATGGTGGAGGCAATAGAGATGCATGAATACAATGACAATCAAGACAAACAGGAGCTTTTGCTGTTTAGTGGCAGAGGAAGAAAATAGACGGTCAAAAAGTTGGACATTTGTTAACCCAGTATTGGAGAATTGCTCAGTACTTTCCCTCTGGTATTGTAGTTTGGATGGTACAGGTGAGTTAAATTTGTGTTTATTTCAAAAACAAAGCCTTATCTTGGAATTCTGGCAGATTAAAAGTTGAGAAAATATGGCAATACAATGACACAAAAAAGTCTATTGCAGGCCTTCAGAGCACAGAGCGCAGTAATCGTGTGTTTTTAGATGGTTTTAGTTCAGACACAGAGCTGGCTAATGCTCTTAATTGTTTTTATGGTTGTTTTGACTCCTTTGATTTTAGCACAGAAATCCAAGATTTGAAACAGAAACTCAAAGACAATCAGCACTTTAATATTGAGATGCAGGATGTTAAAAGGGAGTTCCGCGCTGTAAAAGTGAACAAAAGTCAGGACCCTGATAATATATGTGGGCGCCTGGTAAAGTCCTGTGCACATGAACTGAGTCCTATATTTCATTACATTTTCAATAAGTCCTTACAGACACAACATGTGCCTAAGATCTGGAAAGATGCCGTGGTTGTTCCCGTTCCAAAATCCAGCTGTCCTAAAATGGTAAATGACTTTAGACCAGCTGCTTTGACTTCAATTTTAATGAAAATTTTTGAAAAACTGGTCAGACGTGAGGTCCTAAGGCAGACTGAACATGCATTGGATCCTCTGCAGTTTGCCTATAGGCCTCACAGAGGAGTGGAGGATGCCACTCTCACTCTGTTTGACATGCTTTTCAAACATCTGGATTTTAATGGGACACACGCCAGGCTTTTATTTGTGGACTTTTCTTCTGCCTTTAATACAGTCCAACCTCATATTTTAGTTGAAAGGCTCCAGCAACAATTTGATTTAAGCAATAATCTGGTGGGTTGGATTCTGGATTTCTTAACCAACAGGACGCAGAGCGTAAGGGTCAATGGCACATTGTCTGACCTAAAGTGTTCTTCTACTGGCTCTCCTCAGGGGTGTGTGTTGTCACCACTACTCTTCATCCTGTACACAAACATGTGTCGGAGCAGACATGACAACAGACACATTATAAAGTATGCTGATGACTCAGTCATTGTCAGTCTCCTCCAGGATGGTGAGAGTGGCCACGGCCCAGTAGTTGATGACTTTGTTCACTGGTGTGAGGATTCCTACCTGCAGCTGAATACAACAAAAACGAAAGATACGATCATTGACTTTAGGAGGAAAACTCCCAGGCACAAAGTCACCGTACTAAAAGGCCAGACCACCGAATGTGTACAATCGTACAAATATCTTGGGACGATTATTGATAGTGGATTGAACTTTGAGGTGAACTGTGAAAGGGTGTGCAAAAAGGGTCAGTAAAATTTGCATTGTTTGAGGAAACTTGCACGCTTCCAAATTGACCGAACCATAATGACTATGTTTTATCGGGCTTTTATTGAATCTGTTTTATCCTTTTCTTAATGTCATGGTTTGGTCAGATAAAACTGAAACAGAGGAAATCCTTGGATCAGGTAGTCAGATGGTCCAGTCGTTTGCTTGGTGAGTCACAGCTGAGCCTGACATCCCTGTACACCAGACAAGTACAGAGGATGGCCGACTCGATTTAAATGATGACTCCCACCCTTTGCACTGCAACTTTCAGCTTCTTCCCTCCAGACGGAGGTTTGCTGTCCCAAAAAGTAGAACCCCCGCGCTACAAAAAACAGCTTTGTCCCTGCTGCTGTCAAAGAGTTGAACAAGCTATAAAAATTATATTGTACATATTTTATATTTACCTATTTTGTAAGATGTGTGCCTGTGTTTGTGTCTATGTTGAATGTAATTAGTGGCTTGTAAATATGGATGTCACCAACTGCAAAACAAATCTACCTACGGGTACAAATAAAGTAACCTGAACCTGAACCTGAGCCTGACACAAGCCTTTAGTTGCACTTAATTTTGACCGGGCCAGCTGAAACAGACAGGCGAACAGATACAACCAACCAATCAACCAACCACAAAACCACACATACAGACACACTGAGTGATTACCATACGCCTCCGTTTTCACCAAGGCATAATAAAAAAGCCAGGAAAAAAAATAAGTTCCCCTCATCAAAAATGGAACTCCTTATTGAAGCAAAAGTTCTGTATCAATAGGAAGGCAATCCAATCAGAAATGTAGAAGCTATAGAGGTGACAACATAAAATGGAGTGAAAAAGTAGAAGCCTCCCTCATTGAAGTGAATCCAATCAGAAATGTAGAGGCAACAACAGAAAATGACCCCTCTCCAAAGTAAATGGAACCCCTCATTAGACGTATCTGAAAATTGAATGTGACCAAGGTATTGATGAGTTAAAGCTTCTATTCTGTATGAATCTGAAGTCAATCCAATCAGAAATGTAGACATTAAAGTGGCGAAAACATAAAATGTCAAATGAACGGACAAACAGATGGATGGACAGATGGACAGAGAGATGAATGGACAGACGGGTCAAAAACATTACCCTCCACAACGTCATTGTTGGGGGTATATTAACAAGAGACAAGTGTAATATCCCTGAGAAGATCCTAATATCTTACCAAAGGAGAGCATTTTTCAACTTTTTCAAAGTTTTCAACTTTTCCATGCACATCACCAGTGTGTATCAAACCTGGGTAACAACTTAAAAAAATGGAACTGTAGGAGGAGTTGATTTCACAAAACAGGTACCTTTTTGTGGGACAGATGGATGGACGGATGGACATCTTCGTAACATAACCCTTTGGTCTTTGACTGGCAGTGATAATGAAAATAGAATTAATAAATTAAAGCCCTTTTCTTTTCTTCTTGTTTTTTATGTTGCCATGCTAGAATTTCTTCAAGCCTTGAGTTTTACCCAAAAACTGTAAATAAAGATGGACAAAATGAGAGCTTTCTGAAAGTTAAGCTCGCTCATCTCTACCACCCTCTGCAGGCTGGATGCAGTAAGACTTAAGCCCTCTTCCCCTCACTACTGTGTGACACTCCCAACTGCCCAACTGAAAACTGAAAGAATGCCTTGATATGTATTTTTTACTCATGTTGTATGTTCAAAAGGTCTTTTTTTTAAGTCAGTTGAGTTTTGATGCTGTCATGACTGTTGGTGTCGGCGTTGTCATGATTGAGTGCAGTCTTCCTTGGTCAGGACTAAATGGATTCCTATGGGCTGACAAACAGACTAAAAGGCAGCCGTTTGGAACTCGATGCTATGACTCCACTTCATGGTCACTACTACAGAGACTCTGGCTGCAAATGACATCACCAGCACACGATGGCATCAGTGAAGGACAGCTTCACTGTTGCACAATGGACGCAAGTGGAGGCAAGTCTTTCATCTTTATTTACAGTCTGCGCTTTAAGTTAGAATCTAAATTGTGCGCACATGTAATTTTGTACGCTATCATTCTCTCCCTGTTTATTTCATTTCCTCGTTGTGCTCTCTTCCTCTCTCAAGACTACACAGAACAAACACCCATTCTATTTATACACTGACGCTGCATCAGCATGGCAACCATGCTTTGTTTATCCGCATGAGACACTGGTTTGAGCCTTGTGTCCTCGTCCTTTCTTTAAACAAAAAAAGTGGCTATTTGGAGACTCGTTCATGAACTAGGCTCACTTTCCAGTGTGGATAATATTTCACTGTGACCTCTTTTTCAGCTCTGATAAACTGATAGCTATTATGATTTAATGAAAGATGTTTAAAAAAAAAAAAAAGAAGCATTTCAGTGATAACACCATTTGGTTTGTTTGTTGATTTTCTCACTGTTTTGCTCATAGCCTGAAAGAGCTGTTAAAATTTTCAACCAAAGCAATTTTATTTCACACCATTTTTTCCACAATACAGTTAGTTTCACAATGTTATATTTGTACTCAGCTCATACATCCTTCATTTGAAATAACAGGTACTTCAAGCGCCTTGCTTTAAATCCTTTCTCACACCTTCTCTTATTGTATCAGGCGCCACCCAGGTGTGACTCCGACGTTGTGACAGGGTTGCACGATGTTCATTAAACAAGTGAGTTAATGCTCCCCGGGCAAAAATAAAACGTGGTCTAGTTCTTAATTTGATGCACAAGCACAGAGAAAAACACTCCTTGTGCTCGTCCAATATTTTCGGTAACCCCCAAGGCTCTTACCACAGATACAAAGACATGTCCCAAGGTCAGATGGCAGAGATGAGCATTTAGTTGAACTGTGAAACAAGTACATTGACTCTGCAACACAAAATCAGGTCAGTTGATCATGTGACAACCATACCCGGGGGTCAGAAACTGATACTATGGCATTTGTATTAAGTTGACAAACACAAGCATGCAGGCATGGAAAACAGCTGGTGTGAACGTGTGCATGGAGTACACAGAGTAAAATGCACACCAAAAAGAACTACAGTGAAAGGATTATGAAAAGTTAGAGTGCCAAAATAATAATTATGTAGGTAATCTCTCATGCTCTACACAGATTCTCTACATATTGTGGTTGCATTCTCATGATTCTATACATATTCTGTTTGCATTCTCATGAACATATATGTTGTGTTAAACAGGAATTAGGCAGAGCTATAGAGCTCTCTCTCGCTCTCTTTTTATAGTCAGGTCTATCACATTAGATTCACACCCGGATCAAACATTCACGTACACCGCTGATCGCACAATCTAGAAATAATACCACGAGCAGTGGATGGCCTGTTCACGTCAGAGTTAAATTGGCCAATCAGACAGTCACGTACAAGCCCAACCCGCCAACCCGAAAAGATTAATGTAAGGTGTATTAATGTATTAATGTTTTACACGAATTTCTGCACTTTGGCCATACTAAATTTACAGTTGTCTAATTAAGGGGTATAGCCGATCCCCAAATTTTATAATTTAGTTGGGAGTCACATGTAAAGTCTAAACAAATAGTCAAATAGTTTAAAAAGTTAAAAGGAAAGTGCACGTGTTCTATTTTCAGTCTGAGGTAGAACGGTCGCAATCATGGACGTACAATTCATGGGTGTATGGTCCACCAAATAAAACATTTTGGAGTCAGTCTGAACCAAAATAACGAGACTTAGGAAGCCAGGGTGACTAATAATCACCCAGGTACATCTCCTCAAATGAAAAGAGCCAGGGTTAGTGTCCTGATGCCGGGGGGAGCCATTTACAGTGTTCGACCCAATGCCGCTGTAGAGCGAAGCCACGATCGTTTAAATCTGCTGTAGACACAGCACCTCTTGTACTGGGGGCCAGACGAGGCCCCAGTGAAAGTGCCCTCTCTCTAACAAAAGTTAAACGGATCAGTGAGGTTTTAGGATGCAGTCTATACTCAAAACTTAAAAAGACTTAAAGGGCAACAGCTGCGCCAGTCTTCTCAAATGAAAATAGTCAGGATTAGAACCTGATGCCGTTAAGGAACAATGCCACATGGTAAAGTATTTCGGATGCAGTCTGTGCCGGAATAAGAGACTTAGTGAACAGCAGAATCAACCGTGTTTGTCTCCTAAAATATGGGAACCAGGGCTAGCCTGGTCCCGCAAATTTCGGATGCAGTCTGTGCCGGAATAAGAGACTTAGTGAACAGCGGAACCAACTGTGTTCGTCTCCTCAAATATGGGAACCAGGGCTAGCCTGGTCCCGCAAATTTCAGATGCAGTCTGTGCCGAAATAAGGGACTAGGGAACAGCGGAATCAACCGTGTTCGTCTCCCAAATTAAGGGAACCAGGACTAGCCTGGGGCCAGTACGAAAAAAAAAAATACAAGAATTTTTTTTACATCAATGGTGAGCATAGATAAGGTACTCTAATACATTATAAGAATCTCAAACTTAATCATGAGTGAGTAATGTGACTGGTAACAAAAAAAATGCAAGAATCTTTCTTTACATCAATAGTGAGCATAGATACGGTACTCCAATACATTATAAGAATCTCAAACTTAATCATGAGTGAGTAAAGTGACTGGTAATAAAAAAAAAAATGCAAGAATCTTTTTTTACATCAATAGTGAGCAGAGATAAGGTACTCCAATACATTATAAGAATCTCAAACTTAATCATGAGTGAATAATGTAGCAAGCAGCCATAATAATAGGGGATAAACGTGTGGTTTGAGAAATACCGGGGGTTGGAAATATCTATTAAACTTTTCCCATAGTTTGATTTAACTAATGGCGCTCTCCGGACCATGTGGATAGAACAAAGGCAGGTGTGTGTTTTTCCACAAAGGAGGGAGGTAATTCACCCAAGATTGGTAAAACAAGTTACTGAGAGGGGATTATTTGAGGTAACGACATTAAAATGAAGTGTTAAATTAAAGTTGTAAGGTTATTCTGTCATGTTTACAGCTGAAGTTAAGGAGGTAACGCTCCATTTTCTTTAAAAAAAAAAAGTGGCTGGTGTGTATACAATAGGCTCCGGGGCCATCTTGCACATTCACAGTTGCGCGCGGCAGAGGGGCCACGTGGGATTCAGTGCGTATGTGCGGGTAGCTGTGGCACAGTGCCTCCATCGTAAGGCCGAATGTAGGAAGTGCACTCTTTCATAAATTTACTGCAAATTAGGGCTCAAAATCATCCTAATAAATGTGGAACTTTATCTCTCTGGCTGAAAGGAAAGCTTTAAGTCTGTGCATGGCAAACAAACTAAAGTCCTCCCACCTTCGCCTATGCAAGTTTGATTGTAGTGAGGCAAAAAAAGCATGACCATTCAGCTGGAGAGAAAAGGCTCAAATTTAAATTGGGAAAAGAGGGAGGTATAAGAATAATAACTATTCCTACTTATACAATAAAACTGTAGATAAGGAGATTTATTCCTCAATAAGAGTGTAGAAAAATCCTAGGTGGACAATATATAAAGGTGAGGTAACTTAAAGAGAAAAGGAAAATTGCAATTGGAACAGATAAAAAAGTAAATATATAAATAAACTAAAAATGAATGAATAAAAATAAATAAATAAATAGGAGTTTTTTGTTGTGGGGATGAACCTTGTGGAAGTGAGAGTGGACAGAAAATGGAAAGGGAAATTTGGTTTATCAGAAAATTGAAAGCTGATGAATTGTTAAAGTTTTGTGCAGGACACAAGAGAAAATATGGAGAAACGATTGGAGGAAGGAAAGAAAAAAACAAAAGAATAATAGACTTATGCTGCAACAGTGAGAACAAATGCAAAATAATCAATAAACGCTATAAAATGGAAAAGGACAAAAGCACGCTGTTCAACAGCTTGTCTGTTTCTCTATTAAATCTGAGATGATGTGGTGGCTGTGAACCCCATCCCTCCCTCAGCAACCCTGGAAGTGGCTGCGCCCACCCTCCCCCTCCACGCCATCACCTAGCGACCCCCTCCTCCCTCCTCAGCAACAGTAAAAGAAGTTAAAACAAAGGGACATCAAAAGATGGGTCAAAGAGGAACAAGTAAGCACATGTAAGTACAGTAAAATTATATTGTTGCTTTCCATTTACCTTAGGACATAGTCTCAAATAATGAATCTCATTCATGAACATTTAAGTGTTAAGTCTGTGTAAGTGCTAATAAGCCATTCCAGATTCGGCAAACTGCTCACATATTCTCTAAGTCTTAAACAGTAGTCGTGAATCAACTGTAGCCAGGAGGTCAGAGTTTTAATAATAGAGTCAGAGGCCCCCATGGGACTAATACTGTCATAATGTCGGACCCAGGGAACACACACACACACAGGCTCAAGTGCAATTCAATTATCTTTATTGTTTCAACAACAGGTGTGTGGGTGCGTGTATGCGGTATGTGAATGTATTGCGGGTGAACGAGCTGCAGCCGGGGGCGAGACAGAGCGCCGTACAGCCTGGCAACCCTAGGAACAGAGCCAAACATAAATGTTAGATTCTGCCGTGTCACAGTGAATGGTATAACTGACTGGGCTTACTTGCAGGTGTTCTTATGCTGGTGCCGGCTTGGGCTTTGGGCCTTCTTCCAGGGAGACAGCGTCTGCGGGGCGCACCCGGCGATGAGCTGTGATGCGCGGCGTGGAGAAGGGAGTGATTCCGCCGCCGTGGGGGGAGAAACCGCCGCCAAAGGAATCCACCTGTGCACAGGGGAGAGCCTGGGAGAAAAGGTACTGTAAGTTTGGTGATGAGCTTACGTGCCAACGGAGAGTCCTTAAGATGATGCGCAGGGCTGTGAGGAAACAGGCAAGCGCAGGACGAAGATCGTAGCATAGCAGATGGCTCCGTGCCGAAGCTCCAGGCAGAGCGGGCTATATAGCCCGGGGCTGATAACCCACAGGTGTGCGCGCAGCTGAAGCAGGTGACGGCCCAGAGTGAGTCATGACAAATACTTCCTAAGTCAGCAATTTGGCCACTGGGCTCAAACACTCACAAGGGCACCCAGGGGGTCCCCCAATTAGCAACACAATGGGTATCCTCCCCTACAGGATGTTGAAAAAGAACGGCTTTGATATTAAGCTGTTCTGTTTCAAAGGGGGAGAGTGCGACAGGAACGAATAGAAAAGTTACTAGGTCATTTAAGGTTTGCTGTCTTGAAGTCTTAACTTAGGCATTTTGTGAGGTGGCATCCTCTTTAACAAGCAGGGTGTGAATCTAACAGTAAAACTAAGATAACTGATCACAATGTTCTCAGCCTTATAGCTGAGAGGTCGGTGTGCTTTCTCATCTAAAATGATACCATGTTGTCACCATGGGTTGAGATGCCGTCTCGGCACTCAGCCCATGTTTTCCCTCATCCCTGCTTCCCATTGAGCAGCGTCTCAGCTGGCCCCCAGCTGGCAGCATTATGGACGGCTGGGGCCAATTAGTCTTCATCAGCTGGGGCGCTGCCAATGAGGATAAATAGGAGCAGCCTCGATGACTCGGGGCTGCGACATAAACACATTGCTAAGCTGAAGCCCCTTCGTCTGGTGTCAGCTTATACTCCTCTTGCAGCATTCCTGTGTTTGTATCCCGCTGTGAGGATGTACGTCTTGCTACCCCCCCACGTCCGGTACGAGCTGCTTACCTCTGCGCTGTGCAACCTGTGAGTGTACGTCTGCATGAGTATCTGTGCTCTCCTCATCCCTTCCCCTTTACCCCTGAATAAAATATCACGACTCACTGGCTTGTCCCTGGCTCTGATTGCCCGGCTCCCTAGAGCCGGATATGACAGTATGTCGCAGCCAGAAGAGTTGCCCGGCGGCCGTGAGTCGCTGTGGAAATGTACCTTTCTGTCCGGGTGTCAGCGCTGCTAGCATGCCGTTTCCAGGAGTCACTTCCGGCGCCAGGGCGACGAGCTGAGGTCCATCTCGGAGGCTGTCGACGGGGACGCTCTTCACCCTGCACGACGCTCCAACGCGAGACGCTGGCATCCGGGCCGTGCTGAGGAACTCCTGGACTGTCACCCTCACTCTCTGTACCATCTGGAGGACCCGTGCCAGGATAGACGCTGCAGGTACACAGCGAGAGAAGCTCCACGGGGGTTGGATGGAAATCCCGGCAGGGAGTCGAAGTGGGCGACGTCTTTCCCCGCTTCGGAAGTCCCGTTCCTGCCGCCATTCCAGTCCGGGAGTTCGCGCCAACCAGAGGACTCCCCCGACCTGCGCCCACGTCACTCGGGATTCCCTTCAAGGAGCCGCAGCTGACAGCAGTCTATGTCCGGGGTCGAGTGGCTGTCGCGAGCTCTACTGTGGTTCCTGTCACCACCTTCAGGCATGTGGCGGCGGCAGTGAGGTTGATGGAGAGGACTTCAGGGCTACGAAGCTTTCCCGTGCTCGGCGCCTTCCTCGCCTCGATCTCCAATCTGGAGCGGCGAATCCTGGGTTTTCCCCTCGCTTCGTTCCCCGGGAATAGCCGCCATCACATCGCCGAGTCACCTCTGCACGAACCTCGTCGGATCCAGTTCTGAGCCATCGTCAGGACAGTTCCTCCCACGCAGCTGTCACCTCTTCGCCTCGTCTGTGTGGAGATTCTACAGCCCGTTCCCTGAGCCTCATTTCCCCACTGTCATTCCTGGACATTCGGGCTGGCTCACCCGGCTGTTTTCCCCTCCTCCTCGACGCGCTTCCTGACTGCTGTGTGTGCCTGGAATTCCGGCCTGGTGAGCTCTCTGCTGGAGACAACGCGAGCGATCCTCAGACGAACTCCCGGGGGGTCCTCCGTTATCGCCGGGCGGGGAGAGGAAGAAGCAGAATCCACTACAGCAGGCGATACTCAACCTCCAGGGGCAGGCAAGTCATTGTTTTTTCACACCTGCTTAATGATTTGCTCTGTCACATCCCTGGAGGAGAGTTCAGGGTTCGCAGCTCCCTGAACTCTCCCCACCCTGCTGTAACTTGTATTCCTAATCCCCGCATCCTCTGTGTCTCTCTCCGCCGAGCGGTCCCGGCTCCGGGTCAACGTGGTGGGATATGGAGAGGGCCTGTGGTTCCGCAGCTACATTGCGGACGGAGGAGAGGGGGACTGACCTGCTGCGTGGAGTCTACGCCGACGATTGAGAGTCCCCGGGTCTCCACGGAGGAGCGGTTCGGTCCAGCGGGACGAGATTCTTCTGGCTTCACGCCGAGTGGATCGTCGGCGGGGTTACCTGAGCTGGAGGGATCTCAAGCTGCGCTGACCATCGTGCTGGCTGCGGGGCCCGACGCGGCTAGATGGGAGCTGACAACGACCTCCTGACGACGGATCCTGGACTCTTCGCAGTCCTGGACGGCGTCAGAACCCAAGATCAGGCGAGTGCTCTCCTTTCTTTTCTCTCTTTTTATCCTCGAGCACTTCAGCCTATCTCCAGGGGAGACGAGCAGGGTGCAGCCGTCCGCTGCGTCTGAGCTCGTCTCACCGGGTTCTGGCGCTGCCGGTGATCCTGATCCCGGTTCTGTTTTCTCTTCTGAGCCTTCTTCCAGGGTCACCGGCAAGGAGTTGCTGTTCCTCGTGGTGCTGGAGGGTCCGGGTTCAACGTTGGAGGTCGGTTCTGGTGCAGTATTCAACGTGGGTTCGCCCGAGACCCAGTCCAGGTCCAACGTGGGTTCGCCTGAGGCCCGATCGGGGTCCGACGTGGGTGCTGCCCCAGTATTGTCCAGGTCCGGTGAGGAGGTGGCCGTTTTCCTGCGGCCTGACGCCCGCCGCCCTCGTCATCGGCTCTCCCCTGAGCCTCTTCCACCGGGATCCGCTCTGATCCTTCGCCCGTCTCAACGGTCCTGGTGGTGTTGAGTGGTGCGGTCGACGACCCGACCCACAGAACTTTCGATTCGGTGATCTGGTTCCCCCCACTGGTCTGTGTTTCCCTCTGGGCAGCCTGGTTCGGCTGCCGGTGGACTGGATTCCTGGGATCTGGGTCCAGAGTTCGCCGTCCGAACACTTCTCTTTCCCTGATTCGCCAGCTGACAATGGGCGGGGAGATCTCCGGAGCCATCTCGGCCATTTTTGGACTCTGCCTGCCATTCACCTCGGGTGTCACTTTTTCTTTAGTTATTAAGGTCACTCGGGTGTAATGTGTTGTCCTGTTGGTGGATTCGTTTTTATAGTGCTGTTTTCCATCGCTCATGCTCAGCATTTTACTTTTTGTGCCATGTTTTTAGCCTCGTTTTTTGTATTGTAGAGTTATGTTTTGTTTTCCGTAACACCATGCTCTGCAGTTATCCATTTATTCCAGTCACTTTCATTTCTTTAGGTGACTGGGTATTTATATATTCGTGTGTGTGGGTTTTTCTTTGCCTGCACTCAGTATTTCTTTTTTGTCCTGTTGGTTCATTAGAGTCATGTGCCTTGTTTTCCGTAACACCATGCTCTATAATTGTCATTTGTTCCAGTCACCCTCACTTTTCTTGGTGACTGTGTGTGTATGTACTTAAATTAGCGCTGTGTATAGGTTCCCCTTTATTTAACCGTACTCAGCATTTTTTGCCCTGTACCTTTTTGGTGGTTCTTTTTTCCTTGCTCTGGGTCACGCATGGTTGGTCCTCTCTGGGTAGTATGTAACCGGCGTGCTGACCCAGTTCTTCTCCCCATCTGTACCTGGGTTAATTATTCTGTTTTGTCAGTATTGTATTTGAGTTTTTCTTTCCCGCTACCCTACATTGCCCCATTGGTGTTGTCCTTCCCTTGGCTTCTTCCCCTCCGGTCCGCCTCCCACCCTAGGTGGGGGGGGGGGGGCTGGGATGTTCCTGGTCGTTCAGGAGCCCGACCTTGAGGGAGGGGCTCTGTCACCAGGGTTGAGATGCCGTCTCGGCACTCAGCCCATGTTTTCCCTCATCCTGCTTCCCATTGAGCAGCGTCTCAGCTGGCCCCCAGCTGGCAGCATTTATGGACGCTGGGGCCAATTAGTCTTCATCAGCTGGGGCGCTGCAATGAGGATAAATAGGAGCAGCCCTCGATGCCTCGGGGCTGCGACATAAACACATTGCTCAAGCTGAAGCCCCCTTCGTCTGGTGTTCAGCTTATACTCCTCTTGCAGCATTCCTGTGTTTGTATCCCCGCTGTGAGGATGTACGTCTTGCTACCCCCACGTCCGGTACGAGCTGCTTACCATCTGCGCTGTGCAACCTGTGAGTGTACGTCTGCATGAGTATCTGTGCTCTCCTCATCCCCTTCCCCTTCTACCCTGAATAAAAATATCAAGACTCACTGGCTTTGTCCCTGGCTCTGATTGCCCGGCTCCCTAGAGCCGGATATGACACATGTATGCAAACTATTGAGTAGCTACATAAAGAGCGTATAAATATGAATGAATCTTTATTTTTTTTGGACAGATTACATTAAAAGATTAAAGGAAAGGAACAGAACAATATATCAAGGAAAAATCCAACAAGGTCGAATTAAACAATAACTCCTCTGATTGTACAATTCAACATAAGCTATCCAAAAAGGGTGATAGCTGAAGCCGCAGCTTATATTGCCCACCCATGTTCCATCTAAGAAACATCTAATAAAAAGGCTTGCAATTAAGACCAAAATTTGGAAAATTCTTGATGCTTGAAAGGTCATTTTTCCACAGAATATCAGACAGTTTGACCTTTTGCTACAAGAAAACTAGCCACCTGCTGGCCAAGAGGAAGGATGCAGGGTTCATGGCTCTTTCTGCACCACTTTCTCAAAACTTTATGGATATGGACCAAACTTGTTAGTACCTTTTCTAGTATCAAAGACCACCACTGGTTGCTGGCCCTCTGTTCTGGGGGCCTAAAGCGAGAGGGGGATATCTGGGGAAAATTTAGAACAACAATTAACCAAACACGTGTAAATCAAGTACAAATCTTGTAAGATGGAGGTGCAAGATATGATAAAAGCTAATTTACAATCACAAGTTAAGACCAAAGGATGAAAATTTATGCGAAAAGGCTGCAAGTTTAAAGAAATTGCACATTTGAGGAAATTTGCCAAATATTAGAAAATGTCACAAATTTCTGAAAAAACTTGCAAATTTACAAAGAAAAATCCAAAATTTGTTAAGAGAAAAATGACTATTTAGAGAAAAGGTTGCAAAGTTACAAGGAAAATGTCTAAATTTATGAGGAAGGTGCAAGTTTACAGGAAAGTCACAAATCTGGGAGGAAAAAAAATCATAATTATGACAAAAAGTGAACTGAAATAGTTTTTTAAAATTTGCAAGTTTTCCTAAATCATCAATATTGTACATTCACAACTATACTCTCACTGACGTATTCTATCCTTTACACTCATTCTTTACACAGTTCCCTACACTTTGTATGGGGATGGAGGATGGTAGCTTAACAAGGGTGATGGTTTTTGATCATCCAGAGATTAGTAAAAAAGCGTTACAGAAGAAGATGAATTAAAACAAACATGACTAGAGTAGACTAGAGAAACAAGAAGATAATTTCAGGTAAAAGCAGCAAACACTCAGTCGAGTAGACTCAAAAAATGAAGCATATACATACTGTACATATAGCTGTGTGCGCACTGGCCTTATCCAAAGGGTACAAGCATCATAGACGTACGCACAGAGCGGAGGTGGAGCATAAACAAGGCCTTAATGTCCTGTGCACATAGATCTGCAGCTCTGACACACTCAAGACAACTAGTGTAGCTTGATAAACAAACCAGAGGTTCACACACGGATGGTCCACGTGTCAAGTGGTTGGTGATTCTTGATTTAAATATTGTTAGACCTGTTATGGGGGCTAAAGAAAGTTTTACATTTTTGTATCCTTTTAAAAATTGTTATAGTTTTTGTAGGCATGGTGTTAGTCCGTCTGGAGGTTATCTGTTCAGAAGAAAAAAAGGACAGAAAACTCCACCACACCAATATACAGATGATTCTGTTATATTTTAGTTTTCAGAGCAATCAGCAGCTGTCTTATTTTTATACATTCCTCGAAAGGCAGATGTTCAAACCCAGAGGCATTACTTAATCCCAAAACAAATCAAAAAGTCAGTAATGAGAAAGCATCCGACACCAGGGTTGAGATCAAGAGATGACGAGTTTTGTCACGAGACAGAATTTTGAACTGAGCCACGTTGGTTTATTATAAAGCTGACTTTACAGAATGAAACCAATCACTTTTATGTGCAGGATCTTGCATGGAGCATTAGCTGTGGACAGTAGAGTCAGTAGTATGAATGACAGGACAATGAATCATGAAGAAGACAAGCAGGTGGTAACAGAATGTTGATGAAGGCTGAAGAGAACTGAGACCAGATGAATGAAGGGAAGTTTTAGTACTGAAAGAGATTATAGGTGTGAGATGTGCAGATTCATCAGCTAGTCCAGGGAAAGGTGAAGTCTTGTACACAGATGGATAGTGGATGGTAAAAATCGAGTGAGTGTTTCTGATGGAAAAAGTACGTAGGTGAAGAGAGAAGAACGGTGGATTTAGAAAGTGTAGAAAATATTTTTGGTTTTGAGATGGAAATGGAAAGAAAAATGAAAGCAGAGTATGTGTAACCAAAGAAAAATAAAGATTCGTGTAAGATTTGTAACTAGCTTTAAAAACAAACAAACAAAAAACCAACAATAAATTAAATTTTGTTTAATCCTGAAGAGTGTCAGGAAGAAGGCACAAACACAGGCAGCCATCTTAAATGTTTCCAAGTACTTAAAGCGGAAATGAGGCATTAGGTATCTAACTTTCAGTGCATTTCTCTTAATTGGAAATATTAACATTAAGTAATGAGCAAACACTCACAGCAAAGATTATAGCTTTACTGTATACTCAGTTATTTAAAGTCAATCTAACACCCCCGTTATGTTCCTCCCCAATATGAGATGAGATGAGATGAGATTCAACTTTATTGTCATTACACATGTATGAATACAAGGTAACGAAACGTGACTTGGCATTTGGGCATGCTCTGCAGAGCGCATCCAAGGCCGGGGCAGCCGCTAGCCTCTTCTTGCCTTGAGAGAGAGCAGTCGCATTTTTCTTCCCTCCTCTCGTCTGCCTTCCTGACCTATTCCCAGCTTTGCAATGTTGCGTTTTTGTCTGTGTTTAGTCGCTCTTCTTCTGCTGAATCTTAATCTAAACGGAAATTATGGATTTGGAAGCGGCTTAAATGTGCTATTGTCACTATTTTTCAACAAGAATCGGGCCAAGGGGGAGCCCAAGAATTGGAACCTGCGAGGAGACTCATGGACACTGGAATTCATGCGTCTGTGGAAACATTATGATCTCAGGACTTCTATTTTTGGCTGTGAAGTTCCTTGATGCATCAGAAATTGAAGGAAGGTGAGAGAGCTGATCAAAGCGGACCCGGCAAGCTCCTTCATCAAATTCGACCAGTTGGGGAGGGCACGAGTAGCGGCAAACGGTGAACTGAATGACAGTGATTCAGTGGAGGAATACATCTGGAGCCCTGTGCTCTCCATGGAAAAAAGTTTAAGCCTGCACATATGAAAGAGGGTATGAGGGTATAGAGGGTATGCATAGGATGTCACCGAACAGAACTCTTGGAGGCGTATGCAGTACAACACAAAAAATCCACACAGCATTCAATTACAGTAGTACAAATAATATCTGCTGGCATTGTGGAGAGTTAATCTTATTATTCCATCTTGAATTAATTAGCAAAAATTAAATAAAGGCTTTGAATCAGTTCCTTTCTTGACTCAAGGTTGGAAATCTAAATAAGGAGGGAAAATAGAATTTGAAAGAAAAAAACACACACTTATTTATGGAATGGTTGACATACGGGGAGCCCGAGGTTCCCCATGAATCTGTTTCTCTTATAAAAGGAGGCCAAAAGGAGGAGGGGGAGGACAGCAAGGAGGAGAAGGGAGCACACCTCACAATGGAAACTGAGTGATGGTCGAACTGGTTGCTGGCAGGAGGGAGGCGTCCACACCCACCACAGAAAAACTGGACTGCATGCTTAAGACTAGAACAGATAAGTGGATTCACTTCCACACATATACAGAAAATTAGCAAAAATTTAATTATTGAAAAAAAAAAGACATCTTCCATTTACCTGACTCTAAGGTTTAAGGTACTTTGATTAAATTTGTATGGTGCAGATGCATGTAAAGTAGGGACTCCGGGTAATGGCATACAGGACTTATCAAGGTTAGAAAATGTAACAATCAAATTCTGCAAATGGCAAGCTACCAGTAGAACACCTATCTATAGGCAACTGAACGGATCTGATACAAATTATAAACAACCATTATTTGCAAATCCATCCTCCAGATTGGTCATAAAATTTGGACTGGTAAACAAGGAAATGTGTGGAAGCATCCATTGTCCTAATTGAAGAGGATAAGAGACATTTCAACCTATGGGGGGTCCACACATCCCGCTGGTTAGACCCAAACACATGGATTGGAAAATGTTGGACATTTTGTCACCTCTACTGCAGAATATAGCCATCCATGGAAAACCAATACCTGACCTTAACAGAGAATATTCTCCCAAATTCAAAACATATGCATTGTCTCCTAGCTGGGTGACCACAGCACAGAGGGCTGTACACACTGATGCCCAGAAATCTCCTACATGACCAATCTTAACATCAGCAAACAAGGGGATGAGGAAAATTTGAAGCAAATTCCAATTTAGTTATGGGGAAAGGTGTTAATAAATGCAATTTTCCATAATGGTAGTCATCAGCAAATCTTGCACATCTCATACCCCCTCATAGAAACCAATTGCTGGGTTGAGAGGAAGAGATGAGGACCCCAAGACGGAGGATGATGACGAGAAAGACCATTCAGCCATCACGGATTATTTGTAAACACAATGTGCTACCGATAATACATAAATCATACATAGCTCACCACACAAATGTAGGGGTGTGAGACTTATAGTGTTCTCGCGTATTTATTTTCATCATGCTAATTATGGTTAGGTAGTCAGGATAATTGTGAAGGTTAGAAGCTCTAGAAGCCTGAATACAACAAGTATGGATAAGGATGTCTCCTAACTTTGAACAATTTTGTCTGCTACCTACTCACAGTACAATACATAGGTCTCATCATCCAGCTCATTCATCATAACACACTCATCACAACACAACCACTGCTTGTACATTTCATATGGTCAACAATCACACATTTAAGGCTACTGGGAGATAACTTACAACAGCACATGGATAACTACAGATGTAGTGAATAAGGATAAAACGGTACAGGCTCCAGCCATTGTGATGGCAACCCCTCAGGCCATTATTGGTCCTGCCCCGGCCGAGCCCTTTGTATTGGCACTCGATTAAAGGTGTAGGGTGCAGGGAAGGTGCATCATCCACCGCACCTCCAGCATCCAGGTTGGAGCCAGATCAGCCACACGGAGGAGACGGCATTTTCCAACGCTACCCCTCACAGTGGAAGCTACGGTGGGCACAGGGGCTCGAGCTTCATCAACACCAGCATCTCTACCTCTGCCCAGCGGCAGGGGGGTGGCATCTCTGGGGGCTGCATCACTGAACTGGTCACTGGCTGGACTGGATGTCGTCTGCCCTCTGCTGCACCCACCAGACTGTCCTATAGACCTCATGGGACGAGATGAGCCTCTGGGAGCGGGGGCACACAGTTGTTTCGCTTCTAATGGTACCGGTGTGTGTCAACGAGATGGGACTGTACTCCACAGCTGCGGATACAGGAAGCAGACACAGAAGAAGGTCAAACCTCTGTCGCAACCATGTGATGACTGCAGCCGAATGATGCAAGACCCGGCAAAGGTCAACCGGTGGACAAAAGTTTCATGGGATTCGTGGATTGACCCTGTTCGACCTTATGACCCCCCACATGGTCCACTCCACCAGACAAAGAAATGATCAGGAGAGGACCTCGGTGGGGGTACAGGACTTGGTGCTGGACAAGGCCCCCTTAGACATCGCTGCACCGTGCTAGAGTGTACACAAGGGGGAGGCAAGAGTAGCAGAACCAATGGTAGAAGCCTCTTGGGTTGACACACAATGTAGGGACCTGCCTTATTCACCATCTGTTAATCGCTAGCGTCTCTCACACCATGCATGGTTGACATGATAAAATCATGTCAAAGGGGGGAGTGAAAAGGTTATGAAAAGCTAGAGTGCCAAAATAATAATTCTGTAGGTAATCTATTCAATTCAATTCAGCTTTATTTATAATGCGCCACATCACAACAAAAGCCGTCTCGTGGCGCCACAGTGCAGAAAAAAAACCACACAGTCACAGAAAGACCCAGCAATCAGACGATCCCCTATGAGCAAGCACTAAGCAACAGTGGAGAGGAAAAACTCCCATTTGAAGGAAGAAACCTCTAGCAGAACCAGGCTCAGGGAGGGGCAGTCGTCTGATGCGACTGGCTGGGGATGAGGGGATAGGGAGGATGGAAAGGGCAGACATAAAGAACATAGCAGTAAGATGCCAAGTACAACATTGGAGGTCAACCAGCAGTATGGATCAGATAACAATTGAACAAGAGTGGGTGTTATAAAGACACAAAAAACCCTCCTTAAACGAAAGCTATATTAAAAAGAAGGATTTATCCTGTGCTTAAAAACAGAGACCGAGTCTGACTCTCGGACCCAGAGTGGTAACTGGTTCCAGAGAGAAGGAGCTTGGTAGCAGAAGGCTCTGCCTCCCACCGTACTTTTGGAGATTCTGGGCACCACAAGTAAGCCAGCATTTTGGGAGCGTAATGCTCTATTAGGATGGTAAGGTAATATCAGAACTTTTATATATTGGGGGGCCAGACTGTTAAGAGCTTTGAAAGTAAGAAGAAGGATTTTAAACTTGATTCTGAATTCAATGGGAAGCCAATGGAGGGAGGACAGAACCAGGGAAATATGATCTCTTTTTCTAGAACCAGTTAAAACTCTAGCAGCAGCATTTTGAATCAACTGAAGATTTTTTAAAGATACTTTAGGACAACCAGATGATAGCAAATTACAATAATCTAATCGCCAACTGACAAAGGCGTGAATCAGTTTTTCAGCATCACCCAGAGACAAGATGCTCCTGATCTTGGCAATATTGCACAGATGATATAAGGTGGTCCTAGAAACAGTTTTAATATGTGTCACGATGGCCCTCACGGACCATCACAAGACGCCTCAGTCACCAGTGAGTTTAGCAGTGATGTTTTATTAACAGAGAGGGACGGACAAGCACAGGATACATACAAGGTGACGCCTGGGCCGGGGAGTACCCGATGCGCCAGACGAGATAATAATAAGGGCAAAGTCCCACAGAGCGTACCTTAACAACAGGACCGTTAACAGGCGGGTAACAGGGGATTCCCAAGTCCGTTAACCATGAAGAGCAACAGGAATACAACAGAACATAACAGAACATAACAGAAGCACAACAGGATATAACAGAGACTGCCGCACTGGAGGACATTCAGCACCGGCTTTTAACTCTGGCCGCTAATGACCCCAATGCGGCGCAGCTGCTCGCCATGACAGCAGCGCAGCAGCTGACTTTGACAGCAGGGAGCTCCCCCGGGCGCCTTCACAATAAAAGCCCGAGGAGCTGAAAGAAATCCTCTGCTGCCAAAGCCAGGGAAATAAGATATGAGGCCCGAGTGTGGCCAGAACAGACACTCGGGTTATAACAGTACCTCCCCCTCGAGGCCGAGCTCTGAGCGGCCCGAGTAACACCCAAGCCCCCCCCCACCCCCTAGGGTGGGTGGATGGGGCGCTGGCAGGAGGGAGAGAGACAAACAAAGAGCAAGCAAGTGATAAGACCAACAAGGCTATAAAGGTAGGGGAAAAAACCATAATCCCTAAAACGTGGATAACCAGAACAAAGTCAAAATAGGCAGTATACCTTTTGGCAAAAACAAAGCGACACAAGGTGGAGGAAAAAAAAACACCAAACCCAGAAACAACATAGTGAGCCACAAAAACACAAATCAACCCCCCCCCCCCCGCACACCCCAACAGTCCCACAGACGAGATCAGAAACCCGGGGAGGGTGCAGTCCTGACCCGGAGGGATGGGGGCAAAAGGTTCGGGGGGTCGTCCGGCATCAAAAGGCCACAGAACAGGGAGGGGAAAAGAGGACAGTTCGGGCGGCCTACCCCAGTCCCATGCTCGGGAGTAGTGAGTTTCAGGCGGCCGGAGCAGGTCGCCGCACAGGAAGACAAAAAGGTCGGGGGGGCCGGCCCAGAGAACCAAACCAACGAGACAGTCCTTCAGGCCGCCGCCCCGCAACACCAGCCCACCAGAACCGTTGGGAAGAAGCAGCCGACGGTCCCGCTGAAAAGGAGAGAGACGAGGGGGAACCGGGCGGAGCGTTCGGGACCCCAACGGCCCCAGGTGGAGATGGGTAGCGCTCCTCAGGGAGACGAGGAGGATGACGGTGGAGATGAGGGTGACGAGGGAAACGAGCCTGTCCAGCATCCGGTGGCTGAGGATCTGCAGCTCCCTCACTGAATCTAGGACCTGCTGGTGCAGCACCCACGTCGGACCCCGATTGGGCCTCCAGAACCGAACCCACGGTGGACCCCGATTGGGCCTCCGGAACCAAACCCACGGTGGACCCCGATTGGGCCTCCGGAACCAAACCCACGGACCCCGACTGGGTCGGCGTGGCACCAGACTCGACCTCCAACCCCGAAACCGGAACCTCTGGCGCAGCAGGCGAGAGCAGCCCCTCGCCGGCGACCCTGGGAGAAGACTCACAAAAGAGAGAAAACCCGGGATCAGGATCACCGGCAGCGCCAGAACCCGGCGAGATAAGCTGGGACGCAGCGGACGGCTGCACCCGGCTCATCTCCCCTTGAGACAGGCAAAAGTGCTCTAAAAGGTGAAGAAGAAAGATAAAACAGAGCACTTGCCTGAGCTCGGGTTCTGACGCCATCCAGGACTGCGACGATGCGGGCTCAGAAGTCAGGAGGTCGTCCTCAGGCTCCCACTCAGCTGCGTCGGGCTCCGCAGCTGGCATGATGGTGCGCGCAGCTAGAGAGTCCTCCGGTACCGATGTCCACGCCGGTGGCCCGCACGGCGTGGTGGCAGGAGAACCTCGACCTGCTGGACCGGACCGCTCCTCCGTGGAACCCCGGGGACGCTTCTTCATCGGCGATGGCTCCACGCTGCAGTCCGCTCTCCTCCTCCGCCCACGGCGTGGCTGCGGGACCGGAACCAGGCTCTCCAGAACCGCAGGCCCCTTCCTCATCCAGCGACGTTGGCCTGGCGTCGAGGACCGCTCAGCGGAGGGAGACACAGAGGAAGCAGGGTTAATACTTTCATCCACAGCAGGTGGAGGGAGCTCGGGGGGCTGCATACCCCGAACTCCACCCCCAGGAGTCAGACAAGGCAAAACAATATCTAAAGGAGAGAAATTATCATGCACTTGCCTTTCTCCTGAGGGTAAGATGGTTCCCGCTGTGGGGGACGTCGTTCCTTCCTTTCCCCGCTGCATGGCGACAGAGGGCCCTCTGGGAAGACGAGGTGAGGCCACTCGAGACGGTTCCGGGATGGGGCTCGCCGAAACGGAGCTCCCGCGACACACAGCAGCCAGGATAGGCGACGAGGAGGAGGGGGCGACAGCCGGGGTCAGTCGGGCATGGAGCGCTGACGGGACAGCAGGCGAGGGCCCGGGAGAAGACGAGGCTGCGGGGATTCCCCTCTGACGAGGCGCAGGAGTGACAGCTGTGTGGTGGGTTGAGCCCTTGCGGCGACCCGGAACTGGATCCAGACGGGGTTTCAGCTGAGGATTCTGCTGAGGAGAGCCCGCGTCGTTACGCCGACGTCGTCGTCGGCCCCCAGACGGCGTGAACTCCTGGTTCTTCTCCGGGACGGGAACGGAACAACGACGCAGGGAGCGTGGATGCTTTCCCCCCTGCCTCCTGCTCCTCTCCTCCAGCCCACGAAGCGACTCGCGTTGGACGGCGAGTTCCTCCCACCTCGCTATCACCTCCGGGTGATCGTCAAGCTCGAGGGGGAGATTAAGCAGGAATTCCTCAGCGTCGTCCAAATGTCTTAGAATGTCGCTGGGAGCGTCCCACAGCGTAGCGGAAGAGATGGTGTTGTCAATCTCCTCCAGAGCTTCCGCTAGCTGCCTGCCCAGGCGCCAGCTGCGGCTCCTGGATGACGACATACTCCCAGCTGCAGACACTCAGACAGACAGGAACAAACAGTCCACTACTGCAAACTGCACGGTGAGTGGCGTCTCGATGCAACGCCTCCTCTCCGGGCGTTTTGGCGGCAGTCTACTGTCACGATGGCCCTCACGGACCATCACAAGACGCCTCAGTCACCAGTGAGTTTAGCAGTGATGTTTTATTAACAGAGAGGGACGGACAAGCACAGGATACATACAAGGTGACGCCTGGGCCGGGGAGTACCCGATGCGCCAGACGAGATAATAATAAGGGCAAAGTCACACAGAGCGTACCTTAACAACAGGACCGTTAACAGGCGGGTAACAGGGGATTCCCAAGTCCGTTAACCATGAAGAGCAACAGGAATACAACAGAACATAACAGAAGCACAACAGGATATAACAGAGACTGCCACACTGGAGGACATTCAGCACCGGCTTTTAACTCTGGCCGCTAATGACCCCAATGCGGTGCAACTGCTCGCCGTGACAGCAGCGCAGCAGCTGACTTTGACAGCAGGGAGCTCCCCCGGGCGCCTTCACAATAAAAGTCCGAGGAGCTGAAAGAAATCCTCTGCTGCCAAAGCCAGGGAAATAAGATATGAGGCCCGAGTGTGGCCAGAACCGACACCCGGGTTATAACAATATGTGAATTAAAGGACAAATCCTGGTCAAAGATCACTCCAAGGTTCCTCACACAACTGTTCAGAGTGAGAGTGGCAGCATCTAAATTAAGGGCATAATCTGAAAAGGAATTTCTAAGATGTTTTGGGCCAACAACAATGACTTCAGTCTTGTCAGAGTTCAATAGTAAAAAATTACAAGTCATCCAAGCTTTGATGTCTTTAAGACAGGCAACTAACTTGGCCAATTGATCACAATCATCGGGCTTCATTGACAAGTATAGCTGTGTGTCATCTGCGTAACAGTGAAAATGTATACAGTGCTTTCTGATGATATTGCCCAACGGGAGCATATATAGACTAAAAAGAGTAGGGCCCAACACAGATCCCTGTGGAACTCCGTGACTGAGCTTAGAGCTGGAAGAAAATCCATCATTGACATGGACAAACTGAAATCTATCAGACAAATAAGATCTAAACCACTGCAGCGGAGTTCCACTGAGTCTAACAAAGTGTTCTAATCTATCAAGTAGAATGGCATGATCGGTAGTGTCAAAGGCTGCACTGAGATCTAAAAGAACAAAAACAGAGACAAGTCCATTATCAGATGCAGTCAGGAGGTCATTAGAGACCTTCACTAAGGCAGTTTCAGTGCTGTGATGAGCTCTGAACCCAGATTGAAACACCTCAAACAAACCAACTCCCTGCAAATGGTCAGATAATTGTACAGCAACAACTCTTTCCAAGATTTTTGAAATGAAAGGCAAATTAGAGATTGGTCGATAATTGGCCAAAACTCCAGGATCGAGCGTCGGTTTTTTAAGTAAAGTTTTAATTACAGCAGTTTTAAAAGCCAGTGGAACATAACCCAGAGTTAAAGAAGAATTAATGATAAGAAGAATACGGCTACCAATAATTGGGAAATAATTTTAAATAACCTGGAAGGAATAGGGTCCAGAAGGCAAGATGAAGGCTTAGAAGAGGAAATTATTTTATCCAACTCTAAGAGGTCAATTGGAGTAAACTTATCTAAGCAGATATCAATTGAGGGAGTTGCAGTAGTTAATGTACTAGAGTTAACGGTAGGAAGAATCTGACTGATTTCATCTCTAATAGATAAAATTTTAAGATTGAAATAGTTCAGAAAGTCCTGACTAGAAAACTCAGGGGGGATGCGAGGATTGACCGAGTCATGGCTCTTTGTAAGCCTGGCTATAGTGTTGAAGTGAAACCTGGGGTTATTCTTGTTTGCTTCTATTAATGCAGTTTAATAACTTGATCTAGCTTTTCTAAGAGATTTTTTATAGATAAAGAGATGATTTCTCCACGCCAAGTAGAATTCATCTGAATTAGTTGAACGCCATTTCCTTTCCAGTTGACGAGTTTTCTGTTTTAAGCCACGAGTTTCTGAGTTAAACCAAGGGGTAAGAAATCTCTGGTTAGACTTTTTCTTTTATAAAGGGGCTACCAAATCTAGAGTCCGATGCAGAGAGGCAGTAACACCATCAACCATGCTATCAATCACGAATGGAGCAGACTCTCCATCACTTATTTCAGGTGTTTCTGTTGTGTTGACCCATGGCATAGAGGAGACAATCTGCAAAAATTTAGCAACAACGTCATCAGAAAGACATCTGCTGTAGAAGTATTTTTCTTTAGGAAATAAGTGATCAGAGATAAAAAAAATCAAAAATTAACAGACAATTGTCAGACAGTACAGAATTATGAGGAGACACAACCAGATTTTCGATATCTATACCATAAGTCAAAACAAGGTCCAATGTATGGTGGAAATAATGGGTAGAATTTTTTACTTTTTGGGAAAACCCCATTGAGTCTAAAATTGAATTGAAAGCCTTATTAAGACAGTCACTCTCAACATCAACATGTACACTACCGTTCAAAAGTTTGGGGTCACCCAGACAATTATTTTGTGTTTTCCATGAAAAGTCACACTTATTTACCACCATGAGTTGTAAAATGAATAAGAAATATAGTCAAGACATTGACAAGGTTAGAAATAATGATTTGTATTTGAAAATAAGTTTTTCCAGATACTCAACCTGCTCAAAGGAAGGTCAGTTTTATAGCTTCTCTAACCAGCTAAACTGTTTTCAGCTGTGCTAACATGATTGCACAAGGGTTTTCTAATCATCCATTAGCCTTCTGACTCAATGAGCAAACACATTGTACCATTAGAACACTGGAGTGATAGTTGCTGGAAATGGGCCTCTATACACCTATATAGATATTGCAACAAAAACCAGACATTTGCAGCTATAATAGTCATTTACCACATTAGCAATGTATATTAGATATTAGAGTGTATTTCTGATTAGTTTAAAGTTATCTTCATTGAAAAAAACAGTGCTTTTCTTTCAAAAATAAGGAAATTTCTAAGTGACCCCAAACTTTTTTTTTTTCCACAATATCTTTATTGAACCTTTTTTTTTTTTTTAACAAACATAATACAAACAATCAAACACTAACACAAAAGTACTACAAAAAAAAAAATGCACTAAAAACACCAACAACCACCAACAAAATCAAGTCTTCAACAATGCTCCTCTGTTTAGTCTAGACAATCCAATACATAAGTATACATATTATGTTCACCAGTTTGGAATTTACAAGGTCCACACACATCATTCACCTTCTTCTTCAAGAGTTATGTTTAAATTTTTTACATAATCAATAAAAGGTCTCCATATATTCTCAAACACAATTTCCTTTGATTTCAGTATATATGTTATTCTTTCTAATGGAAGGTTTGTTAACATCTGTCTTAACCACTGAGTCACATCTGGTCTATGAGTCTTTTTCCATAATAGTGCAATACATTTTTTGGCATTAAGCAAACTGAGGTCTATGAATGTTCTTTCACTTTTATTAAAATTATGCTTTTCTGGGTACAGACCCAACAAAAACAGTTTAGGATTCAATATGATTTGTTTTGAGATTATTTTTTCAATTGTTACCCTCACCTCTTCCCAAAACATTCTTATTAATCTACATTCCCATAAACAATGAAATAGGGTTCCTTTACTTTCCATGCATTTTGTGCATGTATCTGGTATATTTTTGTTATATCTATTTAACTCCTCCGGTGTAAACATACATCCGCATTAACCATTTGAAATGTATCAATTTAAGGCGTACATTTATTGATTTGGTTTGAGCTTCTGTACAAGCCAATTCCCATTGTTCCTCTGAAATTTCAATTTGCAGATCTTCTTTCCAGTAGTTTAATCTTTTCAGTGAATTTTCACTTGAAGATAGTGTCAATGAGTTTATAAAACTCTGAAATAATACCTTTTCTTTTACTATCTTTCATCATCATTTTTTCCAAGGATGAATAAATAGGTCGAGTGAGAGCTTTATTTTGATTTGATTCGAATAAAGTTTCTAAGTTGAAGATATTTAAAAAAATGTGTTCTATTGAGATTAAATTTGATCCTCAGCTCTTCAAAAGACATTATGTTGTCTGCACATGGCAAATATAAATCCTGAATCTTTTGTATCCCTTTTAAATTCCATACTTTAAATACAGCGTCCGCTCTCCCTGGTTTAAAATATTGATTACCCCATATTGGACTAAATTGTGACAATAACTGTGGTTCTTTTAAATAGTTTTTAGCTTCACACCATATTTTGATCATATGCTTTACAAATGGATTTTTAACTTGTTTTTGTAATTTTTTTGCCGAATCTGAGTATATGAATATGGGAAGAGGTAAAGGTAAATTGTATGATTCCATTTCAGTCCAGTGAGGGAGATCATTTGATGAAAAATAATATGTCATAGACCTCAGTTGTGCCGACCAATAATACAACATAAAATTTGGACATTTCAGACCTCCACGATCAAATGGTAAATATAATAAAGACAAACGTAATCTAGCCCTCCTGTTGTTCCATATAAATTCCACTAACTTTTTTTTTATTCTTGAGAATAGATCTAAAGGTGGTGATAAGGGAATGTATTGAAATAAATAAAGTATTTTAGGTAAAATATTACTTTTAAGTATATTGATTCTCCCGATCATCGACATTGGTAGTGACATCCATCTCTGAGTTAACTCATTGATATCTGACATTAAGGCTTCATAGTTGACACTGGCGACTGATTCTAGCTTAGGCATAATTTGGATTCCTAAATATTTAAACTGATTTACAACATTGAATTGATTTACCTCAGGGGCTGGGTAATTTCTCTGGGTCTCATTTAGCATTAATATTGAAGATTTAGTTTTATTTATTTTATATCCTGATATTTCCCCAAAATTCTTTATTAAATTCAACAAGGTTGGAATTGATTTTTTTAGATTCGACATAAACAAAATTATGTCATCGGCGTACAGGGAGATTTTATGTTCTGTTGGTCCAACTTTAATTCCATATATTTGTGAATGTAAACGTATCGCTATCGCTAAAGGTTCAATTGCCATAGTAAACAGTAAAGGTGAAAGTGGACAGCCTTGTCGACATCCTCTATTGATTTTTATTGGTTTTGAAATATTGTTATTTGTTAGGATTTCTGCTGTAGCATTATTGTATATTATTTGAACCCATTTTATGAAATTATTTCCAAGTCCAAACCTTTGTAGGACTTCAAAAAGAAAGGGCCATTCAACTCTATCAAAGGCCTTTTCGGCGTCCAATGATAGGAGAGCTGTATCCGGTGCTTCTTTATTAAAATAAATAATATTAAATAGTCTTCTTACATTATGGAAGCCTTGTCTACCCTTTATAAAGCCATTCTGATCTCGATTAATAATATTTGGTAAAATTTCTTGTATTCGTCTTGCTAAAATTTTACAGATTATCTTAAGGTCGGCGTTTAATAGGCTTATTGGTCTCATATTTTCACATTTATTAGAGGGCTTACCTGGTTTTGGCAGCAGTATAATTAAGGCATTATTTATGTATGATGGTAAATTATTATTTTGAAATGCTTCTACCTTCCTACCAACGGCTGTCAGACTGTACAACCTAAGCAGGGCTGCTCGCAGAGATAGCAAAAAGACGTAACAAACTAATAGTTTTTTTTGAATGCAAAAGATGCAATAGACTTACACAATGGTCCCCTCCGGCATACAACTAGGAACATACCGGTCGCTATGGAGGGTGAGAATATGTATGGGCACATAATCATACCATGTAGGATAACTAAATAGACGGTTATGCTGTTTCATCCCACCTAGCAACAATGCTCTGCACTGTGTGTGTTTATATATTTACATATTTATTCCATCTAGCTACAATGCTCTGCACTGGGTGTGTTTATATTTATATATCTATATATTTATTCCATCTAGCTACAATGCTCAGCACTGGGTGTGTTTATATTTATATATCTATATATTTATTCCATCTAGCTACAATGCTCCGCACTGTGTTTTTATATATCTACATATTATTCCATCTAGCTACATTGCTCCGCACTGTGTGTGTTTATATACAGTACTTGCATATTTATTCCACCTAGCTGCAATGCTCCGTACTGTGGGTGTTTATATATTTACATATTTATTCCATCTAGCTACAATGCTCTGCACTGTGTGTTCATATATTCATATATTTATTCCATCCAGCTACAATGCTCTGCACTGTGTGTCTGTGTGTGTGTGTATATATATTTTATAGTAATATGTACATATGTATATTAGCTGCTCTCGCTTGCTTGGTTTTTTTTCTTGCCTTCTGATTGTTGCTCTGAGTGTTGCTATCCCTGTGCTGTTGCAATCCTGGAATTTCCCCGTTGTGGGACTAATAAAGGCTTATCTTATCTTATCTTATCTTCTAAAACCATTTCCAAAAAAGGTTTTATTAATTTATTCTTAAATTTTTTATAAAGGTCAACTGGAAGACCATCTGGTCCTGCACTTTTTCCTGATTTCATATTATCAATGGCTAGCCCAACTTCTTCTTGACTAATTTTAGACTCCAATATCTCCCTATTTTCATTTGGAATACACGGTATAGATAGTTCGTTCAAAAACCCATTTAGTTTTGTTAAATCAGGTTCATTTTTGGTATCATATAATTTTTCATAGTAATCTCTAAAGGCTCTATTAATTTCTAAAGGATCTATAACTACCTGTCCGTTACTTATAATACTGGTAATTGGTGTTTTAATTTCCAATTGTTTAATCTGCCATGCTAATAATTTTCCTGATTTTTCACCTTGTTCATAAAAAGATTGTTTCAATCTTAGAAGACTCGAGGCAGCTCTATTCGCTGATTTTTTGTCGTATTCAGCTCTCAAAATCAGTAATTCATTCTCCAACCTTGGGTCACTTCCTGCATACACTTTTTCCTGAAGACTTTTTATTTTATGTTCCAATTTAGCTCTCTCCTCTCGAGTCTTCTTAGATTTTGATCCTGTATAACTAATAATATGTCCCCTAATAAAAGCTTTGAAAGCCTCCCACTTTACACATGCTGATGTTTGTGTAGTATTGATGTCAAAGAACTCGTCTCTCTGTTTTTCTATATACTTGACAAATTCCTCATCCTGAAGCCATTTATGCTGAAATTGCCATCTACCTGATTCCTTTGTCAATTTTTTATCTACATATATTAGACAACAGGGTGCATGATCAGAGATCACGATGTTATCATAAAAGCAGTTTTGAATCTTGGACCTTAATTCTGTGGAAATCAAAAAATAATCAATACGTGAGAATGTCTTGTAGGTACTGGAATAACAAGAATAGGCTTTAACTTGTGGTTTCATTTCTCTCCATATATCTAACAATCTCAATTCTTTCATAAAATGATTAATAGTCATCCTGCATCCAATGTGCGTACAATCCAGTCCTGTTGATCTATCCACACCTGGATTCAATGTACAATTAAAATCCCCTGCTATTATATGTTGCCCTGTAAGTGATGATAAGATGAGAAATAAATTAGCAAAGAACTTCTGATCATCTATATTGGGACCATATAAGTTCACAAGATTTATATTTTCTAATAGCAAAGAACCTTGAATGATTACATATCTTCCAAATTTGTCTCCAATTACATTTTTCACTTGAAAAGGAACTGATTTATGTATGAGAGTCATAACTCCCCTGGCTCGGGATGAAAATGAAGAGGTGAATACACTTCCCTGCCATCTACTCCTAATTCTTTTAACATCCTCCTCTATCAGATGAGTTTCTTGTAAAAACACAATTCTTGAACCCATGTCCTTTATTTTATTCATAACTTGTTTAAGTTTTTTTAAATTTTGTAGACCTCTGCAATTCCATGAAGTTAAATTAAGATTAACACTTTGGTCCATGATCAGTAGAGAGTTTGGGATTACCTTGCAGTGTAAACATGCTCATACAGAGAAGCAAAAACATGAGTGGTTGAACATTCATCCTACAAACTACACACAAACAAATTTCCCCTTCCCACACTTGTGGCAAACCCCCCAAAATCAAAAGAAAAATTCTGTCTCCCGATATAGCCATCGACCGTTCCACACCCACGGGGAACAGCCTAAGCCACTCCTTCTTCATCCTCCCAATCACCCTAACTCTACTGCTTTTAATGACGTAACATTAACTCTCCTCTGTAGTTTTCCAACTTAACTCCAAAATTTTTAACAACTTTGTACATCATAGTTTTTTTTTTTTTTGTTTGTTTTGTTTTTTTGTTTTTTTAATATATAATACAATCTATATTTTGTAAACTTACTATTTACTTCAAGTCAGTCAGATGCCTGTGCAAATGCTTAATTATTCTACCTTATATTTTGTTCATGCTTAGCTCCCACCAGTCTCTTCTTCTTCTTTGATCTTCTTGATGAACTCCTGCGCCTCCTCTGGGGTCTTGAAGATGTGGGTTCTGCCCTCATACGTGGTCAGCAGTCTCGCAGGATAGATTACACCATGACGAATCCCAAGGTTGCGCAGCTCCTTACGTACAGGATCAAACTGCTTCCTCAATTGCTGGATTCCTGTGGCCAAATCTGGGTAGAACCGCACCTGCTGGTCCTGGTGTTTAATCTCTCCTTTAGCACGTGCAGCGTTGAAGATCTTCATCCTGTCTCTGTTGCTAAGAAACTTCATAATTAAGGTCCTCGGCGGTCCCTTATCTCTCCGTGGGCCAATACGATGTGCTTTTTCCAGAACCACTGCTGATTGCAACTCCTCGCTGCCCAGCACCTCCGGAATCCACTTTTCCAGAAAGGAACATACGTCCCGACCTTCTGATTCCTCTGGAAGACCCACCAGCCTCAAATTATTCTGTCTCGACCGAGATTCCAAATCCAAAATATTATCTTCCAGAGATTTATTTTTTTTTTCCAAAGTGCGCACCTTTAATTGAAGACGGGTGACGTCATCTTCAGCACTAGCGAGACGGAGCTCCATCTGCGCCGTTCGTTCTACACAGTCACCCAATTCCTTTCTTATTCCTTCCAACGCTGTCATAATCCCATCAAATCTAGAGGAAAAGTCCGCTCTCATTGAACTCATGGCAGCCATCAGCGCATCTGCGCCATTCCCCGCATATATCGCACCTTTGCCAGCCTCCTCCGCCATATATGGAGTTTTGTTTGCTGCGTCACAGACCTGAAAGTCCGTTAATTTGGACTGTTTCGGCGGCTCGCTTTTTCCTTTTCCTGGTTTTCCAGCCTTAGGCTTCGCCGACATATCCTCGCCCAAATGCTGGGATACGTTCTGTCCCAAATGAGAGAGTTATTTGCCGATTTTTTTTTCTCCAGGAGCAGAGCAGAGCGAGACACGTCCGTCCTACGTGGCAGCCATAATCGGAAGTCGACCCCAAACTTTTGAACGGTAGTGTATATTAAAGTCCCCTACAATAATTATTCTATCGGTTTTCAGCACTAAATCAGCTAAAAATTTGGCAAATTCCGATAGAAACTCTGAATAGGCTGAGGGAGGACGATAAACTATGGCGAGAGAATTGGGTTCAAGCCAAGATTGCCAACAGGCCCCACACTGAGGACCAAACCTTCAAAGGAATTAAAACATAACTTCTGCTTAACATTAACTAGTAATTTAGAATGGGAAATTGCCGCCACTCCACCACCACAACCAGAACCTCTGGGGTTATGACAGTTTAAATACCCAGAGGGAGTTGATTCATTCAAACCAACATAAACATCAAGCCCGAGCCAGGTCTCTGTGAGGGATAGTAGATCGATCTGGTGATCAATTAATAAATCATGGACCAGAAGAGACTTAGAAGATAGAGACCTAATGTTTAATAAACCACATTTAATTTTTAAACTTTGGGGGGGAAGAGAGGCCAAATTATTAATTTTATTAAGTTTAGAGACTTGAGTCTGGATTAGAATTTTACCAACATTTTGTTTAATCAATCTGGGAAGTTTATGCATTCTATTTTTTTAACTTTTTTATTATTTTTAGAGGGAGCAGAAAAAGGTTCTCTAAGGGAGGAGACAGGGGCAAAGTTGAAAGGCAATGGAAGAGGAGGAGCTGCAGAAGTGCGAGTGTTTTTCAGGTTGTGCTGTATTTGTCCTGGGTTACAATATATAGGGCAACGGGAGACAGACTCAATCTCTGAAGGATTATAAATGATAGGCTGATCCAAACGGTAAAGACCACCTGAGTTAATGGGATCGATACAATACGTGGGAACAGGACCAAAAAAGGGCAGTTTGGCAAACCCAGAAACTTCAGAGTGAGTAAACACACCAAATTTCAGGCGCTGTACCAGAAAACACCGAATAAAATAGAGAAGATTGTCTGTTAAAACACGTGCACCAAGTCTATTTGGGTGGATGCCATCAGGCCTCATAAGTGATGGGCAATTCCAAAATAAGTTAAAATTGTCAACAAAACCAATGTTAAAAATAGGACAAGTAAAACACAGCCAAGAATTAAAACAGAGTTCTGCTAAAACGATTACAGCCTCGCCTGAGAAGTGCCAAAGGCCCAGAGATGAGTGCACGTCTGCCACAGTTCATGAGAGTGGACAGAAGGCTCCTGAAGTCACTTTTTAAAATCTCAGATGCTTCATCTGGGATGTTATTGCATCCCACATGCACAACAACAGTTTGAACGTGAGGGAATTCATTCAGCAGGTCAGGGATAAGAGCCTCAATATCAGAGACTCTAGCCCCGGGAAAAAATCGAGTCACACAGTACCTGCTTCTGACGTTCCTCACAATCGAGTCACCAATTACCAGCGTCGTCTGGGGGGGGGGGGGGGGGTGTCGGTGGATTCTGATGTGGAGAGGAATTGTGAAGAGGATGATGTTGATGTTGTGAAGGCGGGGAGATGCGCTCTCTTCTTCTATCAGGAGCAGGTGTGTAATTTGACACACCCTGGGTGGTCTTTATCTGGGGTTTGCAGACATGAGCCGCCGCTGAAGGAGAGGAAGGAGGATGAGGGGCATCCACGGGCGGGTGTCCAGCGTCCAGGTGGGGAAAATCCTCCAGGGAAAGGATATCAAATCTGTTTTCCAAGGACACCGGAAGAGAAGAGGCGCGGCCCATTCCGGTCGAACAACGATGGCCATTAGCTGGTCGAACCAAGGTCCAGGGCGCAGATGGAGGATGAGAGGGACCAAGCGAAGCTTTTGGTTTAGCCCCGAGATGAAACCAGTGTTTGTTGCTGAGGTCATGAACGTCTGCGGAGGCTGGAGCAGGTGCTGGAACAGGTGTGGAGGTAGGTGGAGACGCGCTGAGCTCACCCAAATAAGTAGCAGTTTCCGCCAGCTGCGAGGCGGTGGCCGGAGCTGATGATCGCCCGAGAATGATGGTGTCGATGTGGTCTTCGGCCTCCCGAATCTTGTAAAGATTGGAGAGCCTTGTTTCCAGCTCAGAGACCTTATCGAGGAGCGATAAACAGCGGGTACACGACGGAGAAGGAGCCATGGCGTTCCAGGCGCTGAGATGGGTAGCCCGCAGCTAGCCAAAAACAGCTACTCGTGCGTCCGGACGGACTTTTAGGCGAGGCCAATACAGAGGTAACAGTAAATAAAAACTAATAACAACAAACAGGGATAAAAAAAATTAAAAAAAATAAAATCGATAAAAACAATCAATAAAAACAAACAAAAACGGAGAAAAAAGTACTCTGACACGATGAGTGTCAGACGCAGCTGTCAACGTCAGAGCAGCATAATCTCCCATTATGCTCTACACAGATTCTATACATATTCTGTTTGCATTCTCATGATTCTATATATATTCTGTTTTCATTCTCATGAACATACAGTGGGGTAAAAAAGTATTTAGTCAGCCACCAATTGTGCAAGTTCTCCCACTTAAAAGATGAGAGACGTCTCCAATTTTCATCATAGGTATACCTCAACTATGAGAGAAAAATTAAGAAAAAAAAAATCCAGAAAATCACATTGAAGGATTTTTAATGAATTAATTGGTAAATTCCTCGGTAAAATAAGTATTTGGTCAGTAACAAAAGTTCATCTCAATACTTTGTTATATACCCTTTGTTGGCAATGACAGAGGTCAAACGTTTTCTGTAAGTCTTCACAAGGTTTTCACACACTGTTGCTCTTATTTTGGCCCATTCCTCCATGCAGATCTCCTCTAGAGCAGTGATGTTTTGGGGCTGTCGCTGGGCAACACGGACTTTCAACTCCCTCCAAAAGATTTTCTATGGGGTTGAGATCTGGAGACTGGCTAGGCCACTCCAGGACCTTGAAATGCTTCTTACAAAGCCACTCCTTTGTTCCCCGAGCGGTGTGTTTGGGATCATTGTCATGCTGAAAGACCCAGCCACGTTTCATCTTCAATGCCCTTGCTGATGGAAGGAGGTTTTCACTCAAAATCTCACGATACATGGCCCCATTCATTCTTTTCTTTACACGGCTCAGTCGTCCTGGTCCCTTTGCAGAAAAACAGCCCCAAAGCATGATGTTTCCACCCCCATGATTCACAGTAGGTATGGTGTTCTTTCTCCTCCAAACACGACAAGTTGAGTTTTTACCAAAAAGTTCTATTTTGGTTTCATCTGACCATATGACATTCTCCCAATCCTCTTCTGGATCATCCAAATGCTCTCTAGCAAACTTCAGACGGGCCTGGACATATACTGGCTTAAGCCGGGGGACACGTCTGGCACTGCAGGATTTGAGTCCCTGGCTGCGTATTGTGTTACTGATGGTAGCCTTTGTTACTTTGGTCCCAGCTCTCTGCAGGTCATTCACTAGGTCCCCCCGTGTGGTTCTGGGATTTTTGCTCACCGTTCTCGTGATCATTTTGACCCCACGGGGTGAGATCTTGCGTGGAGCCCCAGATCGAGGGAGATTATCAGTGGTCCTGTATGTCTTCCATTTTCTAATAATTGCTCCCACAGTTGATTTCTTCACACCAAGCTGCTTACCTATTGCAGATTCAGTCTTCCCAGCCTGGTGCAGGTCTACAATTTTGTTTCTGGTGTCCTTTGACAGCTCTTTGGTCTTGGCCATTGTGGAGTTTGGAGTCTGACTGTTTGAGGTTGTGGACAGGTGTCTTTTATACTGATAACGAGTTCAAACAGGTGCCATTAACACAGGTAACGAGTGGAGGACAGATGAGCCTCTTAAAGAAGAAGTTACAGGTCTGTGAGAGCCAGAAATCTTGCTTGTTTGTAGGTGACCAAATACTTATTTTACCGAGGAATTTACCAATTAATTCATTAAAAATCCTTCAATGTGATTTTCTGATTTTTTTTTCTCATTTTGTCTCTCATAGTTGAAGTATACCTATGATGAAAATTGGAGACCTCTCTCATCTTTTAAGTGGGAGAACTTGCACAATTGGTGGCTGACTAAATACTTCTTTGCCCCACTGTATATGTTGTGTTAAACAGGAATTAGGCAGAGCTATAGAGCTCTCAATCTCTCTCACACTCTCTCTCTCTCTCTCTCTTTTTATAGTCAGGTCTATCACATTAGATACACACCCAGATCCAACACTCACGTACACTGTTGATCGCACATTCTAGAAATAATACCATGAGCAGTGGATGGACTGTTCACGTCAGAGTTAAATTGGCCAGACAGTCACGTACAAGCCCATCCTATTGTACAGGGTTGGCCCAACCCGCCAACTCGAGAAGATTAATGTAAGCCGCACCCGGAAGTTGGGATCAGTCTGACAACGTCCCCTAGTGGGCTGAATCACGCTGATCCAGCGCTGCTTGCTTTACATGTGATCTCCAAATAAATGTTACATCTTTAAATTAAGGAATTCTCCGGCTTGTTCTTGGATCTTTCAATCAAAGAATCGGGTATTTTTCTAACAACAGTAATAGAAATAGTTGCCAAAATCATAGCATACAGTAGTCCATGCATAAATATTCAACGTACTGTAGGTCAACCAAGTGATTTGACATAATCTTTCATCAGATTATTAAGTGTAGAGAGAATTTCTGCTTAGAAAAATCTATTAAAATACACAAGAGTGGCTCACAAGCTACGTTACAGCCTCTGACTTGTCATGCTATTTGTTTCAAAGTAGTGGTGAGAATCTCTGCAGCTGGCTCGAGATGCTAACATTCGCTCTGTGATCCCAACAGTCAACTCCAAGATGTCAAGAGTTAGCTCAAAAATGCCAAAGGTTGGCATAAAGCTGCTAACTTTTAATCGAGGGATGCAGCTATCTCATAGATATCTACTGCTAGCTCAAGGATGCCAACACTTACTGTAGTTTGTGAATACTGATGTTGGCTCAGAAATGCCAGCAGCTAGCTCAGAGATGTCAACAACTAGCTAATAAACGCCAACAGTTAGATCACAGATGTCAATGGCCAGTAATAGGCAGCTGAAAGTGCACGGTGCAAGACAAAAGGATGTAAGACTGATGAGGAGAGCCACTCTCTCCCCCAGGAATGTATCACACAGGAATGGACTCTATGCATGGCAGCTCGTAACATATGTTCCTGTGTCGAGTGAGGTTGCTCCACAACTTCCACCAAGCATCGAGTGCTATGCTAATATTGAAATACTAATCACATTTTAGGTTTAAAAACGGCTAAACTGCATAAATATTCAGCACTAGTCAATCCAATTTTTTTGTATATCTTTTTGTATATCTTCCAAATTATTTATTAATTATTACGTTATATCATGACCGCAAAACAAGTTAAAGTTTCTTTGCAAAGGCGGGAGGACAGCACTTCAGGGCACCACTGCTGTGTACCACAGAAAAAGGGAGCAGTCCCAGTTCTTTTTGAATGGAATAACTATACTCTGCCTGTCCCATGACCCAGAGTCTGACAAAGGACAGAGTAACAAAACACGGACGTAATGCAAACTGAAGACCCCCCAATGGACGTAACATTACATTATCCAGACCACAACTACCGTTCTGCTGCTGAAGCTGCTGCTCTTGATCTCGCCCTGGACAATACCAAGGATCTCCACGCTGAAATACAAAGCTTACGTGAACAACTGGAGGAAATGGTTATCAGTAACAAGTTTGGATTGGAGCAGTTTGCTGCTTCAGATGATGATATAAGGTTTTATACAAGGTAAGCTAAAATGTCAGCAGCGTTTGTTAAGTTTATATAAAAGTATTTATTTTGTAAATACTAGTGTTGACTAAGCAATTTTGTGTATGCCCTTTTTTATTTTGTACCCTATCTCATTTTAACATTACAAAATTACAACTACAATGCTGTTCATATGCTGAACTGGTGGTCATGAGGTTATATTAATATACATAATCAGAAAGGTTATTGCACCATGAGGGGTTTGTGCATCAGAGTAGCTCAGAAAAACATCTGGCAGGTGAGCCTTCACTTTCTCCTCAGACAGTCAAATGGCTACAGCTCCAAGTATAGTGTAAAGAAAGTTAGCTCATGTGTTGATGATGTGGCTCACAGGAAAAACTCATCAATGGGCTGAAGAGACTGTAAAAGGAAGAAAATACAGTGCATTGCATATATTTTTTTTTTATTAATCAGTACACTACCATAACTGACATAATTATGTAAATATGTCGACCATATTATCACCATTTTATTGCTGCTGTTTACATTCAACCTAACAAAAATTCATAAAATGGCCTACAGAATTATTTCTTTAGTGTATACATTCATATGTCTACGTAACTGTGCTTTTACTTTGTTTTTCTTTATATTTTATCCTATTATACTGTATATATACTGTATATATATATATATATATATATATATATATATATATATATATATATATATATATATATAAATATATATATATATATATATATATATATATACCGGCCACTTTATTAGGTACACCTGTCCAACTGCTCGTTAACACTTAATTTCTAATCAGCCAATCACATGGCGGCAACTCAGTGCATTTAGGCATGTAGACATGGTCAAGACAATCTCCTGCAGTTCAAACCGAGCATCAGTATGGGGAAGAAAGGTGATTTGAGTGACTTTGAACGTGGCATGGTTGTTGGTGCCAGAAGGGCTGGTCTGGGTATTTCAGAAACTGCTGATCTACTGGGATTTTCACGCACAACCATCTCTAGGGTTTACAGAGAATGGTCCGAAAAAGAAAAAATATCCAGTGAGCGGCAGTTCTGTGGGCGGAAATGCCTTGTTGATGCCAGAGGTCAGAGGAGAATGGCCAGACTGGTTCGAGCTGATAGAAAGGCAACAGTGACTCAAATAACCACCCGTTACAACCAAGGTAGGCAGAAGAGCATCTCTGAACGCACAGTACGTCGAACTTTGAGGCAGATGGGCTACAGCAGCAGAAGACCACGCCGGGTGCCACTCCTTTCAGCTAAGAACAGGAAACTGAGGCTACAATTTGCACAAGCTCATCGAAATTGGACAATAGAAGATTGGAAAAACGTTGCCTGGTCTGATGAGTCTCGATTTCTGCTGCGACATTTGGATGGTAGGGTCAGAATTTGGCGTCAACAACATGAAAGCATGGATCCATCCTGCCTTGTATCAATGGTTCAGGCTGGTGGTGGTGGTGTAATGGTGTGGGGAATATTTTCTTGGCACTCTTTGGGCCCCTTGGTACCAATTGAGCATCGTTGCAACGCTACAGCCTACCTGAGTATTGTTGCTGACCATGTCCATCCCTTTATGACCACAATGTACCCAACTTCTGATGGCTACTTTCAGCAGGATAATGCGCCATGTCATAAAGCTGGAATCATCTCAGACTGGTTTCTTGAACATGACAATGAGTTCACTGTACTCAAATGGCCTCCACAGTCACCAGATCTCAATCCAATAGAGCATCTTTGGGATGTGGTGGAATGGGAGATTGGCATCATGGATGTGCAGCCGACAAATCTGCGCCAACTGTGTGATGCCATCATGTCAATATGGACCAAACTCTCTGAGGAATGCTTCCAGCACCTTGTTGAATCTATGCCACGAAGAATTGAGGCAGTTCTGAAGGCAAAAGGGGGTCCAACCCGTTACTAGCATGGTGTACCTAATAAAGTGGCCGGTGAGTGTATATATATATACATACAGTATATATATATACACTACCGTTCAAAAGTTTGGGGTCACCCAGACAATTATTTTGTGTTTTCCATGAAAAGTCACACTTATTTACCACCATGAGCTGTAAAATGAATAGAAAATATAGTCAAGACATTGACAAGGTTTGAAATAATGATTTGTATTTGAAATAATAATTTTTTCCAGATACTCAACCTGCCCAAAGGAAGGTCAGTTTTATAGCTTCTCTAACCAACTAAACTGTTTTCAGCTGTGCTAACATGATTGCACAAGGGTTTTCTAATCATCCATTAGCCTTCTGAAGCAATAAGCAAACACATTGTACCATTAGAACACTGGAGTGATAGTTGCTGGAAATGGGCCTCTATACACCTATGTAGATATTGCACCAAAAACCAGACATTTGCAGCTAGAATAGTCATTTACCACATTAGCAATGTATATTAGATATTAGAGTGTATTTCTGATTAGTTTAAAGTTATCTTCATTGAAAAAAACAGTGCTTTTCTTTCAAAAATAAGGACATTTCTAAGTGACCCCAAACTTTTGAACGGTAGTGTATATATATGTGTACGAGGACACATAAAACTTGAAACCTTTCTCAAGTTGCTCTGCGGTGTTGTAGTGTACCTCCGGACAAATCTCCGCACATCATTAACGGTAAATTTCGGTAATTCCAACAACAAGTGAACAGGAGAGATTCTGCCATCCTTCTTCTTTAAAACTCGCGGACCGGATGTGAACGGGAGGCCTCATGTCAAACATGGAAGTGATGCGTGCATAGAGCCCATTGTGAGGAGGAGCTCAGATACGTCAAATTAAGACAATCGAGGGAAAACACTGGGATGAAACAGGACTGCCGAGACCCTTCAGCAATCACAGCCACAAAAAGAAAAGCACTCAGTGAGCTTTCTTTCCTAACATTAATGGTCAGATTTAGGTATTTATAAATATCAGGATAGTTCAATTCTTAGACACTGTCATGCTACGTGTCCACTGGTTCCGTCGTTTTTCTGCTTCCCATTCATTGTGTATTGGAAACGCAGCGGAAAGCATTTGGATGCGGAGCGGTCGAAAACCATACTTGCTGTGCCGAGTCGCCCATAGGTACTCTACAGCTCATTTGCATAAATATCTCCCTCGGCAAAGATTTTTTCTGTACGGTCATGAACTGGAGGCAGCACTCTCGTCCTGAACTTTTAAACCAGTGGTTTTTGATGTCAAATAATGACAGATTCATTAACTGAACCTACTATTTCTTGCACGAAATGATGTTAGAAACACTTTTTGCCGGTTTGTTTTACAAATATGGAGACCAAGGACACCATATTGTCCAATAGCAGCAGAAAGCTGAAGACCGCCCACAGCCAGACCCGTCGACCAATCCAGCTGGAGGAGAAGACGAGAGGGGAGGGAAAGAGAAGCAGATCTGTATGTTACCTGTTGTTGTGAAGACTTGAAGAAGAAATTAATAACCGCTGTTTCACGCAACCCGATACTATCTGACCAGTCCTTGCCGTCATATAGAAACAACATACAAAGGAACGAGGCATGGAGAGCAGTGGAACATAGGCTCATCCAGCCAAAGCTCATGAACCAGGTGGTCAAATTCGACATGCACTGTGCGGGTCTGTAGGATTGGGTGAACCCAAAGCCGGCGGCAATGACGACAGAGGTGAAATAGGACATCATAGTTCAGGGGCTATATCTCCTGCAAAAATTGTCAGATTGGACCCAAATTGAAATGTGTGCATCATCAGTGTATATTAAACCCTGGTGCCAAGTTTCAGAACAGTCAGAGCAAAACTGTAGGAGGAGTTGATTTCACAAAAGTGGGACACATGGATGCATGGATCACCCAATAACATAATCCCCCTGTGGTCTTCGACCAGCGAGGAATAAAAATGAATGTCTCTCTGTTCTGAAGCCCTTTAAAACATTACCTTGGTTTCCACAATTTATTCCATCAGCCAGACCACGCAATGTACAAATGTTAACAAATCTGTACATTCACACTTAAAATCTTTGAAAATAATATAAAATATCTTCAATCCTGCCACACCCTGTTATCACCATATATTTACCTTGCAGCACCAGTTAAAAAAAGTTCCATTCAATAGATTTAAAGGATGTACCAACAATGAGCTGCCAACTTTGTGACTAAAGGATGTGGATTAAAAACGTGGCTACTCTCACTCAAAATGTCATCATTTAACTCCAAAGAAAACATGCAACAATAGTTAAAAACACCTAAAAGTGAGAAATAATGCAAATCAAACATTGTAAATAACTGGATTAATTCATCCATTGTGTAAGAAGACAATCTGGATCCTCTATCTCAGATAAATCAGTATTTTTCTGCCATCAGCTTAAAGGCGTCGGACAGAGGAAAATTCAATATCGCTAAATCATATCTCAAATTGTTGTCTGAGACGAGCCAATTTGAACCGCACATGTTTTGGTGTCAACGAATGTCGCATAAAGTGACAATGCGCTCTTGAAGTATGCTGTCGTGGAGATCTGCGGACCCAGCCAAGCGATCAGCGGCTAGATGGCCACTGACTGTGTGACGTCATTTAAGGAAGACACACGCACACGGTCGCGGTCATTGCTGTGTTTTGCTTCATGCAACACTTAATGTTTACGTTTTAAAATCGGCGATTACGGATATTTCTCGGAATGCTTGTGGATTACAAATAGATTATTTATTAACATTAGGATTTCAGGAATCGAATTAATTATGGTTTGTCGTTGTGTTGTCTACGGGTGCGACGGTATACCAGCGGAGCATGTTGTGAGTGTTTTTGAATTTCCCGTCCCCTGGGAAAATCAGAACGGCATGGGTGAAATTCGTTCAGAAAACGCGAAAAAATTGGACTGATGTCGGTAAAACACCCAACGTGCACTAGACATTTCGTTGACAGCGATTTCGAGAATAAGATGCAAGTTGAAATGAAATTTGCAAAAAGATTGCTGATAAAGAAAACGGCTATTCCAACTATATATCCCTCGATTCCCAAGTCTGACTCTGAGAAAGGGGTCAGTGACAGTGGCGTGAAAAGCAAGGGTGATCTACCGATCCGATCAGCTGTCAGAAAACGAGAAGTAAACAGGGTAAGTTTTTTATTTTTAATATTCACTGCAAATGTTTACTAAACATCTTAAATGAATTCCAAGCCATGGTTTGCATTGCCTTACCAACTTATCAAATATTAGCATATTAGGGTATTCATACTAATCAAATATGAAATATTCAGTGCTGTATAGGGAGGTGGTTGTGTCTGTTTGATCAATTTATATTTCTATGTATGTAATCAAATTTGAGACCCCTGGGATAAAATTATGATGATCTACTTTTTTTGCAGATTTTATCAACTGTCACTCAACCTTCAAATAGTGTTGATGTTTCTGACCAAGCAGAGGAAGCTGATGAACAGGACTTTTATGTAAATCCAATTTCAGATCCACTAGACCAACATGTCCCACCTACACTAAATCCAGCCCAGCCTATACCAGATCAAAAATCAAACATGTAAAAGTAGAAGAAATTTCCAATTAACAATGAAATTTCAGCTTTCAATTTTTAGGGAAGCAACATATTTGCTAAGAAAAACAAATATAAGCCTAACATTGTAAGGGAAATGTGCTTTTAAAAATGGAACCCTAATTTTATACCATAAAATGGTAGAAAAATTATTCAAATGTATATGACATGCGACTTTGATGAATGCTGAACTATGAGAATTATAACATTGACATGAACATTAATAAACTCAATATATGATTTTACAAAACTTTATTTAAATAACATTGTTCACAAATCTAATCTTGGTAGGCAAAATCCCTTGTAGTGATCCGATGGGAATGTTTCTCTGATGAGGCTCACAGCACAGGCAGGCTTCCTGAAATGACGTCACTACTGCCCGCACCTATCGAGAGATGGCGGTACTGCAGCATCACTGAGTGAAAGATGGGCTATGACCAAATAATGTCATTTATGGAGGCTGGTGACACATATTAAATCAGGGGAATGGGCAGAATAGAATATTTTCATACAATCAGTTGATTGGTTCAATAAAAAAATGTCACTGTCCGAGGCCTTTAACATGTCATACATATTAGGCAGCGCTTTCACCTGGATTCATCTCTTCGGTCTCTTTCATGGAAGCTGGGGAGCTAAGTAGTAGGAAATGTTTACACATAAGCATAGGTTAGTAAATACACACACCTGCATTTTTTTTTCTCTCCTACTGATTTAGTCAGATTTAGTTCCCTGTCTGTTGCAATACAATCTCAATAATACCGACAGCCTGTGTTTGTGTGGAAAATATGCAATGTCCCTTTCAGTCTGGATTTCTATTAGATTGATCCCTATGTTTAAAGCATAAATGGAGTGGCTTGAATATTGCAAAGCTAACAGGACACGCCATGATACCATGTGCATGTGATACCATGTGCATTTTGGACAGGTATGCACAACTTTTGCTGTCTCACGCTGCCTTTTCTTCACTTAGACGGGAATTCTGAAACAAACCAAAATAATTTTGGTATTCAGATCTTTGCCTTTCCCATAACTTTTTTGATTTCAATAAGCATGAATTACAAATTAATGATCTGTAAACTCAAAATGCCCCCTTGCTCAGCATGTGTTAATTTCTGAGAAAAATCTCACAAATTCACCAGAAAAAAGTTGCAACTTGACTATAAAGTCACAAAATTTACCTACAAAGTCACAAATTTACATAAATAAATTTGCAAATATATAAAAAAAAACTCATGTTAAAGTTTGAAAAATTGCAAATTTCAGCGGGAAAATGGTTCAGGTTCAGGTTCAGGTTCAGGTTACTTTATTTGTACCCGTAGGTAGATTTTTTTTGCAAATTTTGTAAATTTAGAAGAAAATTAAATTTATGAAAAAAATTAAAATTTATGAAAAAATTACATTATATGAAATATGTATTTATGAGAAAAGTCACAATTTTAAAAGAGAATCTGAAAATTTAAGACAAAAAAGATCACAACTTTACATAAAATAATATTGTTGAAACTCATGACAAAATTTATATTTTAAAAAAACAGTGACGCTGACACAGTACATAAAAGACTGTGAAAATTATTCAAATATTACTCTGAATCCTAAATATTCAAAGCCCCAAACTGGTATTTGGGACAGCCCTATACAGTGGAATGTGAAGCCCACATTAATAGTGAGCCTCTATTTATAATATATAAAAGATCTGAATACTCTTACCAGCTAAACTGACAGCATGTACAACGTACTTGCTTTGTCAGTAATGTTTGCAAATTATAGCACCTTTAAATCACACTGGAAATGGCAGTGGCATTAATAGAAAAAAGAGAAGCACAGACACTAAAAAAATTAAACAAACATGAACTAATCCTAAGTTATGCAACTCGCTCACTAAGCCCACAGCACTCATTCTGCAGGACAAAGTTCAGCCTTTTAAAAAAGCTGCCCAAATGTGCACCTGTGTAGCTGATGCTTGCACACTGACTCCTGCTGATAAACACAGACACAACCGCACAGCCATTCACAGACTCACACAAACACACACTCCAATCCAACAGCATGACGACGCATGCAGGAGAAGACGCAGTTTACAAGTGAAGATAAGGGCAACTTGTCTAGAAGAACAAATTAATGAAAGTACACTTCTGTCACACACGCGCGCACACACACACACACACACACACAATGCACATGACCCATTAAAGCCCTCACAGGTGGGAGCAACACTTGAGCATCTCCTGTTGTAGCTATTCCACTTGTGAGATAACAACAGCTGTTTAATGTGGTGTGATGACAATACTAACAAATTATTTCACTGAAATGTCAACACTTCAGGTTGCTTTTGGTCATTTTAATACAACTTCTGAGTAGCGCTAGTAATTGAGTGAAGTTAGCAGGTTACCAATTTTGTTTTTAATCGCCACCTTTCTTTTCAGTGTTGCCAGATTTTGCACGACAAACAAACTACTCTATCATGAAAACCTTTTTTACAGTCTATGGTGAAAACAAGCCCAAAACAGGCAGAAAATTCTTTCTTATTTTCACCCTTTTCCTTCTTTACACATGCTCTTCCTGCCTTCTGATACCAGTATTCTCCAGGGCAACACATCACAACATAACAACATCACAATGACACTAGACAAAGATGTGTGAAAAATGCCTCACACTGTGCAGCATGACGGCGGCCGAAAGTGAAAGACCCGATCTGGAGGCAGACGGAGAAATACCAACATGACTCTTGTGTGTTAAGCACATATGTACAGCGCTCCATTTCAGCGTGGTAATGTGTATGTAAGGAGCTAAAGTGTGTAAGTGATGCTGACAGATTTCACTAATGTTGAACATTAGAGCCTAAGTTGCCGCCTCGGGGAATTACTCTGCATTCCTCACTTGAGCCACATTGGTGTGGAGAGCCTGGAAACGAGGGAGCGCAGCTTTCATTGCCTCCATAAGATCCTAACATCAGGCTAAGGCGAATATGATGGGGGGGCACTACAGGAGCCACACACACTCACGGAAACACATCAAAGTTTTACTCATATGCAGCATTTTTTTCGACTCACATTCCAAGCATTCAAGAGACACACCACACAGCAATCTACCCACGCATGCATAGTAATCGTCCACTGGCAATGATAGTTTTCTATGGTTTTCATGTCTTTTAAACATGCAAAAAGCACAACATTGTTCATAAAGACAAAGCTCAAATCACACTAAAGAAAAGAAAGAAAATGCAGTGGAACAACCAATCCAAATTAATTACAAATATGTCATGAATATACATTTAAAGATAGTAAACTACCCATTAATAGCAACAATCAGACAGGCTGATTTATGGACAGTCTACTGCAGCTTTAGTGTCAGAAAAAGTTTCATGAGACCTCATTCAGCTCCTTGACACAAACTTTTGGTCTCACTCGCCCCCAGAATTTCACTCCTGTCAGAGAGAGCCGAATGACGAGTCAACCTCTGCTCTTTTACTTGTCTGTCATGCTTTTAACGGTGTCAGGAGAGCGGCTTTGCTTCAATGGCTTAATTGCCCATACAGCAAAGTTGCAGTTTAATGGTCGAGGCCAGAAAACGTTTTTCTACAGAAGTAACCGTTAATGTGGCCTTCTCTAAACAATGAGGGGAAAACAAAATCAATCCACCTCAGTATATTTGTTTCCATTAGAAAATAATGTCTTCAACTCAGTTTGATCAAGAGCTAAATTGTAAGAGTTGAAGGCAAATCTAATCTATTAGACAGTACATGGTGAAGAGCAATATTGATTTTAACAAGCACAATGTAGTCCAACCAAGGAGGCAAGCCTCTCTGCTGCGGCACATTTAACAGTTTGGCATTCATTTGTGTGCAAGCAAAAAAAAAATTCACAGAAGTCTTGTTACTTTACAAGCCAATAATACATCACTGCAGCAGAGCTTATCATTAAGAGGAACAAGTGCAAAGAAAATAAAGTTAAACACTTTCTTGACATACAGTCTTATACTGGGGCACCAAAAGAAGCAATAACAGCAAAACAAAAAACAAAAAACTGAATAGCTCAGTTGTTTCATATATTTTTGGCACTGCCCCTATGTGGCAGTAAAGCGCAACAACACATAGAAGTTAGTCTGTAAAAACCAACAGTCGTATCATGATGTAGGATTTTAGCACTTCTGCATCCTCTAATCATCCTATATGACTGGCTGGCCATAAAGGAGCAGCAGTGTGATAATACATGAGGGAAAAATGTATTGCAGAATGCCTAGGTGAAATACAGTATATTTCCCTCAAAATGAAAAAAAAAAAACTTTAGCCATTTGGGAACAGGACTTTTAAGAAACAGGGCAGCAGGGACTAACAGGAAAATCAGAAGATGTTACAGAAGACACGTACAGTCCACCACAGCAGACTGACAGACATGTCAGCAAACAGGACACTCATTCAAAGCAGGCTGCATACACTTTATTTGCATGTTTGTTTGTTTGGGGTGTGAATAGAAACTAGGCCAAATTCAGCTGTAGCCAAAAATAGCTACTGGCTGACAGAGTATCTTTGAGGAGGAATATCGTGTTATTAAAGCCTGAAGGAAGAACTTTCAGTCTCACTTGCTAACTGCATTTAATTTGTCTTTGAATGGACAGGTTTTTTACAAAAAAAACCCAAAACACATACATATGGTAATGCACACCATGTATGGTCTATGGCGAGACCTGAGATTTGCAATGACACTGTGCTGCTGACACTCACAGCCTTTATGGCTGCTCAGCATTGATTTTTAGATAAACAACATTTCTGTCATTCTTTAGTTTCAATTTAGTTAAAATCTTGCTGTCAGAATTAATGCAAATAAATCTTACAGTTAAAAACAGTAGAGCTTTGTCCACATATCTGTAATTACTGTACCTACATGCAGCAACTTCTTTATTTTATCCATTTATCTGGTCGCTGAAGTTTTTGACGTTATTAGTTATTACGGGGTTCACAACACGACCTCAAAAGGTTACCAGCATACGTCAGGAAGCATCATGGCTGTGGCAGGGTCCTGCTGGCAGCCCAGGTGCTCTCTCTCTCTCTCTCTCTCTCTCTCTCTCTCTCTCTCTCTCTCTCTCTCTCTCTCTCTCTCTCTCTCTCTCTCTCTCTCTCTCTCTCTCACACACACACACACACACACACACACACACACACACACACACACACACACACACACACACACACACACACACTATTCACACTCACCAACAGTAATGCACGCACTGATACTTGGCCCGGACACTGCAGACTCACCCACCTCGCCCCCTGTAATATGCACATCCACACAAACAGTATAAAGAAGATGCACATATCCACACATGCATACAAAGTACAGGTGCTCACACGGCCCCACCATCTGTCCCTTAAAATGACCAAGACAGAAAGGACAAAGGAGGAGAGAGACTCCAAGAGGACCGAGCAGACGCCAGTACTGACAGGTGTGTGCACTTTGTGTGTGCTTGTGTTTGTGTGTTCCATGGCTCGCTTCAAACACGTCGCACTGCGCTTAACCCAAATAACGCCCGGCCATATGTTTAACCTTAACTGCAAGTGCTGCCTGTACACCTATAATGATTAACATGTGCATTTCAGGTTCAGGTTACTTTATTTGTACCCGTAGGTAGATTTGTGTTGATGTATACTCGCTGCTCTTGTTTTTTTTCTTGCCTTCTGATTGTTGCTCTGAGTGTTGCTATCCCTGTGCTGTTGCAATCCTGGAATTTCTCCGTTGTGGGACTAATAAAGGCTTATCTTATGTGTTTGTATCCTGTGCCACTGGAGGCTCAGTGTTTCCCCTATTATTATACTGGGGCCCCCCAGAGTGTCAAGTTAATCTATCTAAATGCACGAAATCTCTTTGTGTAGAAAGGGTAGTCCCCACAATTGATGATCAGAAAATTGGTCCCCATAAAACATGAAAAGTATCAGTGTGTGTATGGTCCTGTTTTTCTATTCTTGTGTGGACCACCCCTTGACAAACCACCTTTTTCAGTGAGGACATGTTTCCTTGTGAGGACATTTGGCCTGGTCCTCATAAGGAAAAATGCTAGGATCCATTCCCAAAAGTGCAAGATACACTATTATCACTCTATAATTCAGGAAATCTCTGTCTGTGTGTCATGACCAAAGATCATAGGACCGCCTATGATGTTCCTATGATGTCTACATGATGTCCTATGATGTTCCTATGTATGAGTTCTGAACAACTCGTGTGAAAAAATTATCCGTCCTTGGACTGCATCGCTCACGATCATAGGACGTCAAAGATCAAAGGCACACATCACTCACAATCATAGAACTCGCTATGACATCATCAAAGATCAAACACAGGCATCACGATCACAGGACTCGCTATGTCATAGCATATAGGCATAATCTTTGATGTCATAGCGGCTATGACATCAAAGATTATAGGACTCACTATGACATCATCAAAGATCAAAGGCAGTCATCACTCACGATCATAGGACTCGCGATGACATCATCAAAGATCATAGGACTCGCTATGACATCATAAAAGATCAAACACAGGCATCACTCACGATCCAAGGACTTGTTATGACATCATCAAAGACCATAGGACTCACTACGACATCATCAAAGATCAAAGGCAGTCATCACTCATGATTATAGGACTCGCGATGACACCATCAAAGATCAAAGGCAGGCATCACTGAACGAGTGCTGACGTACTTTCTTACACACTTGCTTACACCTGCTTTCTACGGGCATGCACGGGTATGCACAGGCATGCACAGGTATGCACACGACAATAGGACTCACTAAAAGATCATAGGATCGCCTAAGATGTTCCTATGATGTCTACGTGATGTCCTATGTTGTTCCTATGATGTCTAAATGATGTCTATAATGATGTTCTTATGATCTCTACATGATGTCCTATGATGTTCCTATACGACTCACTCATCAAAGATCAAATGCAGGCATCATAGGACTCTCTATGCCATCATCAAAGATCAAAGCCAGTCATCACTCACGATCATAGGACTCGCTATGACATCATCAAAGATCAAAGGCAGGCATCACTCTTATATAATTAAAGAAGTCTCTGTCACAATGTCATGCTCATAGGACTCGCTAAAAGATTGTAGGACTTGCTATGACATCAAAGATCAAAGACAGGCATCACTCACGATCATAGGACTTACTATGACATTATCAAAGATCAAAGGCAGGCATCACTCACAATCATAGGATTCCCTATGACATCATCAAAGATCATAAGAGTCGCTATAACATCATCAAAGATCAAAGGCAGGCATCACTGAATGAGTGCTGACGTGCTTGCTTACGCCCTTGCTTACACCTGCTTTCTACAGGCATGCAGAAATACTTGCTTAGCACGGTGGCGGAGTGGTTAGCACTGTGGCAGCACAGCAACTCACCCTTGGCCGGGGGTTCCTGGGTTCAATCCCAGCCCCCGACCAACAGTGATCTGTGTGGAGTTTGCATGTTCTCCCCGTGTCTGTGTGGGTTTACTCCGGGATTTCTCCGGTTTCCTCCCACATGCCAAAAACATGCAAGTTAGGTTAATTGGTTAATTAAAAATAGGTTAATTAGGTTAATAGGTTAATTAAAAAAAAAAAAACAAGATGGCGCCCACAGCGGCCGCCGTGGTGTATCGCTGCCCTTTAATTTTTATAATTTGTCTGTTTTTGTTCACCGATTGTGCATCTGCCGGTTCATACACCCGTGAAGAACTATTAAATATCAGGACTCTCACCCCCATGGACCTTCTTCCAGTTTTTTTTAGCTCCTGCCGCCGATCTGATCCATTGTTTGGCCAAAAGAGCTAGACGGCGGAAAAGAGGGAAGAGAGGGGGAATTCTCGCCCGACTACGAAAAAGAGGCACGCGAACAGCCTTGCCTGGCATATTTCTATCCAATGCCAATTCTCTCCTGAACAAGGTAGAAGAATTAAGACTGCTGATGCGTTTCAAGGACCTCGCTTCCTCGTCTGTCATCTGCTTCTCTGAGACCTGGCTTAATGAGAACATTCCAGATTGCGCAATCAGCCTCGAGGGATTTCAGCTGATTCGTGCTGACCGCGTCACAGAGCTGTCCGGTAAGTCTATTGGAGGAGGAGTGTGCTTCTATATTAACAACAGCTGGTGCTCTGATGTAACGGTGATTTCCAAACACTGTTCTCCCGCCCTGGAATTTCTTTTCATTAACTGCAAGCCATTTTATTCCCCGCGGGAGTTTGCCTCATTCATCCTCGTCGCTGTGTACGCCCCTCCCGACGCGGACACGCGCGAAGCTCAGCGCGTGCTCGCAGATCACATCCAACTTACGGAGCGGAACTTTCCAGACTCCCTGGTTATCGTGGTGGGCGATTTTAACCAGAGCAATCTGAGTCATGAGCTCCCCCGCTACAAACAGTTTATTAAATGTCCAACCAGAGGAAATAACACGCTAGATCACTGTTATACTTCAGTAAAGGACGCATATCGCGCTGTTCCCCGCGCTGCACTGGGACTATCTGATCACGTGATGGTCCACCTCATCCCCACATACAGACAAAGACTGAAACTCACTAAACCTGTTGTGACCACCACAAAGAAATTGACCAGTGAAGCTGGAGAGAAACTGAACACATGCATGGAAATAACTGACTGGGGCATGTTTAAAAGAGCCACACATGATCTTAATGAGTACACAGACACTGTGAACTCGTATATCAACTTCTGTGAGGAGGACATTCTCCCATCGTGCACCAGGGTAAGATATTCTAATGACAAGCCCTGGTTCACAGCTAAGCTCAGACGGATCAGGAAGGAGAAGGAAGCAGCGTTGAAAAGTGGAGACAGGGACTGCTACAGAGAGGTCAAATATCGGTTTAACAGAGAGCTGAGGAAAGCTAAATCTGTGTATTCTGAGAAACTCCAGCAGCAGTTCACTGCTAATGACTCGGCTTCTGTGTGGAGAGGACTGAGGCAAATCACCAACTATCGGCCTCAGGCTTCTAAAGGTCAGGATGACAAAGCCCTTTGTCAAAAACTATCCCAACATTACGCCCGTTTTGACACCTCGTCAGCTGTGTCCAACTCACCCACTCCACCCAGCTCCACTGCCTCCTCAGCCCCTAATTCATCAAAAGCGGTCCCCCCCCTCCTCCTCCTCCTCCTCCCCCCCTCCCCTTGTCATCAGTGAGCAGGACGTGCACAGACAGTTCTCCAGACTGAACCCGCGCAAGGCCCCCGGGCCGGACGGTGTGTCTCCCTCCACCCTGAGACACTGTGCGAAAGAGCTGGCTCCTGTCTTCACAGACATTTTTAACACCTCCCTTAAGCAATGTCACGTGCCGACCTGCCTCAAATCCTCCACCATCATCCCTGTCCCCAAGAAGCCACGGATTACTGGACTTAACGACTACAGACCTGTAGCGCTCACCTCTGTAGTCATGAAGTCCTTTGAACGCCTGGTCCTGTCTCACCTCAAGTCCATCACCACACCCCTCCTAGACCCGCTGCAGTTTGCCTACCGTGCTAACAGGTCTGTGGACGACGCAGTCAACCTGGCCCTCCACTCCATCCTGCAGCACCTGGACTCCCCGGGAACCTACGCCAGGATTCTGTTTGTGGACTTCAGCTCCGCATTCAACACCATCCGCCCCGATCTGCTCCAGGACAAGCTGTCCCTGCTCAACGTGCCTGACTCCCTCTGCAGGTGGATCACCGACTTCCTGACGGACCGGAGACAGCATGTGCGGCTGGGGAAGTCTGTCTCAGACTCTGTTAGCATCAGCATTGGATCACCCCAGGGCTGTGTACTTTCCCCCCTACTCTTCTCCCTTTATACCAACTCCTGCACCTCCTCCCACCAGTCTGTTAAGCTGATTAAGTTTGCGGACGACACCACCCTCATCGGGCTCATCTCCAACGGCGACGAGTCCGCCTACAGGGAAGAGGTGGCCCAGCTGGTGTCCTGGTGCAGCCACAACAACCTGCAGCTGAATGCTCTGAAGACAGCGGAGATGATTGTGGACTTCAGGAAAGTCACATCCCCCCTGCCCCCCCTCACCATCACAGGCTCTCCCATCACCATTGCAGATTCCTTCCGCTTCTTGGGCACCACCATCACCCGGGACCTCAAATGGGAGCCAACCATCAGCTCCCTCATCAAAAAGGCCCAGCAGAGGATGTTCTTTCTGCGGCAGCTGAGGAAGCTCAAGCTACCCACCAAGATGTTAGTGCAGTTCTACACGGCCATCATCGAGTCCATCCTCACCTCCTCCATAACTGTGTGGTATGCAGGAGCCACTGCCAGGGACAGACTAAGGCTGCAGCGCGTCGTGCGCACTGCTGAGAAGGTGATAGGCTGCGAGCTCCCATCTCTCCAGGACCTGTACATCTCCAGGACCCGGAGGCGTGCTGGCCGGATCATAGCCAGTCCTTCACATCCTGGTCACGTGCTGTTTGCCCCCCTCCCCTCAGGTAGAAGGCTTCGGTCCATTCGGACTAAAACCTCCCGGCACATGAACAGCTTTTTCCCCTCTGCCATCAGACTACTGAACACTAAGTGACTTTTGACTCTCGTGCACCATGTACAGCAGCTCAACCAGACTCATGTCAATCATCACTGTTTTTCTGTTGCATTATTGACTGCACTATGTGGTACTTCACATTATCTGCTACATGCTAATTTTTTAAAACTGCCTTGACTAGTACTACTCATTATTACTAGTATTATTATTATTATTACTTATTATTATTATTTTTCTACACTTATTGCACGTTTCTAGTCCTTTAGTTTTTTAGTTTATCCCTTTTTCTCATTATGTTTTTAATGTTGCAGCATGGCACCGAGACAAATTCCTAGTTTGTGTATTACATGAACAATGGCAATAAATCTGATTCTGATTCTGAGATTCTGATTCTAATTGGCATCAAACTGGGGATTCTAAATTGTCCTTAGGTATGGATCTGAGAGTGAATGGTTGTCTGTCTCTCTGTGTTGGCCCTGCGATGGACTGGTGATCTGTCCAGGGTGTACCCTGCCTCTCGCCCAAAGATGCTGGGATAGGCTCCAGCCCCCCCCCCCCCCGCGACCCAAAAAGGATTAAGCAGAAGATGGATGGATGGATGGATGGATGGATACTTTGTTTCTATGGGCATGCACAGGGATGCACTAGTGAATATGTCATAAAAGATCACAAATAAGTGATCTGACAAACAAATAAACAAGGGTTCTGAAACAGTCGCAAATATTGGATGTCCCATTCATTTTCAATAATTAGGCATTCTGTCATTTTTTTATACTAGTGCATACCTGTGCATGCCCATAGAAACCAATTATAAGCAAGTACTTCTGTATGCCTGTAGAAAGCAGGTGTAAACAAGGGTGCAAGCAAGCATGGTTCAGTGATCCTGCCTTTGATCTTTGATGGTGTCATAGCAAGTCCTATGATCGTGAGTGATGACTGCCTTTGATCTTTGATGATGTCATAGTGAGTCCTATCTTTGATTATGCCATTGCAAGTGCTATGATCTTTGATGATGCCTGCATTTGAGCTTTGAAGATCGAGTCCTATGATCATGAGTGATGACTGACTTTGATCTTTGATGATGTACCTACAAGTACCTGGGTGTTCATCTGAACAATAAACTAGACTGGTCACACAATACCAACGCACTCTACAAGAAGGGACAGCGCAGGCTGTTCCTACTGAGGAGGCTCAGGTCTTTTGGTGTACAAGGGGCGCTGCTGAAGACATTCTATGGCACGGTGGTGGCATCAGCCATCACTTTTGGAGTGGTCTGCTGGGGCAGTGGCATTACAGCAGCCGATAGGAAGAGACTGAGCAAACTGATCAAGAAAGCTAGCTCTGTCCTAGAGCAACGCCTTGACCCAGTGGAGGAGATAGGAGAGAGAAGGATGGTGGCTAAACTGTCATCTCTGCTGGAGTCCGAGTCCCACCCTATGCAGGACATACTGAACGCACTGAGGAGCTCATTTAGCAGTAGACTACATCATCCTAGGTGCGCAACTGAGAGGTTTCGCAGGTCCTTCCTACCTACGGCTGTCAGACTTCATAACCTAAGCAGGGCTGCTCGCAGAGATAGCAAAAAGACGTGACAACCTAATAGTATTGAATGCAAAAGACGCAATAGACTTACACAAATGGACCCCTCCAGTATACAACTAGGACAATATCAGTCGCTACGGAGGGTGACAATATGTATGGGTACATATTCATACTATGTAGGATAACTAAGTAGACGGTTATGCTGTTTATTCCATCCATCCATCCATCCATCTTCTACCGCTTTTCCGGAGGTCCGGGTCGCGGAGGCAGCAGTTCAAGCAGAGAAGCCCAGACTTCCCTCTCCCCAGCCACCTGCTCCAGCTCTTCAGAGGGGATACCAAGGCGTTCCCAGACTAGCTGGGAGACATAGTCTCTCCACCGAGTCCTGGGTCTGCCCCGGGGTCTCCTCCCAGTGGGACGTGCCTGAAACACCTCAAGTGGGAGACGTCCAGGAGGCATCCTAATCAGATGCCCATACCACCTCAACTGACTCCTTTCAATGTGGAGGAGCAGCGGTTCTACTCTGAGCCTCTCCCGGATGACTGAGCTCCTCACCCTATCTCTGAGGGTGAGTCCAGCAATCCTACGGAGAAAGCTCATTTCAGCCGCTTGTATCCGCGATCTCGTTCTTTCGGTCATTACCCAAAGCTCGTGACCATAGGTGAGAGTAGGAACGTAGATTGACTGGTAAATCGACAGCTTTGCCTTAGAACTAAGCTCCCTCTTCACCACAACAGACCGGTACAACGTCCGCATCACTGCAGATGCTGCTCCAATCCGTCTGTCGATCTCTCGCTCCATTTTCCCCTCACTCGTGAACAAGACCCCAAGATACTTAAACTCCTCCACTTGGGGCAGGAGCCTGTCCCCAACCCGGAGAGGACAATCCACCTTTTTCCGGCTGAGGACCATGGACTCGGACTTGGAGGTGCTGATTCTCATCCCAGCCGCTTCACACTCAGCGGCAAACCGTCCCAGCAAGAGCTGTAGGTCATTGCTGGATGAAGCCAACAGGACAACATCATCTGCAAACAACAGAGCTGTTTATTCCATCTAGCTACAATGTGCCGCACTGTGTATATACAGTATATTTATATATTTATGTGTACGTATGTATATTCACTGCTCTTATTTTATTTTTCTTATCTTCTTAACCCCTTAACGCCTGAATTTATTTCCAATTATGAAAAAAAAAATTTCACTTGTGTTTTTGCTTTCAAGTAGATGCTAAATTAAGTTGAAAAAGTTAATTTGACTATAGCACATAAAATAGATATAATTTTAGGTATGATGCAAATTAGCGACAACAGGCATCTATGGTTAAAAAAATGGTAAAAAAGGCACCTGTTCCCATCTCAAGTATGAAGAATCTTTTATTTATGCAACAAAGTTATTTTCAACTCTCATGACTGCCAAACTATAACCCTAACCCTAACCCTAAACCTAACTCTAACCCTAGCAATCAGGAAATGGATGGTGCTCCGTCTCTGACCGTTCTTACGAGAAACTAATGCTTGCAAAAGGTTCCTAGGTATGTGCTGGAAGTGCTCCAACCGGAAGTGGAGGAATACAGACGGTATTTTGGTTGCATTTGGAGCGGAAGCGGTTTGATGCGAATTCGCGACAACAGGCGTCAAGGGGTTAATTATTGCTCTGAGTGTTGCTATCCCTGAGCTGTTGCAATCCTGGAATTTCCCCATTGTGGGACTAATAAAGGCTTGTCTTATCTTATCTTATCTTATCTTATCTTATGTCATAGTGAGACCTATGATCTCTGATAATGGCATAGCGAGTCCTATGATGCCTGCATTTGAGCTTTGATGATGGCATAGCGAGTCCTATGATCTTTGATGATGTCATAGCGAGTCTTATTATCATGAGTGATGCCTGTGTTTGATCTTTGATGATCAATCTCTGATGACCGAGTCCTATGAACGTGAATGATGACTGCCTTTGATCACTGATGATGTCATAATGAGTCCTATGATCTTTGATGACGGCATAGCGAGTCCTATCATGCCTGTATTTGATCTTTGATGATGTCATAGCGAGTCCTATGATCGTGAGTGATGCCTGCGTTTGATCTTTGATGATCAAGTTCTACGATCGTGAATGATGACTGCCTTTGATCTTTGATGATGTCATAAGATAAACCTTCATAGTGAGCCTTATGATCTTTGATGATGGCATAGCGAGTGCTATGATGCCTGCCTTTGATCTTTGATGAAGTCATAGCGAGTCCTATGATCGTTGATGTCATAGCAAGTCCTATGATCGTGAGTGATGCCTGCCTTTGATCTTTGATGTCCTATGATCCTGAGTGAGCATGAGTGATGCCTGCCTTTGATCTCTGATGTCATAACGAGTCCTATGACCGTGAGTGATGCCTGCCTTTGATCTTTGATGTCCTATGATCGTGAGTGATGCCTGCCTTTGATCACACACAGACACACATACAGATTTTCCTGACTCACTCTACTATGGTTAGACATCATGTAGCGATCACAGGCACATCATAGGCGATCCTATGATCTTTTAGCGAGTCCTATGGTCGTCACAGGCACAGACAGACAGACACATAGAGGATTCTTGAATTACCTATGGTCTATATGACGTCATATAGATATCATGTAGACATCATAGGAACATCACAGGCAATCCTATGATATGATGTTTTAGCGAATCCTATGGTCTATATGACATCATCTAGACATCATGTAGACATCATAGGAACATCATAGGTGATCTTATGATCTTTCAGCGAGTCCTATGGTCGTGACACACAGACACAGATTTCTTGAATTCTTCTTTTAGATTTGATTGGCGGTTGGCAACCAGCTTACAGGTGCATTACCACCACATACTTCACTTTATATCACTCTTCTTCTTCTTCTAGATCTGATTCAGGTGCATTACCACCACATACTTCACTCTGTATCATCACTCCATATATTTTGGCCATGGCTAAAAATAACATCACTCTATCGGCATCTTCTTCTTCCTCTCCCAGACCCGACCGGCGGCTGGCAACCAGCCCAAAGGCGCACCACCACCACCAACCTGACCTACACCACCCCACATCCCCACACAAGGAGTTCCGAACAGCTCCCCACGTGCAAAAAAACCCCCCACCCATCCTCATGTGAGGAATGGCTGCCTCTGTGGCCTATCACTTCACTCTATCAGCATCATCATACAGTATATCTACATATAACTGAAGAAATCCCCGTCTATATATAGAGTGAAGTGATTAGTGATGTTAGTGTAGCCACAGGTATGGGTTGACGCCGCCACCGAGGACACAGTCCAAGGACGGATAATTTTTTCACACATAAAGAGTTGTTCAGAACTCTTTATACAAAGATAGAGTGATGATAATCAAGTCAGTGGCAGTAATGCACCTGTAAGCTGGTTGCCATCCACCAATCAAATCTAAAAGAAGAAGAAAAAGTGATGTTAGCGCCCCTCCAGGGCGCAGGCATGCACAGTCTGGGGACAGATGATTTTTTTCGCACATGGGGAGTTGTTCAGAGCTCCTTGTGGGAGCTCCTTGTGCAGGGATATAGAGTGATGATACAGAGTGAAGTACGTGGCAGTAATGCACCTGTAAGCTAGTTGCCAACTGCCAATCAAATCTAAAAGAAGAAGAAGAAGAATTTACCAAGTTGGTGGCAGTAGGACACAGTCCAAGGACGGATAATTTTTTCACACATGGGGAGTTGTTCAGAACTCCTTATAAGAACTCCTTATACAAATAGAGTGATGATAATCAAGTCAGTGGCGGTAATGCACCTGTAAGCTGGTTGCCAACCACCAATCAAATCTAAAAGAAGAAGAAGAAGAAGAATTTACCCAGTAAGAGTTAAAATTGGTCTAGAAGCGGGAGAAGAAGGGATGCAGTCTGGCACAAGATGGAAATTGGATAAGGCAGACTGGGATAAATTTAAATATCTGTGTAAGACTAGATGTGAGCAGTTAAATAGTGAGGACATTATTGATGGGGAGAAATTTAGTGAAAGTGTCAGTGCGGTTATAATAGAGTCTGCAAATCAAACAATACCAAAAAGTACAGGTTATAGACAATGAAAGAATCTTCTTTGGTGGGATGATAATTGTAATAAAGCTATTAAAAATAGAAATAGGGCATTCAGACAAGTGAAAAAGCATCATACTTTGGAAGCAGTGATTGAGTACAAACGGTGTCAGGCAATCGTCCAGAAAACAATTAAAACAGCTAAGCATTTATTTTGGACACAGTATTGTAATACTATAGGAAGAGAAACACATTTATCAGATATTTGGGGAATGATTAAGAAAATGAGTGGTATTAGAAGAGAGTACAAAATACCAGTGTTAGACAGTAACTTTTGGCACAAACTTTAGTGAAGATTCATAGTTCAGAAAACCTACCAAACACAATTAGACAAAGCAGTGAAAGCACTTTATCCAAACACCCACACGTAAACATAAGGAAGAATACTTCAAGGGACACAACAGATTTGCCATTCACTCTATCAGAATTGAAAAGGGCTATTCTGAACTCGAAGCAGTCTTCACCAGGGAAGGATGGTGTATGTTATAGGATGTTGTCGCACATGGAGGAGAGTGTACTTCAAACAATATTAAAGCTATTAAATAAAGTTTGGGAAACTGGGAAGAGTCCAAGGGCATGGAAACAATCAGGCTACGGTCACACCGCAGGTTTTAATGCTCAATTCCGATTTTTTTGCACAAATGTGACCTGTATCTGATTTTTTAATGGTAAATGGCATTCACTTATATAGCACTTTTATTCTCATCTCTAGATGACCAAAGCGCTTTACAGATCCTGCTATCCACCCATTCACACACACATTTACACACTGATGGCGGCACAGCTGCCCAACATGGCACTGTCCAGACCCACCAGGAGCAATTGGGGGTAAAGTGTCTTGCCCAGGGACACAACAGCAGGATATCTGGGGAGAGCGGGATTCAAACCGCCAACCATCCAGTTACTGGACAACCTGCTCTACCTCCTGAGCCACTGCCGCCCCAGTTAATGACAGACTGAAAGGCACATATCCGATTTTTTCACACCAGACCCAGGCCACTTTCATATGTGGTCCTAATTCAGATACGTATCTGATATTTTCCAAAGTGGCCTCAGTCTGAACAGTCATGTCGCATGTCATCCGACTTTTTCCTCATTGAAGTGAGACAGACGCAACAATTCTGCTGTGGAGGATGCCGCAGGCATGGCAGATAGCTGATTTGGGCTCTCTTTTTTAATCAATCTTCTTCCCTTTATCACTGGATCATAATTTTGTCGGCTCCCACGGCACAACTTCAAAATTGCCGGGGGGGGGGGGCTGAAACCGTCAGACATTACAGGCGCACAGTAAAGGCAATTTTTTTTTTTTTTAAGTAACAGCACATTTACTGAATGCTGTAAACAACACAGTCCTGGCTGCTGTAATATGTAAATGACTGTGGAGTGCAACGGCCAGATAGGGGCATTAGAAAACACAGTCCAGGAGAGGAGAGTCTCTGGCGGCTCCTGCGCAGGACCCGTTTAATGCCGCTGGTACAATCCCTGCTGTTTATTACGGCGAGAGCCCTATTGTAATCGCTAGGATTATTCATTACTAAACTTATTTATACAGGTAATACCATTGAGACATGGGGTCTCATTTTCAAAACAGCTGTTTAATCGATCAGTTCTGTTAAAACAGAGCTGATCACAGTGGTCATCTGGCATGTAGAGGAATGAAGCTGGTCTCATTTATTTTGTGCATAAACATTTCTGAATGTTTTTAACATTTATTTTGCTGCGCTACATCAAAGGTGAAGAAGTTCTGTCTCTCCCCAATCGTTCGGGGCTCATATTTACTTTCGCAAACACAACACTGTGTCCGACGCTACATTTTCTTCGGCGCATGCGGGTCACTTCATAGCTGGAGACCGTTCATACTCCAGTCTGATGGGGGTCACATTTAAATTAAAATGTGAACGCCCACACAAAAAAATCAGATCTTGGCAAAAAATCAGAATTGAGCATCAAGGCCTGCAGTGTGACCGTAGCCTCAGTTATAGTACCAGTCTTAAAGCCAGGGAAAGATTCATCAGATCCCAATAATTATACGCCAATAGCTCTTACCTCACAGTTAGGGAAAACAATGGAAAGAATAGTGACTGAAAGGTTGAATTACATTTTGGAAGGAAAGGAATGTCTTTCTCCTTTTCAAAGTGGGTTCCAAAAAGACAGAAATACTATGGATTCCATTTTGCACCTAGAATCTGAAATTAGGAAAGCCCAGGTAAATAGGGAAAATGTGATAGCTGTCTTCTTTGATGTAGAAAAAGTGTATGACATGCTGTGGAAGGAAGGGTTGCTGATTAAATTAAATCAATTTGGTATTGAAGGTAATTTATACAATTGGGTATTATACTATTTCAGGCAAGCACGGTGGCGGGGTGGTTAGCAGTGCGGCAGCACAGCAACTCACCCTTGGCTGGGGGATCCTGGGGTTCGATCCCAGCCCCCGACCAACAGTGATCTGTGTGGAGTTTGCATGTTTTCTCCGTGTCTGTGTGGGTTTACTCCGGGATTTCTCTGGTTTCCTCCCAATGCCAAAAACATGCAAGTTAGGTTAATTGGCATCAAACTGGGGATTCTAAATTGTCCTTAGGTAAGACTGTGAGAGTGAATGGTTGTCTGTCTCTCTGTGTTGGCCCTGCGAACTGCCGATCTGTCCAGGGTATACCCTGCCTCTCGCCCAAGGATGCTGGGATAGGCTCCAGCCCCCCTGCGACCCAAAAAGGATTAAGCGGAAGAAGATGGATGGATGGGTATTAGATTTCCTGTATGATAGAACGACTGAGGTATGAGTTGGTACAGAGTACTCCAAAATATATCAAGTTGAAAATGGTACCCCCTAAGGCAGTGTGTGTAGCCCTGTTTTGTTTAATATTATGATTAATGATATTTTTGAAGGAATCAATAGAGGAATAGGGAAGGCCTTGTATGCAGATGATGGGGCCTTATGGATAAGGAGACGTAATCTTGTGTACATTCAGAGGAAAATGCAGGCAGCAATAGACCAGGTTGAACAATGGGTAAACCGATGGGCTTTTAAATTATCGGTCTCAAAGACAAAAATAATTTGGTTCTCTAAAAGTCACAAAGAAATTTCTTTAAATCTTTATGGTCAAAAGTTAGAGCAAGTAAAGGTAGTTCGGTATTTAGGTGTGTTGTTTGATGAAAAACTAACTTGGAAGCAGCACACTGAAAAAACTAAAGGAAAATATAAGAAAATAAATAATATTTTGAGATGTGTGGCAGGACAGGACTGGGGGCCTCTAAGGCCTCTCTGTTGAATGTGTATCGAGACTAATGAGAGCTACACTAGACTATGGATGTGTGGTGTTCATGTCGGCTGCTAACTGTCACCTGAACCAACTGGACATAGAGCAGACAAAGGCTCTTAGGATATGTTGTGGCGTATTTAAAACTTCTCCAGTATCAGCGATCAAAGCAGAGACGGGCGAAATGCCCTTAAGATTAAGAAGAACCAAATTAATGCTGGCATACTGAATCAAAAGGGGCATAAGAGGTCACATCCTGCAAAATCTATTCCTAATGATTGCTGGGAACACAATGAGTCCAACATTGGTAGCTTTGGATGGATAAGTGATGCCATTGCTGAGCAGGCAGGATTAAAACACAGATTTTAGCCCAACGGTCCTGTGGTCTGTTATTCCTCCATGGCTGTTGCCATGGAGGAATAACCAGGAGGAATCAGAGGAATCTACCAGTGCCAAGATGCCACTGGTAGATTTTGAAATGCATCAACTGAGGAGGCAACACAAGCAATCAGCAACAGATTATATAGTGCATAAATATATTGAACAGAACTTCAGAAACAGGCTGATAGCATTTACTGATGGTTCCAAGGATCCTGCAACTGGTCGTAGTGAAGCTGCAATATACAGTACATTCCTCAGTATAAAATATCAATCAATAAAAGAACCAGTAATCACTTATCAGCATACACAGTTGAGCTAGTTGCTATTATATTAGCTTTACAATGGTTGGAGATAAATTATAGGAATTATGCAGTCATTGATTCAGATAGATGGGCAGCTCTCGAGAGTGTCCAGTCACTGCAGTCATGTAGGCAGGACCTAATTGTAGAAATCCACTCCTTAATTTACAACCTCTACAGTAAAGGTCAGTCAATAAACTTCCTTTGGGTTCCAGCCCATGTTGGAATAGAGGGTAATAAGGATGTGGATTTATTAGCAAAACAATCATTAAAATTCGAAGCAATAAATCTGGAAATTTCACTCAGTCGGGCAGAAGGCAAAGCAATAATTAAAAATTATATAGTGGGAAAGTGGCAAGAATACTGGGACTCAATAGATACAGGAAGACATCTTTATGACATTCAAAAGCGGGTGGACTCTGGAATGGGAGTTGGCAGAAACAGGAAAGAAAAGATATTCATCACCCGATTAAGAACAGGACATACTACTTTCAACCAGACGCTACACAGAATAGGTAAACACCCAACTGGCAGCTGTGCACATTGTGGTCTCCGGAAACAGTTCACCATGTTTTGCTGGAATGTCAGGGATACCAGGAACAAAGGAAACATCTGATTGCAGTTATGGAAAGGGTACATTTAAGTTTTGTTTTGGAAAACATGTTAGGAACATCAGTCAAAGAAATATATGTAGGTCTATTTAGATATTTAAGTGCAACTGGATTAATTAAAAGAATTTAGGGGGGTTTTTTTCCTCTGCCATTCTCTTGTCCACACTCCAACCCGGTGGCATACCTGCCAACTTTTCAAACCTGAAAAGCCTAGTAGCTAGCCGGGGTCCAGGGGCCGATGCTAATGCTAATAATGCTAATGCTAATAATAATAATGCTAATATTTGCCAAACAAATATTAGCATTAAATCTAGCTAAATGTAGCTAACAACCTCATGTTTCTTCAACTTTCAAACCTGAAAAGCCTAGTAGCTAGCCGGGGTCCAGGGGCCACAGGCCCCGGTAGGTCCAGGACAAAGTCCTGGTGGGGGGTTCAGGGGGGCAAAGCCCCCCGACGCCAAACACATATTAGCATTAAATCAAGTTAGAATGTAGCTAACAACCTCATATTTCTTCAACTTTCAAACCTGAAAAGCCTAGTAGCTAGCCGGGGTCCAGGGGCCGCAGTGTCAAACAAATATTAGCATTTGACATAGAAGTCACATATTAATTATATTAAAGGTAAAATATCTAAATCAATTGCAATACTACACAGAGCAAAATATTTGCTGAATCAACCCACATTATATACTTTGTATCATTCATTAATACTCCCATACATGACATATTGTATTGAAGTATGGGGAAATACATATAAAACAAACATATATCCAGTCTTTATGCTTCAGAAGAGAGCTATTAGAATAATAAACAAAGCTGCTTACAGGGAACCAACAAATCCACTTTTTCTTAAATTAAAAGCTCTCAAGTTGAAAGATCTGGTTGACTTTAAAACTGCAGTAATAATGTTTAAAGCTAAGAATCTATCACTGCCTGCAAATATCCAAAAGTTGTTCCAAATAAGGGAGAAACAATATCATTTCAGAGGAACATGTATATTTCAAAAACCTTCAGTGAGAACTACCACCAAGCAACACTGTGTTTCAGTCCAAGGAGTCAGATTATGGAACGATTTTGGACCTGAATTAAAATCATGTACAACGCTTGAACAATTTAAACAAAAACTAAAGGAAGAAATACTCCAAACATATATACAAGATGACATGTAAAATCACATAAGGATTGTCATATCCAGTCTGTGTTGTGTTGTTACTTAGGTTTTTTTTGTCACATTTTGTCTTAGCTTTGTTCCGAATTGTAATCGCTCTTGTTTTATTTTTCTTTTGAATTCTTGGATGGAATATGGGTGGGCAATATAAGCTGCGGCTTCAGCCATCACCCATTTCAGATAACTTATGTTGAACTGTATAATCAGAGGAGTTCTTGTTTAACCTTGTTAAACGACCTTGTTGGATTTTTTCGCCTTTGTTATATTATTCTGTTTCTTTTTAATCTTTACTTTTAATCTATCCGAAATAAAGATTCATTCATTCATTAAATTTGCATTCAAAAGACTATCTTAACACTGCATAGAACTTTGAATAGGCCAGATGTGATGTATTATGAATACCAGAAAAGCACTCGGAGAGCGCAGACCTCCGCCAAGCGCCACAGTTCCCCCCATACAGTGTTTAACATCATAAATAAAATATTGAAAATGGCCCTATCTCGCAATGTTAAATAAAAAAAAAAAAAAAAGAATCCTTTAAAAAATTCCTGGATCCAGACGGTGATCCGGATCACCACCAAAATCTAATCATCTGTAGGATACCCCATTTCTGACAATCTGTGAAAATTTCATGAAAATCCGTCCATAACTTTTTGAACTAGAAAAGCACTCGGAGAGCGCAGACCTCCGCCAAGCGCCACAATTCCCCCCATACAGTGTTTGTGTGTACGTTTTCAGATTCCTTAAGCATGTAAACATATGACTAGCAATTGGATTCACAATGATTATTTGTTTATTTGACAGGGACAGTGCAATAAACACACAATTAATCAATGACAATCAATCTGATAGTGATAGGATTAGTGGTTCAGTAGTAAAAGCATTGCCTCCTTGGCGGAGGTAATAAACTGAAGTGTTGCTGTTGTGTCCATCTCCTCCACTGACGGATGCAAATTGGGTAGACAGGTTGCCGTGGGTTTTATATTATATTATTTTGGGGTTTCGCTCCGCGGCAAACAAGAATTTAGAAGCTTCGCCAGCAGAGAGCTTGTTATTGCGCAGCGCGTATGGCTGGCCGGTGAATTTCTGCCAAATGCACAGCGCCTATGGCTGGCCGGGGAATTTCTGCCAAATGCGCAGCGCCTATGGCTGGCCGGTGAATTTCTGCCAAATGCGCAGCGCCTATGGCTGGCCGGTGAATTTCTGCCAAATGCGCAGCTCCTATGGCTGGCCGGTGAATTTCTGCCAAATGCGCAGCGCCTATGGCTGGCCGGGGAATTTCTGCCAAAGAATCCATCGGCGGACAGCTGCCCGTGTGAGGTTTTGCAGTTGCGCGCAAACACAAGCACGCTGGCGGGCCCAGGCCAGCAGTGTTTTCCGCGTGCTTTTGTGCCTAAAACGTTGAAGAACGCAGAGTTTGTGTTGCAGACACGACGACCAGCGCCCTCCATTGCGCCTGCGCACATGTTGAAAATGGCCCTATGTCACAGTGTTGAAAAATGCTTTAAAAAAATTCCTGTATCCAGACGGTGAACCGGATCACCCCCAAAATTTAATCAGTTCTTCCTTGTACCATTTCCAACAACGCCTGAAAGTTTCATGGAAATCCGTCCAAGACTTTTTGAGTTATCTTGCTAACCAACAGACAAACAGACAGACAGACAGACAAACACACAAACACACAAACCCCGGCAAAAACATAACCTCCTCCTGGACTTTTCGGCCTGGCGGAGGTAATTATCTTGCTAACAAAGAAATAGACAAACAGACAAACCAACGCTGATGATCACATAACCTCCTTGGCGGAGGTAACTAGAAGACTAGAAATATCAGCAGGGTATACTAGCACTGTATAACACACGTGCGTAAATGACGGCAAAATCGCTCTGATATTTTATGTGTTTACATGATACACCAAGCATGACAAGGCTTGCAATTACACAGCACATGTTCTTCAGAATCTTAGGCATTATATAAAATGTATTCTCCCTTTAGATTTCGAATCCATGGTCCATTTGCCAGGATTGAAGTGCAGTCGCGAACGTCTGCAGCAGTTTACATCGTGTTTACATCTCGCCATGTACGCATGCCTCTCCGGGATTTCGCGCGAGAATAGAAACCTCAATACCCTCAATAGCGATAGCATTAGCTTAGCAAATGCTTCAGGTAAAGCGTAGCAGCGAACCACGAAAAGAAACGCGACTCAGTTTACTCACAGAGTCCGGTGAAAGGCGAATAAAGGGGTATTTCTACTTCAAAAGCTGGTTCAACCAAGGTGGAAATTCAGCCTGTGCGTGTGCGTCACAAATGTTGATCCGATATTCGCTGTTGGTTATTTTAGTGGCAAAATTAGCAACTTTGTCTCAGCACTGAAAAAGTGTGACTATCCCGGCCGCCATCACGTGTTGCTCTGTTCTAAATTTAGATACGATTCCTAACAATCTCGTGTTTGGAATTGCTTTCGTGTTTTTTTTACGATTTAAAATTTTTGACTGAATTTTTAGTGAAAAACCGTAATTTTGATTAATAAAACCGTAACCCGGAATGGGGTCTTGAAAACCGGAACCATTACGGCAAAACCGGAGTAGTTGGCAGGTATGCCATAATGATCTTTCATAATGATCGCTGTGTACGCCCCTCCCGACGCGGACACGCGCGAAGCTCAGCGCGTGCTCGCGGATCACATTCAACACACAGAGCGGAGTTTTCCAGACTCGCTGATTATTGTGGCTGGTGACTTTAATCAGTGCAATCTGAGCCACGATCTCCCCCGCTACAAACAGTTTATTAAATGCCCCACCAGAGGATTAAACACACTGGATCACTGTTACACCACAGTGAAAGACGCATATCGCGCTGTCCCTCGAGCTGCGCTGGGATTATCTGATCACGTGATGGTTCACCTCATTCCCACATACAGACAGAGATTGAAGCTCACTAAACCTGTTGTGAGCACTACGAAGATACGGACCAGTGATGCTGAGGAGAAGCTGGAAACGTGCATGGAAATATCTGACTGGGGCATGCTTAAAGGAGCCACGCATGATCTGGATGAGTACACGGACACTGTGAACTCATATATCCACTTTTGTGAAGAGAACATTCTTCCATCACGCACCAGGGTGAGTTACTCTAATGACAAACCCTGGTTCACAGCTAAGCTCAGACAGATCAGGAAGGAGAAGGAAGCAGCGCTGAAAAGTGGAGACAGGGACTGCTACAGGGAGGTTAAATACCGGTTTAACAGAGAGCTGAAGAGGGCTAAATCTCTATACTCAGAGAGACTCCAGCAGCAGTTCACTGCTAATGATTCGGCTTCCGTGTGGAGAGGACTGAGGCAAATCACCAACTATCGACCTAAGGCTCCTAAAGGTCAGGATGACAAAGCCCTTTGTCAGAGACTGTCCCAACACTATGCCCGTTTTGACACCTCGTCATCTGTGTCCAACTCCCCCCCTCCCTCCAGCTCCACAGCCTCCACATTCCCTACTTCATTTAAGGCACCCCCCCCTCCTCCCCCCCTCCCCTTATCATCAGTGAGCAGGATGTGCTCAAACAGTTCTCCAGACTGAACCCGCGCAAGGCCCCCGGCCCAGACGGCGTGTCTCCCTCCACCCTGAGACTCTGTGCGAAACAGCTGGCTCCTGTATTCACAGACATTTTTAACACCTCCCTTAAGTTATGCCACGTGCCGTCCTGCCTCAAATCCTCCACCATCATCCCTGTCCCCAAGAAGCCACGGATCACTGGACTTAATGACTACAGACCTGTAGCGCTCACCTCTGTAGTCATGAAGTCCTTTGAGCGCCTGGTCCTGTCCCACCTCAAGTCCATCACCACCCCTCTCCTGGACCCGCTGCAGTTTGCCTACCGAGCCAACAGGTCTGTAGACGATGCAGTCAACCTGGCCCTCCACTCCATCCTGCAGCACCTGGACTCCCCGGGAACCTACGCCAGGATCCTGTTTGTGGACTTCAGCTCCGCATTCAACACCATCCGCCCCGCTCTGCTCCGGGACAAGCTGTCCCTGCTCAACGTGCCTGACTCCCTCTGCAGGTGGATCATCGACTTCCTGACGGACCGGAGGCAGCATGTGCGGCTGGGAAAGACTGTCTCAGACTATACTAGCATCAGCACCGGATCACCCCAGGGCTGTGTACTTTCCCCCCTACTCTTCTCCCTTTACACCAACTCCTGCACCTCCAGCCACCAGTCTGTCAAGTTGATCAAGTTTGCGGATGACACCACCCTCATCGGGCTCATCTCCAACGGCGACGAGTCCGCCTACAGGAGAGAGGTGGCCCAGCTGGCGTCCTGGTGCAGCAATAACAACCTGCAGCTGAACGCTCTGAAGACAGTGGAGATGATTGTAGACTTCAGGAAAGTCACTACTCCTCTGCCCCCCCCCTCACCCTCTCAGGCTCTCCCATCACCACTGCTGATTCCTTCCGCTCCTAGGCACTACCATCACCAGGGACCTCAAATGGGAGCTGACCATCAGCTCACTCATCAAAAAAGCCCAGCAGAGGATGTTCTTCCTGCGGCAGCTGAGGAAGCTCAAGCTACCCACCAAGATGTTAGTGCAGTTCTACACAGCCATCATCGAGTCCATCCTCACCACCTCCATAACCGTGTGGTACGCAGGAGCCACTGCCAGGGACAGACTAAGGCTGCAGCGCGTCGTGCCGCACTGCTGAGAAGGTGATCGGCTGCAAGCTCCCATCTCTCCAGGATCTGTACATCTCCAGGACCCGGAGGCGTGCTGGCCGGATCATAGCCGATCCCTCACAACCCTGGTCACGTACTGTTTGCCCCCCTCCCCTCTGGTAGAAGACTTCGGTCATTCAAGACTAAAACCTCCCGTCACATGAACAGCTTCTTCCCCTCTGCCATTAGACTGCTGAACACTAAGTGACTCTCGTGCACCATGTACAGCAGCTCAACCCAGACTCATGTCAATCATCACTGTTTTCTTCCTGCATTACCGACTGCACTATATAGTTCTCCACAGTATCTGCTGCTGGCTAATATATATTTTAACTGTTGACCAGTATCACTTAATCTTATCCTACACTTTATTACATGTATAGTTTATTTCTCTTATCTTATCATGTTTAATGTTGCAGCATTGTACCGAGACAAATTCCTAGTTTGTGTACTACATGAACAATGGCAATAAACCTGATTCTGATTCTGATTCTGATTCTGGTATGCGGTGGGAGGCAGTGGTGCGCCTGTGGGCTGGTGGCCAGCCGCCGATCAAATTTAAAAGAAGAAGGACACAGAGTGATGATAATCAAGTCAGTGGTGGGTAATGCACCTGTAAGCTGGTTGCCAACCGCCAATCAAATCTAAAAGAAGAAGAAGAAGCATAGAGTAATGATATAGAGTGAAGTATGTGGCGGTATGCACCTGTAAGCCTGGTTGCCAACTGCCAAATCAAATCTAAAAGAAGAAGAAGAAGAAGAAGAAAACAATACTGGACAACAATAGTAATGATGCCATGGCAGTGACACAACATAGTCCAGTAGGTGGCGGTAATGCACCTGTAAGCTGGTTGCTAACCACCAATCAAATCAGATAGATAGATAGATAGATAGATGTACTTTATTGATCCCACACTGGGAAATTACTGTAACAGCAGCATAACAGTAGGCAACCAAATGACAGAAACCCACACATGACAGACAAAGGGATTACCCATGGAAAGTAAAACAAACACTACTATAAAAACCTATATACATCATAGCTGAATATATGGTGACCCATATAAACACATGAATCATACCCGCTGCACAACGCAGGACTATCAGGAGCAGAGTGAAATGTGAGGTACCAGTTAGACTGTAAGGTGCAGTATGGCAGCATAGTTATGACCAGAGAATACAATATCATAATGAGTTATCGTACAGTGAAATAGCATGCGGCAGGAAAGATTTCCTGTACCTGCCGTTCAACAGCGAAGCTGTAGAGTCTATTGGAAAAAGTGCTCCGCTGTCTGTCCAGTGTGTGGTGGAGGGGGTGATCAGGATTGTCCATGATGGATCGCAGTTTATTTAGTGTTCTCCTCTCCACCACTGTCTCAAAGGTTTCTGGCCTGAGACCAATTACAGAGCCAGCCCTCTTCATTATCTTGTCAAGTCTGTTGGTGTCACTGGCCCTGATACTGCTACCCCAACAGACAGCAGCAAAGAAGATGGCATTGGCAACAACGGTCTGGTAGAAAAACTCCAGCATCCTGCTGGCACACGTTGAAGGATCTCAGCTTCTTCAGGAAGTAGAGGTCTGCTCATCCCCTTCTTGTGCGCAGCATCAGTGTTGGATCTCCAGTCAACCCGCTGCTGATCCTGACCACCCAGATATTTGTAGTCCTCAACACCCCCACATATCCCCCCCTAATCTGCAATGGCTGAGAAGGTGTCCTCTTCTTCCTGAAAGTCAATCACCATCTCTCCTGGTCTTTCTGACATTCAGCCTCAGGTGATTCTGTTCTGTCCACTCCACAAATTGCCTACCAGTGCCCTGTACTCCCCCTCCTCTCCCCCTCTTATACACCCCACAACAGCTGAGTCATCAGAGAATTTCTGCAGGTGGCATGACTCAGTATTGTACTGAAAGTCAGTGGTGTATAAGGTGAAGAGAAAAGGAGAGAGCACAGTCCCCTGTGGAACTCCCGTATCACTAACCACCACGCCAGACAAGACACTGCCCAGTCGTACAAACTGTGGCCTGCCTGTCAGGTAGTCAGTAATCCAGGAGATCACAGAGCTGTCGACCCCCATCACTCGCAGCTTCTCAGCCAGCAGCAGTGGCTGGATGGTGTTAAAGGCACTGGAGAAATCAAAAAATGTGATTCCCACAATGTCTCCTCCACCATCCAAGTGCAGATGGGATTGTTGCAGCAGACAGATGACAGCGTCTTCAACTCCTAAATAGGGCTGATATGCAAACTGCAGAGGGTCCAGCCATGTCTTCACCTGCAGCCTCAGGTGGGCTAAGACCAGTGTCTCCAGACCATCACATGAGACATGAGATGTGTGGTCGATAGTCATTCAGGTCCGATGGAGATGACTTCTTGGGGACAGGAACCAGGCAAGATGTCTTCCACAGCACCGGTACTGTCTCCAGACTCAGGCTCAGGTTGTTGTCACTTCATCAAAGGCGCCCCCCCCCATCCTCCCCCCTGCCCTTGCCATCAGTGAGCAGGACGTGCACAGACAGTTCTCCAGACTGAACCCGCGCAAGGCCCCCGTTCCGGACGGCGTGTCTCCCTCCACCCTGAGACACTGTTGCGGAGGAGCATGACTCCTGTCTTCACAGACATTTTTAACGACCTCCCTGAAGTCATGCCACGTGCCGGCCTGCCTCAAAACCTCTACCATCGTCCCCTGTCCCCAAGAAGCCACGGATCACTGGACTTAACGACTACAGACCTGTAGCGCTCACCTCTGTAGTCATGAAGTCCTTTGAGCGCCTGGTCCTGCCCCACCTCAAGACCATCACCACTCCCTCCTGGACCTGCTGCAATTCGCCTACAGAGCCAACAGGTCTGTGGATGACGACAAGTCCAACCTGGCCCTCCACCTCCATCCTGCAGCAACCTGGACTCCCCGGGAACCTACGTCAGGAATCCCTGTTTGTGGACTTCAGCTCTGCATTCAATACCATCCGCCCCGGCTCTGCTCCAGGACAAGCCTGTCCCTGCTCAACGTGCCTGACTCCCTCTGGCAGGTGGATCAATCGACTTCCTGACGGGACCGGAAGGCAGCATGAGCGGCTGGGAAAGACTGTTCCTGACCTCTGGTTAGCATCAAGCACCCCGGATCACCCCAGGGCTGTGTACTTTTCCCCCCTGCTCTTCTCCCTGTACAACCAACTCCTGCACCTCCAGCCACCAGTCTGTCAAGCTTATCAAGTTGCGGACGGACACCACCCTCATCGGGCTCATCTCCAACGGCGACGAGTCCATCTACAGGAGAGAGGTGGCCCAGCTGGCGTCCTGGTGCAGGCCACAACAACCTGCAGCTGAACGCTCTGAAGACAGTGGAGATGATCGTGACTTCAGAAAAATCACAACCCCCTCTGCCCCCCCTTACCCTCACAGACTCTCCCATCACCACTGCAGATTCCTTCCGCTTCCTGGGCACCACCATCACCCGGGACCTCATTGGGAGCCGACCATCAGCTACCTCATCAAAAAGGCCCAGCAGAGGATGTTCTTCCTGCAGCAGCTGAGGAAAGCTCAAGCTACCCACCAAGATGTTGGTGCAGTTCTACACGGCCCATCATCGAGTCAATCCTCACCACCTCCATCACCGCTGTGGTACGCAGGAGCCACCGCCAGGGACAGACTAAGACTGCAGCGTGTTGTGCGCGCTGCTGAGAAGGTGATCGGCTGCAAGCTCCCATCCCTCCAGGGACCTGTACATCTCCAGGACCCGGAGGCGTGCAGGGTCGTATCATAGCCAACCCTTCACACCCCTGACACGCACTGTTCTGCCCACCCTCCCCTCAGGCAGAAGACTTCGGTCCATTCAGACGAAAACCTCCCGCTACATCGAACAGCTTCTTCCCCTCTGCCTTCAGACTGCTGAACACTAAGTGACTTTAGTAGACTCTCGTGCACTACGTACAGCAGCTCAACCGACTCATGACATTATCACTGTTTTCTTTTTGCACTACCCGACTGCACTATGTGGACGCTCCACAATATCTGCTGCTTGTTAATATATTTAAAAATTGCATAGATTAGTATTACTTAGTCATATTCAACCTTTTATTGCATGCATAGTTTTTTATCTTTAGTGCTACTCCATGTTTAATGTTGCAGCATTGCACCGAGACAATTCCTAGTTTGTGTACTACATGAACATTGGCAATAAATCTCATTCTGATTCTGATTCTGATTACAGGTGTTTCAGTACCGCAGCTAGCTGGTTGGCACAGGTCTCAGGATCCTGGCGGAGATGCCATCAGGGGCCGACCGGCCTTCCGCTGATGGAGTCTCTCCAGCTGTTTCTTAACCTGGTCTATAGTCACAGTGATGGGAGGGAGGGGGCCTGGTGTCCCCCGAGGAGGAGGAGGGGGTGAGGGGGGAGATGAGAGAGGTGCTACACAGGAGGGTGGGGGGGGGGTCTGGCGTGTTTGTTGGGGGTGACAGACTGTGATTTGAACATATTTAAAACAGATTCAGGACTTCTGGTTATGGCGGCTTGCTGAAGAGACGCATGTAAGACTGCTCTGCTACTCAAATCTCTAAATCCTTTCTAAAAACCAATTCATATGCGTCAACCGGACCCGACAACAACACCAGTGTTAAAAAGAATACCGATGGCCACCAAAGAAGACAAACCGTGGCCAGATACATCAATCCAGCTTGACTAATTTTGCAACTACAACTACTAAGATAAGCTAATCGCTAGCAACATGAATCCTACACTGATACTGGCGCATTGACCCAAGAAGCAGTCGGAGGCGGACATTACTGGCACTACTGGTATTACTGAGTCCAGTACCACTTTGGCAACTATACTAGCAGCTATCAACAACATGAAGTCTGAGTTCTCATCTAAATTTGATGGTATCATCACCACTATGGAAAACGTGAGGAAGGACTTGACAGACTGCTCAGAAAGAGTCACACAGGCAGAGGCGAGGATTTTGACAACAGAAGATAATGCAACCGTGCTCCAAGAGAAAGTGAAAAATCTAGAGAGGAAAAATAAAGACCTCGAAGAGAAAGTACTGGACCTGGAGGCTCGGTCACGTTGCTCCAATGTAAGGCTTGTTAATCTACCTGAGGGCGCAGAGGGCGAGGACACCTGTGGCTTTCTGGAGAGCTGGATACCGGAGGCGCTGGAGTTGGCTCCGCTCCGGGGGACAATTATGGTGGAAAGAGCACACAGGCTTGGACCAAGACGACAACATGAGACTAACTCTGCACCGAGGACCCTTATAATGAAGTTCCTGAATTATAAGGACAAGGAAGCGGTGATGACAGCGGCCAGGGCAAAACGGCAGATCCTCTATAAAAACCAGCCGGTGAGATTCTACCATGACATGACAGTGGAGACGCACAAGAGGCTGAAAGAGTTTGAGGAGGCAAGGCGGCAACTTCAGTCACTGGGGCTCCGATACGGCATGATCCCTCCTGCCCGGCTTATAGTGATCTACAAAGACCGCTCACACATCTTCAACAGCGCGGATGAAGCCGAACACTTCATTAAGAAGATCCAGTCGGAAAATGAGGGATTGAGGTATTGCTGAGCAGAGGACACCATAAGAAATGTAATCTAAATTGCTGTTGGTACATTACTCTGATATCCCGCATTTGCAGAGACAGAAGTGGAGGACAGAGTTAAGTTGTCTAATTTGATACACTGTTCTGAGGCTCTCTCCCTCCCCTGTCTATAGATAAGAAACATCTCTCTGATTTAATATACAATGCTTAATTCAGGAGGTTACAGTATAGGTAGCGCTTTTCATTTGTTGGGTTGTTCTAACAAAAATTGTTTGAATTATAGTAGCAGAGCAGTTAGGTTTATCCAGTTTTTTTTATTACTATTATTATGCATCAGCATAGTTATACTGTTCCCCACATTGTGTGGACCAGCTCTTTGCTTTCTGGAAGTCCAATATTTGAGAGGGGTCGGGGGGCAACCTGGAGGGACCACTCTCAGGTGTGTGTTAATGGCCAAGGGAAATTATTTTGTTTTTGGTTCCTTTTTCCCTTTGTTTGGTCTGAAATTACTTAAAATGTTGGGGAAATTCAAAGTTACTTGTCTATATGTCTGTTGCACTAAAGGTTAAAATTACATCCTGGAATTGCAGAGGGATACAAAAAACAAAAAAGGTCAAACAAGTTATAAGATAAGATAAGATAAGATAAGATAAGATAAGCCTTTATTAGTCCCACAACAGGGAAATTCCAGGATTGCAACAGCACAGGGATAGCAACACTCAGAGCAACAATCAGAAGGCAAGAAAAAAAAAAAAACAAGCAAGCAAGAGCAGCTAATATACATATGTACATATTACTATAAAATATATATATATACACACACACACACACAGACACACAGTGCAGAGCATTGTAGCTGGATGGAATAAATATATGAATATATGAACACACAGTGCAGAGCATTGTAGCTAGATGGAATAAATATGTAAATATATAAACACCCACAGTACGGAGCATTGCAGCTAGGTGGAATAAATATGCAAGTATATAAACACACACAGTGCGGAGCAATGTAGCTAGATGGAATAATATGTAGATATATAAAAACACAGTGCGGAGCATTGTAGCTAGATGGAATAAATATATAGATATATAAATATAAACACACCCAGTGCAGAGCATTGTAGCTAGATGGAATAAATATGTAAATATATAAACACACACAGTGCAGAGCATTGTTGCTAGGTGGGATGAAACAGCATAACCGTCTACTTAGTTATCCTACATGGTATGATTATGTGCCCATACATATTCTCACCCTCCATAGCGACCCGGTATGTTCCTAGTTGTATGCCGGAGAGGACCATTGTGTAAGTCTATTGCATCTTTTGCATTCAAAAAAAAAAAACTATTAGTTTGTTACGTCTTTTTGCTATCTCTGCGAGCAGCCCTGCTTAGGTTATACAGTCTGACAGCCGTTGGTAGGAAGGACCTACGAAACCTCTCGGTTGTGCACCTGGGATGATGTAGTCTGCTGCTAAATGAGCTCCTCAGTGCATCCAGTATGTCCTGCATAGGGTGGAACTCGGACTCCAGCAGAGATGACAGTTTAGCCACCGTCCTTCTCTCTTCCTATCTCCTCCAATCGGATCAAGGCGTTGCCCCAGGGACAGAGCTAGCTTTCTTAATCAGTTTGTTCAGTCTCTTCCTATCGCTGCAGTAATGCCACTGCCCCAGCAGACCACTCCAAAAGTGATGGCTGATGCCACCACCGTGTCATAGAATGACTTCAGCAGCGCCCCTTGTACACCAAAAGACCTGAGTCTCCTCAGCAGGAACAGCCTGCGCTGTCCCTTCTTGTAGAGTGCGTCAGTATTGTGTGACCAGTCTAGTTTATTGTTCAGATGAATACCCAGGTACTTGTAGGATGTCACCATCTCGATGTCTGTTCCCTGTATATTTACTGGTGCTGTGAGGGGCTGCCCATGCCTGCGGCAGTCCACCACCAGCTCCTTAGTTTTCCTCGCGTTGATCTGGAGGCAGTTCCGATGGCACCAGTCCACAAAGTTCTGGATAAGCCCTCTGTACTGTTATGAACAGGATTAAAATATTACAATCTAACACAGTATTCCTTCAAGAAACCCACCTAACCCATGAAGATGAACTTAAAGTGAGGAGGAGGTAGAAGGGGAAATTTTTGTCAGCCCCTTTTACCTCTCAGGCAAGAGGTGTCATGATATTGGTCCATGATTCTGTTCCACTACAGATTCACAAAGTTATTAAGGACAAGGCAGGACGTTACTTGATTATTCAAGGGAAAATTCTCAGGGAACAATTAATTCTGATAACTATTTATGCCCCAAATACAGATGAGCCAAAATTTTTCCAAGACCTATTCTTTATTATTGCTTCTTTACCTGGTGCTTGGATTATGGCGGGCGACTTCAATTGCACTTTAGATCCACGGAAAGATAAAAGTTCAGGAACAGATCGATCACAATCAGGAAGCAGGCGTGTCATTCATCATTTCATGAAAGAAATGAATTTGATTGATGTGTGGAGGGAAGATAATCCCAATGATAAAAAATATTCATGCTTTTCTAGTACACATCAGTCATATTCCCGCATAGACTTTTTTCTGGTTTCAGCAATACTAAAATGTAAAATAAAGAAGGTTTCCTATGATGCCATACTCCTGTCAGATCACGCCCCAAACTCTTTAGTTTACTATGATCCCAAACTGACTTGTAATACTCCTAAATGGAGATTTAAAACAAAATGGTTGGCGGATACAGGCTTTGTTACCTTTCTTGATGAACAGATTAAATTCTATTTTGAAACAAACACAACAGAGACCTCAGGAAGTACCAGATGGGAAGCGTTTAAGGCATTTATTAGGGGACAAATAATTAATATCACTAGCTCCAAAGCCAAAGAAACTTATAGGAATACAAAATCACTAGAAGCAAAAATAAAGAAATTAGAAGAAGAATACTACCAATCAGGCTCTCAAGTTACTCACCAAGAACTACTTCTACTAAGAGCGCAATACAATGAAATATCTTCAACAAAAGCTTTATCAGGTTTACTACGACTTAAACAGACATTCTATGACCAAGGTGAAAAACCCGGCAGAGTGCTGGCATGGCGCATCAAACAAATGCAGAATGAAAGACTTATAACTTCATTACAAAATGGTAATAATGAGACTATTGTGGACCCAATTGGAATAAATGAAACCTTCAAGAATTTTTTTTGAAAAGCTTTATAGTTCAGAAATACTGTAGGTCTAGATACATCTGAATTAAATAATTTCTTGGACCACATTCAGATTCCCAGGATATCAGAAGAGATTAAAGAAGAACTAGAGAAAGACATGACTTTAATGGAATTATCTGCTGCCATTAACAGTATTAAAGGAGGGGAAACCCCGGGGCCAGATGGGATACCCATTGAAGTTTATAAAATGTTCAAACATAGAGTCATGCCACCACTATTAGAAATGTTTATGGAATCTTTTCGTAATGGAATCCTTCCAACATCCTTAAGAGGAGCTCTAATCACTTTGTTGCCAAAACCTGGCAAACCAAATAACAACTGTGAAAATTTTAGGCCAATAAGTCTTTTAAATGTGGATTTAAAAATTTTGAGTAAGATTATAGCCAGGCGACTTGAGAAAATAATTCCAAATATTATTGACAAAGATCAAAATGGCTTTATACAAGGTAGGCAAGGCTTCCATAATGTTAGGAGAATCCTAAATATATTGATTGAGGAAAAAGGGGCAGCAGATACAGCATTACTGTCATTAGACGCCGAAAAAGCATTTGACAGAGTGGAATGGCTATATTTATTTGAGATCCTTACACGTTTTGGTTTTGGAGAAAACTTTAATAAGTGGATAAAACTACTTTATAAAGAGCCATATGCTGAAATCATGACTAATCGTAATATATCTAAATCTTTTAAAATACAAAGAGGATGTAGACAAGGAGATCCCTTATCCCCTTTACTGTTTATTATGGCTATAGAACCTCTGGCAATAGCTGTAAGAATACACCAAAACATAACAGGCATATTAGTTGGGCAACAGGATCACCGTCTAGCTCTATCTGCGGATGACATAATAATCTTTCTGAAAAAGATGGAAATATCCATTCCTGAACTATTAGACCTCATCAATATATTTGGAAAAATCTCAGGATATAAATTAAACAAATCAAAATCATCAATTATGTTCCTAAATCAATTAGAAAGTAAAACCCCCGCTAAAATAGCCACTCAATTTAAAATTGTGGATTGCTTCACATACCTGGGTATCCAAATTGTCCCACAACTTAAACATATTATAGCATGTAATTATGAACCATTAATGGAAGAAATCTCAAAATCACTAGATAGGTGAACACATATACCAATATCACTAATAGGTAAAATAAATGTCCTTAAAATGAATATACTGCCTAAACTACTGTATCCATTTCAAAATCTCCCACTTCCTCCTTCAAGTAACCTGTTCACTCAACTAAAAAGATTGTCAGATTTTTGTGGAATAATAAACGTCCCCGGACACGACTGTCATTACTGCACTTACCCTTTGATAGAGGAGGACTTAAATGTCCCAACCCACTCTGGTACTATTGGGCAGCACAATTGAGAACATTGCTGTTCTACTTCACAGAAAGAGATGCTCCTCTCTGGAAAGAAATGGAGGAACTCCAGCTAAGTCTACCCCTCCCTACATACCTGTATTCAGCAAGCACTAAAATCCTTAAAAAGAATACAAAAAGTCCTATCGTGAAAAACATGATTGTAGTGTGGCATCAAGTTAAAAAATATCTTAGAGAAATGTCCTCTCTCTCTGTCTTCAGCCCAATATGGAGGAATGACTCCTTCCCACCGGGAAAAGCAGACGGGGGATTTAAATCTTGGGTTATGAAGGGGCTGGGGAAAATAGGAGATCTGTACAATGTGCAAAAGGTGTTGATGACATTCAAAGAAATAGTTGATAAATTTAATATACCCCGTAATCATTTCTTTAAATATCTGCAGTTGAGAAATTTCATTACATCACGACAAAATCAAACATTAGACATCCCTGAAATGTCTGTTATAGAGAAACTAATGAACACGAATTGTTTAGGGAGGGGTTTAATTTCCAAAATGTATAAATGCCTGGTGGATGAATGTACAGAAACATCTGTAGAATGGCTGGGGGCATGGAGAGAGGATCTACAGGAGGACATCTCAATGGTAGAGTGGGAAGAAGCATGCACTAAAGCACAATCAAGAACCACTAACACCCGCCTGAAATTACTGCAATATAATTGGTTGATGCGATCGTATGTAACTCCAGAAAAGCTAAACAAATATTATAGTGTTATTCCTGATATTTGTATCAAATATGACAGAAAAGGGTACATTTTTCCATTGTACTTGGCAATGTACAGAAATACAAAAATTCTGGCAAGAAGTGAAACAATACATTCAGAATATTTTACAGATTCAAGTACCCTTAATCCCACAGCTGTTTATATTAGGTTTGTACCCAGAGAAGTTGAAAATTAAAAAAAATCAATGATTATTTATAGATTTAAGCATATTAATTGCAAAGACAGTAATAGCCCTATCCTGGAAAAACACCAGAAGACCAGGAATCAACAAGTGGTTGTCTGAGCTATCTACCACTCTCCCTTTGGAGAAAATCACCTACACACTAAAACATCAAGAACATAATTTTCATCACATCTGGGACCCCTTCATTTCCTATATATCAGGAACGGACTTGTCACATGTGATGGAAGAGTGTGGAGACGCGTGAACAGTGGCCCTCTGTAATACTCAACTTTGCAGGAATGTTTTGTTTTTTTATCCTTCTTTTACTATTTAATGGACTATAATTACTTGGACCCCCATCCAAAAATTGGAACAATTGGGAAGGTGGGGTGGGGTTGATATGTTTGATGTTTGTTCAATATGTGTAACTGTATTTCTTTATGTTGTGAAAACAATAAAAAGAATGTTGGCAAAAAAACAAAAAAAAAACAGATTCAGTTCATCAGCTCTCCCCTGGCTCCCAGATGTCTGCTTGACTCTCCCCTTGCACCCAGTTATTTGTTTCAGTCCCATCCACACATCTTTAGCGTTGTTTTGCCTGAGTTTATTCTCCAACTTCCTCCTATAATTGTCCTTGCACCTCCTCAGCATCTCTCTCAGCTCATGCTGCACGCCCTTCAGCTTCTCTTTGTCTCTGGACCTAAAAGCTCTCTTCTTTTTGTTCAGAAGTGCTTTCAGGTCACTCGTGACCCATGGCCTGTTGTTGGAGAAGCAGTGTACGGTCTAAGCTGGCATGGTCGGGTCGTCACAGAATCTGATGTATTCTGTGATGCAGTCGGTCATATTGTCTATGTCCACCCCATGTGGTTCACAGAGTACGCCCCAATCTGTTGTCTCAAAGCAGTCCTGCAGTGCATCAGCAGCCTCTTGTATCCACCTCCTCACAGTCCGTGTATAAGCAGGCTGCCTTTGCACAAGGGGAACGTACACGGGTGTTAACATGACCATGCAGTGAACCGATTTGCCAATGGGGGGTAGAGCTGTGGCACTATATGCATCTCTGACATTGACATAGAGTAAATCCAGTTTTGTTTTCTCTGGTGGGACAATCAACAAACTGGTGAAAGTTTGGTAATGTTTTTCCCAGTGAGACATGATTAAAATCACCCATGATGGCCTTAATGCGTCCATCTGGGTGCTTCTCCAGTAATATGGCCGTAGTGGAGCTGATGATGTCACAGGGCACCGCTGCATCAGCTGACAGAGGGACGCAGACAATAATTACTAAGGCACACTTCATTTCTCATGGCATATAATAAGGTTGCATACTCACAGCCAGCAGTTCAATGTATATATATACATATATATATATATATATATATATATATATATATATATATATATATATATATATATATATATACAGTATATATATATATATATATATATACAGTATATACATATATATATATTTCAATATAGCGCCAGAACATCATGATTCCTTTAAGAGTTTGTCATTGTCGACCTTCACACTGCCCCCCCCCAAGTCTGTAAACCTAGGGTAAACACCGAGGCTTATCAAAAAATAGTGACAATGCAATACTAATATTGAAAAACAGGCACAAACATTGCTATTGCTTTTATGTAGAATGCAGTAACTACAATAGTAATGGGACATTCACCACCACTGTCAATTCTTTAGGTCACTTAATGTGCACTGAACATCATTACAAGCTGTTTGCACTCATGCCTACAAAGGACTGGCAATCAGTTATATAACCAAGGTCAGGAGGTCAGAGCAGTGAACACAGTGACGCCACGCCCTGCCTGACTGTTAGCATTCCACAGTGAGCTGAACTGTCAATACGTGACAGGCAGGAGACGTACTGCACCGCTGTCCTGGCTCCAGGCTCCAGGCTCAAACATGCCCCGTGTGACTTTGCCTCAGCCCTGCAGCTGCACATAAGCTTAAATAACTGATAAATTTATTTATTACTTATTGGGGGGATCCGCGTCATGGGTGCAGTGGTCTAAGCAGAGACTGTGCCTAGTTCATATAGTACCATGATCCCCACGACCCCTCCTACAGGTTGTGAGCCCACTGGAGGGCAGACCCACGTGGCTCATTGTGTGCACTGGGTCCTTGGTCTTTTTTCTTGGGAATCTGCTGGACTGCTCTTGGTCTGGCCCTTCACCCAGGATCGCAAGCTGCCCCCAACAACATAGCTCCTGCAATCATGAGGGCATGCAAACCCCAACACCATGATCCTTTCTGGTCCAAAAATCAAAATGTTAAATTACTCATCACTGTGAAGTCATCAGCCTCCTTCAAGAAACATCTAAGAAAAATTTAACAATAATTTTAAATTTTGTCATATCAAAAAAAAAAAAAATCTTTCCATATTTATCTTCCAGAGGTGTGAAGGATAAAAGCCTACACACACAAGGAGACAGTAAGTTCCCATGTACTGTGCAATAACTTTATAACATAAAACAAGAAAAACATTTACATGAATTTTATTGTACGTAGTGTTACTTTGTAATTAACAGTTCCATGTCACACACACAGCAACTGTACTCCATTATTACAGAACTGTAACTTTATATTCTCAATAAGTGCCTCTACACTTTTACTCATTTTTTTTTTATTCTCTACCGTCTTCATGTCTGTGGTCAGCAGACGGGCGGGGTGGGGGGGGGGGGGGGGGGAATGACACTGTCCAACGATGCTGGGAAAAGGTTTGCAATGTTAGCGCAAGGAGCAGAAATGAGTTTGAACAGAACAGACGGTCCGGTGGCTCCGTTTAGGATACAGCTCCCATGTCGGTACAAATTGTTGAAAAATAATATTACTTTAGATGTCAATCCCACTTTTAGTCACTCTTCAGTAAGTTTGTTAGCACACTTGATCCAATAGCACTTGTAGTTAGCTTTACTTAACTGAACCAAAGTGCTTCATAAGAAAATTTTCAGTTTTAACTGTGAAACTAAGAATACCTGTTATCACTGAACTGTCACAACAGACAATATGATTGGTCAATTGCAGGGGTCAGCAACCTGTACTGCATGAAAAGCCACCATGAGTTATTTTGTATTAAAAAAAATGTGCATGGAGCCACAAAAATACTTGAGCCTAAAAACTGAAATAAAACAGTAGAATTACGACTACAATCTGGCCTCACAGCATCACAATTAAGAGTTTTTTTCTTTTAAAAATTGTAGCTTTTTTTTTATTGTAAATTTACCGTATTACCCTTTTCTCACAAAATTGCTACTTTTTCTGGTATTTTTTTTGATTATTTGCAAAAATGTATTTTTTCTTGCAAAATTCTGTGGGTGTTTTTCTCAATAAGCTGTATTTTTTTTCCCAAAATTTGTTATATTTTTGGCATTAATATGTTATGCTTTTTTTCTAAATTTGCCATATTAGGCAAATTAGGCAAATATTAGGCAAACGCCACACGAGTTGGCTGCCTTTTGCAACAGCGGCTCAATTCTGAGTCTTTTTATCTTCCTTCTTCTTTCTGATCCGGTGATAACTTTCTGATCCGGCACACCTTTCACTCTATATATATCACAGACACACAGATCGCCCCAAAGGTCTCCCGAGTCGGGGGACGGAGCCTCTGTTTACAGCAGAAGACGATACAGCAGGGAAGAGCTAGCTAGCACTCAACCGCCACCCGGTGCTAACGGAGAAACTCGACCGGGAGAACTGAAGCGAAAACGACGTGGGTGCTGGGCTGGAGTTTAGGCGGCGTGCAAGAAATATAAGACAGAATAATAAAGAGCGATGGCAAGAACCAAGCAGACCGCCCGTAAATCTACTGGAGGAAAAAGCCCCCAGGAAGCAGCTGGCCACCAAGGCTGCTCGGAAAAGCGCTCCGGCCACCGACGGAGTGAAGAAGCCTCACCGTTACAGGCCCGGTATCTGTGGCTCTGAGAGAGATCCGTTGCTACCAGAAATCCACAGATCTGCTCATCCGTAAGCTGCCCTTCCAGCGCCTGGTGAGGGAGATCGCTCAGGACTTCAAGACCGACCTGCGCTTCCAGAGCTCCGCCGTCATGGCTCTGCAGGAGGCCAGCGAAGCCTGCCTGGTGGGTCTCTTCGAGGACATCAATCTGTGCGTCATCCACGCCAAGAGGGTCACCATCATGCCCAAAGACATCCAGCTGGCCCGCCGCATCCGCGGAGAGAGAGCTTAGACTTTCTGCTGCACATCCACCAACCACAATGCTCCGCAATGTGTGTCTATATATATATATTTATATTAATATGTACATATGTGTACTAGCTGCTCTTGTTTTTTCTTGCCTTCTGATTGTTGCTCTGAGTGTTGCTATCCCTGTGCTGTTGCAATCCTGGAATTTCCCCATTGTGGGACTAATAAAGGCTTATCTTATCTTATCTTATCTTATCTTATTCTTTGCAAATTTAAAACCTTTATCAAGTAAAACTAGACTTTTTCCATATAAATTTTAGGGATGAGCTGATACCACTTTTTCAAGGCTGATACCGATACTGTGACTTTGAGTATCGCCAATACCAATCCAAACCCGATACCGCCTCTCTTATTTAAAACAACAAAAGTACAGAACATACTTGGTTAATGACTAGCTGCATTTTGTACACGTATAAAAACAGAAATCTAAAAGTCAAAGAAGATATTACAAATTTGACTCAGTTCAGCAACGCTGCTGCTTTTGAAATGTTAAACTTTGCAACATTAGCAGCATTCCACTGGTCAGCCCCATGTAAACATGCATTCCTGAAGTTTTAAGTGAAAGTTTATACAAAACTTTGAAGCTGAGTATTTAAGTAAACATTCAGATGAAATTCAAAGTGTCGCTTCATGCATGAGGTAAAAAAAAATGCTGTAGATCTGAAAATATAGGAACTAACCCTTTAAGTTGTAGTTTTGACGTTTATTATTATTATCGTAAGTATTCTGGTCCTCAGTTTATTTAGTAGTGTTTGATATTATTCTCTGTCCATTCTTAGATTTTAGGTTTGCTCTTATTTTGAAGTCATTCCTGTTTCATTTCATGTTCATGTAGCTTTGCACCCTCTGGGATTAATAAAGTATACAAAATACAAACAACATACAAAAAAAATAAAAAATAAAAAATTGTGATTTATGTTTCTGTTACCTACCTCTCATCAACTGTAAGACTCTCCCCCGAAAGGTACGCTCCAGTCTGGTTTTTAACTTTCAGTTTTGCTCTTTTTAGGTTTCACTTTTAGCATACAGCCTCCTGAGCTGGAAAAGCAGCATTGCAGCAGCTGCTGCTGCGCAACGCACGTCCTTCTGCTCAGTTCTTGACAGAATTCAGCATACTCCCTTGCCATGATACTTTTACAAGTGTTATCAAGTTAGTGGTGTAAAATTGTAAATGCTGGTACCACACAGCAACAAACTGAGGTGAGTCCCACAGACAGGCTCCAGTGATGTGACACTTGTTGTCAGTGGCTATAGAAGCCACGCACAGAGCGGCTGAGAACATGATCACACCTTCATTTTATTATTATTAATGTATCGTATTGGTAAATTACTTTTATTCCTTACCAATACTGATCCAGCCACTTTAACTGGATCGAACCCAATACCGATACAGCGGAACGGATTGGCTCATCCCTAGTAAATTTGTGATATTTTTCCCTATAAAGTTATATGCTTTTTTCATAAATTTTGATATTTTTGGCATAATCTTCTGCTTTTCTGCTTATCTGATTGCTACATTTTTTCAGGTAAAATTGCTGCCTTTTTCATATAAACCTGCAACTGTTTTTAACTGTAGTTTTTTTCAGGGTAAATCTGTAACTTTCTCTTGCTATTTTTTTTTGGGGGGGGGGGGTCCCTCAAAAATTGCAACATTTTCCTTAAATTTTGAAAATTTTTGTTTTTTCATAACTTTTCAGCTATTCTCATAATTTTTTTTAAAACATTTTTCTTAAATTTAATAGCTTTCATGGCCAAAACTGCAACATTTCTTACATTAATTACATTTTTCTCATAAAACTCCAACTTTTTCCAGTAAATTTGATTCATTTCCGGGAATTTTGACTTTTTTTCTTACAAATTTGTATATTTTCCTCAGAAAATTGTAAAAAAAAAAAAAAAATTCCCCTATATTTGCGAGATTTTTTTTTTTTTTTTTTTGCACAAGTTTTCAGACTGTCTCATCTTCTGCTTTTTCTTTTTGGGATATTTTTCTTATGAATATTGCAATCTATTCTCTTGTAAATTTATTGCTTCTTTTCTTGGAAATTTATGAGTTTTTTTCTCAAGGCCATTCTCTATTGGTAAATAGGGAGCCATTCTCTATGGGTAAAAGGGCCACATGTGGCCCCAGAGCCACAGGTTGCAGACCTCTGGTCTACTGCGACTTTGGCCTTTTCAAATTTGGATATTCAATAAAACGTTGCTGCCTGAAGCCTTGAGCACTCATCA